>FR990102.1:25755372-26955372 GCA_905404275.2 Hedya salicella | reverse complement strand
GCCGAATAAAATACGGCGAGCCCCGTCCCGCATCAACAAAGTACGCGTAATACCGGAAGAAATGTGAAACTGTAATTGTCAATAAAGATGCACGTATCTCGGGAACGAGACGGACTAGACTCGTCGCTAACACAGACATCATAAGGAATGGATAGGTAAAAATCAGGTAAGACGTTCTGTTCAAACTTTAATGTGAAATTAAGAAAGAGAAAATTTTAAAGCCGAATTCAAAGAAATCATAGTAAAAATAGGTACTTATACAGTTTCTTTTAGGTTTGTGTTTTTTTTGGGTTTAAAGAAACGTATAAGCGTTTCACAAATGTTGAGGAAGATCATCCTCATCATTTCACCCATAGGACTACGTCTACTGCTAGACACAGGCCCCTTGAATAAACTTCCACATGGGCCGGATAGAGGCGACCCGCATCCAGAGCGTCCCTAAGCAGGTTGTCCAACCACCTTGAGTGTGGCAAACCACGCTGCGCTTGCCGGTAGGCGGTCTCCACTCGAGAAACTTAAGACGTGGTATATTGCAACACAAATAATAAAATAAAATTTTAAAATTTTATAATTTTATTTTATTTGCTGACAAATTATAAAATAAAATTTTATAATTTGTCAGCAAAGAAAAATCGTAGGGAATCGTTTTCGTCAGGAAAGAAGCAAATATCTACCACAAATAATAAAATAAAATTTTATAATTTTTAAGCAAAGAAAAATCGTAGGGAATCGTTTTCGTCAGGAAAGAAGCAAATATCCCATTTTTAGGTGTCCACAAATAGCTAAAATTTGATTGAAGTTTTCACAACAAAATAGCAGGCCTCGCGGGAAAATCCTAGTAAATCATAATTAAACTTATAAAGAGTCTGTTCCAATGATCTCTTCTGGTCTATAAAGTCCGTTTTAGATGTTCTGGAGTAGGTGCCACGAATGTTTAGTAGGATTTATTGAACTTGTTTATGTAGAACATTCCAGGCCCGGCAAGGCTACGCGTGCTACGTCGTAGACCGTAGCAGCGTTTCCCCGCTACGTCGCGAAAACTCCGCGTAGTCCCGTGACGCATACGTGTCGTGGATTTGTTATTTCTTCGTAGTAAATTTTCCATTTGCATATTTCCCCGATCGGTGAAATCCACATTTACCATAATAGGTTTTTTGTTGTTTTTATAATTATGTACAGTCACCAGCATCTATATCTGCCATAACAAAGCGGGCGCAAATATCTGAAGCGTCCTACATAAAATAAAGTAAAAATAAAGTTATAAAGCAGATTTACATTACATTTTTAAATAATATTTGTAATAAAGACTGGCGACAATAAGTCATTTTTCATAGATTTCATTTATTTATACAAAATAATAATATATCAATTTAATAATTTATAAAAAAAATAATTGATTATAATAATCAAATTTAAAAGAAATCAACGAGTAAATTGCATGCAAAGAATAATAAAATAAATTGTAATAAAATTTTATTAGTTAGTAAAAAAAAGAAATATTTATGCGGGCTTCGTTGTGGCAGATATAAGTATTGGTGACTGTACCTCGAAAGGGTAGATGCTGGTCATTGTCACTTCTGTTCACTGTTCTAGTGGCATCTATGGCCGCGACGACTCAAATCGTAAATAACGAGTATCAGAATCGTTTACATTCCTTAATGTGTTAGTGCGCCTTCGCGACGCATTAAAATGCCTATTAGGTGTACTGTTATAGGTGTTTTTATGCACACTGAAATCTATGACGGTGCAATTTTGTCGGCGTTTAATGGCCGTTTTCCATACACGGGATACTTGAAGATTTTATTACGAATGAATTTGTTATTTTATTTGATTTTTTTATTCATACATGAAAACTGTTATTTGTTGTAAAAAATGTAGGTTGTAAAACTACCACGTTAAATTGTCACTTGAAATCTCTGCACAAAACCGAGTACAGAAAACAATACATTCAAGGAGAGGTAAACAACATTCGGTCTTATCTCTTCCAGAGATCCTTAGTAGGTCCATCTCTTCTTTGGCCTCGCCCTTTCCCGCTACACGGGGTCGGCTTTAGAGAACCTTAGTACGTAATTAACGTTATTTATATTACACTCAAAGGCAAACATTTCGGATCAGTAAAACACCGTCACATTTCCTAAAATAGTGCAGGGTTGTAAAAAATTTGCTACAAAAAAACTTCAAAAAATTGCGTTTTCGGGTTTAAATCAGACTCGTACAAACTCACGAAAAAAGTCATTAACGAAGCGAGATGTCACAGAAACCGTCATTTTTGGATATTGATAAGTATTCTTATGATTACATCACTATGACATAGTAGAATACGAAGTATAGGTAGTATGTAAAACTAGTTTCAAATAATAGAAAATAACCTATTGCTGTTGTTTAAAGGGTGATTTTTTTGGCCTCTAGTATATTTCTGCGTTTTCTTTTTCTACTCGGGCGAGTCTACCAATTTTTAATGCAATGCTCGAGTTTGATGGAGACTACGTTTTGTTTAGTAGTTGTTATCTTTCCACATAGTCAAACTTGTTGATTGCTCACTGGGAGCAATAATTAAACTACATTGAGAATCATTCAATACAACGACATCTTCAATTGATGCTAATCTTTCAATTAAATAAGCGACTAAATCCCCGCTGTTTTAAGATCTGCCACGCTCGGAAAACCCCAACACAATTCCAGCAAAACTAATAAAAGAACTCCCACCTACAATCCTCAATATCATCAGCTTACGCCACGCACAATCACCTTAAGTGAGCGCGTCCCATCCAGAAGCTTAGCCAAGGTACCAATTCCGCTGATACCCAATACTTCTAAATCACCGACTTATTTATTTACTCACACGCTTCAATTTACATACGACCAATCCAATCCCAGACTCACGGCACCCACAGATTAGCCCCCCGCCCATTCCAGCGTAATCCCTATAAATCCACTTTATATTCATCCACCTTAAAGGACGATAAAAGTGTCTGGTGTATATTTTTTGTACGTGCCGGCGAGTGTGATCTGTCGCCTTCTTGAGATGCTAGTGGGTGCTGCGGCGTTGGCTAAGGGACCGAAGTTCTGTAAAAACTAATTGTAGCATAGGTAGCAAAGAACTACTGCTATTAGTACTTCAAAGGACATTATTCTATTTTAGTATTGAAAACGTGTTTGAATAAAAGGAGAGAAGACTTTGAGAGAGTATCATTTTTATTATTCAGTACCTGCTCTTACTCATTCGACTATATCTACTACCATTATAATTGTACATTCAGGACATTTTCAAAATAATGATTGTAACGGACTAATTGGAGGTCACTAAATAGAAAAACATTATTTCGGATCTTTTGTTTGTATGTATGGTTGTATGGTCGTATGTGTCGGCTTCATCACGCTAAATCGGCTAACCGGATTTCAACTATGTTTGGTATACTAACGATTTCAATTATTGCTGGGTATCCACAAATGGTTATAGAATACTTTTTACCCGACTACACTGGAGAAAAAAAGAAGGGTTATTACTTTATCTCCTCGGCGAATGAAGTTGCGGGCACCTTTGTCTTCTTTAATTTCATAGATTATTTAGGTAACTATTTTATCCATTTTTAAATAAATAAACTACACTTACTATATTCATGAAAAATGCTTTCGTATCATAATTTGGTCATAATTGTTACACTTTTTTATTTACTTACGTAAACAGTTGCAATTATTGGTATTTAAATGATTGGGGCGAGTGGAGATTTAAATATCAGCTTACATTCCAGTTCAGTACAAAGACTCAACATGCGGGTTAGCTGTCACCTTACTCATGTTTTAACTATGTTGCTTAAATGCATTCTGCGTAAGTTAAATTTTTCGTAAGACATTAAGCAATGTACGCGCCCTAGCCCTAACTAACCTTGGGCGTGTGCCAGGGCACCAGATTCAACACGCGCTAACATACGCTCTCGGTCGCATGCCACAATTTACCAAGTTTTTCAAGTAAAACGGGTTAAAGTATTTTAAATTTAAGAAACGGCGAGAGTTGTTACACTTCACTACTCGTAGGTATTTCTGAAAATTCTTTATGTCGACCATTTCAATTTGTGATATAATTTATTTTGTAAAGCGTTTAGAAATATCCAAGCTTAGTGATGTCTTAGACAGGCCTCTTATAAGATGAGCTTTGAGAGGATTTTGGAAAGGCTCTGGTTGCAGATAGTGCAGACATCATGGAGACATCAACCTTGGGTAAGATCATTGTCCAGCAGTAGAGTGCTTTTCGCTGAGATGGTGATGATCCGTACTAAAGCATTTTTGTCGGCACGTCACCTAATTTTTTTTTTAGGGTTCCGTATCCAAATGGTATAACGGGATCCTATTACGAAGACTTCGCTGTCCGTCTGTCTGTCTATCTGTCTGTCACCGAGCTGTACCTCATGAACCGTAATAGCTAGACAGTTAAAATTTTCATAGATGATGTATTTCTGTTGCCGCTAAAACAACAAATACTAAAACCAGTATAATTTTTTGTCTGTCTATATTACTAACCTATATAAAAAGATTGAACACCGTGTACACTGGACAGCATAATTGCATGGACATTTGTCAGAAAGTTTGCTTTGCAGCGAAACGAGACGCCATTTATCCGGTAACGACATTGGTTTCATAAGATCTTACTAGATGGCGTTGATAACATCAAAATATTAAAAAAAAATCTCGGTTGAACTTACGATTGCCAAACACACACGGCAAGTCACTCAAATATTCAATTTACATTATGGAACGTATTTTCAGAATCCAGTATTTTTTAATGCACCTTCAATTAAATATTACTTAGATTCACCGTCATATATAAACCAAAGCCATCGATGATTTTGCTAATTCAAACACAAAATACAAAAACGCTTTTTTCCTATATCGTGTTCGAGAGGATTTGAACTCGGAACATTCGTCATATAGATCAAGTCATTAAACCTCTTAGCCATCAAGCCATATTCGACATGTATGAAATATATAACCGTATTTGTAATCAATAATCACCTACATGCGTTTAGTGTTATATTTAGTGTTAATAGTTTTTTTTAAATTTATTTTTTACTTAGATTACTTAACAGCTGCTTAAACAAAACATTTTTATTTAAACAAATAAATATTTATAATTAAGTCACATGTTGAATAATTGTTGAATAGTGCAACAATTATATAAAAGTAACCGCACATAATTAGAGGGTAGACTTAAGATTATGAATATACCGTAATACTTTTTATACAAAGAAACTGTTCGTTCGTTCTCTTGCGGCTGCCGTCCGTTTGATTATATTTTTGATTGAGTTTTAGTATGTATTTAATTATTTTATTTTGTAATAATGGGTTCTCGTTGCAATATTGACTTAGCCACAATATTACAAATAATTACTTTGCATAGTCAAGGCAAAAATTTGACAGAAATTGCCACAGAAATCGGTGTAAGCGTAAGTATTATTGTTTACATTTCTTTCTAGATTTTTTTATATTAGTTATATCTGTATGCTAATTTAATAATGATTATACATTTTTGAAAATTGTTAACAGTTGTGTTATGGGTGCGACAATTCACAGGGGAAGGATCATATAGGATCTGCACCGCCAAAGGATCGGTAGACCTCGACTTATAAGCGCGCAGCGGCGTCAAAGCATGGTCTAGGAATATGAAGAAAATGGTTTTCTACCAACAACCCATTACACCCGTTTATTTAACATAGGCGTGGACACTGTTCGCCGTGTTCTCCACACAGTGAGGGTTTACATCCTCGCAAGCATGCAGTCAAACCCTAGCTGACTCCACAGCTCAAAGAAGCGAGACTAAAGGTTGCTCGAGAATACTTAAATGCCGATTGAAGTAATGTCATTTCACTGACGAAAAAACGTTTCACTAGTCAACACGGACGTTTTAGCTTGTGGCGTCGAAATAATACGCGTTATAATAACGATCACGTAGTGTCCAATGTGCAATCTGGTCGCAGTACAGTGAACATGTGGGGTTGGATGAGTGGGGCTGACCCGGGAGAACTCGTCAGAGTGCCCAGTCCGGCTAATTACTGATTACGTCAATGTGCTGGAGGAGACCAAGATTCGAAATGTGTATCCGGAGGAAAAATTACCCATAATTTCATTTGTGCAGGATAATTGTCTTATACATCATTCCCAAAGTGTGAGTGAGTGTTTTCGCCGGCGTTATAATATAAATATCATTTCGTGGTCTGCTAGATCACCAGATTTAAATCCCGTTGAAAATCTGTGGCTATACCAATTAAGGACAGAAGTAAGTGGAGATAGGTTTACACTGATGTTTATTAGTAGTTAAACAGGGCGTCATTGCGTTAAGTATATTTTATTTTTATATTTTTCTATACTATAATAGTAAATAACTACATTTTTATACTACAAAACGGGACTCAATCACATATTGCTTTTTTTTGCATATACGCTATTTTGTGACAGTATTTTACAACTTTTGTTTTCATCACTCAGTCTTTGAATTGTTAAGAAATGATAAGTTAGTAAAACAGTAAAAGGTAAATGTTCGAGTGCGTTGCCCGCGTGCCTACAATGATAACCAGTCTCAGATTTGTAATAAATTGTATTCGCTCATAATACTGTTTTGTTGAAGGGAAGCTTCAATCCTATTTCCAATTTTGGAAATGAATACTTAAGCTATACCCTCAACAAAATCATAAGAAGAGATTTTACTTAAATTATAGATTAATAAATTGTGTTATTTATTTTAAATAAATATTGTGTAAGAAATAAAGTAATTTTTTTTCATTTCAAAGTTGTATTATTTCTAGTTGTAAGTACAGATAGTTATTAATTGGTTGTTATTAAAAAAAAACCCTACTTTTGAGGAGTGTCATTATAAGAGATCTTGTGATCTATTTCTCTTTTACCTTACTTTTTATGAATACTCACAGTCAATTGTAAATTTTCTTGTAATAACTATATAATTTAATAACCATACTAATATTGAATCACTATTTCGATTGCTATAAGTGTAGGTATTCATGGTCAATATTCAGGCAAAGATCCAGGCACAAACAATGATTATTTTGTTTCAGCCCAGTCTATGTATCAATTGACTATCTCTTCATATTATATGATATTATAATAGATTTTTATCCTTGATGACTTTCAAACAACTAGCAAGGCAACTTTATACGGAAATTTGCATCCAAAGTAGAGTATTTTCCAAAGGAGTGTATTCTAAAGTTCCACCTTGCTTATTATATTATTTTTATTAAAGTATAGTGCCGTAATATTCATGTCATCGCATATGTTATTGAAGTGTGGATGAAGTTAAGTATGTTTAAAAACCTCGTAGTTTCATGAAGAAACAAAGTGTAAATGGCGGTATATTTGCAATGAGTTCTTGTGTCAGAACAGACTCTGTTCTGTTACTATAGTAACAATACGCTTGAAAGATAAATTTTAAAACAACCTTACTTAAAAAAAAAAAATATTCCAACGAATTGAAAACCTCCTCCTTTTTCTGGAAGTCAGTTAAAAAGAAGCGTATTCCAAAAGTTAAATACAGGTGCCATTTTTATTTCAGTGGAACTTTTCTTTAATAGTAATTATATTTCATCCATGTAGTAGATTATTCGATTACAGAACAATTTTAGTGCTTGTGAGACTTACATATCAACAAACAAAGCATTAAATTTTTCTTGTTCGTTTTGATAACAACGCCATCTAGTTTATTTTTTGTAACCATCATGCAATGCTGAGAGCTACGTGCTCTCAGCATCTTAAGACAGCCAAGCGATTATCGTCTTTGCCATGTCCATGCAATTATGCTGTTGATAGTACATTTTGCTTAGGAGTAGGGCTCTGCTAACACTGGATAATCATAGATATGGCCGTTTGCAGCGTATATTTTGTACAGAACCCTCGGTGCTCGAATCCTCGACTCGCACTTGGTCGGTTTTTTTTATCACAGAATCAATATCTTTATCTATAACATCCATACTATAATCCACACAAAAAGCAGATTCAATTACTGTAAAATGTCCATACATTAGGTGGAATGGCTAGGTGACACAAAGTGCAATGTTATAAATCATGCTCGCGAGGGTAGGTGAGGCCGAGGGCCCGTGCGGTGTATTAAATTGAACAACGTTTTATGGCAATAGTTTTTATGACCAATAACTTTTCGTAAATCATAGCTATTACAATATTTGAAGATTGTTGAAGAAATAACATAGAATAACTGATTAGTTTTTTTATACTTATTCCCTAAGGAATATGCATGAATTTTTATTTTTGCCATGAAACAGAAAATATGAATTGATCAAGTGGATCTGATGAAGAAGAACATAGAGGGCCACCGGAACTCCTCAATTATAAGTGATTTACGGGTGGCGATAAGATATCTCGATGAAGACAGCTTAGTGACTTCATCATATACATGTCAATTATTTTATGAAATAATGTTTTATGTTTATTGTGTAACATGTTTGTTATTCATTCAAATATTTTTTAAAATTATAAACTGCAGGAGTTGAAAGGCTAATTTAAAAAAAAAAAATGTTTTAAGGACTGACAATTGCCTTCATAAAGATTTTCTGTTCAATAATTTCAATATTATTTTTAATATCTGTCTTTATAACCTTGTAGCATTTGCAAATTCGGGATAAATAAGCTTCAGAAATACTGAATAAGTAAGTATACTTGATAGTTTAAAATTAGACTTGAGGACATAGAGTTCCCCAATTTCTTGGAATCATTCACACCACTTCAGAATGTGGAATCATATACTACTTTAAAAGTAAAATGTATTGGACACACACAGTTACCATTAGCGCATTAACGACCTAAAATGACCTCTCACGCTAATGCGTCACGCCTTTTATCCTCTCCCGAGATATGAGCTTCACACAGCACCACGCCTCTCAGCAAATGTGCCGTTTGTATTCATGCCGACGCCACGGTCGCTCCGTCACGAGCTTATTGCTCCGACAGTGGACTTCAAGTATTCTCGTGTAATAAACATATAAAGAAAAATAAAAACAGGCCAAAAGCATGTCAGACCACGCTCCGTGTAGGGTTCCGTAGCCGTTTCTATACAAAGAAATGCACTACAGATGAAAAAATACGATGTGAAAAAGTGCACTAGCGAATGAGGGTATCTTCGTGGCTTTTACGTCTTTTTACTGAGAGGTTATCCGATTACGGTATATCTGATCGTGTTGAAAACAATTTCCATTAAAAGTATTTTTTAAGCATATCTTTGTAATTTTTTCGTTCGTTTTTTGATACAGGATATAGTTTAAAAGATAGAGGGGGGGTGGAGAGCACAATTTTTCTAAGTTTCGGATCAATTATTTCCGAAAATATTGAATAAAAAAAAGGAAATCTCAAAGTGTTTTTAGAACTATGTGCAACAGGTTGATCTTTGCTAAAAATACTAATTACATGTATGGAGTGCCAATACATTTGTTCGGACAGAATTTATTACAAAGAGTTTAACGCTGTGAAAAGGTGGCGTGTGAAAATGAAGAGAATTGAAACGACAAGTGGGTAAAAGAGTTTAAAAAAACAATAGAAAAATATGGCTTCAAACTTTTTCTCCATGCTATTATAAAGTTGTAAAAGTGGAATATCTGTATATTAAAGATATATAAAAAAAAGTGACACGGGCTATTTGAAGGTCAGTCAAACGAAAAAAAACATATTGTATATAATACGAGTCATCACTTCAAAACAGCCAGACGGATGTCAACCATTTTGGGTACAAGGATAGTTGAACTTACGAGGATGGTCATGAAATACTTTTTTTACTTCTCTTGTTCAAAAAGTACGTCATATTAGCTTCGCGAAGCGAGACTAAAATAGTACATTTAGCCGCTAGGGTTTAAAAGAAAGCCATATAATCCCATACAAATTACTACGACACTGAAAAAAAATTTGCGGACAGCTACATACTCCTTACGAATAATTAAAAACAAACAAATCAACCTGATCAGATTGGCCAAACTTTCTGATAGAATTGCTCAAAGTGTACTTTTAGTTTTTCATGAAATATACAATTTTAACATTAAGGCTTTTTTATTTTCTCGCAGTCAAAGTGAAAAGCAGAGTGTTTAACACGTGACTAAAAGCCATTATGACACTCAGACATATTTGTCCTCGCTCACTTCGTGAGCTCGTCCAAATAATCACTTCGTATCATAATGGCTTATTGTAGCCCCATGTCAAACAATCTATTATTCGAATACGCTGAAGAAAAAAACAAGGTTTATGACCAGTGACCGGAATTAGGTGAGCTAAAATACCTAAAGTTCGCCAGAGGACATAATATGGAGTGGTTACAACCAGATAAAAATAATACTTTATTTGGATTCCGGGTATTCGATATTTATTCGGGTACTTGTCGTAACATTGAACGTAACATGTTTTGTTTTCAGTGCAGCATGTTTAAAGTTTTTAATAAAAAGGGCTTGACAAAAGAAGGTATGTACAAGATTTCTAAGAAGTAGTTGAAAGACGAATAATATGGGTTTCCCCACGCATTGTTTGTTAACAACTCTAGGGGTGTGTAAGCGGTGTAAACAATTAGTGTTCAAAAGATAAGGGAGATAGTAAAATGTCAAGTACATACTGAACCTTGTCAGTTGTGTTAGTGTGTGGTTTACCGGATTTATCGTAACGATTTGTTTTTGCCCCAAATGGTACCCCACATATTTTTCAAACATTCAATCACAAATTAAGCTATCGAGTTTCCGTTGACTGCTTCCAACATTTTGCAAGTAATCAAATATGGTTTCCTGCGGACCTCATTTAAAGGTTTCATTAAAAAGTGCACAAGTATAAAAAAGTAGCGTATGTCTTTCCCCAAAACTCGATATTTTATTTACTCATTAAAATATGAAGCATATTACCAAGATTTCAAGTTCCTAGCGTTAAAAAAATATTTATTGTCCATGGAAATTTTTATCCCCTTTTTCGTGCCTAAAAGGGATGAAATTTGACATACATTATAGCATATGGAAAGTTTCATAAAAATTCGTCGAGTAGTTTTTGAGATTAAGTGGAACGTACATACATACTTTCACGTTTATAATATAGTAAGGATAGACTACTTAATGGTATTGCGAGAACTAGCAACAAATAAATGCGTCAAGTCATCTCTCTAAGAGTAATAAAAGAACAAAACATTTCGTGAATTTCGAAAGCTGATTCCTTTATTTTTTTTAAAGTGTCTGACGTCAGAAGCGAGTTGACGAGGCACCCTAGCCCAACCTAGATGCTGAGATAGCGAGGGTCTGGCCTGTACTGTATCTGTTTTACGACGCACCCATGTTGTTTGTCTCAGACTTATCTTTCAAATAAATCTCCGAAATATTTCTTCAAATTGACACATCAAGATTTAAGTGCAGATTGCTAAATTCGTTTGGAAATATTACCTCGGAATATTTTGAACAGAGAATTTAAGCGCAGTCAATCTTCAGTCAAAGTTTGTTTGGAATATTAATTTTTATTTAAAAAATGACGACCTGTTTGTATTTTTTAACTCGTTATTATGTAAATTACCTACAGTAAAGTTTTCAAATACAAGTAGATAAATTGTATTGGGATCATTCCGAAAATGTTGCTATACACTCATTATTCCATGCCGTATCAACGCGTTAGAGTTCGCGTTACTTCCATGGTCTCGAAGCAAACGGTTCCTTGACATCCGAAACATCGAAGAATTACCAAGGAAAGGTAATTAAATAAAATCATATTTATACGCGATTAAACCCCGTTTTTGTTGTGAGACATGATAGAAATTTATTGACATTGCAATTGCAGAGCGTTTTGTATTCCCTTTATGACTTTAATGAAAAAAAAACTTTTCAAAATTACACTGGACTGATAATCATTCGAAATAACAGCATTCCCATACACCTTACATAAAAAATACTGCTTTTGATTGGTCCTTTCTATGGCGTAAAAAGTGTATTGGGATTTATTCCTACTTGTGGATGCCGAGATTGAAAACCCTACTTTTGATGAACGATTTAGAGGATATCAACGTAGGTATATCAAAGTTACATGAGAATAAAGAAAAACTTTTTTGTAGCTAACTTGCAAATGTATGTATATAAAAATTTAACCTAACGTAGTAAAAATTAAGTCTGGGTGATATTTCATGTATAATTATTTGTATTAGGTATTTATAGTCTCGTTTTGAAAATCTTTGATGATTTTGTATGGCAGCAGCAGATCGTAATTTAACGATGTTGAAAAACCAAAAAGATTTCAATTGTACATAACTAGCTTCTGCCCGCGGCCTAGTCCGCCTTAAATTCGTTTATCGCGGATAGTTTATCCGGAATAAAATGTCCTTCCCCGGGACTCAAACTATCTCCATACCAAATTTCATCCAAATCGGTTCAGCGTTTAAGCGTGAAGAGGTAACAGACAGGCAGACAGATACACTTTTGCATTTATAATATTAGTATGGATTATGAAGTACCATTGGATTTAAAAAAAAATCGCAGTAGATAATTTTCTTTTTTTTAATTTTATAAATTCACTTGAAGTGTATGTAGAAACTAGCGAAGTTTGGACGTGAGACCGAGAGAGACTTTAGAATATTACTGACCAACAAAATAACTCTGAAATGTAGACTTCATAAAACGGAGATATGTGCTTCGACGTAATGTGGTAGAATAATCCTATTGTTGCCTAAACACTAAACAGAAGGTCATCCAGCAAGACAAACATGCGCCATAACCAAAATTGGCAATATTTTAGTTGGGACATTTGTAAGCAAACGGTACGTGGCCGCGGACATAACATGTCTGTCATACATAGAAATCAGGTCGGTACAAGCTCCATATATTTACATAAATAATAAAAAATATCCGTGTCCAAGCGAGGGGGGCTGTTATCGTACCCCCGCTATTAACTTATGAAAATAAGCTGCAATAACACTATGTTTATTTTGCGTTATTCCTTGCCAGGGAGATTCGCTACGGACGAAGGATTTGTTTAGCGCTTGCCAAACTTTAGACGCACTCCATCATTGCCCGAGGGCCGTTGATATATTTCAAACCCTTTTTCTTTCTTTGATGTTGCATTTACCAACCCTATAATTGAAACAAAACAATTTAAACGGATTTTATCACGTATATTATCTCATTCGAGTTCCCGACGTTTCGGAAGCTTTTCAGCTTTCGTGTTCACGGGTCACCTGAGAAAAGATATACTTTTCTCTGACAAAGTTACAATTACACAATACAGTTTAAATTAGTGATAATCGCGGAAACAGAAAAAAAATATTAACTGTATAATTGTTGAGTTAGGATTTATATGTAACAGACTAAAACTTAATACAAAATAATCGATAAGTTCTTTATATTTTTTTACCGACAATGGCTCCATACTCGCCTCTATCGAATCAATTTTGAACGAAGAAAACACAATAAGGATATCATGTTAAATATTGTAATAATAATTTCATATGTAGAATAAAGTATGAACTGTGTTTGCACTATAATTAAAATGATTATAGCGGGGACAGACTTAATGTCGGCAAAAAAGAAGGACGAACATTATATATTGTTTGTCAAATTATTAATACCCACCTTTGTTACGTGGAAACCATTCTTAGTTTATGTCAATATGTTAGCTAAACTATTAAGACACTTGCCTTAGCCCTTGTCTTGCCCTTAGTCTCTAATTAGACCATGAATCATGAATTAAATGATCACCAACGCAAGGTTATTACATAAATCGTATTTATATGCGGTTATGTCCCGTTTTACTGTCATAATTTTACGTGTCAGAAGACACGAAAGATTAACTTATATTACTAAAGTATTCGCGTTTTAAGTATGCTCAATTACATGACTACACGGTGGGCAACAGTGGAAAAACAGTAGGCACCGGGCAGTACAACATCCATCTTTTAGATATTATAACAATCAACATCCATTACTAATTCTCTTCAGAAATGTCTACAATTATATATAATTCGGTAAATCACATTATAGAACAAAGTTTGAGAGCCTCACAAATTCCTAAGAAAGAAGATGTAAAGGCCCCACGGTGGGCGCCAACGGACGAGCTGGACAGTGGACAGCACAACATTCCTCTAATGGATGTTGTCACTATAAACAACAGTTTATGGCCGCTGTTACGTCACGAGTGGCCCGTTCTTATTCTATTGTCGGTGCCTGAATAAAAAATAACGGTATGGTAATTTTAATAGTAAAAGAGTTTAGTGCTCAGCGTATGTTAGTGAACGTTTTACGACCTACGTTATTGTCGTCTTCATAAGAAAACTAAGTAATGTCGGTCAGTCAAAATGTTATTCCATTAAAAGTCCTTCGAAGTCCAGATTCGAAAGCGCAATAAGAAAACCTCAATCTTAAATGTTATAACTTTTATTATCAACTCTGTAATACACTGTGAATAATTTTACCTAAAATAACGCAGCGACGCGAATCAGATACAAAAAATATGCAAATTCTTAACCAATAAGTCAAGAGTTTTGTCTCATAAATAAGAGTTCGTAGCGGGATTACTCGAACATCCTCCCTCAAATAAACACGGCGGCTAGAGGAAACACTCAAAAACGTCAGAGCCCGTGAAATCTCGACCCACCTCATAAAACACGTGAAACAATATCTTGAACGCACCCATACCGCACCAGAATAACAAGCTGTCTTCGGGCACTGTTCTTCCAACTCCGTAAGGTTTACACTTGCGATGATAAAGGGCAAAGATATCGTTGTAAAGATTCGGCTTTTCCTGAGCCATAAAAGTATATTGTGCGTTTGTAAATACGTACGGCTGTTTGTCACCATTTGCATATAGATGTCTGAGCCTAGCCGAATGGGGGCTCCGATGATAACACATTAACCTTTGATTGTACTCGTACCTTTGTAACTTCTCCCCTCGACAAGCCATCGACGATGTTTTTATTTTTCCGTGAAAAATGTTAATCTTGGAGGCGATCGAATGAAGTGATTGTATTATTGTTTCTGTTTAGAGTTCAAGAACATTGAGTGGTACAAAGGCCACGCGTTTTATTTCAATTTTACGTGAAAGATTTTTACATTTGAGTTCCCGACGTTTCGGAAGCTTTTCAGCTTTCCATGGTCATGGGTCCACCCGTGACCATGGATAATATACGTGATATAATCCATTAAATTGTTTTCTTTAAATGAGTATAATTTTATGTATGTCTATCTATGTCAGTAACCAATATAAAATGATTGGAACACCGCGTGTGCCTTGCTTAGGAGTAGGGCTCTGCTAGCCCTGGATTTTTATAGATACGGCCGTTAGTAGCGTATATTTTGTACGGAACCATTGGTGCGCGAGTAGGACTCACACTTGGCCGGTTTTTTCTTCTTAATTTTAAAGACAAATCTCATATAGAATAATCGATTCGGTATTTGCAGCGATCAAGCTAAAACTTCTATCCTAACACGGACGGACGGGTGCGTGGAGCCGACAGTGACGTTTCCGAGTCGCTGAACAGTCGCGTTCCATTGGCGCCCGGTGCAGTGTGGCGCCGGCTCTTGTGCTCTAGGGCTGGGAGTGACACGAAGGTTGACCGGTGGGGTCTATCAACAAGGAAGGCGTCCATGCAAAATAAATTGATTCATATGCAAAGTATTAAAACTGTGAAAACGCTTATAAAACTCTAAGTTATATACGTTCACTTTTAGTATTAAAATACAGCTTAGTGCTAGCGTTTACAAAATTAAATCAACATTCCCGTAATCCAGATTTCAGCGAATCTCCAATTGTTTTACTTAAATACTTGCCATATTTATAAATTGTAATTTTTTATATAGAAAATTATTTGTCCAGCTTCAATATGTTCAAATGTTGGTGACAAAAGGACTTATGTCTATCTTTCTAAATATCTATGCATTATTTTGTATACACTACTTTATCTCTGAAAATAGCTTTCGGTATGTAACGATCGTCATCTAAACAACATCCAGCCACTCGGAATCAGAAGTGTCCATCGCACGGTGACACATCTCGCTTCGCAGCCCACTGCCGCTGCCCACAGCCAGCGCCGAATCTAATCAGAGACACAGACACATGAATGTTTAGTACTGTCGCTTACAATGTTACTGTAACTTTTACTAAAACAAACACAACTCGTCATCTAGACAACACCAGACACTTGGAATCACAAGTTTCCACCGTACGTTGACGCATCTTGCTTCACACCCCGCTTCCACTGCCCACAGCCAGCGCCGAATCTAATCAGAGACACAGACATGAATATTTAGTACTGTCGCTAACAAATGTTACTTTGTCTGTTATAAAACAAACACAACTCATCATCTACACAAATACCAGCCACTCGGAATCAGAAGTGTCCATCGCACGGTGACACATCTCGCTTCGCAGCCCACTGCCGCTGCCCACAGCCAGCGCCGAATCTAGTCAGAGACACAGAGACATGAATGTTTAGTGCTGTCGCTAACAAATGTTACTTTGTCTGTTATAAAACAAACACAACTTATCATCTACACAACAACCAGCCACTCGGAATCAGAAGTGTCCATCGCACGGTGACACATCTCACTTCGCAGCCCACTGCCGCTGCCCACAGCCAGCGCCGAATCTAATCAGAGACACAGACATATGAATCTTTAGTACTGTCGCTTACAATGCCATGGAGCTCTGTGTTTGGCGGCGTGAGAATTGTCGTTGATAATAGAGTGTGTCACAGATTTGATGAGTTCTGTCCACTGTGTAGGGTGCCCACGAGATCTTGTACCCTCGACTTTCCCTCACTTTACGATTGAGCGATTGCGCTCTATGGAGTTCTCGCTACGAGTGATATATCCGAAGAACTTCAGGACTCGTATTTTCACGGACGACGATCTTTCCTTGATGTTGAGTTCTTTCAGGATCGAAGCATTTGGTTCGGTGCGCGATCCACGGGATTCTAAACCTAAGTAAGTAGTAATAAGTAATTTTTTGTCAGTTATCAGTCAACGAAACGAACGAATTTTTAATGTTGAGAACTGAAAAACGCTACATCTTTGTTTAATGTGTCCATAAATATTTAACAGCTGTAAAAGTCATAAAAAAGTGATTTTATAGCGTTTTGTTCCGAGAATTGGGCATGTGTGACCCACCTCTCATCGGGACTTAGTAAAATTGTCGTTTTAACTACCGACCGTAATAGGTAATATAAAACAGAAACTTTCCTCCGTTTTGTATAGATTCTATTACTTTCAATCATACAACATGCAAACATCAAAACTTTTTTATTGGATCTTATTGATATGGGTTAAGATTCATACTTGTTAGGAAACGTAGGTAAAATCATAACTAGGGATGTTACGGACCTTCGCCTCCGGATCCGTTAAGACGGTACTTCCGTTTGGTTTTACACCTTCGGATTCGCCTCCGCTTTCGCTATTTTTAACCGACTTCCAAAAAAAGGAGGAGGTTCTCAATTCAACGGAATGTTTTTTTTTATTTCACACCTCCGCCTCCGCCTTCACTTCCGTAATTTTTTTTACCGAAGTTATACCGGAGCTGAAGGGATTGCTTTTACCGTGGCACCGCGGCGTACGTCTACAAGTTTTGACTTGTCCGGGAGTTACTTGCCTATCACTCAAGATCGCCCGGTAGTTTCTTATATATGAAATATATATCGGTTAGTTCCGTCAGTTACTTCCGTATTGGTGTTGCGTTGCGTTTGCGTCATGGTGCGTGCTTTTAAATATGCTAAACATGAAGCCATTTACTAGTGATTATGGAATTACTTTGTTAATATAAGTACAAACTCGGCAAAGGCAAGGCATTACCACATTAGGTATGTGAGAAAGTGTATCTGGGAAAGGAGAAACAATAACGTTTTTAAAGGGCCACCTTAAATCGTTGCACCCTACAGAGTATGAAGACTTTGCAAAAGCAGACTTAGAAAAAAGTAGCTCCGTGTTGCTCATCCTCAGGTTCGAATTAAAAAAACTGGACTATCCATACTAATATTATTAATGCGAAAGTGTGTCTGTCTGTGTGTCTGTTACCTCTTCACGCTTACACTGCTGAACCGATTTGGATGAAATTTAGTATAGAGATAGTTTGAGTCCCGGGGAAGGACATAGGCTACTTTTTATCCCGGAAAAGTACCCTTATCCGCGATAAACGAATTTAAGGCGGACGAAGTCGCGGGCAGAAGCTAGTTAATTATAAACGATCGAAAACTATACTTTATCTAAAATAGACATTTAGCTACACAGACTCGTAATTAAAGCAATGGTTTTATTTGTATTGCGTTTCTTGAAATAGCGCAACAGCCAGGTCTATTAGTTGCTGGGACGCAGCGTGTCAGATGCAACTTTCGGCAGTCGCGGACCTTTCAACTTCCGTGCGAATACTCCGGCTGCATCTGACTGGACCTGAAACTGTTCATATTCTAAGCGGATATGTTACGTCTAAACAAATCAGAGCAAAGATACAGCAATGCATTGTAAAGTCGCAGAGCCAATGTGAATAAATAACAGACATAAATTGATTACGTCTCTTTCCTTGAGGTAACAATGTGGTTGCAATCTTTGCTGCTGTCTGTGTCTATATTTACGTAGATTATTATCAAATAGGCAATATGGTTGACGTTGATGACTGACGTATAGACATGATGGCTGGATATGGAAATCAAGATTCTAATCAGTCCTTCCTTCAATTCGCCCCTACTACTTAATACTATTATAATATTGTAAAAGTGAAATGACTGTACCTTGAAGATATTTACAAAATAATGATTGTTACGGAGTATTTGGGGGTCACTAAATCAAAAAAAAATTTTTTTGTATTTTTTTGTATGTGCATGTTCGTTTGTGTCGTTCATCTTTATCAAGCTAAATCGGCTAAACTGTTTTTGGTACACGGGTAGCTGGGTATCTCCAAATGGTTAAAGGATACTTTTTACCTAAGTATGCTAAAGAAAAAAAGAAGGGTTATGACTTTTTCTAATCCGCGAACGAAGTTGCGGGCAGCTCTAGTATTAACTAAATTATTGTCGCCATACTAAACATTAATCATATTATCTAATTATATTAACGTGTATCGTTGCAAATGGCGCCCAGATATAAAGGGATCGCATGTGACAGCGCGGATGAAGCCGGGGTTGTCATCGTCGCGGGGGTTCTGTGACGTGTTAAATGGCGAAGAAATCATTCCGTGCTTATTGATTTCGTTACGCATCGAGAGGGACGTCATCGTTGCAATGGATGTATTTTAGACCGTGACCCTGTTAGAGAAATTTATGGAAGCATGGATAAAGTTCATTTTAACTCTCATACCTATTCTGTTTACTGTTTAATTCACAAACTCCCCGATATCTTCTGTCAAAATTTACTTCTTACGGTCTTCATTTTCCAAATAGGGAATATGCATAATCTTCTCTTTTTGCTTTATTAAAAACTCATTCATGTAACAAACAGGGGAGAAAAATATTTTTTCGAATAACTATAAAAATAACCAAGATATAAGCTATCAAACAT
Source organism: Hedya salicella (assembly GCA_905404275.2). Classification (NCBI taxonomy): domain Eukaryota; kingdom Metazoa; phylum Arthropoda; class Insecta; order Lepidoptera; family Tortricidae; genus Hedya; species Hedya salicella. The sequence goes on along the minus strand of FR990102.1, from coordinate 26,935,885 downwards.
TTCGTTCTATCTCTTTCTGGCAAAACAGAATTTAATATGGACTTTATATCACCGTCGTAGACTGTGACGTAACAGTCTATGTCGGACCTCTCTGTCAAATCGCTCTTTTAATTTCACTTTTTGGAATAGTTATTACAGAATTTTGATATTTTTTTAAAAAATGCGATGAAAAAAATTCACGCATGTTCCCTATTCTACCATCGTTTTTAGGGTTCCGTACCCAAAGGGTAAAACGGGACTATTACTACGACTCCGCTGTCCGTCTGTCTCTCTGTCGGTCTGTCCGTCTGTCACCAGACTGTGTGGGTGATTTTTTGTATGTAGGTAGGTGATTTCTTTGCATTGTGTGCGTTAGTAGAAAAACGAATATTTCCGTAGTGTGCTGTACGTGTTTCACCTCCCGCTAAAATGCATGAAAAATTTGTTCGGTAATGAGACGGCTTGACATCTCCATTAGTTAATGCTCTAAGTTACTTATAGGCTTATAGTCAACTAAGTATTTATGTATGTTTATTGTTTAAATCAGCGTATTTTTATTTTATATGTGTATTGCTTTTACATGTTTGAATGTGCTTTGCTTCATAACTGTTTGTCGTCACCGACTCAATTAAAATGATTACCACTGCTACCCAGTGGTTGTCTCTTACGAACTTTCGACACCAGTTCATAGTCCATTATGGCCCGCTGTAACACCAACCAGTGAGTCAACCTTACCTGGTCTCCCCTACCTATGTTTTTGTATTATTTTGCGTACACTTAATGTTAATGATTAACGATAGTGTCGTGTTATCAAACACCTAACCGTTACAGTTGGATATAAATCAGAGCGACTGTCCCCGGCAGACGTCAGCGCAGCACCACGGCTAATTCGTAGCAAAATTATTAAAAGCAATCTACTAACTACGAATAAATGTTGGGATATTATTCGTGGATAATAGTGAATAAAAAACTTTATCTCCCAAATAAATAAATAAAGTGCCTCAAGTGCCCCAACTGTTTAACTTCCCGAGTCTCAGAAGTTTTTAGCCACGATTTCTCTTGAAAAAAAATCTGAGAAATATCTAACACATATAATTGTGTAAAAACCAATCGGAATAAAATGACGTTTTTTTTACTACTTTAGATTTTTTTTTACATACATACGTACAATTACGCCTTTTTCTCATTACGATGTAGGCAGAGACTACCTCCTTTCACTTGCTACGGTCCTAACATACAACTGCCGCTTCATCAAATATATTTTTTTTATTACAAAATTAGAAGGTGCTTCGTCAGTGGAGGAGAAAAACTCACACTCCTCTTTTTAGTTCGGCGTAGTCGAGTAAAAAAATATCCTATAACCATCTGCGGATGCCCAGCTACCCGTGTTCGAAAAAATGTTGATGTCCATTTAGCCGTTTTGGCGTGATGAAGCCGCATGGCGACACATGCAATACACAAAACATATAAAATAAATATTCTTGGATTCAGTGACCTTCAAAAAGTCCGTTAGACTTATCTTTTTGAAAGTAACTTCAATGTTTAAAATTACATTAGGTAAAATGTATTATGAGTATAAAGTAAGTGCACATTTTTCACTGTGTTCTTAAATATAATAACTTAGTAATTAACTTTAACTATTAACGAAAAAATCAAAATATAAATGTAACATAACATACTAAAACTAATAGAAAAAGAAAAAAAAATACAACTAGCTGAGGTCCTCTAAATCGGTTCCCTGCGGAACCGTGCCCATAAGGCTGGCTGCATTCCCCCGTTGAATGGCGATGCCTATTGTTTGTCCGAGGAATGAGCCAGCCCTAGGATCACGTGTGGTTTCATGTTCTTATATCGTGTGATATAAACATACGTCATGTTCGTAATAAGAACACAATAAAACAAAAGCTTTTATATCAAAAACTTTTGTTTTACTTTGTTCTTATTACGCACCTGAGTAAAAACTACAGACGTTTCTGCAAAGTGATTGCACTGTTTTCAAACTTATATTGCGTCAAAGCTCTCGTCACACGCATTACTAGTGATTTGCGACACCTATCTGCGCATGATTAATTCCACATAGGTGGTTATGCTAGCTCAGATTATACTCTAAATCTATTTGACATACAGTTGAAGTTTACAGTGTATTGTGTTGTGAAGTTTAAGTTATTTTAGCCAGTGTTTTGCTAAATGGTTTATGGCTTAGTAGTTTGACAGCAGCGCTGTGCCTGGATATTGGTTTGCGTCGAGACATAATTATGTCAGCGGTTTTATTGCCTACCTGAACGGTCTGTAGGAATCTATCTAGGTTCTAGACCTATACGAGTACGATCCTAACCGCTGGGTTTTCATACCAACTCTGGTAAATTAAATTTATTCCTCAGTTATTCGATATTAATGATCTATCTGTGCAATTGAAATTCGATTCTATTTATTATTAGAATTCGATTTTAAGTTACTTTTTAACAGACTTCCAAAACGTAAGGAGGTCATATATTTCACTGTAGAATGGTGTTTTTTGTACTGGGAGATGCCAGCAAGTTCGTTCGGAGGAGATTAGGTCATAACCTGTTGTGTTTTTTTCAGTGTAGTCGGCTAAAGAGTATCATATAACCATTTTTTCGCTTCAATGACCTCAAAAGAGTCTGGTACATTAAATGGCTTTTTTGAAAATATCGTCAATGTACAGACATTAAATTTTTCATTATCATCATCATTTCAGCCATAGAACGTCCACTGCTGAACACAGGCCCACACCTAGCGAATCCCCGCAACCATAACCAGGTCGCCCAACCACCTTGCGGGTGGCCTTCCCACGCTGCGCTTGCTTTTTGGCCTCAACGGCCATCTGTTTGGCCATCGGTTTATCAAGTCTCGTCAAAGGGTATATACCCTTCGGGTACGTAACGGAACCCTACAAATTGCATCGAAATAATAGGGAATATGCATGAATTTTAATTTTTGCTTTATTAAAAGCTTATTCATGTAACAAACAGTAGACAAAAATAATTTTCCGAATAACTATAAAAATACCCAAGATATAAGCCATAAACATTTCATTCTATCTCTTTCTAGCAAAACAGAATTTACTATAGAGTTTATATGACCGTAGTGGACTGTGACGTAACAGTCTATGTCGGACCTCTCTGTCAAATCGCTGTCTAATTAGTAGTTTAAAATGCTTATATCATACGTATTTCTTGGCCGATTTTAATTTTAATTTCGCTTTTTGGAATAGCTTTTACGGTATTTTGATATTTCGTTAAGAAAAGCGATGAAAAAATTTCATGCATGTTCCCTATTGGAGTTAACGGTTGTGTTTTGTTTATGAGAGACAGGAGAACCGACTCGTTTGGTTCGAACTTGCGCTGCACCCATGACGAAAGATTTGAGATTAATGTGCTGTTGCAAAATCTTTAAATTGTAAAAAGTGTATAGTGTTTGCAATACTGTGGTGGATTAACAATCCTCAAGGGCTGTCGCTTCGCAGCCAGCTTCTTTGCTGAAGTTTTCCCTTGAGTACCTATTTTCAGTCTTCAGTCGCATCACGGCCGACGGTTGCATGTAAGGCATTCTTGGAAACCTGATTTGGGAAATTGGAAAGGAAACTGATGCGCCACAACCGGTTTACCTTTCTACTCAGATAAGGCTAGTGATTTCCTTTTATTGCCGCGTACAGACTGAATACCGTTTAGTTTGTGTGTTTTTTTGTATATAGTATATATAAAACGTCTTGTATTTTACTCCCGACGACCAGCCGAGTTACATCTGACGCCAAAGTGTGTTACATAATTCTCCCTCCACACTAAATATTTCGTAGGATTTCGGGTGTATTTTTTACAACTACGTTTTTTTTGCAATATCAATAAAAGGAATAAATCGCACCCCCGCGGGTTAATTGCAGCGGGCACGTGTCCGGGTTCCGCCGGATGCTGTGACTTATGCCGGCTCCGTCCGGCCCCCGTCGCGCTTGGCGCGCTTTTTTACGTGCACCGTGGGAAGGTCGAAGCTTGCTAAAATGAGGCCTAGAGTCAAACTAAGGACAGCGATACAAGATGGTCGTATCTATCAGAATAAGAGAAACGATTATTGCCACAACTTACAATGCATAATAGATTATTATTATATATATTGGTAGCATTATTAAAAAATAAATTAAATTAGAACTGGTAACGTTGGGGTACATGCATGAATGTTTTTTTTTGACACTTTTTTAACTAAATATCAAAATACCGTAAAAGCGATTTGAAATGTGAAATTCAAATTTAAATCGGCCAAGAAATACGCAAGATATAGACATTTTCAACTACTAATTAGACATAGAGGTCCGACGTGCACTGTTACGTCATCGTGCACTCCGGCCATATAAACTCCATATTAAATTCTGTTTTGCTAGAAAGAGATAGAATGAATTTTTTGATGGCTTATATCTTGCTTATTTTTATAGATATTAGAAAAAATATTTTTGTCTACTATTTGTTACATGATTGAGCGTCTAATAAAGCAAAAATTAAAATTCATGCATATTCCCTAGTGTGAGGTAATGGGTCCCAGTTTCAGCATATGCATAAACCACAGCGCTGGTTTTCAGACCGAGCCCTAGGGTTCTGTCGGTCGCAAACTAAAAAAATATATCATTGAAATAAAACAATTTAACGGATTATATCGCGTATAATATCTCATTTTAGTTCCCGACGTTTCGGAAGCTTTCCAGCTTTCCATGGTCACGGGAGGACTGAGAAAAGATGTATTTTCCTCTGTCAAAGTTACAATTTGTGCAAACTACCCATTTTTTGAAAAAACACAAATAAAGGTGTACATACATGCCAGATGGGCCTAAGCTGTAAAGACAGTTACACATCTGCCAGAAGGGCTTAATTATTTTATTATAATAATTTACCAAGCAGCATTTCACAAATGAGGCGTACTGAGGAGAAAAGAAACGCTGCAAAGAAAAACTCCCAGGCTACCTCATTACTAATTATATTATTTAAAAAAACAGAGACTATTAAACTACTTTTAAACAGATAAGATATTTTACACCGTTCGGAAATTAAATATATGCTACAAAAATATATGCTACAAAACTGTGCTTATTCTAAGTGTCACTTTAATAATATATGTAGGACACGTGATAGAATATCCACATTTTACGACACGTATGTGTGCAAGGGTGACGAATGTTCTACGTGACGAATTAAATTATCTATCACACGACAAACGCTAGCTGTATAGATCATATTTTGGACAACATGTTTGGCTAAATTGGTTGTACAACGGCCTGCGAAACTGGCGGTCCCAGATTTGAATCCTGGCTAGTGTAAAGGTTTGTATGATAAGCAAGACGGTTTGGATGTTTTCTATTTATGTATAAGTATGTATGGTACCCATAGTACAAGCTTTGCTTAGTTTGGGACTAGGTCAATTTGTGTAAGATTGTCCCAAATGATGACTCCGCACTGCGTCCATTTTGCTTAGAAGCAGGGCTCCGCTTACACTAGATTTTTATAGACATGCTCTTTTTTAGCGTATATTTTGAACAAAACCTTATTTATTTTATTTATAGATAGAAGGTACAAGGGTTTACTGTAATTTGTTATGTGAAGTTCCGTAGTATAATATTTATTCAGGACTAGATCTTACATCGTAATACATCGACTGTTTTATATTTAGAAAACGAACACTCTTTCATTGCGACCATTTGTGCGGTTCACTAATTGCTGTGGCTGATTAATTAACAGCCAGTGGTGTTCACCTGTGGCCGGACCGATTCGTGGCGACATCATGATGGAGTACTCCGTGTTTATTATAACACGATGTCATACCTGCAACGGCTACAAGCCGGTGCACTATTTCGTTTGTGGATCGTTAACTGCTGTGGCTGATTGACTAACAGCCAGCGCACTCACCTGTGGCCAGACCGATTTATGGCGACAAAATAATGGAGTACTTCGTGTTTGACGAAGTACTGCGATAGTATTAACACTATCGCAGTTTGTGTTCTACATCATAATTAAAGGTAAAGATGACGGGTCTGATGAGCTATTATTTATTTACTCATCTTTCAAACGATTTGGCACAGTTTCATGTGCCATGGTTGTGGATGGAAAGGTCAATCAGCAAGATTTTAGAGATCGGTCAATTTGAGAGTCGAAAACGTTTGCCACACGGGCAAAGCTGCAGAAACATCTACTTCATTATAGTTTGAAGTTCCTACACGCGTCTCCTGCTATAAGCCGGTGTATTATTTCCTCGCATCCATTTGTGTGGGTCGCTAACTGCTGTGGTTGTTTGACGAATAACGAGCAGCGCTCACCTGAGGTCGGACCGATTTATAGCGGCTTAATAATGGAGTACACCCTGTTTGAAGAATAATTTGAAGTCTTACCACTGCTACAAGCCATGGTGCCATTTTTCATCACAGCCATTTGTGTGGGCCGCTAACTACCATGGCTGATTCACTAACTGGACCAGTATATGGCGACAGCATGATGGAGTACTCCCTGTTTATAACAATTTAATTTAAGTCCTACCTACCTACAACTAATACAAGCCGGTACTATTTTTCATCGCAGAAATTTATTTATTGACTCACAGCCAGCAGCGCTCACCTGCGGACAGAACGATTTTTGGCGATTTTTGGTACAAGTTGGTGCAATTTTTAGTCTCATCCATCAATAAATGTACTACTCGTAAGTGACGCGGCTGATTGACTAAAGCCGGCACTCACCTGTGACAAGGCTGATTTATGATGACGTAATGATGGATTACTTCGTGTTTGGTCAAATTATCGGGTCGCATTCGGAAAACAAGTGTAGAAAGTGAATTAAAAGTTACAACAGGTAAATGAAGCAAATTAAATTAACAGTTCCTAATACAATTAATTCACGATTTGTATGTACTCGTATGTCAGAAAAAGTAGGACCAATCTAAATCCTTAGCAAAACATACATGTTAAAATATATATTTGAAAGTCGTAAGAAGATTCAACGTGAAGTATAATTAATTGAAGTAGTCTGGAGTACAGGGAGACTTTGCCCAAAACAAAACATACAAAAATTACGGTACTTATTGATCATTGTCATTGGTCGATCAAATAATTTATATTGAATAAGTATATCATACTTACAGTCACCCATTTCAATCTCGTTTGAAGTCATAGTGCATAAATGCCCTTAAAACATTATTTACCCCATACGCCCGCATTCCTCGAGTAATTTTAAAGTACGTTAAGTTAAAATTTCGGCCTAGAAAACCCAGCACTATTTAAAATGTCCGTAACCTTAAAGTTTCTTGGTAAGACAAAAAAGTCGTCCTAAAACAATTTTGTATTTGTCGATAGAACAAGAAAATAAAATCTAATAGATGACGTGTAAAAAGGTGACTAAAAGCCAAGAGCCCGTAAAAGTGGGGCAAATCCAAACGAGTACTAAGCACAAGTGGTAGACAAACTGGTACACTTCAATCAATAGCTTAAATACCTACGAGTGTAATATGCTCGTAGGTATGCCGTATCATCCATTTGGTTCTGCAAAACGAAGGCAAGCGTTAATAAGCCCCGTGAAACAAAATGGGAGATTAAATAAAACAGTGCCAACGGAATCATAAACCCGTTATCTGCCGCAAATAACCGAAATGCGCACGTCACGTAATCGCCACCGGAAACGGAAAGTCCGCCATATTGTATGCGAGATCGGACGCTTGTCGAGCCTTCCGCACTGTTGCACCTGCGAATATCCACTCATTACAACAGACGCCCAAAAACACTCGAAACACAACCTTATACCAAAAACATTCGAGCTCCTTTCAGTCTGTACATGCAGATAAGCCTTCAATCATCTATCCACTCAAGTACAAGCTAAATTAACCCAATTGTGGCAGTAACAAGGTTTAAATTACGTTATCTCCGTAATTCAGGTGACAATTTGAATTGCTTTCCATTTACAAAACAGTTGGGTGATCATCCCTTTGGCCAATATTAAATGCCTACCCCCTACTGCTGTAAAACCAACTGTATTTGTAAAGGGGTTAAGTTTAGTTTAGTGAGTTTGAGGGTTTTTGGAAGTGTGAAATCCGTGTTAGACCGCGGACAGGTTGGCGCTGGGCGCTATTGTCGGGGAATTAATTCGGACCCAGGTGAAACGTATGCCGTATGCCTGTGCGCATTGTGTTTGAGCATTCACAGTATGGCGTTGATGTCCGGAATGAAACAATACATTTATCGGGCATTATCCTGAATATGCATGGGAAGAGGGTATGCTCACTTTGTTATGTTTGACTTTACTTACGGTGTGATATGTTGCTTTCAGAGTTGACATGAAATATATATAAACTTCAAGAGGTCAGGTCAGTGGTAGACAGTTCCTCTGTGCCTATATGGAGCCAGGATCATTAAGGGTAGACAGTTTCTCTGTGCCTATGCCGAGTGCACGCCACTGGGTTAGGTATAGTCTCCTAATTTATTCAGGGTTGGTTACAACTGATATTTGTTCAGAAAAAGCCATCGGTTTCCTTTTAAACAGAAATCTGGGTTAATTTATGGCATAACTAGGAGTATAAGTAGGAGTGCCTTCACCTCTCACATAGTAAACCCCTACGGCGTTCCTTTATACTTCCATATTATAATTTATTTGTAAAAAGATTCAAGTTAATCATCTGTTTCTTTTCATATCACGGAGATGACTCATTTTGTAAGCTAGGCTATTCGAAAAAAATTGCAACTCATAAAATTACCAACCAACCACTAAACTGCCACATCACCATCGTCCCACCGTCGTCACCACCCACATATCGGAGCGTAAATAGGTCGGCCATTTTGGCAGTCGCAAAAAAGCCGCGTCAGCGTCACCCTGCACCTGCCACGATAATTAATTATCAACCACCCCAGCCTGGCGTGTCAAGGTGAGGCCATTGTTTCAGGGCCGGTGGTGCTGTGAGGCCATAGGAGGCCACAGGAGGTTGAAGGAAGTCGCATCGCAAGGGAGTGTTTGAAATTGAAATCTTTATGTGAACTGGCTCGGATGTAAAGAGTTTTAGTAAAACGTCCCAGAATGTAGTAAGGACTTTTATTTTGAACATGTCAGTCCTTCAGATGTAGTAAAGACATTTAAATCAATTAATGTCAAAAAACCAATGACCCAAGGGGGTTCTCAGTCCATGCTGTCAAATCCCTAATAGAAGTACATAATAGCGCCTGACTTGGCAGATATATTCAATAACAGTGTTGACTGCGGTGAGTTTCCTGATCTGATAAAACATAGCAAAATAACTCCTTTATTTAAATCGGGTAGTACCTCTGACCCCACTAACTTTAGACCAATATTTGTACTACCTACATTTAGTAAAATTTTTGAAAAGCTAATTCTATATCAATTGTTAAAACATTTTTATTTGAATAATTTGATGCATAGTAAGCAATTCGGTTTTACGCGGGGTCGCTCGACATCCAACGCCGGAGTTGAGCTCGTAAAATACATTTTCGATGCCTGGGATGAATCGCGAGATGCTTTAGGCATCTTCTGTGATTTATCTAAGGCCTTCGATTGCGTTAATCATGAGACACTGATCAGGAAGCTACACCACTACGGAGTTACAGGATCAGCACTAAGTTGATTAGAGTCTTATTTAAATGGTAGAATACAAAGGGTTGACGTGGATGGAAAGCGTTCACCGGGGTCATTAGTCTCTATGGGTGTGCCGCAGGGATCAATATTGGGACCTTTCCTGTTCCTTATCTATATAAACGACTTGCCACACCTCGTAAAGACCCACCACAGATGATACGTCTCTAATTTTCAAAGTCGTACGAAATCAACGATCCTACAATGACGTAAACAATGCTATCTGTGAAGTAGTAAATTGGTTTAATGTAAATAATTTATTGTTGAATGAGAAAAAGACTAAATGTGTTAAGTTTGTCAAGAGTAACGTAAAACACGAGCAAGCAAGCGTTATGGTTAAAGGTGAGGAACTGGAACTAGTTAATAGTACAGTCTTTCTCGGTATAACATTAGATTCTAAGCTCCAATGGGGTCCCCATATTGCTAATCCCTCGAATAGACTGAGTTCTGCAGCTTTTGCAGTAAGTAAGATTCGTCAATTAACAGACGTGATAACGGCTCGATTAGTGTATTTCAGTTATTTCCACAGTATTATGTCGTATGGCATCTTACTATGGGGCAGTGCTTCCGACATTAATACTATATTTGTTCTGCAGAAGCGGGCTGTTCGTGCTATATATAAAATGAACTATAGAGACTCGCTTAGAGATAAGTTTAAGGACATTAATATAATGACAGTGCATTGACGACCAGTTTGGCTCAGTGGGAGTAACGTCGCCTGCGAAGCTGAGGTCCTGGGTTCAAATCCCGGTAAGGGCAAATATTTGTGTGATGAGCATAAATATTTGTTCCTGAGTCTTGGATGTTTTCTATGTATATAAGTAATATATCTATTAAATATATCGTCGTCTAGTACCCATAACACAAGCCTTATTGAGCTTACCATGGGGCTAGTTCGATTTGTGTAAAGTTGTCCCGTAATATATATTTATTTTATTTTATTTTTTATTGTCAATACATTTATGAGAATATTATGTATTTACATAAAAATATTACCGACTTTAAGAAACTGTGATATACATACATAATATTAATACTAGAAATAAGCATAAGCTCGCAGTGCTTGCTACTAGGCTCCATAAAATAAGGAGATCATTCATGGGTAACTGTGTGAGGTTTTATAATAAACTTCCTAGCAGCATAAGTGAGTTGTCTATTGGTAATATTTTCTTCTGTTTCCGCGATTATTACTCATTGAAATAAAACAATTTAACGGATTATATCGCGTATATTATCTCATTTTAGTTCCCGACGTTTCGGAAGCTTTCCAGCTTTCTATGGTCACGGGAGGTCTGAAAAAAGATGTATTTTCCTCGATCAAAGTTACAATTTGTGCAAACTACACATTTTTTGAAAAAACACAAATAAAGGTGTACATACATGCGAGATGGGCCTAAGCTGTAAAGACAGTTACACATGTGCCAGAAGGGCTTAATTATTTTATTCTAATAATTTACCAAGCAGCATTTCACAAATGAGGCGTACTGAGGAGAAAAGAAACGCTGCAAAGAAAAACTCCCAGGCTACCTCATTACTAATTATAATATTTAAAAAAACAGAGACTATTAAACTACTTTTAAACAGATAAGATATTTTACACCGTCCTGTGTCTCGCTTGTTCCTTGATGAGTATTACAGGATCCCAAGCTGGTGGTAGTGACATCCTGGGAAAATATCTTTTTTCTTTGGCAAGGATAGAAGGTTTATCAAACTTAATTGAGTGGTTTGGTTTGTCAATGACATGTTCACAGACTGCAGACCTATTACACCGACGGTGCTTGACATCTGCTATGTGCTCCTTCACCCGGGTTGATACACTGTGTTTCGTTTGACCAATGTATGAAAGACCACACTCGCAGTCCAGCTTATAAATGCCTGCACTCTGCAAAGGGGTGCTACTCTTCACAGACAGAGGAAAATACATATTTTCTCAGTCCTCCCGTGACCATGGAAAGCTGGAAAGCTTCCGAAACGTCGGGAACTAAAATGAGATAATATACGCGATATAATCCGTTAAATTGTTTTATTTCAATGTCTATTGGTAAATTAAAAATTTTGTGAAACGAAAATTATTTTCTAAAGCTTATAATACATAGCACACAAGACTACATGAATGATGAAGCCGCGTGGGACTAATGTAAATTATAGCGTCATGTAGGTATATGAATAATTATTTTAACGAATACCTAAGGTATTATTATTATTTTAATCTTAATTGTTTTATATACTCTGACATTTACAATTTTATTCTAGACACATTCTAGATTATTTATTTTTTACTGACAATCCTTTTGGGATTTATTTTATTGATTATTTTAATTTTAAAAATGATGATTTTATCAATGATATTACACTTAAGTTAAATGATCTGATTAGGTTTTTCTGGGTTTCCCTAATCCTTGCAGCAAATGTTGGATCATATTTTATTTCTCCCAGCAAACATTCACTCTCATGTAACTGACATTTCGAAAGTGCTTGTAATTAGGCCTACTTGAATAAAGAATATTTTGATTTCATTGGATTTGATTTTTTGCGTATTTTCTTTTCAAATGTAAAAACCGCTCATCAACCACCCCAGCCTGGCTTGTCAAGGTGAGGACATTGCTTCAGGGCCAGTGGCGCCGTGGATGTGCCTACGAAGATTGAAGAAAGTCTTAAGGGAGCATATGAGAATTTATTAACTGGATTAATTAAATATTTCACACTGGATACTAATCCAGTAAACACAAGCGCAGGGTGCTTTGACTGTAGAAATTATTTTTTGAGTTTTCGTTTGTATTTGAGCTTTGTAATTAGGGTTTCGTACCAAAAAGGTAAAAAAGGAACCCTTATGGTATGACTCTGTCTACCTATCTGTCCGTCCGACTATTACAGAGCCATGTCTCAAGAAATACTTATACTTTAAGCATGGCCAGCCTAAATGTATTTATTGCAAATGAGACATTTAAAAATATATTTTTATTTTCTATGAAAAATAATAACCAATGAGGTGGGGTCAAATATTTTAAATGTAGCTGCTAGGTGAAGTCCTCAAACAATTTGTTTCACTATGGTTAAATTTCGTTTAATTGAGGAAAATGTGATAAAAATATCATTACCTTCCGAATTTACCAAGCGATTTCTGAAGTTTACCAAGCGGATTTTTCTTGAATTATATGATTATTTATGTTTTGTAATACTATTGACCCATCTTATTTTTATCTAAAATCAATTTTAACGAACCCGATTTAGTTAAGTTTGGCCTTCATTCGCACGCAGCGTCATAGATACTCAAGGCAAGGCGCGTTACTGAGCGGCCCAGTTAGTTCGGAATAAGTGAAAGTTTGTACAGAACCGTCGGTGCGCGTGTCAGACTCGCAGTTAGCTGGATTTTTATTTATATTTAGGCTACTGAAAATGTACATAAAGAGTTTCTTTCTCGCATCTTCACTTGAAATGTCTTATTTTCTGAACATAGAGCTAGACTTGTATTATAAGTATCCCCTTTAATCAAGGAAATGGGTAGTTTTACAAGCGTTTCAACCGCTCTATCACTTTCCTGTTGCATACTCTGAAAACATAAGCTACAATATGAAGTTAAAATTTAGGTGAAAAAGTATATTGTGCTTCCGGTACAACCTTAATTTATTAAAATGATACAATTAATATAGCTCACTTCTTCTATATATGACAGAGAAGTAATAGCGGTTGAAACGCCTGTAGAACTACCCACATATTAAATATTGCATTTTCAGGTACCTCGGGTTTTAGATTTAATTAATGATACAAATGTCAATGGCTCACTTTCATTTTTAATTTTCAAATTTCAATAATAATCAGCCACCCCCCAACCTGGTTCATGTCTAGGTGAGGTCATTGTTTCCGAGGGCACTGTGTGATGGAGGGAAACAGTTTCAGGGGAGCATTTGAGAGCGGAGTCTGTGTTTGTCCTGTGTAGTACAGGTAGTGGGAGAACGGTGGTTTTGGATTCAATGATGATCTCCCTTGAGGTGTTATCGTTGCAAGATATGGGGTGTTTTATGAAGTGATTAAACTGGGAACTTTTCAATAATGCATAGGCCAATTCCTGGCCTGTAGAGATGCGTAGAATGTGTCATTAAAGTGAAAAGAGTGATATGTATCTTTAGGTCATCGATTAGCTGAGTACATCTTTAGACTATATCGTTCACGAGTGAGTAGATAACTAGAAATCGTCTCTCTCGTTTGACTCCGCCCGGCACACCAGCACGGCCACATTCATTTCATGAGCGAGAACGAGCGAGTAATACTGAGAGATACTGAGCTACTTGAATCTTTAGTGAGCGAGAGAGCTAATGAGCTAAACCAAATATATAGCTCGTTTTAATCACTCTCTCGCGAGCTACACACCTCTACTAAACATGGCATGGCATGTTCACGTGCAACGATCAGAAGGGTTACTTTGAATCTCGAAATTTGAAGTTCGTAACGTGCTATCTCTCTCGATCTCTTGTTAAACTGTATTCGAGTGAGCGAGATGGCGCTATACGAACTTCAAATTTCAGAGTGACCCCTCAGATTCCTTCAGATTGAAATCTGTGATTAAATGAGGTAACTCTATGCCTGCGCAAAATTTACGATATTTTTGAAGGCTTGGATGTACTGCACCATTTTTTATCCGTACTTAGGTGAAAGTGTGTTTGTCCGGCTGTAGTGCAGCAGGAGCGCAACGAATCTTGTGGCTTTATAAAGCTATAGTATATGGCCTGGAGGTATAGCCTACTCGTTATACTGGAAAATACACAGTTTCCAAATAACAATCAAAATACACTTAATACTTGAGAATTCACGCGAAAATTTTGTTTCATATTTACTTTAACTCTAACTATTTTCAGCAACACTTTAGTCAACCGACGCTTAAGCTCCGTGTAACAATTCCACCGGGCCTGAAGGTGAGTGTCGTTGATTAACGATCCCGGAGACGTGTTTATTGTGCCGGCGCCGACAAGTCAGCGAGTCAGCGCGCGATAGTTCGCTCTTTGTTGCCGGCGACATTGTTTCACAATTTCATATTTAACTAACGTTAAATATATAGTGCTACTGAGCCTGAGGGTTGCATTGTTGTATGTTCTGAAATTAAAGTGAAACTGTACCGACAGGTACAGTAACAGAGGTGTAAAAGGTACAGAATAATAAAATATATCATCAACATATTTGTTACAATAGTTAGTTTGACACTTTTACAAACTGGGATGTTTTTTAACTGCTTTTAATTGTAAGTAGGATTTTTTTTCTCATACTTTTCTTGACTGCAAGTTTTTTAGTGTCTATCAGAAGGTGAAGGTCGCGGGATCTGTATCGCCAATCAAAAATCAGAAATCGCCATGATGGTATTATTTGTAAGTATGTACTTAGGAAGCGTTGGTCCAACAGGTATGTCTTTTGGCTGCTGATAATGGTCATTTTAGAGTGTGCGTGAAAGATAGAGATACCATACATGTTCCAATTACATTTCTTTATTGAAATTATTAATATCTATAAAGAAATGCGTCATCTTAAGCTGCGTTTTCACCTAGTGCTTAGAGCAAACATTTTCTCAGTGTTTGCTGTTCTGCCGAAGCTCGCTCGAAACAGAAAACATCTGTTTTCATTCAATTAGGGGGCCCTAACAATTGTTTGGAACAAAAAATCCTTAACAGTTCCCTGGTGGAGTTGCATTTTCACCAGCGATCATGGGCGGTGGTGACTTGCTTTGTTCAAGTGTACGAATCGTCTGCTCTTGCACCTGAACGGGGATTTAGATCATTCACGCCGAAAAGACGCCATTAAAGATTAAATCTTCTTTTTGATACCCAGTGGTGTACGTTTCAAAATGTCGGCTACGTATATGCCTTTCCTATTGTAATAAAATAAAATCATATTACCTACATAAAATTATACACAATACGAGCTCCCTGAACAAGTGCACACCTCCGACTTGATATGAATGTGATATCTCTCGACGAGCTCGCGTTCAATGACGAACTTTCCCTCACTTCCTTCCGTGGGGAAGCCTACACTAACAGGCTGAGGTAATTAGGCTCAAGCGATACCTGTCTAGTGATGCGCACGCATCAATGTGTGTCGGAATCAATGAATATGTTGCGTGTATTTTCATAATCAGTATACATGGTCATTCTTAATCGGTGATCAGGACCAATTTTTTCTAAGTAAGTTGATGGCGGTCACGTCAAAGACGCAATTAGGTAGATTCTAGACTCCGGCTGGATTGAACCAAAGCCTTGTACCTTGCCGAGGCGCAAGCTCTGATAACTGAGCTACAGAGTCCAGTCAGCTTGTCTTAAATTTTTGTCACTATTTCTTACAAGATCTTTGCATTTTGCCGGCTTTTCTGTCGTCGTGGTGGTAAAATTCTCTTTAAAACTCACAAATATCGTGATGTAAAACATCAAATTTTTTGTAAAAAAAATCAAAATAGCTTGTTCCTGCGACATATTCGTCTTGTCGAGTTCAGCCAACGAAGCGGCACGTCTCTACACCTGTCGCGGTCGCGAGCAAGTTTCGCGAGATCCGTCGCTCTTTAATGAGGCGGGCTGGCTTCCGAAGCTTGCGGCGAGCCGCCGGGAACTCTGCTCTGTATAGTGCTGTGTAGTACAGATTTATATTTTAGTAGCTAGTGGAAATAATTAATAGTACTCCCGAGTTGTTAGGTGACATGGAGCCGGTTTAATGCCTTGTCGTCAGGTATGTTGGAGCGAGTTGACAGCACAATCGCGAGTTGTGTCATCTCCGAGTCGAATTTGGTGACGGTGGTAGACTCGATTTCCAACTATTTAGGGATTAAGGAAGCGGGTGACGTACAATATGCAATAGATAATAAAAAAGACAGGTACTTTTAAAGCTAAGAGGGATTCTTACAGGCGAGGGAGTGATGATTACGCCAGTCAAATGGTCGTCACTGGAAAGCATAATCGGCCGTTAATAACTAACAGAGCGTGTTGAAATCAGGCATTTCTCTAGCGATGTTCTTATAGTTCTAGATTTAGTAACCTCAGAAATAAGTAGTGTAACACATATTTTATACCCAGTCTTCATACATGACTTCCACATATCCAAGTACCTACTTAGAAACACCCAATCTCACTAGAAAATTAATCTCCCTGAAACTCTTAGGTCCAGCGGTAAGAACCCAAATGTCACTCTTGACAGCAGTCGTGCAATCTAGATTCAAGCTGAGTTGGGCTCTTTGTAAAGGGCTTAAGGAGTTCGGGGTGAGGCGGATATGTTGGTAGGCCTGCGTTGCGAAGGTTGAAGCGTAACAATTACACAGAAGTTGGCAACTATGCCAGTGGAGGCCGACCTTTCGGCCGAGGCCAAGAAAACTGCGGATAATGATTATATGTAATATTATATTTAAGTACGGTTTGAGCGCTCAACAAGCATTAGGTAGCACTAACATAACCTTGACACTGATATTACGACGACTTAGATTGAAAGAGCTGAAAGCTGCAGGGGTCGTTGAAGGATATCAAATAGTTCCAACGACTGTATGATTGAAAAAAGTTTTTTTTTTCTTGTGAAAGTAAATTCCTTGCTAAAATTTTGCTCGTGTTTTTTTTATATGTATGTTATATTTGTTATTAATAAATAACTAAAACTAATGACATTGGTGAACAGGAGTGAATTTAATCCATATCCGTGACTTCGTCTTTTATGTACACTTTTGAGTATATAAAGATAACAAACTATCAACGAAGAATGCAAAATGCCACGAGGCACGCAATTAGTGGTCTAGAATTAAAAATTGATAGCAAAATTAAAGATTCTAGTTTAGATGTAGCAACAGAATTTGAAAATTTCTTCACCGATA
Source organism: Hedya salicella (assembly GCA_905404275.2). Lineage (NCBI taxonomy): Eukaryota > Metazoa > Arthropoda > Insecta > Lepidoptera > Tortricidae > Hedya > Hedya salicella. The sequence goes on along the minus strand of FR990102.1, from coordinate 26,918,461 downwards.
TACCAGTATCCACAACAAAGTGTTTAAATTCATCATCTTCGTCTGCTATATGTTGTTAAAAAAAAAACGTCCCAGAATGTAGTAAGGACTTTTATTTTGAACATGTCAGTCCTTCAGATGTAGTAAAGGCATTTAAATCAATTAATGTCAAAAAACCAATGACCTATGGGGGGTCTCAGTCCATGCTGTCAAATCCCTAATAGAAGTCATAGCGCCTGACTTGGCAGATATATTCAATAACAGTGTTGGCTGCGGTGAGTTTCCTGATCTGATGGAACATAGCAAAATAACTCCTTTATTTAAATCTGGTAGTACCTCTGACCCCACTAACTTTAGACCAATATCTGTACTACCCAGATTTAGTAATTTTTTTGAAAAACTAATTTTATATCAATTGTTAAAACATTTTATTTTGAATAATTTGATGCATAGTAAGCAATTCAGTTTTACGCGGGGTCGCTCGACATCCAACGCCGGAGTTGAGCTCGTAAAACACATTTTGGATGCCTGGGAGGAATCGCGAGATGCTTTAGGTATCTTCTATGATTTATCTAAGGCCTTCGATTGCGTTAATCATGAGACACTGATCAGGAAGCTACACCACTACGGAGTTAAAGGATTAGCGCTAAATTTATTAGAGTCTTATTTAAATGATAGAATACAAAGGGTTGACGTGAATGGAAAGCGTTCACCGGGGTCATTAGTCTCTATGGGTGTGCCGCAGGGATCAATATTGGGACCTTTCCTATTCCTTATCTATAAAAACGACTTGCCACACCTCGTAAAGACCCACCATGAGATAGTTTTGTTTGCAGATGATACGTCTCTAATTTTTAAAGTCGTACGAAATCAACGATCCTACAATGACGTAAACAATGCTATCTGTGAAGTAGTAAATTGGTTTAATGTAAATAATTTATTGTTCAATGAGAAAAAGACTAAATGTGTTAAGTTTGTCACGAGTAATCTAAAACACGAGCAAGCAAGCGTTATTGTTAAAGGTGAGGAACTGGAACTAGTTAATAGTACAGTCTTTCTCGGTATAACATTAGATTCTAAGCTCCAATGGGGTCCCCATATTGCTAATCTCTCGAATAGACTGAGTTCTGCAGCTTTTGCACCGGCTCGATTTGTGTATTTCAGTTATTTCCACAGTATTATGTCGTATGTCATCTTACTATGCGGCAGTGCTTCCGACATTAATACTATATTTGTTCTGCAGAAACGGGCTGTTCGTGCGATATATAAAATGAACCATAGAGACTCGCTTAGAAATAAGTTTAAGGACATTAATATAATGATAGTGCATTGTCAATACATTTATGAGAATATTATGTATGTACATAAAAATTTAACCCACTTTAAGAAGAACTGTGATGTACATAATTTTAATACAAGAAATAAGCATAAGCTCGCAGTGCCTGCTACTAGGCTCCATAAAATAAGGAGATCATTCATGGGTAACTGTGTGAGGTTTTATAATAAACTTCCTAGCAGCATAAGTGAGTTGTCTATTGGTAAATTCAAAAATATTGTGAAACGAAAATTATTTTCTAAAACTTATTATAGCACACAAGACTACATGAATGATGAAGCCGCGTGGGATTAATGTAAATTATAGCGTCATGTAGGTATATGTATAATTATTTTAACGAATACCTGAGGTATCATTATTATTTTAATCTTAATTGCTTTATATACTCTTGACATTTAGAATTTTATTCTAGACACATTCTAGATTTTTTTTTCTTTTTTATTGACAATCCTTTTGGGATTTATCTTATTCATTATTTAAATTTTTTAAATAATGATTTTATCAATAATATTATACTTAAGTTTAATGATCGGATTAGGTTTTTCTGGGTTTCCCTGCTCCTTGCAGCAAATGTTGGATCATATTGTATTTCTCCCAGCAAACATTCACTCTCATGTAACTGACATTTCGAAAGTGCTTGTAACTAGGCCTACTTGAATAAAGAATATTTTGATTGATTGATTGATTGAATAAGAGAAGAGATTTGGCTATTACAAGAATAGCGCATTTTGGGACTGAATAATTTTCTGCCATTTTGAGTTATTTGGTGGAGAACCCGGACCTCAAGGAAACAGTTTTAAATCACATTAAAATATAAACTAATTTTGATATAAAATTATCTACGTAAGTGTCGCGGCACAAACCCTTCAGAGTGTTTATACCTGCTTAAATGGAGGTTTTTCATTTTGTTTCATTATTTTGTGGTATTTTAATGAAACTTAACAGTATATTCAATACATACCCTGCATCTTTATGATTTATGACGCGTTTAATTCACCGGATCATCGCTTTTGGCTTTATTTTTTTCTACAAAACAAGATATGGACATGAATTCATTTTTAGAGCTTTAGTTGTGGCAATATCATAAAATTTTGCACTGTGCCTGCGTAACTACAGAAAGCGTAATGATTGTATTGAAAACATGTTCAAGTTACTTTCATATTTCTCAAAGTTATCAAGAAATACCTAGAAATATGCGACGTTGCCAGTTAAGCAGGTATAAATCGTCTTAACTCGCGGTTTCCGTGGCTCCACATGTGAAGATATACAGATATTAACTTTTGCCAAGGTATTCGCGTCCCCCGGGCTCGTCCGTAATGGAGACATTCGGCGGCGGGAGGTAACTTTGCACATTAGTCACTAGGTAGCATTCCGGTGAGAAATGATAGCAAATGATACACATTAATAACTATTTGTGTTAAATGGTAAGTATTAATATGGAAAACTTACGTATCAGTGGAAGTTGAATAGGTAGTTGTGCTATCTTTAAAGATAAACACATCTTCCCTCCCTACTTTCCAGAATAAGTTTCCCAATACATACGCTTTTCTATATCGTTTAATTAATATAATTACCTATATTGTTTGGACATTGAATTCACACCTCGTTCTTATAAAAAAAATATATATTCATTAACTTTACATTACAAAAAAAAAGGAAAACAGTTTTGTTTTATTAAGACCAAAGAGAATAATTTGACCTCGACTTTCATTCAAATACTTATATTGATTTTTCTGTGATATCTGAACAAACAATGAAATACTTAATGTATCAACTGGGCAACAATTCCATATACCTAATATTATAGTACTTAAGTAACAAATTTAGGATACTTTTAGTTTTAGGATAGTTTTCGAGAGCTCCTTTTAATCATGCTGTGCATGTGTGCATACTTGTTTTGGATAACATTTTTGTCAGAATGTCTGTATGATGCTAGTGTTATACATAAATGAATGTATTTAGTGTGCCTAGTAAATAAAATAAAATAAACGTTGTCTAATGTTTAATTAACCTGTAATCTCGCAAAAAATTTGGGAGAAGTTTTCTACAAATCTGTGAAGAACTTCTTTATACATCAAAGTGTAATCCGGTCAACTTCCCCAATATATAAACGACAACGTAACGTCTTATTTTTGTTAAGAATTAGCATATAAATTTAGTGGTGCATACAGTAGTCATATTGAGTGCGTACAGTTTAAGTGTACATAAGCCTTAACACAGCGTTATGAAATAAAGTCGAAAAATAAGATAAAACCAAAAAGTACTATGAAGTACGAGTCTGCCCCGACCAGAGTGTTCGTCCTAAATTTTTCCACCAAAACCAATTCCACAGACAACAGCAATAACAGCGGCATATTTGGCCATAAACTCCGCAGGTATAATCGACACGTGGTTTAATATCCCCGCTCGTAACTATGGCACCGTATGCTGCGAGTGTGTACCTTGGCTGTTGGTTATTAATTCAGGTATCGTGGTATAGGAAGGTTATCTCTGTTCAGGCACTGAGTCGACAGTCATTTGAACGATGCTGTTAAAATTTTGTGACAGTCTTATGAACAGAGTTGCATCACACACGGCTCAGTTTCGTTGCGCGCCTTGATGCAACAAAAAATTCAATAAATTCGACTTTGGAAGCCATGTTCGGGAACATGATCGATATCGATGGCACTATCTTCGCTATTGACGTATATAAGATATGTTCACCTGTATTCTATATTTGGCGAAGTCTTGTCTACAGGTATATGTCGTTTAATATTCTCGCTCGTAACTTTTGCGCCTTATGCTGAGAGTACCTTGTTGGTTATTAATTCAGGTGGCATCCTGAATTAATAACCAACTACTGTTGTTGTAGATTATAGTTTGTGTAGATCATAGGTTTAGGCGTTTTGGAAAGGGTGTTTTAGGATCAGTAATTTGTTTATTATACTATTGTTACGGTGATAGTTGTTGATGTGTTCTCAATGCTTGATACTGTGCCAATACTTGGCATCTTCAGCTTATGGAACCGCAATATAATAAAGAAGGGGTGTTATTGCTAGTGTTATTTGCTATACGGTCAAATTGCCTCCTTATTTTTAGTTTTTGATCATTTTAAAATCGTCAAAAGCTTAAAATTAAGTATTCATTAATGTTTTCTACGTATTTTCAGAAATAACATTTAACTGCAATCTTGGCCCTATTTATGTTGACTACAGGAAAGTACCCAATACTAAAATATTATTATCATATACTTTAACAATGTTTATTTATATAAATTAATATTATAATACAGGGATCGATTGTAAAGGATATTAAAAAAATAACGATTTACTAAATTGCAAGCAGAACTTGGACCTGCGAGTCTTCTCTGACCAACTGAGCTTTCGCAACTTTACGCACTTGGCCTGAAATTTTCGAACACAATCTAGTAAACACACAGCAGCAGCGCCCTCTGTATTTTTTTAGTGCTCAGCATAATCCAAGCGTATCACGCTTAGTTATTTACTAAATATTCATTTCTTCCTGGACTATAGATAAGTGCCTGGATTGTGTAAGGAGACTTTACGGCTGATTCATCAGACCATACAATGTCAGGAAATATTATTAAAGAGGGTCGTGACGTGAATTTTTTTTGAAAACTACTGCCTTAGAGCATCAGGCATTTTCTAAGAACATTACTATCTAGTATCTAGTATCTTTGTATGTATCTGAATAGTTCCTTTCTCTTTTTTTTCGTTCTGGTTTTGATTTATGATTTACCTCATTTTCTTTGAACAACTTTTTTTACTTATTGGTTGTCTGGAAGAGATCGCTTCTTGGCGATAAGACCGCCTGTTGTTTACCATTTCTCATACTGTTTTATATTTAAGTAAGTGTCTCATGTTATTTTCTTTTGGTGTGCAATAAAGAGTATTGTATTGTATTACTAATTCATACGGAAATGATATATTCACTGCGATAAGTAATTATAAGCAGGTTCCTATAGCTATAGACAGATCGATGCCGCGCGCCCTCTAGACTGAAAGGTGTACAAACATAGGTGTATTAGATGGGCAACCGAGAGCGGTGTAATATCTGGGTCCTTTGTCTACAGATTGATTGAGCCGTCTCCTCGGGGACTCCACGTGCCATACTCGTGAGTACATTCATACCTTACATTGTTTAATTTCCGTCATAATCAGAGGTCGTAATAAGTGTCCGTTTGTGATAAAACTGATGATTATGACCTGATGACTATGACCATGATAAAAACTAGGAAAATTCTCAAGCAAACTTAAAAAAAAATACAATTTCAAATAAAATATTTACAGGCGTAAAAAGTAATTTTACGAATATCGATGTACAGAATAGCCGTAGTTTTTTCGTAGATCGACCAATATTATGTTGCAAAGAAAATACTTGCGTAAAACTTATTAAGCCTATTGATTTAAGCCAGTGAGAAAATAAATAAACAGTTTTCGTTAAAATCAAGATCTTTATTTATATATTTTTTTCACGAGTTTTAGACGATTATTTCCGATAATATTCACTAACAACATATATTATGTTGTGCTTGTATGGAATGCGGCCCTAATATTTTTTTGTTATTTAACTACCAAACTAAGTAACGGTTTATACAAGACACCTATACTCTAAATTTCATGAATATACATCTAGTAGTGTTCCCTTTGAATAAAGTGCCTGTGATATACGGACGGATGGACAAGACGAAACTATAAAGTTCCTTTTTTGCCATTCTGGCTACGGAACCTTAAAAACACACAATGGCGAGGATTGAAGCACACAGATGACGGATAGGACTATTGACAACTATGGTAAATAGGATAGGTTATTACAGTCACAAATAAATCGAACCTCCTTGCACATCTTTGTTTAACACAAATCTATACAACACAAACAACGATATCATCTCAAAGTTACTAAAAACATCTATCTCTAAGAAAATCTGAAAAGATCCGTTATTTTATATATCGCTCATAATCCACGCCAAATTACATTCACATAACAAATTCAGCACCTTCCCCGTATCAGCCCAAGGCCTTCCCACGTACAATTGGCGCCATAACGGCACATTATGGCGCGCATGTGCCACGAATAGCGCGATGAATTTCCAATAGCCCATGTACGGAATAATTTGCGTCGAGTGTACCTAGCCGCTGAATACTGATTAGCTCCTTCGGTTTTAATGGTAGTTTATTTCTGTTATAATAACAAAATATAGGTTAAAATAATGTGTAAAAGTGTACACCTTAGTTGAACTTAACTATTCGTATTGTAAGTAGGTACAGCTCACTTCTTTTATACTTTTTTATTCAAATTCAAATAACGTTTATTGCGGACCATACATCCATAGTATTGTGTTAGTAACATCAAACAGTATTAATTATATTAGTCACAGGTTTAGCTTAGGAATAGGACTCTGCTAACACTGGATTTTCATAGATAAGGCCGTTTTTAGTGTATTTTTTATACGGAACCCTCGGTTCACTTAGCCGGTTTTTGATACACGGGTAGTTGGTTATTAATAGATGGTTATAGAATACGTTTTATTTAACTACGCTAATGAATAAATGAGGGGGTTAAGACTTTTTCTCCTCCACGAATGAAGTTGCGGGCACTATGTAGTATTATAGAAAGTAATAATATCTATGAGATTCATCATCATTTTCTCGGTGGACCCTTTAATTTTCATTTAACGTGTGTCTTCACCATCAATACCTATAAAGATAAACATACCTATCTGCCATAACGGTTACGAGAGGGGTTAATAACAGTATATTGTTTGAGGCAAACAACCCCAGGTGAACTAATAACTGGCACTCCAATAGAAACTCTTGTTTGCATTTAATATGTTATTACAGATATTGCTTTCAACCGTTAAGGTTCATTATCAGTTGTACCTACTTGTGGTAGAAAAAAGATTTTGTATACGGTCACCGAAACAAAATAATAGTAAGTGTGAACCGAAGTTATTCTTTAATTCGTACTTTCTGATTGGTTCTATATTTTTTAAATTTGGTTTCGTTCTAACAATACATGATACATGGAAGAAAATATTTAAATTGTAGCAGCAGGTAGGTCTGAAATTGAACACGGACAAGACAAAAATAATGTCGAATAACCATGTCACACCTTACCCGATAGTTGTCGGAAGCTCTGCTATCACAGTTGTTGACGAGTATGTATACCTGGGACAAATCTTCAAGCTAAGTAAGTCCAACTTCGAGAAGGAGGTCAACTGTCAAATCCAACTCGGTTGGGCAGCATTCGGGAAGCTGCATCATATATTTTCATCAAAACTACCCCAGTGCTTGAAGACGAAGGTCTTCAAACAGTACATGTTGCCAGTGATGACCTACGGAACTGAGACATGGTCGTTCACAATGGGACTGATGAGGCGGCTCAGAGTTACGTAATGTGAATCGGATAGGGCTATGCTCGGGGTTTCTCTTCGTGATAGAATCAGAAATGAGGATATCCGCAGAAGGACCAAAGTAACTGACATAGCTCAGAGGATTGCATCGTTGAAGTGGTAATGGGCGGGCCATGTAGCCCGGAGAAAGGATGTCCGTTGGGGTAGTAAAGTCTGGAGTGGTGAGCACACATAGGAAAGCGCAGCGTAGGACGGCCCCCGATTAGGTGGACGGATGACCTCGTAAGGATAATAATAATAATAATAAATAGGGCCTCTACGTGTTGGATCCATATCCCCACGCAAGCCTCCCAAAAATCCGGGACGTATGAGCCTGTGACTAACTGTGAGATACAAAAATAATAATAATAAATCATTTATTCACTCCACCACAAAGTATAAATATACAGTTTGTTAAAAACATTTATTACAAATAGGCGAGGCGTATACAAAACTTGATGCGGTGGAGTCTGGTGCCTGAACTAGGGGAAACCTGTATTTCAGGTCACCAGACCTCCGATCCCCAGAAGCGGTGATGTACAAAATCTTATAACTTGTATACTATATGCATGCTTATGCTATTAGGCAATAACTTTATAAGTTCATTGGATTATAGTTCCTTTGCTGTTCCGCCAACTAGTGTCTTGTTAGATGTGACAATAAATTGTGCTCACATGCGCATATTTTCATGCAGTTTCCATAAAAAAATACGCATGCAAATACAACAAACCAACACCAAACAGTATAATCCTCGACACGTGTTTCGCCTCTCTACGAGGCATCATCAGGAGGTGCAGGAGATGTTGACGGTCCGGCGTCCACCCGAGAAAACAAAATTCCTCGGGACTGATTTCTCGGGTGGACGCCGGACCGTCAATTATTTATGCTATATTCTTAATGCTTTGGGTAATGGATAAATATTTAATTCGGCATTTGCTTTATTATAGAGATAAGTACCAAGGAAACAATAAAATCTATGGCAAATCGGGTGTTGAATGTGATATTTTGTTGAGCAACGTTCTTTCGGCGTTTATTGGATAAGAGGGATGGATCATACGAGAGTGATGAATGCTTCTTCTGAATAATGCTAGAAATGAAAAGCTGGCGAACTGTTAATAATTTACAGTGTTTGTAGAGGTCAGTAGTTGGGTGTGGGAACGGTAAGAAACAACTAACTTTAAGGACCACTCTTTGAGCCCGCTCCAGTAATAACATGTGGGTATTATGTGCACCGCCCCAGGAGGAAATGCAATATGTTAGTATAGACTGAACTAAGGCGAAGTAGACCATTTTAATTATATTTTTATCGGCTATATGTCGAAGATTTTTAAAAATAAATATAAATTTTCTTGTTCTAGCTGTTAGGAGTTTAATATGATGTTGCAAATTAAGTTTGTCGTCAAGTATAACGCCCAGCATGTTTTTTCTATCACAGTTTGCGGGTTGGCTGTCGGGACAGGAATGAGCCTTAATATGAAATGTCTGGGAGTCAATGTCATTTTTTGTCTTTGTAGAGAATTTCATATATTTTAAGTTACTACGTTAAGAGAAAGGAGAGAGAGAGAGAAAGGATGTTTTGATTAAGCCAAGTAGTTACTACATTGAATCCACTCTGAGATGATTATTTGAGATTTCTTCTCAAATAATCCCCATCCACAAGAGTGGTGAACTTAACTGTGTCAATAATTATAGGCCTATATCTATTCTTACTGCGCTATATAAAATTCTTTATTAAATATCTTATTAAATATCTTGAAAACAACAAGTTGCTCTCACCTGCACAATTTGGTTTTCCATCGGGCAAATCGACTTCTGATGCTGTACATGAAATAACTGATCATATAGTGACAAATTCGGATCGCGGGAAGTCGGTGGAAGCGGTTTACACAGGATCGCACCATGTGGCGAGTTATATGGGAGGCCTATGTTCAAGAGTATGTTTTCATCGTAGAAATTAGACTGACCATTTTGAAAGTGGACAATTATGCCGATTTATCATGTATAGGAAGCGGGCATTTTAGAAAAGTGCTATCAAAGGAAAGAAATAGCACACATTATGGGAAAGAGCCGTTCGTTGGAAGAAGGCCATTTTGAGAAACAGATATTTTAAGAAACGAAACGGACTGAACTAGACTGTGCCGCTCGCACTTAGGGTAATACTCGTAATGTATGTATCCGTTAGACACCACAAATAAGAATTATTTAGTTCTTTTGAAAATGTAAAAAGGTGTTCTAAATTGAAATAAAAAAGGGTACTAACGAGTAAATGCTTAATTCAATCCCGCATAATTAACAAAACATTTCAATTAACTATATTCTACGACTTGGGGGATCCATTGTCCGCAACTTTATTAAAATCTACTGAACACGAGCTACAATCGTCCTCGGGCCCCAGTAACCTCATCCCTTATCCAGGTGCGTACTCAAATGGATATTATTGTTATTTCCATACGGGTTAGGGCGAAATTTGAACCAAAAACACCGGCCAAGTGCGAGTTGTATGTACACGAAGGGTTCCGTACTACGTGGAGAATAATAATATTCTTAATATTTTCTTCTGTTTCCGCGATTATTACTCATTGAAATAAAACAATTCCACCCGTGACCATGGAAAGCTGGAAAGCTTCCGAAGCGTCGGGAACTAAAATGAGATAATATACGCGATATAATCCGTTAAATTGTTTTATTTCAATGAATAATATTCTTGTCATTTCTCACCCTTTAATTTTTTTTAGGTTTTGATGAAATAGTAATAGTGAATAGAAGTAAACCGCGTACCGGCAAGCGCAGCGTTTGAAGGTCACCCGTGAGGTGGTCGGACGAACTGGTTAGGGTCTGAGGACTCGCTGGATGCGGGTCGCCTCCCATACTGCCCATGTGGAAGTCAATTGAGGAGGCCTGTTTCGGCCTGTGTGTGCAGTAGACGTCCTATGGTTGAAATGATGATGATTTTACGAAAGGTTTAATTGTATACCTACCTGTTACCATTCAAAATTTATATTAATTACGATTCAACATATTACGCTAAAAATTTCAAGTCTCTATCTGGGTTTTGTGGTTCACTAGTTAGAGACTTATTATAACAGAAAAATCAGACAGACAGTTTTGGCTTCTCTATCTTTTGGTTACGGAACTCTAAAAAGGAGATCACGAAATGAAAACATTTTCCTGCCCAAATGAAATCATGTTCTATGGGGACCTAAATACATCCATTGGGCCGCGTAATTAAATTAAAGCACCATAAAACATTTAATAAACGATTAACGGAACCTAAATCCGCACAGCGCCGGTAGCAGCGAAACTGTTAAGTCAAACACGGGTTAAATTTATACCGGCCTGCCGGCGCGCAAACAGCCCAGTTCCGTCGCAGCGGGAGAGTTGAAACAGTAAGACAGGTTCTCTATTGTTTTAATATACTCAACTAAGTAGGTTTCAGTATCGTGGTGGTGAGAAAAATAGAAAAATAATAGCCAAGATCGCCGCAATCGGGTTTTAAAGTCACCCTGTCACTATTGTAGGGCCAAAATCATCTGAATGTTAGCGTCATAAACACGAAGTCGGACCACTCGCTTGCACTTGCTGTTTTTTCTAAAGCGCGAGAGAAAGGGCTGACTTAAAGTTTATGACAAACGTTCAGTTGATTTTGGCGCTGTTAAGTATAGTAGAAAATATACTTATTACTCAATGAACTCGTAACACATACAAAACTATATATCAGTGTTTATACAATATCATTTAAATAGTAAGACTCCCCAGTCCTCTTAAGTCCTTAAAGGTGCGTCCACACTTGTATCATTTGCTCGTATCCGATCACCGTGGCGTGGCATGACTGCGTATTGCGCTGCTTGGACGCTCACTGTCGGCGCGGCGATCATGCCCCACTTATCCGATATCTTATAAATGTGTGATACGCGTAGCAACATGGATTTCGAGCGATCGGATCGGCGCAACGTCCAAACGCGTGATCGTGACACGCGATCATGCCACGGAACGAAGATCTGATCGGGCAAATGATACAAATGTGGACGTACCTTAATGGGTCCATGGTAAATTAAATAACGCCTCATTATTGATATATATTCTATAGAGAATGAGACGTACCCAATTCTAAATCAAATTAAATAAGGAGACTGAGAATTGGTCTCCAAAAAACTTTCCAAGTTTACGTACTGTTCTTCAAAGCCCCCTGCGTCCCAGCTTAAGTAATTAACGTGATGTCGAACCTCGATGTTTTAATAACTGCTATACGTGCCCGCAGGTTTGTACTCCGTAATATCTACTGCCCAGCTCCACACAAGATTAAAACGACCCATGTGTGTCCGGATGCTGTGATATTTACGACGTTTTGAATTGGAACAGGCTTATGGAGATTAGTGGCTCTCATCGATTGACTTTTGTTCTTTTACGACCTCTTTTGGGGTTATAAAATAGAGATATTTGAAGGGTTGATGGTGAGACTATGTTGCTAGGCCTAATCAAAAGGCTTTCTTACGAAAAGTTACAACAATGTTATTTGTTCAGTTATTTGAAAGAATAATTGAAAAAACCCGCCGATAACTAAAAATATCCGTGTTTCTTAATTGTAGTTTTTGAGATTGAAAAAAATTGGCATTGTGTATACCTATAATATAACCTACCCTAATAACTGAAGGTAGATTCGAGTGTCCTACATTCAGTGTCATAATAAATATATTTATAAGGCGTCCTAATGTTTGCCATCCATACTAAAATCATTGCCATCATGCTATTTACTTAGAGGTGAAAGTTGGCACATTCAAGCTGAATTCATAGCAGAGTACCTTTACTTATGTTGAGAGTTGGGCAAGCTATCTGCTCTCTCGAGTAGACGCCCGATCATCAACATCTCCCGCATCTCCTGATGATGCCTCGTAGAGGCGAAATACGTCTCGAGGATTATGCTGTTTGGTGGTGGTTTAATTGTTTTTTATTTATTTAAACTTTATTGCAAAAAACAAAAGTAAGTACAAATGGCAAACTTAATGCCAAAAGGCATTCTCTACCAGTCAACCATAGGGCCAAACAGAGAAGCATGAAAATGGTGCAGTGGGGAAAAACATTCAGTACTGAGAGCGTTAGGACACACAAGCAAATAATGCATACATAATTGCTTATACCTGTATTATATATGGTATACAATATTTATATATTACACATAAAAAATAAATGCAAAATATACCAGCTACTGCATGGAAGATGGACGCTACTTGAGTTCTTGTTCCGCTTCCGCTTGAAAACTACCTTGCTTGGGGCTTGTCTGATAGAAAGAGGAAGCGAATTCCAGAGACGGCTTGCCTGAACGGCGAAAGAATGTGTATGCAAAAACACATTATTTCGCTTATATCTTTTTTTAATGTGGAAAATGCATGAAAATATTCGCATGTGAGCAAAATTTATTGTCCCATTTAACCCAGACACTATTTTGCAGAATAACAAAGGAACTATACTATAATCCAATCATCATCATCATCATCACCATTTCAGCCATAGGACGTCCACTGCTGGACACAGGCCTCCTCAATAGAATTCCACGTGGATGGACTGGATAGAGGCTTCCGCATCCAGCGAGTCCCCACAACCCTAACCAGGTAGTCTGACCACCTTGTGTGTGGCCTTTCCACTGTGCCCTTACGCGGTCTCCTCTTGAGAACGTTTCTGGCCATTGGTTCTTTGAACTAAGTGCCCTGCCCATTGCCACTTCACTTTGCTTACCCTGTTTGCTATGTCTGTATATGATGACAGTTCCTTTATGAATCTAATAAAGGAACTATAATCCATTAATCTATCTGCTATCATATCTAATACCCTGTGCCCGTTGATATCAGAGAGACCTTTATACCAACCCAGAACAGTCTGCGGGTATCATTAAAAATCTCGCGTTATCTTTCCATCTGTACCGTTTACTGCGTTCCGCGAACCCGCATGCCAATTGTAGTAGTTAATAAGCTTGCCAGACGGAGGTATGTTGGTCATTGTAACCCCCTGTCACATTAACCTAACCAGTTATTTCACTACGTAACTGTTGCGTGGCAATATTGTGATAAGGTTCTTGAGCCAGCAGATGGAGGTATGTCGATGTTGACCACTTTAGTTCCCTGCCGTATTAAGCTATCTGACAATTTCACTTAATAACCCTTATGTGGAGATAATGTGACAAAGTTCTCGAAACTATAAAACTGAGGTATGTTGATAATTTTAGCGCCCTGTCGCAGTAACATGTCTGATCGCTTGATTAGTGTATGACGTAATGTTCAGCAGTTTTGATAGAGTATATAAAGCAGAACTTTTTTTATTAAAGAAACATCTAAATTATTGTTTCACCTGGCTTAGTAAAATAAAATGAAATAGGTTTTGACTGATTCAATAAGATATACATAAAAGAACAAGTGTTGTACGTGTTTTTCACAGGATTAAGTTAAGATATCATTATTCTTAGTAGTATCTCTTCGTCGCTGTAGATCGTGTCCGTTTTGAAAAGTATCTGCCATCTTCCTGATGAAGGCCTTCCACGCAGGGCAGTGAATTAAATATTGAATGCCTTTTAATATATTAATTGGTTCAGACTATAATAACACACGGTAAAGTTCATCAGAAAAAGCGGTATTTAAAGGAAAAGTTAAGGCTCAGCATAAGGCTTATTACTGAACCAATGAGTTGCACGTATCTATCTATCAGCCACGGCCACGCTGAACATAGACCTTCTCTATAGTTTGCCACAGGACACGATCCTGCGCAGACCGCATCCACCGACTCTCCGCGAGGTCATCCTTCTACCTAGTCAGACGACGGCCATAGGACGGGCGTAGAACGACCCCGACTAAGTTAGGGCTGCCATCTCGATGACCCGGATGAGAACCCGGATAAAAACTTCAAAAACCCTTAATATTTGAAGGAAATCGCATTTTTCCCCAGATATGTTAGATTTTATTCAGTTCAATATGGTTTTCCCTGTTTAAAGATCCAGCCAAACAGCCTCAAAACTAAGACAAATCCGACGACGATGGCAACCCTAGACTAGGTGGAGCTGCACCTGTGACTCCGTAATCACTTACCATCATGTGATACTAGGGTCAATCGCTGGCCAGTTTCTGGATAAAAAAGGTAACTGATTCTATGTAAGAAAATGAAGTTTGTATTTACACGTGACGTTCAAGTTTACACAGTTTTTTTTTTAAAGACACCTTAACGCGTTCGTTGCCAGTGAGTGAGATTACGATTGTGATAAAAAAATATACTCCTATGCCGGTGGCGCTTGCGCGATTTTATGTAAATTTTGTTTGTAAAATTTAACACTTAGCAGTGGCACAACGTTTGTGATTATTTCTTTCGAGTGGTATAGAGTAAGGGCTTAGTGGATCGTTGCCGGGCCCGAACGTGTTCAGTAACGAGTCCAAAATCTGTACTGGCAGGCATTATTAATGAATTTATGTAGTGATCGTTCATAGTATTAGTACATACATGCATTAATAATGCACTTATTTAACTTGCAGTACTTGATTGGCATTTGACATTGCCAGTAGCAGCGAACTCCCGTCATCAATTGAGAAATTGATTGAACGACTTAAACGACAGTCACGGCTTGCATTTGCATATTATATTGCATCATGTTGGTTCATTCATCATTGCAAGAACTGTGAACCCGCGTCTTCTACCAAGGAGATTGAAAGTTTTTAATGGGTTTTGTTCTTTCTAAGAGAGTGAAAATGATTCTGAAATCTTTCACCGACAGCTGAATCGGTTGCCGACAGAACGTTACACCATTGGGTATTCCGCCGACGTAATGATTCATCGACAGAATCATACTTAAAAACCATAATAAAAACTGTTTCTTTCCGAATCTTCTCGGCTTGCTTCGCTCTTTCCGCTATACGTGGTCACAATACAAACCTAACCTAACCTACAGTTTTCGGTTTTGGCCCATGTTCTATTTTGTCGCAGTTCTCACAGAAGAAACGTTCTCTCGTTGAATCGTTCACATATTAAATGTCATGTCGGTGGAATACCCAATGGTGTGCCGTTCTGTAGGCGACCAATTCACTGGCGAAATGACTGTCGTTATGATAAAAAGTTGTTACAATATACAGTAAGGTATCTCAAGGACCCTGGGAGAGTATAGCCAATTTATCTTTGTTCTTCAAAAGTCTGTCAAAAATGCATTTTTGTGGTAAGCTTATACTGCGGACTGTACTTTTCTTTGGACACCCATCAACTACTCATTGAGAGGATTCAAAAGAGCCCAAGCTCGGTTGGATTGCGTTATTTCGTTACAGAGTTCCTATGACCATGCCTTCCGGCACAGATCAGATCAACGCAATGGTATCATAGTATTGAATTGTCACGAAATGTAATATAACATACAATCACGCCTTTTTCCCATTACGGGGCAGGCAGAGACTACCTCCTTCCACTTGCTACGGTCCTGGCATACAACTGCCACTTCATCAACATTCATTAATCTCTTCATTTTGTGCTGTCACAACCCTTTCGCTTTGTCTCATTCACACACAGAATATCAATATTTCTCACATCCATTATCTGACATACTTCATCTATTCTATCATTCATTCCTCCCCTTACATTTATTGTAGCAAGGCGGCTCTCCATAGCCCACTCTTAGCTCTCGCTGGGACCGAGACGTGATGGGTTGCGAACCACATCGCCGCCATTTGCGTTCCCATGAGGAACTAGGGATAAAATATTCGAACCCAGCAGAGCCCCGCATACCAGGTAAGGGTTTAGCTCTACTCTGGGGTCACCAGTCCCAGAGCAATTCGGCACACTAACGACTAGACTCGCCTCTAGCCACGCATCCATCGGCACGGCATACCTTGTATTGGCGGAATAGGAGGAAGGATAACAGGGTAAAGAAAGGAATTGTACGAATTTAGACAGGAGAAAGGGTTAAAGGATACTACTGTCCCGGAAGACTATGTATGAGCCAGTAGCAACACGGGGAGCCGGGGTTGCATACCCGTATACCATAACAAAAATGCCGGAAACGCAACTTCGTATGAGTAATACCAGACTATATTTAACATAAATATGCCAAATTTTGGGTTGTACCTTCTTTTATATAACCGCTTGCCTGACAGTATCAGAAATGCAGCTTCCACCGCTTTATTTAAGAACACACTCATGAAGTGGTTGATGAAGGAACTATTTTACAGTTTTGACGAGTTTCTTAATGTACCTCTCGCAATATAAAAATTGTTAGATACAATTAATTATTATGATTATTTATATTTTTGTGAATCCATGACTTGTAACTTTGTTATAAATAAATATTTCATTTAATTTTCATTTATCGAAAAATGTTTTATCGCAAACTTTATTTCGTCGACATATCATTTCATAGAAAGCATTTCTCTCTGACACCGTTCATAATCATGAAATATTATAAAACAAACCTAACCTAACGGCTTCTACACAATGGAATGCTTTTCCATGAAATGAAAATTTCTATAAAGTAAAGCAGTCTTTGAAAAGTTTGTCAGTGAAATGGAGGACACCCAAATTTGCGCTCAATAGGAAACCAGGAAGTGGATTTGTTTAAATTATTGATAGATTCAGCTGTAACTTTGCGGAATTCCAAATTAGATTAAAGGATTACATTTATTTCCCTTGTTTTTCCGCGAAATAGTGTCTTGGTTAGATGTGACAATAAATTGTTTTCAAATGCGCATATTCCATCGAAGGAGACAGATTATGAAATTTATTAGCCGTACAGGGGTCATGATTCATAGAAAAATCTTAATAGCGCGATTTACAAAATGTCTAAAAATGTATGAACATTGATATTTTATTGATGTTAATTTGATCCTTCGGTATACAAAGGTATGTGTTACGTTAGTGTTCAATCATCTGCCATCAGCCAGAGCGGTGAACCTTCAATTGGCGATGGTCGGTGACCGCTCCAGGTGGCATGTGACTCACGCAATTTGCTCAATGGGCCTCACGTGAGATCATGGATGCTGTGGAGTAGACAAGGTACTTTGATACATTTTATTGATGGATACATAATAATAAATATTACGGGACAATTTATATACAGATCGAATTAGTCCCATGGTAAGCTCAATATCAGGCCCATTTCGCTCCTGAGCCATGTTTATAAGCTGTTCTCCAGAGTTATTACGAATCGTCTCGCGCACAGGTTTGACGACTTCCAACCTCCCGAACAAGCCGGATTCGAGGTCATCAGTTTATCTGTCGCGGGAAGTCAGTAGATGCGGTCTGCACAGGATCGCACCCTGTGGCGAGTTATAGCGAGGCCTATGTTCAGCAGTGGACGTCCATGGCTGATAGATAGATAGAAGCTCAATAAGCCTTGTGTGTGGGTATTAGACGACGATATATTTAATAGATATAATAACTTATATACTTACATAGAAAACATCCAAGACTCAGGAACAAATATTATACTCATCTCACAAATATTTACCCTAACCGGTATTTGATCCTACGGCATTCAGCTTCTCAGGCAACGTTACTCCTGCAGAGCTAAATGGGTCGTCATAGAAATACCTTGAAAGAACCAATAGACTTTTCAAAGCGTTCGTCACTTGGTAGGGAGTAAGGACCAATCATGATACGACCTTCAATCCTTCAACTATAGAGCGTACTCCTACCTGAAAGGCCGGCAACACACTTGTGACTCCTCTGGTGTTGCATCTATGGGCGACGGTGATTGCTTACCATAAGGTATTCCGTCTGCTCGTTTGCCTCCTAAAACATAAAACATTTAAAATAAAGATTTTCAAGCGACGACTCCAAGTATTTCTTCGTCTGATGACCCACATGGCTCTCAATTGAGAGTTATTTGGTCTGATCGCCGCAGGTGCGGGCGTAGGTGCCACAACGCTGTCTCCTTAACACAAAACGACGTAACTGACACCCTTTTACTAATACACTGCGTCTTCTTGTTCAGATATAGAAGAACAGTCCACTTACGACGGTTGATTCAACTCATTCATCAAAATTATTCGAAATCGGAGCATGTGATGCTATTACTCTGTCTATTTTCATCTCGAGGAGAATAGGCATGGGCGAAGGAAAAGGAAACAGTTTACTCCGCTTATGTTAATAATTTTAAACGTATTTATGCGTTATGTACCTGGAATGACTGCTCATTTCAAGCAGAGACGTATGCGGTGGCTAGGGCATGTGCATCGGATAGAACCCTCTCGAATAGCACGCCGTGTCATGCTTAATGTTGTTGCTAAAAGGCTGATCGGTAGACCGATGCTGCGCTTTAAAAACTGCGCTAAGCGTGACATGGATGAATTTACAATTGACTCCAAAGCTTGAGAAAAATTAGCTAAAGACAGGGATGGATGGTACAAATGTGTTTTGGACGGCCGTAAGTTTTGTGACCAATCTTGGTTCGAAACACTAGCCAGTAGAAGGATGCGTAGACAGTGAATGGGCGCGGAAACATCTGGCGAGAACTGTCAGTCCGAAATGCAGGAGATTGTGCCGTTCTCTTCACTTTCTTTTCAAGTTTTCATATATGTAAAAAACAGCACCAAAAAAATTATCTAAGCAAAGACCCCACCAGAAACCACGAATGTCCGTGAAATTTGTAGCTTAAGTCCAAACCCATTACAAAATTATTGAAGTTAACTCGCAACATAGTTCAACATAGCTCCTGCCACTATTCAGAATTAAATGAGTTCCGTTCAAATTAAACAGCGACCACGAAACAGACCGACATTTAACACTTTCCTAAAACCTTTTATCCAAAGGTACCATTCAAAAGTTAAATAAAACCCCGTACTCTTCACGTCAGGAGCATAAAGGGTATCCTTTGTTCTAAACTACGTAAATTAAATACTGCAGAGGTGTCGCCCGCACGCGATAGTTCACAGAGCACCCGCATAAGAGGGTTTTAAAAGGTGAGGTTTAATAGTTGGAATATGAGCAGAGTAGTGAAGTTAGTGGTGACATAGCAACGGCAAATAGCAGAAACGTAGTAACTGCCAATGGATTTAGTTGGCAGTAACTACGTTTCTGCTTTGTGTCGTTGACAGATACAGATTAACTTAAGTAAGGGCACAATTTAGAGGAAAATTTACACAAAATTTACAAATTAATAGAAGATAATGTTTTCTTCTGGTTCTGCGATTTTCAATCATTAAAATAAATCAATTTAAACGGATTATATCGCGTATATTATGTCACTTGAGTTCCCGACGTTTCGAAGCTGAAAAGCTTCCGTAACGTCGGAAACTCAAATGATATGATACGCGATATAATTAATTTAAATTGTTTTACTTCAATTACTCGAAAAGCATAGATACAATACAAATACACAGTATTGCACAACTAAAATACACTAAAATACAGTATACAATGAGAGTTACATTCAAAAACCGCCCAAGAGCATGTCGGACCTCAGTGTAGGATTCCGCAACTGTTCATACAAAAAAAGCACTACAAATGAAAAAATACCATTTGAAAAAGTGCAAGAGCATAAGAGCGTATCTCCAGGGCAGTTACGTCTTTTTGCTGAGAAGCGCAGTTTTTCGACCATAACTCAAAAACGATGTATTCGATCAAGTTGAAAATAACTTTCGTTGAACAATAGGCGGTCTTGTCGTTAAGGTTATCATTAGCGGAGTTTTTTAAACAAAACTTAGCAATAGGGTCCTGTTTTACCCTTTGGGTACTACAGAACCCTAAAAAACACATACAACCATCTAGGAGCATTTTCTGTCTTATCTTGGGATTTGAATGTTCTAAAAGTTTCATACTAAAGCTTGTGAGATATCTCATTCGTATTCAATTTGTGATCAAGGATGGTTTTTGTAAAGTACTAAAACAGTCGGATTGAATTCAAGTGTTAACCAACTAATATTAATAATTTGCCAAAATTAAACCATAATCGACATCAAAAAGCTTGAATATTTTTATCTTCAAACTACAGAACAATGGGAGCAGTAGAATTGAATTCTAGTACAGTCAGTGTTGGCAACACTATCAAAGTGGACATCTGGCTGTGGTGGTGCAACACCAGCGCCCTCTTTTCTACAGTGTTTGTCATGCACGCGGGAAACAAAGTTAATAAATAGGAGTGCATTGAACCGCTCGGGTTCACTTTTCGACTGACTTTGGAGCTGTAAACATCGATTAAGTTAAGTACAATAATGCATAAAATGAAAGAATTGTGTATTTGGTGTAATATAAATTTATTATTAAAATGGCGATTACAATTATGGGTTTTATTTACAGTGATAGATAACATCGGAAGTGGTTCAGATCACCTACGCGTCATGGGAAGGCGCAGCAGAAGCAAACATAGACGGACCCAGTCGCGGTCATCTAGCGTCAGTCAGAGACTCAGCAGAAACAAGCGAAAACGGGCTCAGTCACCCAGCAGCACTCCAAGTCGCCGCAGGATCACTCGGAGGAGGAGCCGGTCATCCAGCAGCAGTTCCAGTAGCCGCACCAATACTTACACACCGTCACCTCCGCCACGTGGGAAAACGGTAGTTCGTCGAAAAGAAGACCCCACTGTGAGTAGTACAAGCTCTGTTATACTTAATAACATGATACCCGAGTTCGACCCTTTAAAAGACAACGTAAATGCGTGGCTGAATATCGTCCAAACATATGCGGACACGTTTAAGTGGCCCGATGAAATGATCCGTTACCAAGCTCTAAATAAGTTAAAAGGACCATCTAGATTGTGGTATGATTCCTTATTGCGCACCGAAACAAATTGGCCTTCGTGGAAGTGGAGTGATTGGAAAGCGAAATTAACGTGTACCTTTCAAATACAAAGGAATATGTACGATTTGATGAAGGAAATTATTGATAAAAAGCCAGCTGATAACCAGTCCCTTTATGAATTCTATTTTGAACAGAAAAGTAAAATAGACCGTTTGGGTTTGAGCTTTACCGATAAAGATATTATATCCATAATATTAGGTAATATTAATGATAGTAGCATAAGTGCATCTGTTGAGGCTAGTAGTTTTCATTCGTGTGATAATTTTGCAAGTTTTTTACATGGTCGTATCTTTAAGGCAAGGGGTGCCGTCACCAAAACAGTAAACACAATTAAGTCGAACTCTCGGGATTCGGTTCCTGTAAATTTGATGTCACCTACCAACGCGAATTCAGCTCCAGTAATGGAAGTATCAAATCAGACCGGCCTCGCTAATAGTAACAGTAGCCAGTACTCAAGCCGTAAACCAATAAAATGTTACATTTGCGGAGGTAATCATAAGAAATTTCAATGCGAACTAAATAAGTGCAATTTTTGTGGTAAAAAGGGTCATTTGGAAACGGTTTGTTATCAAAAAAAAGCTACTAAAATGGAAAAAGAGGAAACTAAATTCATATCCAACCTCAACACGAATTCCAAAAATAAATTTTTCAAATGTGTGAAGTTAAATGATTTTTGCCATGATGCGTTTATTGATACAGGTAGCAGTTGTTCACTGATATCTGAATCCCTAGTGAAAAACAACCGTTTTCAAAGTACCCTCTTGCCCACACCTGTATTAATACAAGGATTTTCCAAAACAAATGTAACCACTGTTACACGTGCTATAAAAGTAGACTTGAAAATTGATGCCATTGTTTTGAAGGACATCATGTTTTATATAATAGAGGATATTGCTGGGTGTGACATTTTAATTGGTCGGAATGTAACTGAACGATCTGATTTGATATATTCGAGAATAGGCGACGTGTTGCAATTCGATTACGTTAGAGATTTTAACGAATTCTGTAGTAGTATAGAAGAATTAGAATTGGATACAGATATTCACAGTAATGAACTGATTGCTTTGTTTCGTAAATATCGCGACTGTGTAGCATTAAATATTAAAGAGTTAAAACAAGTGAATAACCACGAAATGACTATAAATTTAACAACATCTGAGCCGATTCACGCTCGTCCATTCCGGGCTTCCTATGCAGACAGAGCAATAATACGTGAAATAGTCAATGAGTTACTAGAAAATAATATTATTCGTGAAAGTAACTCTCCGTATGCTAGCCCAGCGCTCCTTGTAAATAAAAAAAATGGCGAAAAAAGATTATGTATTGATTATAGAGCCCTGAATAAAATTACCGTTAAGAATAAATATCCAATGCCGCGCATCGATGAATTAGTTGATAGACTTCAAGAAAAAAAATGTTTCACCAGCTTAGATTTAAAAAGTGGTTATTACCAAATAAAAATGAATGAGGACTCTATACAAAAAACTGCTTTTATAACAGAGGACGCACATTATGAGTTTTTAAGAGTTCCGTTTGGCTTGGCTAATGGGCCCCCTAATTTTCAGCAAATCATGAACAAAGTGTTAGGCAATTTACGGTTCGGCGATGTAATTGTGTACCTAGATGACGTATATTTAGTTACAGAAACTTACGAGCAAAACATCGCATTGTTAGAACACGTACTGCAGTTGTTTCGCGAAAATGGCCTCACTCTGAATTTAAAAAAATGTCACTTCTTTAAAAGTGAAATAGATTTTCTCGGTTATAAAATCAAACCTAATTGTGTCATGCCAAATGAGTCGAAAATCGCTGCCGTCAAAGAATTTCCTACTCCCAAGACAGTGCACCAGCTTCGACAGTTTCTTGGTTTAATCAGTTACTTTCGTAAATTTATTCAAAATTGTGCTATGCTATCCGCACCTCTCACAAAACTGTTAAAGAAAGACACCACTTGGAAATGGGAACAAGCGCACGATAATGCCTTTGAAACTTTAAAAAATAAATTAATTTCGGGTAGCGTGTTGACGATTTTCGACCCAAATAAAGATACAATACTTTATACTGATGCGTGTAGGGATGGCTTAGCCGGGATACTTATGCAGGTTACTCCGGAAGGCGAAAAACCGATCCATTACTATAGCCGCCAAACAACGGAAGAGGAAAAAAAATATCATTCATTTGAACTTGAACTGTTAGCGATAGTTAGCTCACTTCAAAAATTTCGTTTGTATTTATTAGGATCGCCATTCAAAATAGTGACTGATTGCAGCGCAGTACGGTTCGCGTTAAAAAAAAAAGATATTGTTCCACGTATTGCTAGGTGGGTACTTTCAACGCAAGAATTCTTGTTTGACATAACCCATAGGGAAGGGACACGTATGCAACACGTTGATGCCTTAAGTCGAAACCCTTTGCAGTGCGGCGAAAAATCGGAACATGAAATTGTCATGTCGATAACCGAAGCTGATTGGTTACTTTCGGTCCAAATGCAGGATGAGGAATTGAGTAAAATTAGACTCTTATTAGAATCAGGACAGGCCGATGAAAATATATCAATTTTTAATGATTACGAACTTCTGGGAAATAAAGTTTATAGACGAACTCAGCACGGTCGCAGATGGGTAGTTCCAAAAAAATGCATATGGCAAATAATTAAATGCAATCATGATGACATAGGACATTTTTCCTTAGACAAAACTATCGAACGTATACAAAACTTTTACTGGTTTTCTCGAATGCGCAAAACAGTAAAAAAATATATTAAAAATTGTCTGAATTGTATTTATTTTAAAAATAAGGGCGGGCCCAAAGAAGGTGTACTTTATCCTTTGCCTAAGTATGCGCAACCATACCATACGCTACATTTGGACCACTTAGGTCCTTTTGTCAAAACAAAAAAAAAAAATACCCACTTATTGGTAACAGTAGATGCATTTACGAAATTTGTCTTTATATCTGCCGTTCCTTCTACGAATGCATTGTGCACAATTAAAGAGCTCGATATGCTTTCTAAAACTTTTGGAAATCCAAAAAGAATCATTGTGGACGCTGGTGGTTGCTTCACATCAAAAGAATTTGGTCAATATTGTACACAGAAAAATATAAGGCTGCACGTTGTTGCCACAGGAATGCCACGATCCAATGGCCAAGTGGAACGCTTTAATAAGACAATTCTAGAAGCCTTGAAAACTTTGGGAGCCGATACCACGGACGACCAATGGGACCAATGTGTGACAGTTTTGCAGCAAGGTTTGAATAGCACTATCCACAAAACGATTAAAGCTGTCCCATGTGAAGTTTTTCTGGGTTATAGATTGCGCACAGACAGCGATTCCTTAACTCCAGAGGTTGTTGATAACGAAAATATAGATGTGACGATGTTGCGAAAAAAAGTTGATTATAATATCAAGGCCAGCGCGGAACAACAAAAACAAAGATTCGATGCTACTCGTATGAAAGCCAGGACTTATGAAGTTGGTGATTTGGTTTTAATTAAGATACAAAGTCAAAGTAATGATGGACAGAGCCGAAAACTAATGCCTACTTACAAAGGACCTTTCAGAGTAAAAAAAATATTGGGTAATGATAGATATGAGGTGACGGACATAAAAGGTGCTGAGAGAAGCCATAAAATTTATACTGGAACTGCTGCTGCTGAAAATATGAAACCTTGGATAAAAATTGCTGATTGGGACATATAGTACAATGGAATTAGTAAGAAAGATAACCGTGTTGGCAAGGTATGTAATTAGATTATAAAAAAAAAAAGAAACATATAAATAAAAGTATAACCTAATATTAATACTTTTCATTATAACAAAATAATAATTGGTAACTTCAAAATATTTACTCTAGTGCGGAGTCAAGATTAAATGTTGAAACAAACTTATTTCTATTATAAATATTGCACATTATTATTCACTTTTCCAGATCTAGCCACATTATATGGATGAACTTTGTATGCTCAAGTGAGTAAATCTCTTTGAGTGCAAAGGGTTATTCATGATTGTATTTAGTGGAACTTTTATATGCTCTTAGTGCATGCCAAGTGATTGTTGTCTTTGGATGTACAGGCGTTCATTGTTCTTATGAATAGTATACTTAAGCACTCTCAACTAAACTGTGCTAGTGCTATTTAGGTGCGAGTGCTGACAGTTGACAAATGTGCAATATTTATGAATAAGATTGATTTTGGTCTATAAGCATAATAATAATCTTTTGTTTTGATATGTTTCAGCATTTCACCTGAACTCCTGGGTCGCCTGGGGCAGGCGCCTTGCAGCATGGCCGTGTTGGCAACACTATCAAAGTGGACATCTGGCTGTGGTGGTGCAACACCAGCGCCCTCTTTTCTACAGTGTTTGTCATGCACGCGGGAAACAAAGTTAATAAATAGGAGTGCATTGAACCGCTCGGGTTCACTTTTCGACTGACTTTGGAGCTGTAAACATCGATTAAGTTAAGTACAATAATGCATAAAATGAAAGAATTGTGTATTTGGTGTAATATAAATTTATTATTAAAATGGCGATTACAATTATGGGTTTTATTTACAGTGATAGATAACATCAGCATCATATTATAGTAAGTGCAGTCAAAGTGACCAAATTATATCATAACACATCCTTACCTCTGTATGCAAATAAAGATGTGTTTCGATATACATATTTGGCGCATTGGGTGGTACACATTATTTGATGTTGACTGTACATATTTACAAAATAAAGCTAACTGATCAGTTTAAAAGAATACTCGATATCATTTAGGCTATATTTAAGTTTCTACACGTTTTTGTAACCTACACGTCATACGAAAAAGACAACATTCTTTTGCGGTTTTAGTAAGCCGTATAAAGAAACCCCAAACCAAACTTACACTGGAAACCATAAACAAACAATCAAGCCAATTCACAGCACATTAAAAATGGTTCGGTATAAGTGAAAACGGCCAATTACGAGACAAAAGCACAGCCCAAATCTGAAAGATATTAAGTAGACTTGGAACTGGTATATTTATAGTTCCTTTCTCGTGTAGGTTTAGTGTACTGTATGCGGGCAGGATGCGTTCGTTTAAGGCATTAATGATACCTTCACGGAGGGTCCCCTACCTTTACCTTTTTAACGATATATGGCGTGCGCGTGTGTTTGACGCTTAGTTTTGGGTTATTGAGGTCGAAATTATACATTCGGATAAGGGTTAGAAGGACAATTGTCAAGATTAATTAATTGTAATGCGTTGCACTTAACGCTTAAATGCTAGGTCACTACCTAGCATTTGTCTATACTATTATAAAGTGTAAAAATTAAATGACAAGCGATAGAGCGGCACGATCAGCCTAAGTGTTCGGCTTGTGAATTCATAAAAGTATGCACTTTTTCATCAATGTTTTCTAATGACGTTCTCACGTAAAATTATCGTCCGTAAGCCGACTTTACGGACCATTTTTTTCTTAAATATGTTTATAATAATTGAAGGTCACATACAAGTGAATTGTAAAATTTCTTTTGAGAATAAAGAATCTTTAGAACTAAATTTGTCGTCCACGGTCTATGCTATTACTCCCAACAATGTCAGTTGATTTACATTTAATTGCACTCCTTGCTCTCTCGGTAAACCGTTCACCTTCATACATTAATGAGTAAAAAATCCTGCGTCCCTCTGCTAGGGCAACTACGCTGGGGTCGGCACAATGGCCACGTGCTGCAGGGGGGGGGGATAATGCAATATTTGTCCGGCGACACACGGCGGCACGCGTGCATTGTGCACCTAGGCAGAGGCCCGCAACCGTTGATGCTGCAGTATGAATTTACAAACACTAACATACTGACATTATAATATTTTCTTCAGTTTCCGCGATTGCCACTAATTTAAATGAAACTATTTAAATGGATGTGACAGAGGAAAATATATAAATAAATAAATAAATATAACGGGACATTTTTACACAAATCGAACTAGTCCCATGGTAAGCTCAATAAGGCTTGTGATATGGGTACTAGACGACGATATATTTAATACATATATTACTTATATACATAATATACATAGAAAACATCCAAGACTCGGGAACAAATATTTATGCTCATCACACAAATATTTGCCTTTACTGGGATTTGGACCCAGGACCTCAGCTTCGCAGGCAACGTTACTCCCACTGAGCTAAACCGGTCGTCAAAATATATTTTATCGTATGGAGCGTTTTTTGGGAAAGTCCATCCAAATGTGATTTTAAGTTAGTTGTATCTCCTTGAGTTTTTTATCAGATTGAAGATGTATTTTCACCAATGTATCTATTCTTGAGAGGTTGGTTTAAAACATACCACAAAAAAAAATGACAATATCCTTATTAAATAATTGAAATACAATGCATCCTATATACTCTTATAATAAAGAATGGTGAATAAGGCACTTATTGGGCACATGTCTGTGTATCAAAAATTATAATTATAAGCAATGTTTAAATAATGCTATGAAATTTGTTTACCAAATAATATTGCATATCCAAGGAAAGTCAAACTGTAAACAGGAAAATACTTACCTATTAAGAGTTCAATTAGTGTCAAAGTTGTAACAATAATTTTGCTTTTAGTTGGCGACCACTGCCATACTAATCCCGCATGGGGCGGCGATAAAAAGATAAAGCGGGAGCGCCGCGTGCGCACAAAAAATCGCTCTAACAACGCACCTATACCGCCGCACCCCCAATCCGACGTAACTCTCATACAGTCACAAGGTACTTGCGTCATTATTCCACATGACGGTTACAACTACCCAAATGCTAAAAGGGCACAGGTCTCATAAAATCGTTTGGCGGTTAAGATGTTTTTTCGGAGGGTAGTTTCGTGCCCCGTATGTCGGCTTATCGCGCCTGCGCAACAAATGAGCTTAATTATAATACCTTAGGGGACGTGTGACTAAATAAACAGCTCGGCAGGAGGTCTGCGTGTGTTTTTTTATTGGCAGCGGAGAGTAATGATGGTAATGATGGGAACTCGGCTGAAAGAGGTAAGTCTTAAAGAGTAATGATAGTTAATTAAATTTTGGTTAAACTAAAATCTTAAAAGAAGGTATTTTATTCTGTTACTATCCAAATATTTGTAAAAAATAAAATATATTATATTAAAAAAAAAAGTGCGCTGATTCAGTAAATAATTTGCTTGCAATAATAAAACATGACTCCAGTTGCCATATGTTACAAAAATATCGTCTAAACTATTATAAAGTAAAAATGAAAAGTTTGTAGTATGTGTCGTTGTGGCTTCATCACGCTAATTCGGCTAAACGGATTTTAATTATTTTTGTTATCTTTTACGGTTATAGGATACTTTTAACCCAACTATGCTAAAGAAAAAAAGGGGTTATGACTTTTTCATCTCCATGAACGAAGTTGCGGGCGCCTTCTAGTAAGTCATAAAATTAGTGGCACATTAATATTCATGTCAAACGCGTAGAAAGAAAATAAAAAAAACCTTACTTTACACATTAAGTACATATATTTTAACTTTTTTAAAGCTTTCCTCACTCTAGTACTTACATATTTATTTGTCACATGTGTCCAATGAGCGATAAAAGAGACTTGAAATTGTCAGAGCGCGGAAAATTTCTAAGTAACACATCGTATAAGGAGTAGCTGAAACTAGAGCAGTTGAAAAAGTCGGCCAAGAGCGAGTCGGACTCGTTCGTACAAAATATAAGCCACAAACGGCGGTATCTATGAAAATCCAGTGTTAGCAATATCACTCCTAAGCAAAATGTATGCGGTGTTCCATCATTTTATATTGGATACTGACATAGACAAACAGACATACAATTATACTGTTTTTAGTATTGGTTGTTATAGCGGCAACAGAAATACATCGTCTGTGAAAATTTCAAGTCTAGCTATCACGGTTCATGAGATACAGATTGGTGACAGACGGACAGACAGACAAACGGAGAGCGGAGTCTTAGTAATAGGGTCCCGTTTTACCCTTTGGGTACGGAACCCTAAAAGTGTGATCCAAGTTACCTTCGTCCAGGCTACATTCACAAAGTAAATTATCCCGCACCCTTATTTTAACTAAACACCAACCCTTTATCGATTATTTCGTGTGTGTCATTATTTTTACAGTCTGTAAAAATAATGACACACACATCAAAAAGCTAAACCAACGAACCCACTGCACATGCGTCATGAGACAATGTCGTCACCCGCCGGCCCTTCCGCGCTGTCGCCCCGCGTCTATCACATGCGCCGGAGTTGCGAAAAATACGGGTTTTGTTGAGCATGAGCATTAAGGGTAAGTGCTGCTGGAACCAGTCTATTATAAATCATATACAATTCAGCTGAGCGTGCCCCTTATATTATATGAGTGATAAAAACGTAGGTACCCAAATCAAGTATCAAGTTTGGCCTCTATTATTGTGACCGATCATTCAAAATAAATAATGTTTTTACGCTGACTTTATTCAGATTTAATAATTTAATATCTGTCTAAATTAAAGTCAAAGTTCTTTATTTTTCAGTTTAGGCATAATTACAATGCACTTATGAATGTTAAATAGAAAGCGGTACTTTTGCAAAACACACATTATTTACAGTAGGACCTCTTTTTTTTTCAATACGATAACTCGTGCAGGACGATAATCACTGCCAGACATCCCTATCCATGATATAGTCGTTTACCTCATAATAAGCTCTTGAAATAAGTTTTTGTTTCACCACGGATTTGAATTTACAGTCGGTAAGTTTGGTAATGTGTTTTGGAATTTTGTTGTAGAATTTTATACAATTTCCCAAGAACGATTTTGTTTGCTTTTACTAATCTGTAAAATGTTTTTTTGAGCTTCCCTGTATTTCTGGTCACTTGTGGCTTATCTGTATTCATTGGGAAATTGTATACATGTAATATAGATGTATTATTGTAATATTAATTAAGGTTTACGAAAACTGAAAACTAGGGCAATTAATACTTAACTGTAGAAATAATGTAGGACACTACCGCCTGCCCCTCCCCCCCCCCCTGTCTACCTCTATTGTGTTTCTTTATTTATTAAATTGAAACAACACAAAACTAAATATTGCAGCTTTCTACTCGTACTACTTACTTGATAAAATAAAAATAAAAACTACATAACGTCAGCCGTTGTGTTTTCTAAATGCATTAATTGTAAGTCCTTGTATATTTGTGAGGTGTGCAATAAAGAGTATTTGTATTGTATTGTACATATACCTTGACATTTCTATATCTTTTTTTTTTAAATACCTACCACTGCATAAAAAATATACCACATACCCAAGTACTAAACATTTTCATAAACTTCTCAAAAACAAGTACGGTCCATTTATTAGCAAAACACAAACAGTATATGATAACAATTTCTTTTAAGTCCATTGCTAAAATAAAAACCAAATTTAGTGTCTCAAATATTATAATTACTATAATAATTCCCGAAATCATCCTTAAGGTGCGTCCACATTTGTATCATTTGCCCGTATCAGATCATCGAGGCGTAGCATGATCGCGTGTCACGATCACGCGTTTGGACGTTGCGCCGATCCGATCACTCGAAATCCATTTGCTACGCGTATCACACACTTGTATCGGAAGAGTGCGGCATTATCGGCGCGCCGACAGTAAGCGTTCAAGCAGCGCGATACGCAGTCATGCTACGGCACAGTGATCGGATACGAGCAAATGATACAAGTGTGGACGCACCTTTAGCTTCAAAAGACACGGAGCCCTATGATAATGATAATTCATACATTCATTCATGCACGAGGGGAAAGGTAAATGTAACGGTCAGCCTTGTTGCCACCCCAGCGCCACGCCGATTGACGTTGCGGTCTGGCTTTCGGCTGTGGAGTCACCTTTTTTGATCATTATTACCCAGTATGGATGTCTTAGTTAGATGGATAGATAGGTACGTAAGATTTTGTGGAGTAGTTATTTAGTTTTAAGTATGAATATAATAACGTCATGATGTATACTGGGTGTTAAGTATTTTTTATGATTCAATAAATTAAATTACATAAGTTTTAAATGTAATTTCCTGCGAATTGATACTATTAACATTTTAGGAATAAGTCATTCAATATAAGCTAACACATTTTTCATGTAAAACAGGTTGATAAGGCTCGCACGAGATTTATGATCATGACGCTTTCATTGTTAAACAGCCATCAGACATCATTAAGAGCTAGTTCCCTATGGTCAAACTATATAAATCTCTGCAATCAGCAGTTTAATACGTACACAATGCAATTGAGAACAAAATACTTTTTTTACATAACATTTTCTTGCAGAATGATTTTTACTTTTCATTGCTTTTTAACCACAATCATTTCTTATTCTCATTACAGTAACACAGAAATAAAATTGGATAACAAAACCCCAACACTAATGTTATGGAAATTGAATCCAAATCTCAAACATGAAAAGAAAAATCCCTGCACCATTTTTGCAATTCCTTGCTTTCAGGTTAGGGTGACAATCTAATAAACTGCCCAGCGCCCTGCTGAGACTATCCGATTACCGCCAGAAACCTCGTTACCCTACTCTGATTAATACTTATGGCACGGCACTATCATGTGAAATGGAAGTTTAATATAATTTGTATGAACCCTTTTGTTGGCGGTGGAAGAAAATTGTGGGGAATATTGAATTAGCGGTGTTATTAATATGAAACATCTATAATGTATATTTTGGTAGACGTTTGATGTCGTACGAAGCGTGTTATAATGATAAATCTTTTGTGATTTTTGAAGATGTTACCAGAATATATTATTTTACAAGATTTTAAAGATAGTAAAACCTGGGCTATATTATTTAAGGATATAAACATAGCTACACTACACCTCACTTAAATCTTATGGCCAACACCTTGGAAACCATGAAAACAATTTTTTGAGAGTTATTACACCACGCCATATATTCATGTCGCGCCTTAAAGAGATTGTAAAATAACTGTATTCTCCACTAAAAAAAGGATTAAAGACAATAGATGCTTGGCTTTAGATAAAACATCGTGTCAAACAGTTGTTCATCTTCTTCCAGACATTATTTCGTTAAGAATATATTACTTGATTGATGCAACAACGGAGGAAGATCCAAAACATTTGTTTAGAGACAAGAAGGACTACAATATTTTCCAACAGCCATCTAAGCACCGCTCACCGACTAAAATGACCTTAAATCGAAAACCATAGCCCATCTGTAGCAGGTATTAAAAAGTGAACATCGATATTGGACCATCCTGCCACTATAGTGATACCTAGGTGTCTTAGTTTTCATTTTAGGGCTTATGTATGATGATAAAAGATTGAGAATTGAGTGGGTATCGTTAGACTGTACGGGAAGGCGTGCCCGTGGCAGCGAGTTTGCATAAAATGGTGATTTGTCTCGGTATTAATGCATTTGGTCAGCCAGCGTACGAAGATGCCTGGTTTAGTGAATATTGTATACGTGCGAGTGTACAAAGGAATTAATGCGATTAGAAATAATAATAGTTCATATGGAAGGAACCTGTACCTAAATATAGGATAATCTAACCTATATTATTATCTCAAAAATAGACAATTACAGACAGTTTAAAGCCTAGCAATGTATTTATATATTTGTAAAAATAAACGCGGTTAGTTTCATCACAAAACATCATCATCTTTCGACCTTATAAATGTCTATGGTATTATAAAGTTGTTTAAATTACATGTCTGTACATTGAAGATATTTTCAAAACAATAAGTGATACAAACTATTTGAAGTTCAATGAATCGAATTATATTCATTTTTAATTTTTTGTATGTTTGTATGTGTGGCTTTATCACGCAAAATCGGCTAAACGTATTCCAACTATTTTTGGTAGACGGGTACCAGGGCATCTACGGATGTTTTTTTTTTTTTTTCTCTTTTGCACCTTCCAGTTTAAAATAAATGTATTATTATTTCACTACATTGTAAAAACCGGTTAGGGATTAATACTGTGAAAACTTCGCGATAAAACTTTAATATAAGAAATACGTAAATTTCCAGTTGTATCAAGCACAAGCAATATCTGTGTGTACAATTATTGAAAAAAGTTAGAGTTTAAAGTTATTTATAAAAACGTACGTTTCCAAGGGGCGATAAATACACTCAAAAAGTTACAAAAATATGTAGATACCAACTCTACCGCCATAATAATAAGTAATAAATAAGATTTGGATGTACATTTGAGACATTTTGTGGTGTTTATTTATACTGTACTTGTAATCCTTAACTCGATTGATCCTATTATATCAAGTCTCTACTTTGATACTCGTACAGCTTATGAAGATGACTCACGGTAAACACGAACACTATACACTTGTGTTTAGTGCACAAACATTAAGATTATACTATCACCCTCAAGTGCCAAGTTACCAATAACCTCCGCAAACTCCGCGCGACAATCCATTAAACACTTAACGGTAACTTTGCACCGACCTACGATAAACACTTCAATAAATGCACATTATAGGATATGTCTCTAATTTAACTACAATTTATGGTCACCGTAACACCTCTACAACGAAACCCTTACCTTAAAGACTTGACGTCGCGTGATGTATACATCAATCGCTCTTCAAATATTTGAACTGATATGGTTGTAACACAAGCAGTAATGGATGGAAGTGTTGTTTATAGATCGTTTTTAATATAGTTATAATACTTATAATGAATATGATAGGGTAGGTGCTCTCCCCCCGTGAGTGTGGTCCATAAACTTTACGAAATGTCCCGTTTATACTTCATAAAATTTATATGCACTTTTATACCGTCGATAAAGTTCGATTTGACTATTTTGTCGGCTGCACTCGGGGCGACGTTTTAGCTTGATTAGAAGTGGATTTTTTCAGTCATCTAAAGGTGCTGAACGGTTTTCATGGAAGTTTTATTGTCAATTTAAAATTTCTGTTAATTGATTTATTTATTCAGTCTTTATCGCACAACAAGATCCGGACTAACAAAAACAGGCTTAATGATATTTCTCTACCGGTCAACCTTAAATCAGATATGTATGCTGCGGAAAGCGAGTGTGGTACCTGAATTTTCGTTCGCAGAAGGCAAAAAAGTCATCAGATAAAAGATACATGGTATGTGGATATATCCGTTTAGTTGTTTTGGCACGATACAAACAAGATCCAAAATAATGCTTAACGATTCAATGACCTTTAAATAATCCGTAAGTATCACTTATTTTTTGAAAATATCTTCAATGTACAGACATATCATTTTCAGAATTTTATAATATTATAGATTTCATATACTTATATATTATTTATGAATATTCTGATTATGGTATATACTGGCTAATTAAGTTCAAACAAGACTATGATGAGAATGGTGACATTGTTTGCACCCTATGGCTCCGTGGCTGATAGATATATGCTTATTTTCTCCTCCGCCGACGAAGTTACGGGCAACTTCTAAAATAATATGAGTATAATATGATCTTTATGACGTATCAAATTGGCCATTTAATAGATTACAGCTCATTTTACATCTGCGGTGCGCGGACGACCATTTTGTGATACTAATGAATTTTTTATTAATCGTTCAGTTGTTAACGTTATGGAGGTAGTCTCGCTTTTTATCGCCGAGCTCGTCAATCGGAGGTGCTATTTTAATAAACACGTGTCATAATGTTAGGTGCGGTCAGCGTCGGCTTTTTATTACATTTATGTTACATACCGTTCATTTATTTTTTAATTGATAGACTATTTTGACAGCACATAGGCATTTGAAACATTGAATATAAACTATTACAAAGTTGTAAAAATGAAAAGTCTGTACATTGACGATATTTTAAAAAAATATATTGCAGGGTACTAAATATGCATGTGCATGAATGTAAGAGAAAGGGTAGACCAAGGAAAATGTGGATGGATTGCGTGAGAGACGACAGGAACAGGAAGGATGTGCGTGACGAGATGACGCGTGATAGGTATGGAAGAAAAACATGCTGCCCAAGCCCAAGTAAATGGTATAAGGGCAAGCAAATGATAATCATGATTACTTGTTTTTACAGATAAACAAATGTCTACGTCACATTTCAAGACTTCGAACCAACGAAACAAACCAACAAATCAATCCTCTGGAAATTAAAAATCAAAACCCGTGTATCCAAAATATGCCGCCAATGAATACTTGCGTATTTCGGCCACATAGTAGATGAGATGAAGGTCTGAAGAAGTTGATCATAGTTGGAAACACGAATGGCAAAAAAGCTCGAGACTGATCTCCAAACAAGTGGACTGGTCAACTAAAATACTCACTCCCTCTAAGTTTGGCTAAGTCGTAAGGGACGCAAGGGACAGAATCAGATGGAGGCAAAGCATCCACTCCAAGGCTGTACTACCTGATGATGACCGTGATCCTCAGTCATGAGGGAACGACAAGAGAGAGAGAGAGAGAGAGAAGGAGAGAGAGAGAAGGAGAGAGAGAGAGATATATATATATATATATATATATATATATAACAAAACAAAGAAGAGTAAACAGTATGTTTTAGTTCTACAACTTGGTGGTCATATAAAACCAAATTCTATTTGTTGATATAGTATCAACTTATATTTAACTAAGGAGTACATAATGTTCCAAGACAGCCCCCAATTAAATCATGCAACCTTTAATCCTTACCTTTGTACCTTCACAATCAAATTCACACTCCACATCACCTCCGTCCGAAATTCAATCATCAAAGATTCTCAACACACTCCCAAGTGAAAAAATCCTTTGTACCGTTCAAACTCTATGAACTTAAACCCTTTTAAGGTCGATGGTTTAATTTAGGGGATATTCAAAGGGTGTATACGAATTAACGACTTCCAAGAGATAGATTCGTCTTCTCGATTTGATTCCGCTGCTCTGTTTATGTTAATTTAATATTTGGGGGTGTAATGGAGGTGTGTTTAGTCAGGTGAATGTTTCGAGATGTGAGTGATGGATGGCTGTTTGTTTTGTGCTTCTGTAAATTGAAGAGTTGAGAGGTGAAATTAGACTTTTCAAATTCACTGATGTCTACATATACATAATATTATTGATTGTACAGACAAGTGTAGCTTTAGAATATAATTTATAGATCTTAAAAGTAGGTTGGTTGGTAGGATGGTAAATTTAAAAATAATTTATACGGATTATATCGCGTACATTGTTCCGTTAAGAACATTTTGCTAGAAAATCGCTCCTATACCTAACTCAAGTATGTCTAATATATAATACTTAACCTTTTATGTAAATGCGAATGAGTGTTGGCCCATATTAAAAATTTAGTCTGGTGGATGATATAGGTTTTTAAAACGAAGCGCCGCTGGAAAGTCTAATTTAACTACGAGTTTAAGGGCTTTGATCAATGTCCAATTACTATTTCATTTAAAACAATTAAAAATTTTCATGTATTTGGTTCTAATGAAATTTTTTATTTATTTATTAACCAATTTAAAGTTATAGCAAATTGCCAAAATGAAAGTTATTGGTTACAGTATAAAAACATAAAATTATGAATAACATGATAACGATTTTGATAATTATACAATAAATTAAATTTTTGATAAACATGTTAATGATTATACGTTTTAATTCAATAATAAGTGTATTTAGTTATAAGTGTGTGTATGTATAGCCGTTATTATAAGTGTGCGCTCGCCGATTTAGATACCTAGTTGCATGTTAAAATTCTCACGTAAGTGAATATTAATGTATTCTGATAAGAAATAAAGATCTTTGAACAATTTACTATATTAATTAGGTAGGTATACATTTAAATTTTGATAGATTTTAATATTCATTTAATTTGATTAACGTTGTAACATATATTAATTATGATATAACATGCATAAGTTACCAAGTACTGTACTGCGGTAGGAGTGTTGATTGACTCCTAGGTATCAAGCGGCTGTGACCAGAAATTATTCTCAACAAATAAGAGCAATCTTATAATGACAATAAGAATTTGTATCACTATTACACTAAAAATATATCAAAATAATGCATCCAGTGTCCCGTGCCGAAATTACAATTTCCACACACTTTATGGCCGTAATTAAATTTGAAACATAAATTTTGATTCAAAGGCGCATCTAAATAAACTGCCGTTATTACATTATTCGAGTTACGAAGGGGATAACTTTGTAGTTTTCGGTATATCTGCATGACACAGACATACTTATAGGAACTTATTGGTGGCTTTATTTTAAATACCCACACCACCCTTTTGAAAACTTCATTAGTTTCAAGTGTACTGGGTACTTTCTTCAACGAATGCTTTTGATAATGATCTTCATTTGGCAGGTATTATTATAAGAAAACAATGTATTCTGTAAATTGGCCACAAGGGCACTTTTACAA
This sequence comes from Hedya salicella, assembly GCA_905404275.2. Taxonomy (NCBI): domain Eukaryota; kingdom Metazoa; phylum Arthropoda; class Insecta; order Lepidoptera; family Tortricidae; genus Hedya; species Hedya salicella. Next base: position 26,880,660 of record FR990102.1, on the reverse strand, counting down.
GTTTTCCGAAAAGGAGGCCACTGTTGAGAATAAAGCCGAAGCAAACTCAATAAACTCTTTCCTATATTTTTTCAAGTAGGTATACACTGAATGCGTAATTATCGTATATAATTACCAAATCGCATATATGTACATGTTTATGTGATTTTTTTTCAATTGTATCGAAACAATAAAGTTAAATATGTCTCTAGGTGCAAAAAGTATAAAATAATCATCTCTCTATTTCACAGCTACAAGTACTTTATAAAATTTGATTGAAGTCTTCCTACTGCATGAAATGGCAAATCAATCCCTTCTGCATCTGCAGCCGAAACTGTCATCGAAACTCATAACTGTTAATAATGAGTGCAGGATCGAACCCGACGCGTGCCGAATCACCCCTGGCCAGGGTCTGGGGTGTCTTACGTCACCGGTAAAATAGATACACAGAAGTGTGTCAGCCAAGTTTGTAAAGTAGAAAGACGACACACAGGCCGGTAATAATATTACACAAATTGAGGGCTACTTTCGATCCCCTTAACTGAAAATATATGTGACATACACAGTTTTGACGACCGGTTTGGCTTAGTGGAGTAACGTTGCCTGCGAAGATAAGGTCCTGGGTTCAAATCTCGGTAAGGGCAAATATTTTTGTGATGAGCATTGATTTTGTTCCTGAGTCTTGCATGTTTTCTATTATTTATTTTACATGTCTAATATGACCATCATTTATTCAATTAATCCCAAATTTTGACAATAGGTAGTTATTTGTTATGCAAGGCTGGAAACTTATTATTTGGCGCGAGTGCTAAAATCGAAAATACGTTCAAATATAGATGCCTGAGCGTAACGAGGCTTTCAAGGCACGAGAAGCCAAATTTATAAATTTGCAGCCGTACGAAACACACAACTTTTCAACTCGCTACAGCGAGGAAAATGTGAGATGTTTGAGATTTTTTTTTCATTTAAAACTAGTGATAATGAACCTACGACACATATTAATACCATCGTGACGTTTTATAGTACTTTTTGAGGTATCACCACTTTTAGAGGAATATGGTAACTTGGCTCCCTTTTTCACGTGCAAGTTTTGGGTGGGTTGATTTTGTCCCGACCAGCTCGCGCGGACGCGATTCTGGGTGACTTTCAATAAATGAGATCGTAATAGTTTGTGTTGCGTGAACGGTGACTTATATCGTAACGTCATGATTAGAAATTGAATACAAATAAGCTTTTTTTTAGTTATAGCAAGTAACATTATTAATCATTATTTAGGACAAATATTACGTAAAGGTTATTCAATAAGGTAACGATTGTCTATAATCTTTGAAAACTGCTTAGTTCTAATGCTTGTCAGCCTAATTCCAAGCTAATAAACGTTGAAAGAGGAAAGAAAAACATTTTTCATCTTTTCCGGGGCAAAACAATACAGCACCGAATCTTTTCACCTCACTATTTCGGAAAAAAATCGTTTACAGCGTCAGATCTGCGTGGAAAAGTTCAGTTTATCCGCTAGCGCGGAAAAGTCATTTGAAGTTCGAATTTACATTTTTTTTTGTTTTGTTATGAGTGTAACGTGTTTCGTAGGTTCATTATCACTAGTTTAAAATGAAAAAATAATCGGTTTATTAAAATTACATAGTTATTTTACATCTCAGATTTTTCTCGCTATATCTGAGGTGAAAAGTTGTGAGTTTCGCACGGCTGCGAAATTCTCGCTCCGCTCGTGGTTAAATTTTAGATTCCTTCAATTATTAGGATTTAAATTCAAGCAGCCAAATAACAACTTTGCAGCCTCGGAAAACACATAAGTATGTCGTATTTTCTAAGAGACCTAAAACTATGTAGTTTATGTGCATGATCTTATCTTTCTAATATATCTATGCGCAAATTTTACTTACTTATCCAATACCTATTTAATTAGGCTCAAGACATTGTATATGGCAACTAGTATATGACAAAAAAACCATTAGTATGTGCGTCACTTGCGTGTGTATAGCTATACAAAGTTTTCTACGTCACAGGTTACAATACTTACAAAGTTATATTTTCTTTACGCCGATTACCCATCATCACAAAAAAATAACGACAATTCTACACACGCGTCCATCATCCCAGCTAAAGCTGAGCTCCCACTGTCAAAGCCGATCCATTGTTCCTACGCACCTACCCTTCACCTCGTCACGAGGGACACACAATAGTAAGGTGTCGCACGCGCCACACACGGAAAAAAAATAAAAGGTCACAAGTCCCATAATAAAACTACGGTACTTATACCTTTTTGATGGGCCGTGGAACACGAGTCGAATATTATTATTATAAGATTTATCGCGTGTAAAATTGCAGTGTATTGTCTGGATGACGGCGATATTTCATGTGATTATGCTTTTCTATTTTAATTATGGATGAGGGTAGTTTTACCGTTACTGTTCTCACGGGCGCAACTGGTCTGATAACTTGTCTATACTATTATAAAGTTGCAAAATGAAATAACAGACATATTGAAGATATTTTCAAAAAAATAATTGTAACGGAGTATTTGGAGGTCACTGAATCTTTTTTTTTTTGTGTTTGTATATGTCGTTGTGGCTTGATGACGCCAAATAGACTAAACGGATTTCAATTATTTTTGGTACATGGGTAGCTGTGTATCTCCACGATGGTTATAGGATATTTTTACCCAACTACGCTGAAGAAAAAAAGGTTATGATTATTTTTTTCCTGCGCTGACGTGCCTAGTATTATAAATTAAGAAGTGTTGTCAGAGACGGTTAAAAAAGTATGGTTTTAGATTCAAATTGAAGTATTATGTATTCAAATAATAGTCACTCAAAGCACTGGAATCAGGATTCAGGAATAAAGGACTTATGCTTAGGCTTGAGGATTTTAAAATATTCTTCATGAGTTAGACCAACCAACAAGGACTTAGACCAACATCTGATCAGGTCCGAAGTTCAGAATTGAATGAATCTCGAGCGATTGTTCGAGTGTGGAATTTTAAGTAATTTTGAATTTTCTGTCAGACGAGTAATTTTAAGAAGCTGCGCATAACCAGACACAAGTCGTAATCCGCCTCGTTACAGTATATATATGTAAATTGGTATACATAAAGTAAATATTCAGACATATTATTATTATTATTATTGAGATTGGAAATGTTATTAAATATTAATATAAATAATTTAGTGTGTTAAATATTTTCATGCCTACGTGTAGGCTGAATACACGTAACGAAAAATATTGTAAAACCTATAAGTATTACAAGACGGTATTCCTAGCAAATAAATCCTTAGAATTTGAATTTGACACATGTTTTAATTCCCCATTTTTATGCGTGATTCTCTTGGATTTACAAGCAGGCAACTTGACGTTCTAACTAGAAAAAGTGTCTTATGGCTAAAGGCACTGGTACACGATGACTTGCCTTGCTAGATGGGCCTCCGTATATAGTGGCCTGAAGGCAACATCGGTGCTGAGGGCTAAGGGTGGAGAGCTGACACTGGACTATCGAAGCCAACCACTTACGTTCCACAGTTCTTCGAGCGGCAGCTCTTGCGATTCCACTATGACCGGCCGGTTAAGGCAAGACAGAGGCGGAATCTTTACCCAGGACCCCTCAAGCACTCAGGTACGTCGGGTCAGCTCGCCCCAAGCTGCCCTGCGTTATGATTATTATTGTTATAATTTCATTTCAGAGGCTTTAGTCCGCTTTTGTATCAAACAAACTCTTTTACTTGTTATTTTAATCAAGCCGACATGTCACGTAAGCCGCCACATACGTCTCTCGCCGGTAAAATTTAAATGAAGATAAATATTCGGTACAGACAATACTTGGGATAACGTGGGGACGGTACAATAGGTGCGGGACACTACTGCTCGACTAGATAACAATGGCATATGTGTACTGCGTTGCCGATGTAGTTACATCCTTTTGAGAATAGTGAGCAAGACAATAGGTACGGACGGTAATCTGCGCCGCGCACGCATGTAGCACGCTTCATGCACATTTGGCACGCTTTTATTAACCATTTGTTAGTGATTTTCTCATGACTTCTACTGATTTTGTTTTAACACCATTTGCATGTGGTGGTTTTCTTTTAAATCTCGATATAAAAGGGGTGTTATGTGTTTGACGTGTGTGTATCTGTGTAAAGGTAAATTCATACAGAGTGTTTTTAACAATAGGTCAAGAAAATCAGTTCAGCTGTTTAAATATTATCATTACTCATTTTTTTCATATTTTTTTCACACATTTATGTTTCATACATTGATATTTGCTGATTTTTTTAGGGTTTCGTAGCCAAAATGGCAAAAATGGAACCCTTATAGTTTCGTCATGTCCGTCCGTCTGTCCGTCTGTCCATCAATATGTCACAGGAATTTTAATCAAAAACTACGACGTATATTATTGAAATTTGGAGTATAGGGTCTTGTACTTAGTTTATTTCTAGTGGGGGCACTCAATATATGTAACCGAAACTGGAACAAAAAATCTGCACTATCAAAGATTTAAGGTTTCTAAAAAAAACCAGACAGTGATCAGTGTAAGGTTCCGCAGCCGTGTATACAAAAAAAGTACAGGTGAAAAAATACGATATGTTTTTAAATATCGTATTTTTTCCTCTATACTGCACTGTAAGGGCACTAGCAAAATAACGTATCTCCACGGCACTAAGTCCTTTTGTTGAGAAGTGGAGTTTTTCGGCAATAGCTCAAAAACTTATATCCAATCGCTGAAAACATTTTCGTTTAAAGTATTTATTAAGCTTTTTATTTGTAATTATTTTCATACTTTTTAGTTATTTCAACAAGTAGGATAATTTAAAACGCACTACATATCACAATGTCATCAAATATCACTGTAGCGAAGCGGAATGAGGCCCCTGGTTGCAATCGCAGTATGTTCAATGATATCGGCGGTGGGGATCTTTTCATTAAGGTTATCTTTACATCGCCACGTGATCGTGAGCGACATGCGTCGACGCAACTCTATGCGATATGGCATTGCAATTACTCTGGGAACATTTGGTGAAGTAGGTGTTCTTTTTTAAATTCTGGTTCATTAAAACGGTAAACCTAGCTGCTACATAATTCGGATGTTGACAATTTTTGACAACTTTTCTGTAGGATGTTGTAGAACAACCTCTGTATATCATGAAAACTCTCCGAGATACAAAAGTGTTAAAATCTCATTTTTGGACTTTCCCAAAAACGCTCCACATTAAAGGTACGTTCCTACCTGATATTGGGATATAAGGAACTTTGTCCAGCAGCTATGCTTAAACTAGCTTTTATCGAAATGGTTTCATAACAAAAATTACCATAAATTATATGGGTTATTCAATGGTATTATTAGTTATTATAATTTTCATATTTTAAAAATTGTTTTTTTCACCCGACTTTAAAGGCTCATAAAACAAGCTACACGGATGGTATCGAACTCAATTTTTTTTAGTTCGGAGTACAGTCAACATTCCAATTTCAGTTTAATAACTTATGGGTGGGAAGGCCACCCGCAAGGTGGTTGGACAACCTAGCTAGGGGTGCGGGTACTCACTACATGCGGGTTGCCTCTATCCGGCTTATGTGGAAGTCTATTGAGGAGGCCTGTGTCCAGCAGTGGCTGTTCTATCGCTGAAATGATGATGATGACGATGAACTTATGGGCTTGTCTCAAACTGATTAGTTACCTAACTATTTAATATTGCCAACTAAGTCTTCCTCTGAAACTTTTCATAACTTTTGTGTACAAATTACCATTACTTACTGGGGTTAATAACGAATTATTTAATCCAAAAAACTATAAGGGTTCCGTTTTTGCCATTTTGGCTACGGGACCCTAAAAATCGGCTTCTGAGAAAAGTTTGTTGGGAAATTAAACGGTTACGAAATGAAACAGTTTGAGAAATATGTACTTGCTACCTAATGCTGAAAGAAAGTACACTCAAATGAGTGTTATTCGAAATATAAAATAGAAGATGCCCAAAACTTCGTTCACGGACGAGAGAAAGTCGTAACTCCTTGTACCTGTACCAAAACAGTTGAAATCTGTTTAGCCGATTACCTGTTACAGCTTAATTAGAGTCCCACACATTACACAATTAAATGTAAATATGAGGAAATTCCTGTAGTATTGCTCATAGCAGAATAGGCTATTTTTGGGCTAGAGATAGGAACACACATTACTTATTTTGGGAATTAGGGTTTTATTAAACCCATTACTTAACTTCTGAATATTTGGTCAATTTTCATTAACCAAACATAATACGTTATTTATGATATGGAGATAGTTTGATTCCAAGGGAAGGACATAGGCTACTTTTCATCCCGGAAATATACCCTTATCCGCGATAAACGACGTTAAGGCGGACAAAGTCGCGGGCAGAAGCTAGTAATATATATAAATTAATATATAGATAGTTTGAAGTATTTGTAAATAATGTCTATTCAAAACAAAATGGCCCGCTGAGAAATCTAGAGTCTCTAAGTCGCTAAACATTCAAACATAAACTGTATAGAATAAACTAAATAACTATGTCAATTTTATACAAATCAATTTTATTTTGTTAAGAAAAATTATTAATTATTTTAAATTGTTTTTTTTTATCAGTAGGTACCTACCACGTTAGATTTATAATAACCTTTATGAATGAATTAATTAAAATGACAATAGGTATATAAAATGGGCACTTAAAATTAATTGTTGCATGTACATAAAAACTATTTGTTCACGTTAAAAAAAACAGTAAAGAAGGAGTAAATGGAGTCGATTATATAGCCGTAAAAACGATACGATATGAGCCAAAATACACGTTCTTTTAATATTTTTCAACATAAAAATAATGAACATGTTGTGACATTGCGTAACTTTTCGTAAATTTTCTTACTTTTCAGGAATTTTACAGCTTTATGTGTTTTTTGCATACACAATTGCATAATTGCATGTAAATATACATTAATATTAACAGGTTGGTCGCTTGAAGGAAAATATAATAGGGATATTATAATTTAAATTAAATAGTTTACTTTGAACACATGCTCGAGTACCTTCGACCCCTATAGTGCAGGGTGGCGCCCACCTTTTGAAACCCAACACTTAAACAACAAAACCCAGCTTAATTCACGACGAACAATCGAGAATCCTTTCTCACGGAAGCAGGGTAAACGCGCCCATAGTGGGCAATTAATACCGTTTGCGCAGAAAGGTTTTTAATTTCCACGGCTTAGGGCATAATAATTGCAACTCCAACGATTTGTCACTCGAATTCAAGCTACAATTTTATTAGTAGTAACGCTCTGGTTTGAATTAAGTATAGTTTGTAGATAGGGCGTTTTTGCATAGCATTGTAGATTTGCATGACACGTGCGGCGTGCGTGTGCGACGGATTTGAGGGAATAGATTCCAGTCTCTGTGGACCTTATTTATGTCTCATTGTAATGGCGTAAATAAACTTGAGGTGCTTTTGTTGGGGTACTGTTTGGTTTTGATGTCAGCAAGAAAATAATAAAAAAAATCGATAAAAACTTAGATCAAGCAAGAAATGTCTTTCGAGTGATTATGACAAATATAAAGTAGGGTCCATCTTATCCTCCGCGATCCCCCAGTCTTCACTAAACTGTGGCCATGGCTAACTATGAATCTGTGTTTATTATATTACCTTGAGGGTTTCGTAATATTTTCTTCTGTTTTCGGGATTATTACTTATTTAAGTAAAACAGTTTTAAAGGATTATATGGCGTAGATTATTTCATTTGACAGTTTCGTTCGAAAACGTTCCATGCGTGTTAACTTGTTAGCTGGTTTGACATTTGGCTGTAGATTTTATTTAGTCCTCAAGTTTAGTGAGGTCGAGGAGATCCAGGAGGTTAATATCTATTAATATAATCCAAGTGTACGTGTACCTATGGCGTGCCGGTATTTACTTATGCTAGTGCCAAAACAAACTGGCCCTAACATAATGATAAATTACTTTAAAACAATCTAAAAGTGCCTAATTACCGATGATTATCAAATCAAATCAAATCAAATCAAAATATTCTTTATTCAAGTAGGCCTAGTTACAAGCACTTTCGAAATGTCAGTTACATGAGAGTGAATGTTTGCTGGGAGAAATACAATATGATCCAACATTTGCTGCAAGGATTAGGGAAACCCAGAAAAACCTAATCAGATCATTTAACTTAAGTGTAATATTATTGATAAAATCATCATTTTTAAAATTAAAATAATCAATAAGATAAATCCCAAAAGGATTGTCAATAAAAAATAAATAATCTAGAATGTGTCTAGAATAAAATTCTAAATGTCAGAGTATATAAAACAATTAAGATTAAAATAATAATAATACCTTAGGTATTCGTTAAAATAATTATTCATATACCTACATGACGCTATAATTTACATTAATCCCACGCGGCTTCATCATTCATGTAGTCTTGTGTGCTATAATAAGCTTTAGAAAATAATTTTCGTTTCACAATATTTTTGAATTTACCAATAGACAACTCAGTTATGCTGCTAGAAAGTTTATTATAAAATCTCACACAGTTACCCATGAATGATCTCCTTATTTTATGGAGCCTAGTAGCAGGCACTGCGAGCTTATGCTTCTTTCTAGTATTAATATTATGTATATCACAGTTCTTCTTAAAGTCGGTAATATTTTTATGTACATACATAATATTCTCATAAATGTATTGACAATGCACTGTCATTATATTAATGTCCTTAAACTTATCTCTAAGCGACTCTCTATAGTTCATTTTATATATCGCACGAACAGCCCGCTTCTGCAGAACAAATATAGTATTAATGTCGGAAGCACTGCCCCATAGTAAGATGCCATACGACATAATACTATGGAAATAACTGAAATACACTAATCGAGCCGTTATCACGTCTGTTAATTGACGAATCTTACTTACTGCAAAAGCTGCAGAACTCAGTCTATTCGAGAGATTAGCAATATGGGGACCCCATTGGAGCTTAGAATCTAATGTTATACCGAGAAAGACTGTACTATTAACTAGTTCCAGTTCCTCACCTTTAACCATAACGCTTGCTTGCTCGTGTTTTACGTTACTCGTGACAAACTTGACACATTTAGTCTTTTTCTCATTCAATAATAAATTATTTATATTAAACCAATTTACTACTTCACAGATAGCATTGTTTACGTCATTGTAGGATCGTTGATTTCGTACGACTTTGAAAATTAGAGACGTATCATCTGCAAACAAAACTATCTCATGGTGGGTCTTTACGAGGTGTGGCAAGTCGTTTATATAGATAAGGAACAGGAAAGGTCCCAATATTGATCCCTGCGGCACACCCATAGAGACTAATGACCCCGGTGAACGCTTTCCATTCACGTCAACCCTTTGTATTCTACCATTTAAATACTACCATTAAATTGGCTAAGCCTTTAACTGCACTATCCTTAAAGTATAAGCTAAAATAATAAGTGTATTATTTTTTGAGCAAATTCTTGATTCTTGTAGCAACAAGAAACCAATTCGTATATCTAACTTGCAAAAGAAACGGGAAAACTAACTGTAACATCTACAAAAAAACCCGAGCAAAAAACTAAACCTGGTAAGCTTTTTCCCAAAAAATTCGCCAATCACAATCAACTGACCATGAGGCGTCACGTAAACACTTTTTGCCAAACTGGCCGGCTCGCGCGCCGGCAATCGGCCGCGTCCGCCGGAAGCGGCCGACGGCCAACAACAGGAGCGCTTACCTTAGTTTTTTATTTGTGAACAGATTTATGGGTGTTTTGAATTTGTCGCCACTCGCGCCAAGCGTTCGACACAGGAAATCTGTTTTTTGGGATTTGGTGGCTGCTCGTGAATAGAATGTTTTAGTCTGTTAACCTAGTAGTTTTATTCTTTCGCTGTGAGTACGTTGTTTTCGTGGGTTTTTCTTAGCTAAATTTCGTTACCAGATATGTTTTGAGTTGCTTAGCATGTCACTAAGGGTGTTTTTCACCATAGACGTGCTATGCTATGTTTTCATACATTTGAAACGTAGCTGTAGATGGAGACTACGTTTCAAATGTATGAAAACATAGTATAGCACAGCGTTTCTGGTGGAAGGGCACCCTAAATGTTGTATGGCTTAGCTTGCACGGCTAAATAAATTTCAACCGTATCTTTTTCAGGACTATGGCAACCATGCAATGGAAGGCCTCGGCGTGGGTAGGCCTCCCGCAAGGTGAACTGAATTTTCGAACAATTATGAAATTTTACATAATTTTCATTAATTTTACGTTGATTTTTTTAAAATTAAAAACATCTTTCGCAAATTTCTGGTATTTTACATGACGCAACTATGAGGATTCCTTTTTACCATTTTAGCTACGGAGCCCCGAGTAGTGTGGGATCTAACAGATAAGGTTAAAATAGTGCAAATTAACCTACAAAAAGTGTACAATTATGTATGTTTCTTGGGCTGGTGATTTTATACTTTCGCTGTCAAGCTTTTTGTAGCGCTACGCACTTTCCTCCACATAAGGGGAAACGCATGTTATCGTCTACGAGCAGAGCGCCAGCTAGGCGCGGTCCTGGAAGTGTATGTGTTAACACTTTCGCAACCGAAATTTTTGTAGCGATATATAGCAATAACATGGGAAAACCTGTATGTAGCGAAAACTTGCTACGAGCAGAGCAGTTAACAATTCGGTAGCGCTACGCAATTTCCTCTATTATACGGGGTAACACATGGTATCGGCTACGCGTCTACTAGCAGAGCGCGCGCTAGGTGAGTTACTGGCAGTGAATGTGTTAAGAAACGATTATCTGAAGATGTTCTACTACTGTGTCGTAACTGATGTCATAGTGATGACCTCGGAACTGAGATATGGTGGTTCACAATGGGACTCAAAAGTCACGCAACGTGCAATGGAAAGGGCTGTACTCGGAATTTCTTTGCGTGACAGAATCAGAAACGAGGATATCCGCAGTCTTGCATGGTTGAAGTGGCAATCGGCGGGCCATGGACATGTAGCCCGGAGAATGGATGGCCGTTGGGGCAGTAGTCCAGGAGAGGTGACGACGCATAGGAAAACTCAGCATGCGATGGCCCCAGACTAGGTGGACTATATTATAGGATACTTTTTAACCGACTACGTTGAAGAGAAAAAAGGGGTTATGACTTTTTTCCTCCGCGAAAGAAGTTGCGAGCATCTTCTAGTATTGTATAAATTGCATTATCATCAAAAATAGGGACTTAACCTACACTTCAGGTCAATAACGACAAACAACCATACGAATGAAGCAGACTAAGTGCTGAAACAAAAACTACTTCCATTAGAAAGGGCCTGAAAAATCTCGCCATGCACAAAGAGACATTTATTTCAACAGCAGACCTTAAGGATTTTTTTCAATAAGCATTCGACTGAAAAGGCAACAGACTACTTATGCTAAAAACCTCTCGAAATCACCGCGGGCCCGAACAATCGGCACATTAAAACCCTCCTTAACATACCCCCTACAAATGTAAAAAGAAAACAAAATATTTTTCATTAAACCTCCCAAACAATGACAATTGAATTGCTCGGCGCAATATACCTTCCGCGGATTACGACGGACTTATTGCGCGTCGGCAATATCCACCACTCCGCTCAAAAGAATAATATGTCTTTATAAAGGCTCGGGGGCTTTCCTTGCCTTACTTCTTACTTTCTTCAGTAAAATGTGAAAGCTCCTGAAACTCGGAAAAATACATCCATTCCAATTCTTACTCTTTCGCGTTCCTATACAGTATCTTTTGCCTGAACATGTTACTCTCAAGAATAGATTGCATTGTCTTCCAACGTAAATCATTCTGGAATAAGCAACTCTGTCTCAAGCATTGCAATGTCAACTCAAAGCAGTTAATCTTTCGGTATAGAGTACTCTATTTCATGCATAACTATAAAACTTTTTACATTGTCCGATTTAATCCCACGTGGCTAAAGGTTACTGTGGTTTTGACAGATGAATTAAATCTTAATTGAAATGCAATTCTGGAAGAAAGGATTTGTTTTACTTTTGTCAAGAATTCTCGCGAGGAAAAACAAAACCTTACCTAAAAGAACGCAAAACTAGAAGTTATCTCCTACTAAGGGATAAAATACAAATTTTATTAGGATACGAAACACCTCAGCTCGATAAACATAATCTTTCATTTGGCATTCTTTACGACATCGTCCCTGTTCTGTCCCTTTTCTTCTTAAACAGTTTTTTCATCGTCGTCTTTGTCTAAAAGGTACGTTCTACTTTGTGACGATATAGTGAAAGTGGAAAAGTAAGTTGTCGCAAAGTAACGTTCAAAAAAATTCTCTTTGACTAGTATATTCAAAATCTAATTTTTTTTTTTTGAATACATAAGTAAAATAACGTGACGGTTGTGGTATGTTGTATAGGACTCCTTTGATGAGCCTTATATATTGTCTATCTAAAACCTGTTTGGAACAAAATTTTCAAAAATATGGTAAGTACATAAGGTGGTATAATTATAAAACATTTTGATCCTTAATATATTCGGCCTTTCGGCATGTGAAAATTTGTAAAACTTAGTTTATTCCCTAGCTAGCCACAGCTGGTAATCTTCGAACAACAAAACGCGTAAGTTAGCGCCATGTTGTTTTTAATGTTGACTGACGTTTTTTTTTGCTGTGATTGGCTGTTGCTTTGTCAATGCACTCGTCTTGTCATCTATATATTATTTGTCGAAATTCATTCTGTCACTGTCACAGTAAAGTGTTATCGAGTGATGTCCCTGTGTTTATCCTGTCTTGCTTTTTGCAAAATGTTTTATGAGTGCTGTGTTTGTAGAACTTTGCGAAAGGACGCAATTTTACACCATTTCCCGTACTCTGAGAAAATACTTATTAAGTGGTTGAAGTGAAATGAAGTTTAAATCGTGATGATCTTGCAAAATTATCGCCCGCAGAACTAGCAAACATTATGTCCAAGAATTCATTTTGTTTCTTTGACTGCGCCGAGCACAAAACTATTCTCAGTCATTTCATTGCTGTGACTGTCCGATTTACAATTATGAATTGGTGCAACACAACCAACAAAATATTAAAGGGGACAGATGTAGACCGATTAAAAAATCGGGTATTACTTGCAATGCAGAAGAAAGCTTACGACAAATTTAAAAAGAATATGAAAAATAAATCTTAAAAACGAATGTGTTTTTTTTTTTTTTCGCCACTGAAGTATAATTCTCAGCATAGAATTTGATCACAATATATACAATTACTGAAGTTACGTGTTCAATTTACGTGCTATTCATTCTAAATATTAGACCTCATTCAATGAACCTAGACCGCTTTGGCTGAATCCGTTACGATCCCTTGCCATATAGCAATCTCAAATAGAAAAAAAAATAAACGTCAGTCAACACTAATCGTACAGATTAAATATAGTTGCGTAGTGCAAATAATATTTGTTTCTGAGTTGGCAGTCTGATACGTAGTATCTCTTATTAGTCTGTGGCTATAGTATGCATTCTTAACGATTATTTATTACATTTATAACATTCACATAGCTTTAAGCTGTTAGCATGTCGAGAAATTGAATTGAATTTGTACATTTATAATCTTTATTCATTTTTATTCTAAGATTTACATGCACATAATTAAAATGTCATCATAAGTATTTTTGATTTAGTTTTATTTTTTCCTTAAAAAAATCTCCAAGAGAGTAATAGGCTCTGTCAATGAGTTCCTCTTTCAATTTTACTTTAAATATGTTTAGATCCAATTTTTTCAATTCTTCCGGCCATCCAATTTTTTCATATAATAAAACTAAAAAGTACCTAAGGATATGTCAAGGATAATTAATCTTTTACTTATGCTTGAATCAATTAACAAAATTATGTATTTTCATTAATATAGGAGACTAATATTTGAACAAAATAGATGCAAGAAGGTATGTATGTAATTGAAAATTCCTATACCTATCTTTAATTTAAAAACAAAACTGTACGTACAAGATAAAAGAAACCTCCCGGTCAATAACAAGTAATACTTTTTGTTTTTTTATAAACATTTTTTTTTTTCAAAATACTTTTTTAATTATTTATTTATTATTAAAGTACAGCCGTTATAACATTCATATTAATTATATTATTATAGACATCTGATATACACAACCATAACGGTGTACGTAACACTTTCTAAACATATTTATGCAGTGAGATTAAAAAAGTTAATAATAATAATATAAAAATAACAAATTCAAAATTTTAAATTAAATTAAATTATAATAATAATACATACATACTTAAAATTATTTATTGAACCAACATACTATACAGAAAGGTACGGCTAAATTCTATAATACACAATTAAATTCAGATTTTATATAGCCTGAACTAGGGTTTCCCCTGTGTTTCAGGCAAAAGGAAAGCCTTTATATAATAGCTTTATATAATATTACAATATTTTCTTTAAATTAAATATTCATCTATATTGTAATAAACTGACTCTACAGAGAGCTTTACAAAGTAGCTCAAACATAACAGAAATTGTTCGCCACGGGACACGCGGGACAATCTCGTTACTTTTCTCCCTGTACTGTGTCGTCCATTTTTATCGCAGGGCAGGCCGGTAATGATGATTGGTTCTGGCGGTAACTGAGGTGGCGGCGACACATGAATTCACTTAGCTGTGAATCGTCACTTACGGTTTTGCCCGTGTTCGCATTAATATCAATCCGACCTTGTTATGTCCATCGACTGGTCATTAAGTTCACGGAAAAGTCGATTTTACGCTTCTTCAACTGGTGGCACAATTTAACTTTTAGATAACATGTGACTATTTAGTCATGCGATCGACACGCGATCGTCGTTATGACATAGCGTCTCGATTTCAATGGCAAAATCGGTTACTTAGCATTATTAAAAGTAACAAACGGATTGTATTAGGTACCCGACATTCTGGTGAAATGCCTCAAAATATTTAACCAATCGTTTCTCAATTTAGCCCCAGCCTAGTCAATGTATTTAATGCCTGGGCATTATATAGGAAGATTAATATGAGGCGACTCTAATAAAATTATAATTTATTTGTCAAGAATGATGTAGGAGGTGTGAGTAAGTTGATTATTTCCCTTGGGCAGATATAGAAGCCCCGCGAAGCATTTATTCGTTTTAAGCGACTAACGTGTTTGAAAAATACAATAAAATAACTTTTTACTGCAGACCTCACAAATAGAGTACAAAGAAATTAAAGGAGGGAGGGACAAAATTTATGCTTATTTTGGAGCGATTATTTTCGAAAATATCCACTAAATCATTTTTTTTATTAAATAAAGTAGCAGCTTATACAAGACACATACTCTAAATTTCATCAATATACATCTTGTAGTCTTTGAGTAAAATACCTGTGACATACGGACGGACTGACATGACGATATTATAAAGGTTCTGTTTTTGCCATTTTGGCTACTTCAAGGAGAGGCACCATACCTTGTATCCACAGAAAATAGTTTTTTTTTTAATTGTAGAAGCTATCATATGTATAATAAATGGAGGTTGCAAGTGTCTGGGTGGGCTCGCCCTTCGGGCCCTTGGGCTCCCGTAGGCGGGAGTCGGTCGTGACGCTCCGCACCTTTGATACTACGCGGAAGCTCGGCCTTCGGCCTCGCAGTGTTTAACGCTATCATACTAAGTGGCAGTTTACACAAGACACATATACGCTACTCTTGACCGGTTTTTTCGTTCATAAAGGTACGTACACACGTGCTCATTACTAGCACGAAAGCATGCTTTTATTGAGCAAGTGCTCATTAGTAGCACGTGTGTAACAAAATTGCTAGTAATGAGCATGCTTATTAAGAGCGTGCTAAAAAATCAACCATTTGATTTTCGAGCATGCTACCTGAGGCGCGGGTAGTAGAGGGCGTGCTCCGAGCGCGTCTGAACAGTCCGTACATTTGCTTTGAGAATGCTTACTTATGAGAATGCTTAAAACAAGCATGCTTATCGCTGACAAGCGTGAACAGTTGCAGAGCATTCTAATTTTAAGTAAGCTTATGAGCATACTCTTTTTTGAGCACGTCTGTCCGTACCTCAAGAAGCAGTTGATTTGTCAGCCGGCATGAACAGCCTATTCATAGTGCGAGCGCCGACGATCGTAAACCGCTCCCACGTCATTACTCCTTTTGGCATTAGCTGAGAGATGAATATTTATTATTGTGCCCCTCGCACGTCCGCTAATAGCCCGTGTCGATTTACAGACAGACATGCAATTATATGTATTAGGGATGTGCTGCGAATTCGGCAAAATGTTATACCTAGTTATTCGAAAAAAGTTCTATTGAAATTTGATGTGACCACCGTAGAATTAGATTTATTCCTAGAATTTAAATGTCAATTATGCCATCGTGTCACTTAATTTCGGCTTCAAATCTGTAATCTAGAATAAGATGTCCTTTTGGTTAAATTCAGCTTTAGTTGAGCTGCATTAATAGCGCTTATTTTTTTTGTAAATTAATATATCATGGGTTAGTCCGGAAATATAAAGTATAGTCATCATAAGAGGTCGGAATTTAAGCAGCACAACATAAGACGTTGCAATCTAACTTGTGTTAGAATCATTTTTATTGATATCGATATAGTTACGAAAAATAATGGTCCACCAAATGAAGAAATATACGTAATAAGAAATCTGACGATGAGAGGTTGTCGTTTTGTATATCATTTATTTTGTGGAATATATAAAATAAAAAAATTGCGCTGATACGTTTCATACATTTCCTGTGGTCGTCTCTAGTCGAAAAAAAAGTAAATCACAAATGAAATTTATATATTATTTAAAAACTTATAAGATACGACACAGGAGTTAGCAGCATGGCATGGCCCCCGACTAGATAGACGGATGATCTCATGAGGGTCACGGGAAATCGCCGGAGACGGTCTGCGCAGAATCGCAGTTGTGGTGAGCTATAGGGGAGGCCTATGTTTATCAGTGGACGTCCGTGACTGATACTGCTGATAGATAGAAAGTGCATTTATAAAGTAGCGGAAAAATTATCGCCGAAAAATCATGCGAAATACTTATCGATACATTCGGCGATACTTATTGCGTCCCTATTGATCATTGGTATAGAGACGGCTCGCGCGTCATTACCTTCCTATAGGTTTGTTTCCATCTCAATGCCAGAAAGAGGTTAGCTGATTTACCTCTTTATTTGTTCATAGCGTTAAGATCGCTTCTGTATGACCATTATGTCAATATACATAGAGTAGATAAGTTAGAGGCGTGTTCATTGCATATTTTATACAAAACTTTTACTTTCCATTTTCCCTCATGAGACAATATTTTTAATTCTTCTTTTCATCACGTTTATGTAAAAGCTTAGTTTGGAAATAATACCATTAACGTCGTTCTTTCAATGAGAATATTTTAATTAGATTCTGATTCATGGAATACGAGTAGGTAGGTACTTAACCGAGGAATCGTATTCAGGGTATACCTACTGATACTTTTTTAAAATCTTTATTTAAAGAGCTTTGATCAAAGGAAATTAACATGCCAGCTCCAGCAGGGGGTATACTGATACTTAGATATGTAAAATATATTAAATTGCGTTGGAGTAAGACAGAAGTAGGGGGAAGTTCGAAAATTAATTTGAACGCCTTCAAGATCATTTTGGGATCCTTAGTCTTTCCCATACTTCTATCTTTCCCCAACACACCCTATAATGTTATTATAAATATTAAAAAAAATAAGGACTGTGCTGATGCAAATTTTAAATCCCATTCACCCAATATAAGTACAATGCCATTTTAAGCACTCTAATGTCTATAAAAGCGTAAACGTCATTCGCATTGCTTCCAAATCACGCGATCGCTTCAAAGTTCATACTCATTCATTTGTCACAGTTTCCTTTACTTCTCTTCTAAAATAACAGCTTAAATCTAGTGTAGACCCGTCGAAAAACCTACCATATACGATTGAGTTTCGAATCAAAACGGGCAACAGTGTTTTGTCTTTTATTTGAATTTGGAACGAATGTGTAAAGCGCATCGCACACGCCGCCACGCGCCGCGTGCGTCGCAATTAGACTTGCCATTCACTCCGCATCTTACGGAACGGAAGGTGAACGCGTGGCCATTTGCAACCGCTCGACTGGAAGTGAATGAGTGAATGAATGGCCGAATTAATTGTTCGGAGGACCGTGTGGGAACGTTAGAGCTGCGGAAGGGAGACGAAGGATAATTAATTATAAAAAGTACTGCTGTGGGGAATCGATATTGTACGCGTTAAAAATCAAAATGCTGGTTTTCCAGCCATTCTTATGTATTTAAATAAATTCTTAAATATGATTCTTATTTGGGAATGACTGATGCTAACATTAAGAACTTTATTAAACAAATGATTTTTCGTGAACACACCATCTATGTACAGTGTGTCTATGTACCAAAGAGTTGCACAAAAATATTTAATGTTCAACTAAAGAAGAATGGGCAGTTTTGTATGGACACCGGTACTGGAACCAATAAGAATAAGCGATATTCCATCGGAAAGGTTTTTTTAATTAATCCGTTTTTTGTATGGAGGGAATTGTCAAATCTCTGTGTAAAAATAGTTATGGCAAGATAAATACACATTGCATGAATACGATAATTTTTATTCTTATTGCGTTTTAGCTTTGAACAAGGATTTTTAATTTTTTTATTATATAAAATGTATTATTTTATTATATAAAGAAAACAACCAAATATCGACATACCAATTCAAAGATTACTATTTTTTTTCAAGTATGTTTCTAATTTTCAGACAAGTGCAGTAATATTGTGCTATCGCATCAATGCCGATTACATCCATATTGATCAAACCCATAAAAATCTAAAATATCACGACACAAAATCATCGACACTTACAAAACCTTCTTAATCTGCGACACAGGTACCTACTTATTCGTAACGAAAATCTATATAGTCACGTTTCAACTCACACTAGGTACTTTTATGGTTCGATAACTTATTCCACACAAAGATTTGGGATTACCTGCCATAGCAAAAGTTTTACAACTTAACATAACCTATCCGGTGACATATCGCTTGTCCTATGGGCCAATTAGCCCTTCAACTTTGTTACTTAATGAAAGTATCTATGAAGCTCGCTTTAATTTTAAAACCCGCAATGATAAAAATCTGTTGGGCACATTGACAATATTAGGCCGTAACTAGTACTTAATAATTGAATAGTTTATGTGTTCTATAAAATGTAATGGAATACAAATATTCGCGTATAAAATTCAAAATCAAAATTAAATAAACAAATTTACAACAGCTTACTACACCCTTACATTTCCAAATAAACCTCAATGTTTCCACACATCAAACATTAAAAGACACGAAGCAGCAACACACTTAAAAGGAATGAGGATAATGAAATCCATTCATTCATATACGCTCAAATGAAAAAATATTTACCTGTCCACCGTCGCGCCGAGGCGGGCAATATCCACACATTAAAAAAAAGGAATTTCCATCATAGGCCACCTATTCAGGGCTTTTGATGTATTTCCTCAAAGCACACCTAAATCCAAACCTTCCCTGTATAGAGTAAAGCTTGTTTTCATATGCGTTGCTCCTTAGCGTTCGTGTAAAACGGTTGCTTCGGCATTTTGAGTTCTGCTTGTCGTAGCTTGGGACGACTTTTAATTGGCCACAAGCGGCAGTGGACATGTAATAAAAGCATGGCCCAGCAAAATGAACTGCGGAAGATGTATGAGCATGTGGATTAAAAATATTTGTACGGGCCATTATACAGGGTGTAATGAAACCCTAAACGCTCTTTATTAAGGCGGGCTAATTGAACCCCGGTATTGAATCTTTTCAGCGCTGACGGGGGTCTGACGGTGGGTTTAACTACTTTTCTGCGATACGATGGTCAGTGAGGTAGATCCCGGGATACCTATGTATAAGTAACAGTAATCTCTTTAAAACCAAAGCGGCAGAAGTGAAACGAAAATCAATTATGTAAATTGCGGGTGTTTTATTTTTGGTCTGTCTCATGGACATTTTACACGTGTTCGAGTAATTGAAAATGATGTCAGAGATTGATAAATGGTAGGTAATGTCTTTATGTATATATAAGTAATGTGCAAATTTGTGGTTACATAGTGTTTTGAAATGAAACAGAACTGATTAGACGTGGTTTCTTAAGGAAGCTCAGAGTACTCGAGCTATGGAAAGGGCTATGCTCGGGGTATCTCTACGAGATCGAATCAGAAATGAGGAGATTCGTAGACGAACCAATGTCACCGACATAGCAAACTGAAGTGGCAGTGGGCAGGGCACATAGAACCGGATGGCTGTTGGGGCAGAAAGGTTTTCGAGTGGAGACCACGTACCGGCAATCGCAGCGTGGAGAGGCCACCTGCACGGTCGTCGACTTGCGGGGACTCGCTGGATGCGGGTCGCCTCTATCCAGCCTATGTGGAAATGTATTGAGGAGGCCTGTGTCCAAAAGTGGACGTCATTTGGCTGTAATGATAAAGAGAACTGATAAAATAATCTTAATCTTGACAATATTATTTGTACCCATATAAACACACATTCCTATATAAATGCCATGTTGTACTACTAACTGGGTTGCAGGTACCTCGTTTTATCGAAAATGTTTCACCGAATTCTCTATTTCGTCGGCATAATCATTTCCACAAAATCATTAATCTCTGAAACCGTTAATAATCTGGGATTGTTATATTACAAACCTTACCTATCCTAACGGCTTCTTAGACGATGATCTGTTTAAAAATTATGATAATTGTACGGTTCCAGGGAAATAAGTTTTCGATGAAATTAAAATTCTATGAAATAAAGCTTTCACTTTCAGGTCACCTGTACAACTATATACATTCTAGGTATATATCAAAATTTTTATGTCTCCATAAGATGGCTTGAAACAACAATTTTAAGACATTGGGCGCGCCCTGAGTCTTGTAAAGCCCTATATCTAAGCGATAAACAGGTAATAAACGTTCTCTAAAATAGCCCAACGTTCAGCGTTCAGCCAAATAATTATTGTTCCCCATCGTATTTACGGTTATTTTCTGTAAAATACCTATTAGCCGATGACACGTTACGGTATTTGGCAAGCACCTTTGCTAACTCTCAGCCCCGCTGCCAAAAAACAAAAAACGTTGCAACCGACTATGGATTCCTTTGGCTCTTACACCGCTTTTCGAATCTACTGGAGTATGACGTATTTATAGAGCAATTATCTAGGTAATTGGAATTATGACTAGACTTGATATCAGATTTTGCTTGGGTTGGTCTAGATTTAAATTTAGGATTAGCTTGTGCCGTTAAATGTTTGACGCGTTGTATTTGATGTCATACGCTGATGCGTAGTTTTATGAGTTTGTGCATTCAGTTAAGTAGTATGTATGTTTATAAACACATAGGTAAACAATATTGAAATGGATGCTACTGCTACTACAGGCTGAGTTGTAATTTTTCATCATAAACCGATAGCAATCATTAATGGGCAGGGCACATAGTTCGAAGAACCGATGGCCGTTAGGCCAGAAAGGTTCTCGAGTGGCGACCGCGTAACGGCAAGCGCAGCGTGGGAAGGCCACCCGCAAGGTGGTCAGACAACCTGGTTAGTGTTGCGGGAACTCGCTGGATGCGGGTCGCCTTTATCCGGCCCATGTGGAAATCTATTGAGGAGGCCTGTGCCCAGCAGTGAACGTATGGCTGAAATGATGATGATAATGAAGCATTAATTAACAAGAAAGTTATTAAAAGAAAAGTATTTGTAACTAAATCATAAACGACTGAACTAAAAGCCACGACTTCAACGATTATCTGGGAATAATAAAAACGATTACACGTATTATTTGCTTTACAACTTTTATAATGACATTAAGAGTAAAATGCAACATTAAACATTACGCATGTAATCATTTAATTACATAAACATTACAGGTTCACGAAAATAAATTTACAGAGCGTTGTCTCTTCCAGGAGCTAGAGAGAACGTCGATCGTGGACAGAATTTACGAATGAAGTACTCGTACCTATACCGCCTATACGTACATGTTAGCATTGTCTATCGCTTTATATTATGTAAAGAGCGCATAGCAAGGACTGAGTAGAACATATTTTCAACACAACCATGCACTACATGGATCTGAGATATACAAGCGTATCCCGCGAGGTGCCTGTGGCCGCACCGCGTGCGCGGGCATTCATTACGCCGCGTAATGAGCCCGCCCGGGAGGAGGTCCATAGAGTAGACGGACACAGAACACAACCATGCACTATATGGATCTGAGCAATAAAGGCGGATCCCGCAGAGGTGCCCATGGCCCCGTTATGAGCCTGCACGGAGGAAGGCCCACAGAGTAGAAAGACACAGAACACAACCATGCACTATATGGATCTGAGCAATACAGGCGGATCCCACAGAGGTGCCCATGGCCCGTAATGAGCCTGCACGGAGAAAGGCCCACAGAGTAGAAAAACACAGAACACAACCATGCACTATATGGATCTGAGCAATACAGGCGGATCCCACAGAGGTGCCCATGGCCCCGTAATGAGCCTGTACGGAGAAAGGCCCACAGAGTAGAAAGACACAGAACACAACAATGCACTATATGGATCTGAGCAATACAGGCGGATCCCACAGAGGTGCCCATGGCCTCGTAATGAGCCTGCACGGAGAAAGGCCCACAGAGTAGAAAAACACAGAACACAATCATGCACTAAATGGATCTGAGCAATACAGGCGGATCCCGCAGAGGTGTCCATGGCCCCGTAATGAGCCTGCACGGAGGAAGGCCCACAGAGTAGAAAAACGCAGAACACAACAATGCACTATATGGATCTGAACAATACAGGTGGATCCCGCAGGGGTGCCCATGGTCCCGTAATGAGCCTGCACGAAGGAAGGCCCACAGAGTAGAAAGACACAGAACACAACCATGCACTATATGTACCTGAGCAAATGCAGGTGTATCCCGCAGAGGTGCCCATGCCCATGGCCGCGTAATGAGCCCGCACGGGGCAAGAACTACAGAGTAGAAAGACACAGAACACAACCATGCACAATATGCCATGTTCCAATGGCCGACAGAAGAGAATATATGTTTAACATCCAGTTCCCTATAGAATAAGCTAGATGATGAAAAAAGTAAAAAATATCTTCGTTCACTATTGTTTATTATTTCCTTGATAATCTTCTCAAAGGAGTAATTCTCCTAGGGAGAATATTGACGAAAAATTGAACCATTACATTAGCACCAAGTCAGCAACGGGATGAAGATTTCTACTGTTATAATCTTCTACTTCATCGTTCATCTGAGTAAATGTATACATATAGTCATATAATTACCATTGCCATATGAAATGAGACATCCAAATTGGGCAAATGTGGGTGATTTTTCGGCCTAATGTCATGCAATCTTAAACTATACTGACTTTACAACTTGATCCATACTGATGCCAAAAGTTATCCTGGAAGTTAGTCATCCTGGAAGTATAAACCCATATCAAAGTCACTAAGGTTTACTGGATCAAATGCGTGTATGGGGCAAATGCATCTTTTAAAAATTTGACGGTATCCGAAAACTTGAGAACCACACCTAACTTCCCCGGTTAATGTTTGGCACAGTTACTGATGCACAGAGAGCTAGGGTCGATGTAAAGTATTCCGTTTCTAATACGTCATCGAAAGACGCATTTTTCCTATAGACGCAATTGCCTCAGTTGGTCTTACACTTAATTAGTGGTTACTTAGATGTGGATAATTCTACAAATTAGCAAAAAAAAAATAGTTTGTGCTGTGTGGAAACCATTGGATGTAAACCTATTGCATTTTTCCTGTGTTGATGAGCAAATCTAACTTCGACTGTGTAACAAATCTATGTCAGGAGACATCAGAGTCTGTTTTCACAATCTTTGCCACCCACTCCGTCGGTACCTTTTAAGGGCTTTTAAAAGGCTCTCGGGGCTAATCAGGCGCCGGGATTATCATGCGGCTCCGTGCGATTAGACTCTTTGTGCTGCCCGCTATACCTACACTATTCTGGCTACTGGCTAGTGCTTGCAGACTCTACAGCAAAAGCTGCTGCTCGTTTCCTACTTTGTCACAGTAATATAACAAACTTTTGACCCTGGATTGTATAATGAATTCTGCTGGTAACATTCAAGCACTAAGTAAGGGTTAGATTGAGTAAAAATTGGAAAGTAGTATTCATTTTAGGAATAAAAATAGGGAGAATTAGGTTGAGCGTCAAATTTATAAAAATATGCTTAGAAGAGTAGCCGCTTTATTTATTTCTAACAATTTATGAAGTGCATTTTATAGAGTCTGACTTTGTACTGTGTAGGTCTGGCTAAGCCTCCTTGCCAGTAATCGGATTCATTGGAGGAGCGCAAATCTACTAACGGGAATGCAGGTCCGCGGCCACTCGGAGCAAGGCGAGGACGCGGTACGCAAAGCTGCAGGGGTAGATTGGACAGGTTCAACTAGACTCGGGGCTTGGAAAAGAGATATAAAGAATCTTACAAAGGAGATAATATGAAACCTCCGAATATAATATCTTAATTAAGAGCAAATCGACGTAATCTCATTGCCAAACTGTGTTAAGGTGCCCTCTGAATTCTCACTTGGAGTATTCGCCTATAATGTAACTTTACAGAGTCGAGCAGTGAGAGAGGAGAAAGCTAATCAATTCAGGGAGGCAGTACTGTAATGTAATGCTCAGAATCAAATCTGAAACGTAAAACTGTGAATGCTTCATTAAGTGACCGCCTTGACAATCGGACTATAGATACAAGCTTACGCACAAGGAGCACGACTCATAATAGACACGGAAACCCATATTCTTTAATAGACTATTAGACGAACAATCTTCTGTTTAGTAACTATTTTACTGTCTGTTTCAAATATTTGGCAAACGAGCAGCGGAAGGGCGCATAACACCAACAAACTATGCGAAGGTGAAATGTATAAATTACTCCATTCAGAAATGACACTATCAAACGAAAGCACGTCACATCACTTTCCAAACACGATCAGTTTAGATTCAATGTAAATATATTAAGAGTGAAATCGGATTGTAGTTCTTTTGGGATTTAATACGTGTTAGAAGTGGTGGTATAAAAAAATAGTTTTCTTGTAAAAGCACCGGATATCATACATAATGTGGTCACGAGGCGGTGACAGGAGACGTGACGTGTGAGATGTTTTATTAAATCGCACGGTCCAATTGTCGGAAACAGCTGATCGGATAACGTCACAGGAATAGACGTTTGTTTACCGTCTCGAAATATGTTTACTAGGCGTTCCAGAGTTTACGAATTCCAGATTCTAAGTATATATCATTGAACCATTAATATTTGTAATTTTAATGACAACAAGACTTGCAAAACCGACTGTGTATGAGTCGCACTCGCGTACTAAGGACTCCGTGACACCGTACCTATTATAAACGTTAATTAGTTTTGGATTTTTTTATTAAAATACGTATTATATACGTATATGTTTATTAAAATTGAATGCAAAACCTGATCGGGGGTTGCTTGGAAGATAAATTTATCACGAATTTAATAGTATCTTCAAGCTAAGGTATTGAATCAGTACTATCGCAAATAACGACACATAGCATTATATTGGCACTTTCATTTTTCATTTGTGAAATCCACTTCGAAGAATGTCGCAACTCTAATATGCAATTGGGTTGCTGCGTAATCTCAAAATTTGTTAAAAAATAAATAGGATCCTGATAAAACGAGCCAAATAAGGAACTACGTTAAGATTTCGAGTCTGATACCTAACAAGACCTTTAAAGTTGGGTGGGAAAATCCATTTTTAGAGTATGACAATATTAAATACCATTGAATAACCCATAAAATGTAATAATTTTTGTTATTGAAACCGTTTCGATAAACGCAAGTTTTAACATAGCTACAGAACAACTTTTTTTATTTCTCCATACAAGATAGTAACCTGTGACGTCGCAAACTAGCAAGGTTAGTAAGTATGAAGCGTTTTTTGGAATTTTTTGAACTGTGATTTTAACAATGTTGTATCTAGGGGAATTTTCATGATATTGAAGTAGTTTTTTGACCAATATTTTTATTATTAAAAAATTTAGAAAACGAAAAAAGTTGATTACATACCTACCTATTCTTGTATTTCTTTTGAAATTTTGATTTTTTTGGTACCTTTTTGCCAACAGGAGGATATTAGGTACATTCATTGGCCGTTTCGCTAGTACTCGTAGATATGCAATTACCAACTAATTAAATGTGTGAGATGAACAAACAGTAAAGTAGCAGGAAAACATTATGGTGTAACATTTTGAAAAGCAAATGTAACACAGATTGCAGAGAACCGTGCGCCTTGGTGAGATACATGGTGTTTCCTTGATGATAATGGCCGGAATTATCCGGTTTTGCCCCTTGTCGCTAATTGCGGTGTATAATAAAACAATAATCGCACCATTTTTCTGCCGCAGTGGTCGTTGCATCGAGCAGCTAGAGAAAGAGTAAGCAGTTTTCTGTAAGGACGTAATTAGAGGTGTTTTTGTAGATATCATGACCGAGGAAAAGGAAGGAATCTATGAGAGGGTGAGGACAGTAGTGAATGTATTCGCTTAAGCGGAGAAAAAACTTGATTCAGAATTCAAGGATATACCTTGGATATTATAATCTTACAGATATATAATCAGAAATGAGGAGATTCGTCGACGAACTAAGATCACCGACATAGCAAACACGGTAAGCAAACTGAAGTGGCAATGGGCACTATGGGCAGGGCACATAGTTCGAAGAACCGATGGCCGTTGGGGCAGAAAGGTTCTCGAGTGGAGGCCGCGTACCGACAAGCGTAGCGTGGGTAGACAATCCACAAGGCGGTCGGACACCACACTCGCTGGATGCGGGTCGTATATCCGGCCTATTTGAAAATCTTTTGAGGAGGCCTGTGTCTAGCAGTGGACGTCCTATGGCTGAAATGGTGATGATGATATACCACATTTTTCAGTTTTAAATATTGCATCTGTATCCCTTACATAGATTCCATATACTTACGTGAATTGTTTTTTAAAATCTGTAAATCAAAACAAAATCATTTTTATATTGCTATTAATGGAATAGGAGTATTTTTCGTTCCTGACTCATATTATGAAATGAAGACCCATTTAATTAAAAACAGTTTCTTGGTTATATTGCAAGCTTTAGGCTTGTAAAATAGGCTATACATAGGTAGATATTTTACTAACAGGTACCTGACAGTCAGTTTCCCAATCAGAATTTTACTAAGTAGATCAGAATAGAAAAATCGGTCCAATCTAGCTTGTAAAAAGTTTTTCGATAATGATACGCTACAGTCCCAACCCCGTTTAAAACCAAAACACGAGGCTGCACGTCAGTTACTCCCCTCTAGGTCAGTGGAGTGCTCTTGGCAAACATTTTAGCAGCGCAAACAGCGACCTCAAACATGAGGTGACGCCAGGGCGGTTGAAAGGTTTTAAATCTCAGGAAGATTGAGGTTAAAATGCAACTTCATGTCGATCAGGTCTAAGCCAGTGAACACTTTTATATAAATAAACAGCTGTTTCCAATAAACGGCAACGCAATAATGGCTGCTTGAACATTTTTTGGACTGAACTACCACTTTTAGGTTTGAGAAAAATGTACGGCTATCTTCAGATTAAATGATGAGATCTCAATTTTTAAGCATCTATATTAAAGAAAGTTGCTTGAAGGTTGTTTAAGTGAACTTAAAAAGTAATGAAATGCGATTTTTGATTTGTAAGCAGCCAAACTTTGTATATATTTATGGAAACCAGAATGCCAATGGAAGTTTTAAATTTCCGATCGTATATTTAGATAAAGTATTAATAAAAGAGTGTTCTGTAATTCTTGTTATAGTAATTTTAATTTATCTTATACTTTAGTTTAGGATTTTATACATATATTGTTAGAATGATAATTCATTCACTAATACTTCATACTCATTGTATATAATAAACCTGCTGTGTAAATTAAAAAAAACTCAAGATAATATTTTCTTAAATTAAGAATTAAATTATTTTGTATCAAATCACTTCGTTTATAAAAATACGCGAACGAGTTTGAAATGGTATTATTAAAAAAGTATTTTTTGCGATTGTTTTATCTCTTAAAAAAGGAATTTGAGCTTAAATCGTCTACAGTGTCGTACATGACATGTAGTTTGGCCTCGTCAAATGATATGTCGTACACGAGCATCGGAGCGGCGTGTAACGCACACCTTTCCCCGCGTGTGTTTGCTCACGTCAGGGGCTTTGGTGGTTCAAGTCATAAGAGACAGAAGTATCACCTGCAACAACACCATAGTCCGTCGGAGTTTTTAAAATCGGATGTGCCCTGATTTATAACATGACGTGTTTTTGACCCAATGTATAAAACCAGTTTAATAAAAATAATAATAATGAAAGATTGACATAATGAAATAACAATAATGAAATGTTTTTTTTTCTGTAAGAGCACGGTTACAAGTCTGACTGCGGCATTTCCCAAAAGGAGACCACTGTTGAGAAGAAAGCCAAAACAAACTCAACAGTCAAATAACTTATCTATTACAATACTTATACTCAGCCTATCTTTAATATATGTTTTTCAGTATATACTCAATCTAAGAAAATATATCAAAAGTTGTATATAAGTATTGAAATAAAACAATTTAACGAATTATATCGCGTATATTATCTCATTTTAGTTCCCGACGTTTCGGAAGCTTTCCAGCTTTCCATGGTCACGGGAGGACCATGAAAAGCTGAAAAGCATGAAAGCTGGAAAGCTTCCGAAACGTCGGGAACTAAAATGAGATAATATACGCGATATAATCCGTTAAATTGTTTTATTTCAATGAGTAATAATCGCGGAAACAGAAGAAAATATTTTGTATATAAGTAGTTTTGTAAAATATAATACATAGAAGGAAAACAGCAAAAACTGATTTTTTTAAACAACTGACGTACGTTTGTTATGCCATCTTATAAGAACCGAGTCCCGGTAAAAGAGAATTATTTGGTTTCTGTTTTAGGCCAATAGAAAAGTTTACAGAGGTACAGAGCTTCTGTATCATATCATAAAATGTTTAAAAAAAAAAAAAAAACCCGACTGCGTAAAAAACTAAAAAAAAAAACAAGTCCAGTACCCTAGAAATATGTTAAGTTATAATGGAAATGTTTCATGATTCATGATCGATACTCGCATAAAACAAATAATAAACTCTAATGTGGAACATAGCGATTTTAAACAGACGGGACCCATAAGAAAACTAGATCGACGCAAATCTTCCCAACAATGGGTCCCGACTGATTAAAATCGCTATGTTCCACATTAGAATTTATTATTTGTTTTATGTGAGTATCGATCATGAATCATGAAACATTTCCATTATAACTTAACATATTTCTAGGGTACTGGACTTGTTTTTTTCTTTTAAGTTTTTTACGCATTCGGGTTTTTTGTTTTTTTTAATTATTATTTTTTATTTTACACTTTTTAGTTAAAATTATAAAAGTCTATAAATTTCTCAATCTTTATCGTCGGGGTTATTGAGAAGCTTGCACAGATGCGGATGTCTATTGGTTGAAATGATGATGATAAAGATGTATAACTAAGATTAACAATGTCTTAAATTTAACTATCAGTATCTTCTGTGATAAATCAAGTTGATGGATATTCTGTTCTGCACAAGATTTGTCACAAAATGAGAAACCACAATTTCTGTAAAGGAATATAATATTATTAAAATCCTGGTTATCCGCTTTTGAGTTGAACTCGGTCATTGTCCACTGCAAACACTGTTGACGGTGGAGAGGCTCGATAAACAAGAAAACCAACAGGGGACCTGCCCTCTGCCCGCACAGATTACTGACGTGTATTAATGCAAACAATACTAAATGTATAATGCACTCATGAGTCACAGTATAGTTAAGTTGTCAATATTTTAAATATCATAATCATAATTTTATTTTTTTATCACATATTCAGCAAGGCAAGAGCCGGAATGAATATCTATTAAATCGTAGATGTTCTTAAAATTGGATTAGTTTAAACTATCTTTTAAATCTTGCCATAAATTTGTTTAACGTGAACTAACTGAAATGATGATGAATTAAAATAATCTAAGACCAGATATTTCCTATATTTAACAGGAAGATATCAAACAACTCAGTTCCAGATGTATTTATTTATTAGTTATCAACATCTATTACAAGCATTGCTTAGTTTCAAAGTCGTTCCACCGAATAAATGAAATCATAACAATCGAAAACATAAATTGTACCCATTAACTCTGTTAAGATTTACTTATAAGTTAAATGCTACTGTTTATGAAATAATACACAAAAGGTTTTTTAGGACTATTTCCACAGAATAAATGGTTATAATTGATAGAGCATAGGCTCTTGCTTGCACGATATAGACGAGAAGAGTAAAATCGGTGTTGCCAGTTAAGTGCTACAATTTAATTGTTAAGTTAGACATACACTATAAAATCATTCACAAATTATGTTCAATGTATTGAACAGCTACAATTTTATTTGAATAAATTACTAGTAGATAATTATTATACGAAACGTAAATAATTCAGAATTTGTAGAAATATACTAGTACAAGACATGTTTGAGTCGTCAGAAGTATATCCCAGCAGTCCAAACATTGATTCTCGCTCGCGAGGCAAATTGCGAGTATTCAGCGGACCAACTGAGTTACCGAGTTGCCGCGGCCGAGTTAGACGCGTCTAATGGAAACTAGCGGGAAATTAAACTGGCAAAAATGTTGAGGAGGTTTTGCATAATTCAGTTGGCGCCCAACGTGCGGCCATGTTGAAGGATTTGTTTACGTACTTGGATTTGCTGTTGGAAAATCCAACTAACTTATGGATAGATCACCAGGTGATGTTCAAATTCTTGTCTATCCCAAATTTATAAAAAAACGCACCTATGTTAGAACTAATGTAATAGTCTAAACATTTAAAAAAAGGTATTTAGATGTTTGTTACTTAACAAAGCGTCATGTTAATCAGTAACCGTCTAACGGATTTGGATGAAATTTGGTAAATATGTAGATCAGGTTTCGAATTAAAAGATATTTAAATCTCCCGGGTAAATGCTAGTAGCAATATAAAACGCGAATAATTGGCGCCCACTGTGGGACTATTATATCTTCTGTGATGTTTGCTTGATAAATGTAGTGGTTACGAGTATGTATAGATACGTATAAATATTCTTCTTTTATAACAGCTAACTTGAATTTAAGAAAAAAAAGTCTGTAGAAAAGCTTATTATTTTCAATTTATTAACTTATACATTTTACCACATATGTTTTGGATGTTTTTTTTTCTTTTGTGCAATAACGTAAGTGTGCTAACCATTAAAACCGAGTAAAATATATTCCATACCGGATTGAAACCATACTCAAATCGAAAATTATTCATTTTCCACATTCAAAACTCAAAACTGAACACTGACATAACATAAAACTTTTGTATGTATGAATAACGCGTCTCTATAACGCTACCTTGTGGCTTTATAGCCGCCAGTGGCTATAAATTACGTCTAGTGTGAAAGTTCTCCGACTTAGGTGCGAGAACACTTTTATGGTCGCAACTCTGTCGCAATCCTATTTTCGATTTTCCGACGTGATTTGAAGTGAATTTTTATGAATTCGGCTTTTCAATTAGCGTATTGATGTGTGACTTCTTAAATGGTGCTGAGACTGTTAAGCGTCAAAATACGTGGACGAGTGGCGCAAAACGCAGTGGCGTTAAATCGCGTCGGTGTGTGGGCTGCGCAAGCTGCTGAAAATGTGTGAAACGTATGCAGCTGATCATGGCCTTAAATATAATGTTGCCAAGAGCCAGTTTATGGTGTTTGAGTGCGGTCGCAAGAAGACAGTCGAAGTTCCCGCCATTTCCCTCAATGGTACCCCTATGGGGAGAGTAGACCATTTCAAGTACTTAGGCCATTTGATCGCGACCGACCTCAAAGACGACCTGGATATGGAAAGGGAACGAAGGGCTCTGTCGGTCAGGGCGAATATGATCGCACGCAGATTTGCAAGGTGCTCCAAAGAGGTAAAAGTTACATTGTTTAGGGCGTTTTGCACCTCCCTTTATACTTGCAATTTGTGGGCGCGTTACACGCAACGGGCCTATGGGGCCCTTCGGGTCCAGTATAATAATGCGTTCCGGGTGTTGATGGGACTGCCTCGTTTCTGTAGCGCATCAGGGATGTTCGCGGAAGCGCGTGTGGATTGTTTTTATACAACCATGCGTGCGCGCGCCGCATCCCTGGTGCGCCGTCTGCGTCGCAGTCCCAACAGCATTCTACGCATGATAGCGGACAGGTTTAACTGTCCCTACATGTTACACTGTGAGGGATTGCACTCCCCAGTCAGTGTTGTCTCGTTTTAAATGTAAGTTTTTGACCTACTAACTCTTTAGTTTGTAAGTTCTACTAATACAATATATGTGTCCATGGTTACACGAAATAAAGATAAATAAATAAATAAAATAAATAGATATGTGTTACGGTATTTACGCAAACCTTCTTTAGCGAAGCTTATGTATCGCATATGCAATTTTTTGCAACAGTGCTCCCCACTATAAGAACCTCCTAATTAGCAAGCCAGCTGACTACGTTCTGACGAGTCCCGATTCCTCAAAGGATCCACTCTGCAGAAGTCGTCTCGAAAGAGGCTGGTACCCCGCGTGGAAAACACGTGCTCTCTGATCCGGACGACGAAAACACAGCAACCATCGAGAGGATGGCAACTGCAAACTCTTTGGACGATGAAGTCTAAGAGTCAACCCCGCTGGCAGGATCACTCAGCCCGTAGTTTTGCAATCTCCCCCACGTGAAATTTCTCTTCTATATCTACACCGACCCAACTCGGGTTGAACCGGTTCTAACCACCTCCGCAGTCTAAGTGGCCGCGCTGGCATTCCCGTTTGTGGGGTTGAGCTCTCCCTACTGAATTCAATTACTGCTCAGGAGGCCAACCCTGACCTATCTAGTTCAAAGTTAAAAGTCAGGTTCTTGAAAAAAAACGCGTATGTCGAGTTTTATCTCACATCTTCTCCATATTCTGCGTTTTTAAGATACACTGTAGAAGTTATGTTTAATCATGTCGCATAAGAACCGTCACTGCACTTACGGTTCAGCATGTCGGTTGCGGTTTTGTCGATCCCGTAAGCTGTACGTGACGGTTATAAAGGCCTGACCATATAACTATTATTGTGATTCTAGCATTATCTTCCAACTACCCAAGTTGATCTTTGATTTATTACTATGATAAGAGCTGATGTATGATGCCTTAGATTAAAAAACATCTGAAGTTAATAATTTTGACTATTATATCCCAGATTGCATTGTATAAAATTATCCCTGAATATTCGTAAGATCCACATTGTATGTAAGCTATTCAAATTGGTAACTTAGACGCTATGACAAAGTATTTAGTAAAACTAAACCAATTTCAAAACCATTTTATATTTAAGTCCACAAGCACGCCAAAATTAGTAACTTTATACCGTAGATACCTCTCAAAAGCATTATATCGCTACTCAATCTTCTTTCATAATTAGAGTGGCTTTTACCTCCAACCCACCCCCTCCTGCCCCCCTCGTCCTTTGAGACCGGGCTCATTACTAGGTATATAAGCCGGTACATAGGTGCCCTGGGAGCAACTAGACTTGTAGTTTTATCTTGGGTTTTGAATCTCGGGGTTTTGGATTTAATTTCTGAGCTTGTCAAAGAGTTTAATTTGAATTAGAATTTCATATTATATTACTTGGGGTAAGGTTTGAATTACATTATCTGCATAGGTGTACTGTATAAGCTGCTATTTAGTTTGCTAGTTAAATAAAAAAAAATATATGGGGGCACTCACTACATGTAACGCAAGATTAAGCTAAAACTTTTTTGTAGGAAACGTCAACGGCACATACTTCGACAGTTCTTTTTACTCTTTAAGGTTTCTAAGCAATGCTTCAAAAAGTATCATAAATTGCGTGTCCCCTTTTATCTTTTAAACAGTATGTCCGAAAAATATAAAAACAATACTAAGGTTACGCTTAATCAACTTTCAACTATCATTTGTTTCAACATGATCGAATATACAATTTTTTAGTTATTACCAAAAACTGTGCTTCTCAACAAAAAGACATAAGTAGCATGAGATACGCTTTTTGCTGGTGCCCCTTTTTCAAATGGTCTTTTTTCATCTATAGTGCATTTCTTTCTTATATTAACGGTTAAGAAACCCAACACTGAGCATGGTCCCGCAAGCTCTGGCCGGTTTTTTTTAGATTCTATTAATGTCTGCACAGGGAGGGTAAGCACTATCTATGGTAGTATTCAAGTGTTCGAATTCTATAAAATCTTCAAAAGACGCATTTGCCCCCATAGGCTCAAAAATCTTGGTTGACTTTAATGTTTTAAAGATTGACGAAAATAGAAAACTTGTCAATAATTAAAGTAACTTCCACCTCACTTATAGTTCGTGTGAAGCAAAGGCCGAAGTAAAAACCATTTATTTTTCTCTAACCCAGACTTTTTAGTTGTAACTTGTAACCTATTAAGAACTCATTACATTAATATCTATAGCTAGATAGGGGAGACCGAGTTGCTTGTCACAGCGGCTGGAATGGACGATAAACCGGTGTCGAAAGATCGCGAGAGCTATATTTCCCTCCTAGATACAACTCCGGCGACCTTTCGACACCGGTTGGTGAATTCATTCGTTCGTTCTGTTATAGCTATATGACAACCAACCCGTGAGACAAACTTACACCCGTTCTCCTCTAACACGAATTTTTAAGTAAGTAAGATGAAATGATAAAAAACAGCTATCCTCGTATGGTTCACTCTCATATTCTACTAAAAAACAACACATTCCAACTTATTAGTCAACCGAAACTCATTTAGTATCTTTGTAGGTACTAAAATATACAATTTTTAATAACAGTTTCGGACCTATACTCATTTTCTTCGCTCTTAAAGCAGGTGTCCCCCAAGGCACTATTCTAGGTACAGTATAGTTTATATCCGAGTCCACAACATCTCATCTGTAGCCTCTTTAGTTTTAAATGTGAGTCCTGTTCTTACTACACTAGATGGGTTTTCGTAGAACAGAAGGGAGTGAGGTAAGTTAGTGCTTAACGGTATTACCCACCTAGGTATATTACCTAGACTTGGTAATTAGCACGAGCGTGCTGGGTAATGGGTCCGTTGCCGTCGCTGGAAATTATGTTTCAGACGGCTGCACGGGATTTCATATCTACTGTTTTAAATTAAGTTTTTAAGTTATTTTATAACCACGTTAGTCCAGGTATTGGTACTAAACCTATGGGTAACTAAGCCTGGGTATTCGGTTGGACTAAACTAATGAAGGAAAATGCAGAAAGATTAGGTGCATAATTAGGCTCCTATATTTGATAAGATGTTACGGGATTGAAAGTGTTACATATTATGCTAGGCGGGAACTGCCGGTTCGTGGAAATATGTTACTCCGCGGGTTTGCTCGATGCTCAATTGAAGTCAAGGTAACGCTCTTTAGAGCTTACTGTCAATCTTTCTACTCAAGCAGCCTGTGGGTGAGGTATACGAAGCGAGCCTATAACGCATTAAGAGTGCAATATAATAATATATTTAGACTGCTGTTGGGCTTACCTACTAGGTGTTAGTGCCTCTGGTATGTTTTGCGAAGCTAGGGTGGACGGTTTCCCAGCAAACATACGTAAGAAAATCGCATCACTACTGGATCGAGTTCGAAAAAGTCCCAACAGTACCTATCTCAAGTGTGATTGCTGACAGATACGATAGCCCAATTCTGAAACACTGGATAGAGCAAACGAAAGGAGTTGCTACTTATTGTATATATTAATAATTATAACACTAACCTACATTTTAAGTCCTGTAGTATATTTTTATAATTGTGTGCTATGGAGTTTTGAATGCTTCGAAATAAAGAATTTATTATTATTATTACTGCTATTCACATGAAAATCTAGGTACCCACTTATAAAATGTTATTATTCTATCCAAGTGTATTCAATTTTTTATTAAAGGTAACTCCAATAAAAGAGCAGGAGGTGCCAAGCAAGGTCTTGTTTTATTGAAAGGTTACCCGTGCCAAGAGTTTGCTCAGTGAGATTTTATCGGGCGTTGGCTGCTTTCCGGCCAAAGATTCTACCTATAGAGGTACACACCAAGTAACTAGGTACTCTACTTCGAGATAAAGGTATGACCTGATTTCGTTTTAAAGTGCTTTCTAATATTTCTTGGTATCCTAGGTAATTTTTTTCAAAATACACATATTTTAAGTAGGTACCTAGTTGATAATAGGTACTTCTTGTAATTGATTCTTGATTATAAAACACCATCAAAAATTATAAATAAATAATATTTGAATAAAATATCCCACTACGATAAAACTAAATTACCTACTTATCCACTTTTCTTTTAATATTTTAGAAAAAAATGAAGTAAACTTACTTATCATTTAAGTAATTTGGGCAGATATTATACTATAATAGATAAAACATTTCATGTTTATGTCCTATTGATTAGTTTTAGGCTGAGCAAAAACATAGTTAGTATTAAGTAGAAATCCCAAGTAGCGTGATTGTAAAGTATACATTTTAAAATATTCAAAAAGACAACACTATCTGGGACATCGTGGAGAATAAAAACACAAAAGAGCAGATGGCATTATGAATAGAAATGAAAGAACTTACGAAGTACATTTAAACCAAAGCACTTAGTCCTTGACCTTTCCAAGGACGCGCCCACCTCGCCTCACCTCAAGAAAACATCAATCGCACCAACACATGCGCACAACACGACACACCTTGCGACACAACCGACTTCACCTCGACACGTGTCCGACTCAACTAAAGCACAAACCTGCCGTTACGAGGAGACACCTGTTACGATTGGCAGGTATACCTGCACTTACCTTGGCTCAACCAATCAGCGCGCAGCTTACCTGCGCAGCTCGATAAAAAGGGGGCGTGGTGTGCGGAACGGTGTGATATAGCACACCTGTATACAGGTGCGCTGGTTTCTCAGGTGCGCGGTGGTTGGTCGACGTCTTGTGGTGGGAGGGCCGTTACCTGGCAGGTGAGGTCGCTAGGTGAGCCGCGCAGGTATTGGTCGGGGGATGTAGGTCGTCGATGTAGGTCAGAGCGTTGACTCGGCGCTACAGCACCGGCTTACATAGGTATCTATGTTATACACCTTGGTTTATATACCTGAACGCTTGGTAAGCGTATTTGTAAGATAAAAGCGCTAGGAGATTATTAGTGTTTGTATGTTGACCTGTTGAATACAGTTTCATATGCAGTAGATTCCCGATGTCATATTGTATGTAGTATGATGTCGTATTGTATCTTACATATAAAAGGCTCAACCGAGAAGGCATGGCAACTATACAAGTTTCGGGCAATAATTAGGCACCTAATTTTTTTTTGCAAAACCTTTTTCGTACCTTCTTTACAGAGTGAAGATTTTGCCTTTCAGTTACAATTTATATGTCGCCGCAACCACCACACGGTTCACCTTTTTAAAATTTTACATAAACCCCTCTATCACCTAGGGTCGTATATAAGCGCCCCCCACCCTGATAACGGGGGGGTAGGGAGCGCAGGTCGAGGCAAGTTTGAAGACAAATTGTGTAGAGGGGGAAGGGTGGAAAAAAATGGCGGCGGGATGACGTCTTCGGTCAGGTTTATTTTTTAATAAAGCTCAGGGTAGGTATCTTTTTAAGCTTTTATGAGCTTGCGGCCTGTTTAGTATTCTAGGTGAGATTGCGAAAGCCCTGAAAAATTTAAGCTCCTTAAAGGCATTTCTGAAACATAAAGAGAATGCCTTGAGGTTTCTACGCGCTGTATAAATACATAACTAAGTTGGATCAGCCTCAGCTCATGTTAAGTAGGTAAATAGACGATTGTGGGAGTACTTCGAAAACTAGCTAGCATGGTACTTGAATACAAATACCTAATATACTCGTATTTGCTGTATTTTAGTGCTACGAGATAAAAAGATATGGGTACTTCATCATACCTATGCGAGTTTCTCATCTTCACTTAGCTTTTGGCAGAAAGGTCGTGCTCATCATGGAGGACGATTGAGCTGCTGTTTCCAGCTGTTTCACAACACTCACAATCTGCTTATTGGAAACAAAAAATACCATAGTATTGTAAAATGACGTTTACATGAGAATGGTACAAAGAAAGACGCCATTTTTCTATAACCTAATGCACTTGCAAGCTATTGTTAATGGAAATAGAGTCGATTATCTATTGAACTTGAATTAATAAATTATTCTCGTAAAATAAATTGCAATGCCCTTACAGTGTTTATGTTGGAGCTTGTAATACCAAATAACATCTGTAAATGCAACATTTGTTAAAAGACACGTTCCATATGCATGCGTCATAATATTATGTAAGGCATTACGAGACACATTTGATATTTGAATGCATTATATATGGGGCACAACCCCGTGTAAACTTAAGGGATTATCAGCACGATTTGGAAAATCTGTATTTGCCCGCTGTTTTGGCCTACAAAAACTAAGTCAATGAAAACGTAGAACGAACATACACGTGTGAGGCCATTTTTAATTTTCAGTTGCCCAGCTAACGTGTTAAAGCGAAAAGTTAAAAAAATTTACTCATCAACCAGCGGGGTTATTGCCTAACGAAATTTTGACACTTGGATTGCAAGCGCCAAACGCGTTAGGCAATGCGGGGGCCGGATTTGAACCCACGACTCCAACGGCTCGCCGGGCCAACACAGGTGACCTACCAATAATCCATTATTGCTCCGAGCCCATGCCTTGAATTTTTCAAGCAGTTGCTTTATATGCAACTATGCTTTAGCCACTAGAGTGCTTTCCGCAACTGTAGTTAGAGTTCAAACCAAAATTACGAGCACGTGAGTGGTTAGGCAGGCTTCGGGGGGGAGGGAATTTTTACAATATAGTAATTTTGGTGTATTGCGGTTAACCGCACTATGGTATTGTTCCTTTAAGTGGATTGGACAGAACTAAAACCAACCCACATTCATACACTCATCATATTACTATACAAGACACCCGCCACATGATCATGCTTCTTCATCATCATAATCTTCATATCAGCCCAAAGATGTCCAATGCTGGACAAAGGCGTCTGGGATGTGGGAGCTAAAACACGTACATAAATCACATCTGTTCTGTAGCTAAAAACATATTAAACTCCGCTGCACTATTTGGAGCGAAACCGAATCATTGCCATCGTTGGTAATCTATCGACTACTTAATCAACATAGACAAAATAATTGTAGTGAGAGAACTGCCATACAAAAATGCCGCCCATATCCGGCCCATTCGGAAATCTATTGAGGAGGCCTGCATACAGCAGTGGACGTCCTATGGCTGAAATGATGATGATGATGATGAAATAAAAAATTATAAAGACTTAATAAAACAAACTAAAATAAGAAAACACAATAATCACGCCAGCTTGCCTTCCACTTTGCTACTTTCGTTCATTAAAACTGTGGAGGGCTTCTGCTGATTCTCGGGTTAAGTATAGATAACGAACAAACTATATCAAACTAACTATATCGACCATATCACAGCCATTTTCATTATTGAAACTGAGCGCACCTCTAGCAAATCTAATGAACCTGGCTACCCCACCGATAAAAGTCGAGAGCATAGGTAGGTTCCCAGTTTTACGATGCCAGCTGTATCGGGTCTGGCGGGCGAACTTTATATTTTCGCTTCGGCAGCGAGTCGCTCGTTAGTTCGCTTTGTTGGCGCAAACTTTGCCTGCTTTGTTTGGCTACCTTTACTGTTCCTTAGGCGGGTGGTTGGGTGTTCATTATCTTTTTTCAATTGTTTATTTTAGCATCCGCTTTGGCTGAGGTTGTATGGAAGTTTCTTTACAGGATTTCCTGTAGGTATAGGTGAGTCTTTTTTTTACTGTTTCAACCGCCTCAGTTTTCAGAGGCCTTAAAAAGATTGAGTCTACCCTGCACAATCATCTCCCATCCTCTTCATACACCTAGATGAAGAATTCCTTTAGACATTTCCATTGAAATGAAATACCCATCCGCTAAATGGTTTTATGCTAATTTATGACGCCTCCACTAACGGTCTAGACGCGAACACGTGTGCCTGTCTCTGACATAGCTATAATCAGGCAAATCTAGATTAAAATCCAAACTACATTGTACCGTAACTAAAACACGGGTGCTAGAAAAATTTAAAAACTTTACTTCATTCTGTTTAACGAAGTTTTATATTGTTAATTCAATTCAGGATAATATCTAAAGCTTTATCAATAGTTAATCATGGCTCTAATAAAAAAAATACAAAATATTTCAAAATAAAAAAAAAACCGACTTCAAAATAAACTAAAAAGCCAAAAATGATCTTTTATGTACAGTACGGATCACATTTGAATCACCGTTTGAATTTGGTGCCATTCATTTATTACTATTAACACAAATGACACGCAAGAACCGCGGCGGCGAGCCTCTAGTTACTACCTAAATTTAGTTATAGTAATTCGTATTTTTGTTGGATAAAGGACTTTACTTCAGGTTTGGCACCGTCTTCAAAAGGTGAGTCACATGTGATCCGTACTGTACATAAAATAGAATTTTTTGCTTTTTAGTTTATTTTGAAGTCGGTTCTTTTTTTATTATTTTTATTTTTTTTGCTTTTTAGTGATGGATTTTAGTGATGTAAAGCATTTTTAGAGCTCAAAATGGGAAAATTGAGGAGGCCCTATTGTAAATAAATAAGACCAATTGTAGATAAGACTATTGTAAATAAAATCTAAATTATAAGAATTGGCTAGGTCAAAATGGTTAAGTCCAGTAGCTTGCGCGTCAAAAAGAATACGACTAACAGTCTCAACTGACCCATAATATTTAAAGAATTATCTCGCAACTCAAATTGGCGTAGAATCTCGAGTGATGTTGAGACGGAATATTTCCGTCTCTGATGGACTAGTGAATGGAGCTATGGGCATATAAAAAAAAATGGCCGGCCCTAAGACGAGATCAGCTGGAAGACGGGGAGCTCCCGAAAGCTGTGTACGTAAAAACACGTAGGTACGTAAAAATTTGACGATGAAACTGTTGGTCTTAGGTTAAAAGATAGTGACCGTTGAATACTCATACCTCCATCATGAACTAAAGTTTCAAGTGACAAAGGGTTACGGAGATGTGGAGCCTCGTATGTTACCTTTAATATTAAGTTGGGCTGTTACTGTTCATAAGCTACAAGGTACCACCCTCGAGAAAGCTGTGATAGACCCTGATAAAAAGAATTTCGCTAAAGGGCAAATATATGTTGCACTAAGCCGTGTCAAAACTTTGGAAGGCATAGCGTTGTTAGATTTGGACGCCAACAAATTATTAAATCGACCACATGATGAGAGATCGTTAAGGGAAATAACAAGTCTACGAAATCTGCTTTCTGACGATCGAAGCCACACATAATACACGACTTTTATGACTTCTACGACTTTTATACGGCACGTACAGCCATATTGCATTCTAATGTCAATTGCTCACGACCTTTAGCTAAACGTTGCTATTTCAGAATCAGGGCCGTTGAGGAGTTCTCTGGTTATCCACTTTGCTACCCAGATCTTAACCAATTTCTGCCTCTAAGCAAAATATGATGAATAATTATATTGCGATTAGTGAATTAAATAACATTGGTTGAGCCCTAATTAGTGACTGGTGGCTTGTGTCTTCATCATCAGTTTTTCTTCACCAAATGACGATTTTCCAGTGTAAATGCTTGTTCTACTTTAATAAACACCAAAATCGTCATAGATGTGCCCATAATATTTGAAAATTCCTTCGATCCTCATCGATCTCATCATCAGATCTTCACCAAAATTTTATGGGATCAACTTGGAGATTTCTACTCTTAACCGAAGGAATAATTTTCTAAATCGACTTGCGATCCGCGAATTAAATAACACTGGTAGAGCCCTCAGTAGTTACTGATGGCTTGTGTCTTCATCATCGGGTTCTCTTCACCAAACGGTGATTTTCAAATGTAAATGCTTTAACTACTGTAGTAAATACCGAAATCGCCATAGATGTGCTCATAATATTCGAGGAATATCATCGATTCCTCATCGATCTCACCATCAGATCTTCACCATAATTTTATGGAATAAACTTGGAGATTCCTACTGTTAGCCAAAAAAATGATCTTCTAAATCGACTTGCGATCCGCGAATTAAATAACACTGGTAGAGCCCTCTGTGGTAACTGATGGCTTGTGTCTTCATCATCGGTTTCTCTTCACCAAATGGTGATTTTCAAATGTAAATGCTTAAACTACTGTAATAAATACCGAAGTCGCCATAGATGTTTTCATAATATTGAAGGAATGCCTTCGATTCCTCATGGAACCCGGCATCAGATCTTGACCAAAATTTTATGGGACCAATCATCATATACCTACTCAAGATCAAAAAAATAATTTTCCAAATCGTCGTGTAAATGACGGAGTTCTGAGGTAACAAACATGAAAAAAAAAAAAAAAATACACCCGAATTGAGAACCCCCTTTTTTTTAAAGTCGGTTAAAAATACCGGCAAAGTGCGAGTCTTTATGGAAAAGAAAATTTCTTTAATGTTGTACTTTATTATATTATTTCAACTAGAAATCTGCCATGACATACAGACATATTTATCTAGATTACATTTGTGGTAGCTCAGATCACTAAACATGTTGAGCAGTACTCGGCTTTTACAACGTAAATAACCGCTAATGCAATTTAAATTTATTTCATAATTTATTATAGCGGGCATTCTTGGATTAAGTGCCTACGTATAGGTAAAGGTTCTAGAGTGGAGACTGCGTACCGGCAAGCAAAGCGTAGCAAGCCGCCCGCAAGTAGGTCGACCTGGTTAGGGTTGCGGGGACTCGCTGGATGCGGGTCGCCTCTATCCGGCCTTCGCGGCAATCTATTGAGGAGGCCTGTGTCCCGCTGATGCCGATCCCAAAATGATGATGATGATCTCAGCGGTTGAAGAGTGTTGTGACAGACAGATGTATAGACAGACAGCCGGAGGCTCCGTAATCATTTAGGTATCGGCAGGTGAGACCAATTAATTTCTAGTTAATTTTCAATAAAAAATGTGCCAGTTTTACCTAAAACTGGAAAGCGTAAAGGAATTATTCGGTTCAAGAATATTTAAATGATGACATTACTACTAATCCATAAATAATCATGCGACACACATTACATTAAATATTTTCATCTCTTAGTGACGAAACATGTAGCACTGTAATCAGATTTAAGACCTAAGTACTGTATGTACCTACCATGTTTAGCAAATAAATGACCGATTCTGATTCTGCTACCTTCTTATTCTGAATAGTTCTGGTTATGATTTTTTTCAATCTAGCTCGTCTCACTTTCAATATTCCCATCGTAAAAACCCGTCACTACGCAAACACATTGTCCCTAAAGTACACCTTTCGCAGCTTGCAGAATTCATTCCAACTTGTTGATAAAAAGTGGAAAAAGAGCGGAATATGAAACATGGCGGGAAGTTACTGTGAGCTTTGCAAAGCTTTCGTAGTTGTGTAGTATCAGGCTGTGGGAGCTTGATAGGGGTTCCGTAGACAAAATGGCAAAAACCCTTATAGTTACATCATGGCCGTCCTTCCGTATGTCATAGGCATTTTACTCAAAAACTACATGAGGTATATTAATGATATTTGGACAATAGGTGTCTTGTATAAGCCGCTACTTAGACTGATAGTTAAATAATAATAAAAAATATTTCTATGGGGAGCGCTCCATGCATGTAACCGATGGTGAAAAAAACTATTCAGCAAATATCAATGTCATACTAATTAATTAAATTAGTGAAAGTAACTTCATAGTTCTGCACTAGGCGGCGCTAAACGGCTAAAGAGTCGGATGCACCATACAGAGATCCATAAGCAAGAACAGATGACAAAATTCGTCGACTACTGGTATGGACGATAAGCTCAGATGGTAGAGCGTGCTGCCCCGGTCTGGCTCAAGGAACTAGTTCAAGTCATGTATCGTCGAAATTTATTTTCACTTGTTTCTGATCTTTGTTTGTAATAATAACGCTAGTGGAGTGATCCACTAATAAATTGCAAAAATTGTGATTATTATCATGATATTTGTAAAACAAAAAGTAAATATCAATGTGTGGCACATATTTCGATTTTCATTAAAACCATTTTGAGGTTCCTAAAAAACACATATATTTTATTTAGTGGATATTATCGGAAATATTCATTCCGAAAGTAGCGTAGCACATAGGGTATATGCATGATTTTTTTATCGTTTTTCTTAACAAAATATCAAAACACCGTTAAAATGTTTCAAAAAGTGGAGTTAAAATTAAAATCAGCCAAGAAATACACAGATATAGGCATTTTAAACTACTAATTAGACAGTGATTCGACAGAGAGGTCTGATATGTACTGTTACGTCATAGTCCACACCGGCCATATAAACTCCATATTAAATACTGTTTTGCTAGAAAGAAATAAAATAAAACGTATCATGGCTTATATCTTGGTTATTTTTATAGTTATTCCAAAAATTATTTGATGAATGAGCTTTTAAGAAAGCAAAAATAAAAATTTATGCATATTCTCTATTGTTTTTCTAAATCTTAGGTCCAAAAAATATGAAAAAATCACAAAGATAAAACTTAATAAATAAAAAATATTTCCAAAAAAGTTTTTGGGTGCGCTTCTCAACAAAAGAACATAAGTGTTGTGGAGATACGGCTCTTTTGCGAGTGCACCCTTTCATTCATATCGTGGTTTTTCATCTATACTGCATTTTTTCGTATTAAC
The DNA here is from genome assembly GCA_905404275.2 of Hedya salicella. Classification (NCBI taxonomy): domain Eukaryota; kingdom Metazoa; phylum Arthropoda; class Insecta; order Lepidoptera; family Tortricidae; genus Hedya; species Hedya salicella. The sequence goes on along the minus strand of FR990102.1, from coordinate 26,835,777 downwards.
GGCTCTGGAACTCTACACTGAGAATGGTCCGACATGCTCTTGGCCGGTTTTTGTAGTGTAGCTTTATGAAGAATTTTAACGTTTACATAATTAAGGTTTATATATTTAGTCATCCTCAAGATGTCAAGATCGTGGGTGAACGTTGGATGGGGCGGCGCACGACCGTCGTTGTGAAGTGATTAATGCGGAGACTGGTAGATCAAGGCACGCAATTAGTGATCTAGAATTAAAAATTGATGGCAAAATTATAGATTCTAGTTTAGATGTAACAACAGAATTTGAAAATTTCTACACCGATATACCAGTATCCACAACAAAGTGTTTAAATTACCTTCGTCTGCCGTTTTGTTGTTAAAAGAAAACGTTCCAGAAAGTAGTAAGGACTTTTATTTTGAACATGTCAGTCCTTCAGATGTAGTAAAGGCATTTAAATCAATTAATGTCAAAAAAACCAATGACCTATGGGGGGTCTCAGTCCATGCTGTCAAATCCCTAATAGAAGTAATAGCGCCTGACTTGGCAGATATATTCAATAACAGTGTTGACTGCGGTGAGTTTCCTGATCTGATGAAACATAGCAAAATAATTCCTTTATTTAAATCAGGTAGTACCTCTGACCCCACTAACTTTAGACCAATATCTGTACTACCTACATTTAGTAAAATTTTTGAAAAGCTTATTCTATATCAATTGTTAAAACATTTTAATTTGAATAATTTGATGCATAGTAAGCAATTCGGTTTTATGCGGGGTCGCTCGACATCCAACGCCGGAGTTGAGCTCGTAAAACACATTTTTGATGCCTGGGAGGAATCGCGAGATGCTTTAGGTATCTTCTGTGATTTATCTAAGGCCTTCGATTGCGTTAATCATGAGACACTGATCAGGAAGCTACACCACTACGGAGTTAAAGGATTAGCACTAAATTTATTAGTCTTATTTAAATGGTAGAATACAAAGGGTTGACGTGAATGGAAAGCGTTCACCGGGGTCATTAGTCTCTATGGGTGTGCCGCAGGGATCAATATTGGGACCTTTCCTGTTCCTTATCTATATAAACGACTTGCCACACCTCGTAAAGACCCACCACAGATGATACGTCTCTAATTTTCAAAGTCGTACGAAATCAACGATCCTACAATGACGTAAACAATGCTATCTGTGAAGTAGTAAATTGGTTGAATGTAAATAATTTATTGTTGAATGAGAAAAAGACTAAATGTGTTAAGTTTGTCACGAGTAACGTAAAACACGAGCAAGCAAGCGTTATGGTTAAAGGTGAGGAACTGGAACTAGTTAATAGTACAGTCTTTCTCGGTATAACATTAGATTCTAAGCTCCAATGGGGTCCCCATATTGCTAATCTCTCGAATAGACTGAGTTCTGCAGCTTTTGCAGTAAGTAAGATTCGTCAATTAACAGACGTGATAACGGCTCGATTAGTGTATTTCAGTTATTTCCACAGAATTATGTCGTATGGCATCTTACTATGGGGCAGTGCTTCCGACATTAATACTATATTTGTTCTGCAGAAGCGGGCTGTTCGTGCGATATATAAAATGAACTATAGATACTCGCTTAGAGATAAGTTTAAGGACATTAATATAATGACAGTGCATTGTCAATACATTTATGAGAATATTATGTATGTACATAAAAATATTACCGACTTTAAGAAGAACTGTGATATACATAATATTAATACTAGAAATAAGCATAAGCTCGCAGTGCCTGCTACTAGGCTCCATAAAATAAGGAGATCATTCATGGGTAACTGTGTGAGATTTTATAATAAACTTCCTAGCAGCATAACTGAGTTGTCTATTGGTAAATTCAAAAATATTGTGAAACAAAAATTATTTTCTAAAGCTTATTATAGCACACAAGACTACATGAATGATGAAGCCGCGTGGGATTAATTTAAATTATAGCGTCATGTAGGTATATGAATAATTATTTAAACGAATACCTAAGGTATTATTATTATTTTAATCTTAATTGTTTTGTATACTCTGACATTTAGAATTTTATTCTAGTCATATTCTAGATTATTTATTTTTTATTAACAATCCTTTTGGGATTTATCTGATTATTTTAATTTTTAAAATCATGATTTTATCAATAATATTACACTTAAGTTAAATGATCTGATTAGGTTTTTCTGGGTTTCCCTAATCCTTGCAGCAAATGTTGGATCATATTGTATTTCTCCTAGCAAACATTCACTCTCATGTAACTGACATTTCGAAAGTGCTTGTAACTAGGCCTACTTGAATAAAGAATATTTTGATTTGATTTGATCTTTAGGAAGACCTTTCTCCAGCAGTGGACGTCTTTTGGCTGATGATGATGATGATGATGATGATGATGATGATGATGATGATGATGATGATGATGATGATGATTGATGATAATAATGATGAATCATCCTTAACCTTTTCGACGCTTTGACAAATAAAAGAGATGTCACTCATACATCGCAACATCATTAAGTTTCACGCCAACATGACCCATATCTCAGTGGGTGTCGGTCTACATTGGTCTAAATTCATATATCGGTCGTTGGCGTTAAACCTGCGGTGCGTATATAGGTATGCGTCGTTGGTGTGGTAAAATTAAACAGTGTTTTATGCAGTCGTAATGTAAAATTTGATACCTGTTGTGCGGTGTTTGGTGAGGTACGTACCTAAAAGTGACAAAGTACGTTAATGTCATATTTCTACTCAACAGTCGACAAATGTCAAAGTGATGTTTTTATCAAGTTTTCACTTCACTACAACACTTGTGACAGTAAAGTGCTTAAGTGAAACAATAACAAACAAGTCAACCAACTTACCTGTAGGTATAAACTGAAATTGATTGAATTGTATTGTTGTAATGTGAGATTGCTTAAAATTTTGCTGAGAAACCTTTGAAGTTCTCAAAAACCTCATTCCGTGGACTTTTTTATCAATTTTTACAACTACCCTTTTTACACAAATTCTAATTAATTTGGCATAAATACTTGTATACTGTAGTATTTCATTAATTCAGAAACCTCATTCCATACACTGTCATTCAATTGTAACTCACCTTTTTACCAAAAAGCTCCAATTAAATTGGCATATTCGTACACTGTCGAGCAGCTTATTACGCTGGGGCAGTGAGCAATGTCTAATTTTCCGGTCTCGCCCGCGCAGATTGCACGCGGCCCGCGGGACGATGCACGACGCTGTATGAGGTCGGAGGTGTACACTGGCTGCCACACACATTGATGGTAGCTTGATGTACAAACAGGCTGTAACATTGGACATAGATACATCAGTTTATATAACAATGCCTTTAATTTGTATAGGTATTTCAAAATGATAATAAAGTGGTCCCACATTTATATCGTTAGCATCGTGCAATAAAAGATGTTTGACCCAGCCTTATATATGGGATTAAGGTTTCTGTCATCACCCGTAACGAGGAATCCATGGAGCGATTGCTAGTGTAAGGAAAACTTGAGGTCAAAGATCTCGTATTTTCTGTCCAATACGGTGGACAGACCTCAACAAATCTTTAACACACTTTAGTATCAACGACAATTAAATAGGGTTGTTACTTAATTTCAAAAAAATATATAAGATCCTGATCGCACGAGCAAATTCAGGAACTACGTTAAAATTTTTGAGTATGATATCTTACGTGTAACTTTTTTTATGAACCCTTAAAGTTGGATGGGAAAGTTAATTTTTAGGGTTCCGTAGTCAAAATGGGAATAATTGAACCCTTATATTTTCGTCATGTCCGTCCGTCTGTCCGTTCGTATGTCACAGCATTTTACTCAAAAACTACTAAGTATATTGATGAAATTTGAAGGATAGGTGTCTTGTATATGTATAAGCCGCTACCTTAATAGTTTTAGGGTGACCACGTTTGTGTGGTTCTACGGTGTTAGAGCGTCGTCGGGTGCACGACAGTGTACAGTTACCTACAGTGGATTTTTTAAGCTTTGCATATGTCAACAAAATTGTATCTAGTTTTAGGGTGTCCACATTTGTATGGTACAACGGTGTCAGATCGTCGATGCACGCCAGTGTACCGCGGTGAGCGGGGACCTTTACTTTGCATATTTCATCTCGCCAGTACTTAGCCGGGAATATAGTTGAAAACGCGACCTTTTGCAAGTTGCGGTCCGTGGAGACAAGTTTGTGTATGAAGTTTTGAGGTGCTTCTTTTTTAATAAATTCTGCTTTATGCTAAAATCGTATAGTTTTCTATAGGAACATAGACACCAAACCAACACATGAACATACAGTTTTTTTCTGTATATTCCTGGTCTTAAACTTAATCTTTAGTTTAGTGAAAACAAAATGAAACACAAATTTATTTGAAAAAAAAATACACTAGAATTTGTATGACATATATAAATAGATTTCAGAACCAACCTTTTCTAAGAATTAAGTTGTATTAGAATTAAGTAAAGGTTACTGTATATACTCCATTAGATTTAGAATCTGTATTGGATTTATTATATGAACATCATGATTCTCATTATGCTTCGTAAATAATTAATTTGTATTAATACAAGTACTAATTAATTAGGTAGTAGTTAAGACCTGGGGCCCGTTTCTCAAAGGCTTGTCAATGGTATTAAAAAAATAAAAACGAAAATCTTTATTGCTAAATGATATGCTCGTTATACTATGATCGCTATAGTGATATACCTATAAATTAAAAGCGGAATGTAAATAAATAAATATGGGTCACTACCGCTGAGCTAAACCGGGCTTATCGGACTGTTAATGAAACGAGCGTTTAAGTTGTTTTAATTTACGTAAATAAAATAATGCTTCTAATTGTACCTAATTAAAAGGCTCATCCGTTAATTACTAACATAGCATGATGAATCAAAGCCTAATTTTTAAAATGATACTTTACAAAACAAAAACTTTACTAATTACGTTTATCAATTTATAACTTTGTTTAAATCGTGTTATAGGTTATGCCTATTAACCATTTCGAAGTACATAGAATTATTGCCATAGACAACTTTTCATCGTTCCAAGAGGTGAAATAGACTAACTTCTCTAACAATTAAACTTGATTTAAAGCGGCACGTGCAATTTAAACTTCCATCTCCCATTTACTCTCAATAAAGATGAAATCTAACCCAATCATAGGTGGGCAAGCGAATCCGAACTTTCCCGAACTTTCGTGAAGGCCATAAAGCGATAGCTCAAGTTTTCCAATCTCGAAGCTCGTATTATTTTCTATTTTATTACTGGCCACCCACAACGTTACTGGCAACTTGGAGTCGTAAAACACCTTTGTGTTCGATATTCGAATTCAAATTTTGGAAAATATGTTCGTCGTTTTTCGTTCACTGCTTCGCATTATCGTATCATAATTCGCAGGCTTTTTTGATAATTTTTATATAGGAACGGTAAATATTGTTCTTAAATAGGTAGATACTTAAATGAAGTCATCGGGCGCAATCCACAAGCGAAAGTTACAATACAATGACTCTTTTATTGCACACCTCACAAAACAGAGTACAGAAAACAATATATTTGTTTTCGGTTACGAATTACATTTTGTTGGAAGAGCGGGATCTCCTGCCAGAAGTATATGTAATAACTACTAGGAGATTCCAATGATGACTATTGTATGGATAACTTATTTATTGTAACCAAATACCGGCGGACTTTTAGCTAAACACCGAGCTTAGTAGAGCTTAGATCTTAGTAGAGAGCGGGAGTTAGTAGTTATTTTCTTAATATTTAAATCAATTGTACTCTATCTACTTATTTTGTACACAAAATATATAAATTTGTGTGCATAGTTGTGTTTTACAAGATTACGACTGTGGCTGATACTGGTTACTGGGCATCACAGAAGTCTTTAACTTGTATCAACAAAGATAAATAATCATCATTATCAACCGAAAGATATCTTAAGCTAGCCGGTCTTGCACTGTCTTTCGGTACGTGGTCTCCATTCGAGATCTCGTCAACCTCACCGGCCGTCAGTTCTACGAGCAATATGACCAGCCCGCTGCCACTTAAGTTAAGGCTTCGTGATATGTTACTTAGGTCCTTTTACGGATCTGCTCATTTCTAATTCGATCTCACAGAGATACTCCCAGTATGCCTCTTTCTATTGCTCTTTAAGTGAGTGAGTGACTGACTTTGCGCATCATACGACACGACATTTGCATTTTAGATTCCTGGCAATAAGCACTGGTCAATAACTTCCATCTTAAGATACTGTGACAAAAATGAATACAGTTGTACAATAACACCGTTGTTCTCACGCCCGAATTAAACCGATCAGACGTAACAAATGGTAGCAAGTGCATTTTTTACTAAAAGAGCAATAGGTATGGAATAAAAGATGTTCTCACAAGGAGGGCATGGCGAGCACGTGTGGACACAAAAACGAGGCAATACAATGCTGCGGGGGTCGGCATAGTGCTGTGAAAGTATCTTATCGATAAACTAGACATTATTGATATTAAAGTCAGCTAAAAAGCAATTTAAACGAATCATACCGCGTTTATTTCATTTGAGTTCCCGACGTTTCAAAAGCTTTACAGCCTTCCATGTTCACGGGGTAGCCTGAGAAAAAACCTCTATCCATGATACAATTTGTGTAAACTACCGACTTTGGGAAAACAATTAAAGGTGTACATGCATGCTAGATGAGGCTTGTGTGATGGGAAATGTGTAAAGACAGTTATACAATACATGTGCCAGCTTCGTTGGCCGTTGTTTAACCAACTAAACCCAACTTGTTGCGTGTGTATTAAAGCGAAAACTAATGTTTTTATTGGCCACATTACATATTCAACAATGCACATAATAATAATAAATGCACGTCAATTTGTATTCAATTAAAAGCAATTTGTTTTTAACGTTGACAGACTTACCCTTTACTTACAATATTGATAGACTGCAGTTTAATCTGGTATCGTACGAACTACGAAACTTTGATGCTTACGTTTAAATACTTCTTACTGAGCTTAAATTATTATAACTATGTACGTTCAAATCTTAGACATATTATAATTAGTATGAATGAATTATTTTTATATCGATAACTCGACTATAATTCACAATATGTTGACAATTGATTACTGTGTAGGTAAAATTAAGCAGTGTTATCCTGTGACTGTACAAAAAGATGAGATTTTACACAAACGGTGCGGTACGAGTAATCTACAGAAAAAACAGGTACAAGGCAGAAAAAGGCATGATTAGTGCTGAGTTAGCTTTTTATGGTTCCTTCGGATAAAATTGGTAGAACTAAGGTATTGTCGATAATAAAACAGTTTTTTCGACAGTGAAATGCAAAAAAAAATAGGAAGCATTCTGTTTTTAAGTAGTTTATTTTAACATGCCTTCATAATATGTGCATTAATAATCGGAAAGTAAATTTAAATAGATGCTGGGATACTTTTGATACTTTGCGTTTTAGTATACCGATGGCTTCTAGGATCCCAAATTAACACTTAGCGGTAAAGTTCATCAAAAAAATAAGCCGTGCCAAATATTAAATAAGCATTTTTATCGATAATCCATTGTCACTTCCCTAGGTCGGGTTTAATTACACGCGCGGGCGACAGGTTGTCGCGTGACGTCATCGCTGCACATTACAGCCAGAGGTGCTATAACGGATATATAGTGGCTCTTATGAGAGCTTAACTGTGTAGGTGTCTTATACAAGTGTCCTTATACACAGGTCGTTGCGTACTTGCTACTGACCACGGACATCCACTACTGAACATAGGCCTCTCCTATAGCTAGCCACAGAGTGCGATCCTGTGCAGACCGCGTCCCCGGATTCGCCGCAACCCTCACGAGTTCATCCGTCCACCTAGTCGGGGGCTGTCCCACGCTGTGCTTTCCTATAAACTTACTACCGCCACACGTCTCGGGTGTAGTTTATTAAGTATTCCCTAGAGTTCTTAATATTCATACTAGTTCATAGATATTTTCATCATAGATGGCAATCGAGCGAATATTCAGGTAATAATAGTAAGTTTGATACTGTTGAATTCTTTTTACCATCTATGCGATAATAAAGACAGTACATTGAAGGAGTTTTTTCTGTTCACATAAATAAGAGCCCACTCGATTAAAAGGTATGATTACGAACATCGCTCATGTACATTTTTCTAGGGCCTATAATTTTCCTGAACAAGTTTTTCTATAGTACCTAGCCAATGATGAAGCTAATGCCGGCTGGATCGTAAGGAGACCGTAAGATTTATCTGTAACGGTTACAAGGCTTTTCAATAAGTAGAAATTATCAAGAAATTGTTTTATTTTGTTACTATTGCAAGATAGGTAATCATACTCGCTATAAGTACCTAATGCAACAAATCTAGTAAAAATAGGTAAAGGTTAATGTGTTTAAAAATAAAATAACTAATCAAACAACAAAGTAGTAGGTATTTATTTCACTTAGGTAATAGATCATTAAATGTATAGCAGCATTAAAACTAGCTGCAAATGTAGTCACAGCATCCAAACGTCGTATAAGAGCTATTCTACCGCTACTATACGACTTTTTGGTAGCCGTCGTTGGTGACATTGTAGGGATTCTATCCAATCAATTAGATGGCTACCTTGTACAGCTATTGTACGGCTGCGATGCTTTTACGGTTGTAGATATTTCAGTTAAAATGTTTGTTGATAAAGTTGAAGTAAATCACAAAAAACCGGCCAAGTGCGAGTCGGACTCGCGCACCGAGAGTTCCGTACAAATTTTTTATCGAACCTAACTGGCCGGGTAAGTTAAGTTTGCACCTGGTATCTATAGCGTTGGATACAAATGAGGTGCAAACTTAACGCAACCGGATTGTTCATAACTGATTTTGAAAATAAAAAATATTTATATTTATTTTATTTTGTGTGTAGTATTTGTTATAGCGGCAACAGAAATATATCATCTGCAAAAATGACAACTGTCTAACTGTCGGTTCATAAGATACGGACAGCGGAGTCTTAGTAATAGGGTCCCGGGTACCCTTTGGGTACGGAACCCTAAAAACATGAAAAAGAAAAAACATGACAATGCAAAGCATTGCGCTCTTAATGATTTAACAAAATATATGCAAAATGTATTAATCGACGGGTCAAATGAGACATTGTTTTGGGAATGTCAAAACGTTACGTTATCACGTTTAACTCGGCGGGAGTGAAGCTGCCTGCGAAGATTACGGTCCTGGGCTCAAATCCCGGTATGGGCAAATATTTGTGTCTTAAGTATATTTTTATTTATTTTATTTTATTTATTTGGAACATCAACAGCATTACAGAAAAAAACACAATGCTTAAAGCTAATACATAAAGCCAATAACAGATGTTCACAGCATAACGGTTAACGAGACATTAAAAGTAAAAAGTATAGTCTTTGATGTTTTCTATAGGTGTTCATAACATAAGCCGTTGAGCTTACCATAGGACTAGTATTTGCCGTGATGAAGCCACAACGACATACAAAAATCAAAAAAGAAAATTCGATTTAGTGACCTCCAAAAATTCTGTAACAATATTATTTTGGAAAATATCTTTAATGTACAGACATTTCTTTTTACAACTATAAAAGTACGAGTTACATAAAATAAACTACATTCATTTAGGTTATACTTCTTATAAAGTTGTAAATACGAAATAACTGTACATTGAGAATATTTTCATAAACATAATTGTAACTGACTATTTGGAGATCGCTGAAAAGAAAAATTTTTTTTTTGATTTTTGTATGTGTGTATGTGTCGTTGCGGCTTCATCACATAAAATCGTTTAAACGGATTTCGACTATTTGTACACGGGTAGCTGGGTGTCTCCAGATGGTTATAGGATACTTTTTACCCCACTATGCTGAAAAAAAAGGGAGACTATGAACGAAGTTGTCGTTTGATCTAAGCATGTAATAAAATATCAAAATGAATGTGATCGTTGTTTAGTACTAGACAAACTCTTCTGCATCGGGCATAGTAGCCCATATTCCATTATGTTAATCTATTTGATAGCTTTTATCGTGTTTTTTGCTGTTTCACGTGTTAATTACGTAGGTACATTTTTGTTGTTAATCTTAACAAGCGGGTTCAACTCAAGTCGTTTGTCACAGGAAACTGGAAGTAACTTATTTTCGTAGCGTTTGCTTGATAACGGACCCGATAAAGAGGTCACCGATAACCACCTTTATTGCCCCCTACACTTATCAAATATACTACTGTAATGTTTATTGAATAACTGGATTCGTATTTTAATATATACAATACCTTAAGCTATGTTGTAATATTTTTTTCTATTGTATGTTATAGATATAGAACGACCTCATTATTGGTGAAAAATACAACAATAGTACATGAATCTCATAAAAACTCCCTGAGGTACAACTATGTTAAAATCACATTTTTGGACTTTCTCAAAAAACGCTTCATACTAAAGCATACTAGCTTAATGACGTCACACGGTTTGTACCTTGTATGGGGAAATTAGGAACTTAGTTCTGCAGCTATGTTAACAGTTTGTTGAAACAGTTTCATAACAAAAGTTACCATACATTTACTGTTTTTTTTTTGTTTTTTTTTTATTTAAAGGGTAATGGTATTATCAGTTATTAATATTATTAGTTTATAGTTAAAAAGTATTTATATAATATTTAAGATAGGCTAAGTACACATATTGTCATAGATAAGAGTTATTTAGAAAAAAATACTGAGTATTGACTTTGTTTCGGCTTTCTTCTCAACAGTGGTCTCCTCATGGGAAATGCCGTAGAGTCAGACTTGTAAAAGTGCCTTTGCGGCCTACCTACAGAATAAAAATAATTATTTGATTAGATTATTACTTCATCTTCATCACACTAGGTAGAAAACAAAAATAAATGAGTTAAGTTATGCAAGTGATGAATAATGATCTTTTAGGTTAATATTAAGTAAGCTATGTTTTTCCCGTGCCTTTACTTTAGTCTTAGATTTATTTGGGTTATTATTATAACTTTAAGGAACCGTGTTAGTTTGGTTTAAAAAGTTATTAGGTATTTTATTTTAGATTTTTATAATAAAATCGTATTTTTTTTGAGGTTAAAATAAAATCTTTTTATTTCACTGAACGTCTACATCATCTGCTTAGACTCTAATCATAAATTATCATTTTTTTTGTTTTATCTCACCTTTGGTAAATATAAGATGACACTGGCGATGGAGCACGCTTTGTTACATAGTTTGACTTATTGACAATTTTGACTTGTAGTTACCTTTTCTTGACCCACAGTTTATTTTTATGCAAAAAAAACATCTTCAGATCCGGAAGGATATGCAAAATAGTCCCACGCGGACGAAGTCACGGAAAAAAATACAGATAGGTTAATACTAAAAGCGCACTGACAAAATTTCAACAAAAACACTAATTTGAAATGGTTGACCTATAAAAAACTCACCATACTCCAACTTCAAAATTCGAACGAAATATGGCCGTTGTTTTGAAAGGAATACAATCCACACTGCCGTGCCAAATTAAAAGGGCACATCGGCATAAAAATCCACGTACAGTTACGCTGTTTTAGAACGGATCTAGATAAACACATGGCTGTCTCTGCCTTACCTTAGGCAGGTATGCGGCGACTATACAGGACCTATTCCTTTTTCGAATTTTACAAAAACAACGATTTCACCGCTATAGTCCTTAAAATAGTTCTGAGAAGGTTTAGGTTTGGTTGGCGTAGGCGTAAAGATAAAGTGGTTTTTAATTTTGTTTCTTATAAAAACTGTATAAAAAGCGACCTTTGTCCTGACACACATGTGGTTCGGGGAATCGGGTAATTAGTGGGCTCACAGAAAGACACATACTATGTATAAAATAAGGTGCATATGAATATAATGGAGAATGGATGAAAATTTTCAAAAATCTTGAAATTTTGTTAATTGGTAGAAAGGCATAATATTTACCTAAAAACCAAATTTCAAGATTTTTGAAAGTTTTCATCCGTTTCCCATTAGATGTTGATTATTGAATCCTTTAGGTACCTATAGCATTCGGCTGTTGAGCCATGCATATCGGTTAATCTTTTAGTCAAACAAAACGAAACCTACCTATAAGGAATTTTTAAGGGAATTATGATTTTTGCAAAAGTCAAAATGAATACTTTGTTCAATAAAAGAACAAGAGGCAGGAAATGCCTCTTCTTTATGTACTTAAATTATACTTTATTATTATGTGTAATAATCTACTTACTCTTATTATTAACTACTTTAAATAACACTCATTAAGCTATATTGAAAATAATGTTTGTGTTGACTACTCTGTTTTTGAATACGATAAATACCTGTATCACTTATTTATTGAATTTTGTATCTGGAATTAAATTCGCAGCTACTAAATAAAGCTATGTGTTTCACAAAAAGTAAACACGCTTCCATCGCGTAGTTACTACTAGCGCCATCTGTTGTCAAGTAGAAGTACTATACGTGGTTGGCCGGCGAGAAATCGCTTGCTTGAAATCCAGGTAAAATATTGTAATATACCTATATGTTTGGTAAATAATTTTGAATGTTATGATTTATTTAGATAAACACTTATACTCGTTGATATACGATTCTTATTAGAGAAACTCGATTAAACGTAAGTCACTTATTATTTTCATTGAACTACAAAATATTTTCATTTCGCTCTATAAAAAATAATAGATTTAATTGGGCCTTAAAATAGCAAAACGTCTTGTCTAACACACTATCAATTTATTTTATTAGATTACTGATCATTGTTATGAGTATGATTATGAGATATGAAGTTACCTACCTATGTGATACCTAATATTTAAAGTATTTTCAACAATTCCAAACGACGTAAAAACGGAGGCGTCTTTTGTATGACGCATAACTTTTTACATAATACTCCGATTTTGATAATTCAATTTTTTAAATAATCATTGTTTAATTAGGTGTAGTGTCATTTCATGTTATTTATTATTTGTACAATATATTAAATAATAATATGGATAAAGTTACAATTCAAAGGAACGTGTTTTCCGGGCGTTTGTATGGCATAAAACTCTTCTTGTTCTTGTGTTTTGGCCGGTTTTTACGTTGATGACTGGTTTAGCCCAACGGTAATTACCCTGCCTGCGAAGTTGCCGGTCCTGTGTTCAAATGGAAAGGGAAAATATTGGTTCGATGAGTATAAATATTTGTTCCGAGTTCTGGATATTTCCTATGTAATACCAATCCATAGTATATAGTAAGTATATTCATATTGATAGTTATTAACGTAATTAAATAAAAACATATGAAGTTATCTATTAAATATATCGGGAGGCTTTCGTCAAGTACTCATCTATTATGAAGTTGTAAAAAATAAAATGTCTGCACATGTTAGGTGTTAAAAAATAAAGTGAAACGGATTATTTAAAGGTCTATAGAAAAATATTATTTTAATTTTTTCGTATGTGTGTATATCGTAAATCGTTGTGGCTTTATCGTTTTTGGTGCACGGGTAGCATCCACAGATGGTTATAGGATACTTATTACTCAACTACGCTGAAGAAATAAAGATGATGATGTTTTTGCCTATTGAGATTGGGACAGGACTAATTCCATTTGTGTAAAATGTGTTGTCTGTTTATTATCGTTGTTATCGTTTAGTATCGTTGACGAGTGCTCACAATAATAATAGTTCGTACTATAATTGTAAATTCTAAGATAATGTTGTCGCACCAAAATACCTAACGCAAAAATGTTAGAACATTTTTCTCGTTTGTTCTAGATCGATAATCGCACGCCGGTATTTAGGTGAAGTCGGGACAGATGGTAGATTTATAGCCTAGGCGTGTCTAGGTGAACGACTACCGTAGACGTCATTTGCCGTGTAAGATATTTGGGACAGTATACGTACTGCATCTATAAATTTCATGGCATCATTACTCAAATCAGCAGAAGAACAAAGGTGAAAGAGTAGATGAGATGAGAGGTGAGAGATATAGCTGAAAGAGTTGCTAAACTTAAGTGGCAGTGGGCGGGGCACATTGCTTGTAGAACCGATTGCTGCTGGGGTGGAAAGGTTCTCGAGTGGCGACCGCGTACAGGACGACAAGGCGTGGTGAAAGCCCCCAACAAGATGGGCCGATGGGTGAAGATCGCGGAAAACCGTTGGATGAGGGCGGCGCACGATCGGTCAATATGGAAATCCTTGGAGGAGGCCTTTGCACGTCCTTGGACTAATATGATGATGATGATGATGATTACCAGAGGCCGGAATTCTCGTAGGACTTTCATTTTGTCTTTAGTGAGTTCTTTATCTTCAAAATATATTATTACTAACTTATTGTGCCATGGGCTCGTGTAGGCACTGGCATTTAACCTGATGATATTTCACAGGAGGGGGGGGAGAGCACTCCGTGACTGGAGCTGATTTTTTTTTTCAGCATAGGCCGGAAAACTGCGCTAATTGCCACGAAGATACGCTCTTTTGCTCATGCACTTTTTCACGTCGTATTTTTTTTCATCTGTAGTGCATTTCTATGTAGTACCGGCTACGTGCAATGGAGAGGGCTAAGCTCTGGGTTTTTCTTCGTAATAGAATCAGAAATGAAGATATCAACGAGAAAGAACAGGATTGCTTCGTTGAAGTGGCAATGGGCGGGCCATGTAGCCCGCAGAACGGATGGCCGTTGGGGCAGTAAAGTCCCGGAGTAGCGACCAGGCATAGGAAAGCGCAGCGTTGGACGGTCCCTGACTAGGTTGACCTCGTAAGGGTCACGAGGATTCAGTGTATGCGGTCTGCGCAGGATCGCACTTTGTGGAGAACTATAGGAGAGGCCTTTGTTCAGCAGTGGACGTCAGTGGCTGAAACATAGATAGATCGAACGGCTACGGAACCCTAAAGCATGGTCCGACATGCTCATGGCCAATTTTTTCACATTTACTAAGCTGCGATGGCTGGCTCAGAAGTGGTGACCTTTCTTTGGACTCATGCTTAAAATCGTACTCCGAAAACTGCTCTCCTCTGCTCCTCTCTCTGCTCTGCTCCTGCGATACAGCGCTCTAATATACTCGTAAAATAATCGGTTTTCTGTGTAGAGATATACGTCTGTGTCGATTGCATCCGGCCGGCGTGCCAAATCCCCCTGTCCGCTAATGACTGTTTACTCCTGTTCCTGTGTGTAGCTCATGTACTAATTAATACTAATGTATGAGGCTTAGATACTCTGTACTCTTATATTCTTTATATAATTCACTACAGCTGCTTTGCAAATATTTCATATTATCACATAAAATCTATACTATTTTAAAGTTGTTATAATAAAATGTCTGTACATTGAAGATATTTTTAAGAAAATGATTGTAAATTGTAACCGACTAATTGAAGGTCACTGAATCGATTTTTCTTTGTATTGTGTCGTTGAGGCTTTATCACGCCAAATCGACTAAATGGATTTCAACTTTGTTTGGTAGTTTTAGTGTAAGGAGGTACTCTCTCTCGCTCGTTGGGAAAAAAGGCGTGATTGTATGTATGTATGTATAGGTTTGCCAACAGATACAACACAGTATATAAAATGACACTGATATCATATGGATATAAATTTGGCAAGAGTTTTTATACTGTGCATACTGTGTTTGCCCAGCATGCACTTTCTATAAGTTATCTAAACAATGTGAAGAGACTGCTAGTACTTATTATACTCCAGATAATATTATACTAACTATATGATATTAATCCGTAGTTCTGAAGAAACTTCTTAAATTTATTTAGTGACATAGCCAATAAATCTACCATGGTGTTCGGCATCTCTTCTTGTTTTTTCTCATGCAGAGTTCTCTTGCGCATCATCGCAAATGCTCATCATCGCAGCAAATGACCCCTGTGTTCCACTCTTGTGACTGCCATTCTGTTTCCCAAGTTCTACGCAGTAACTCGTATAATAAGAATTCTAATTTCAATAAATTATATATATGCATATGTTTGTAACTTTTATTTAAAGAGCACCATATTATATCAACGTGGGCGGCAAATAATTCGCCAAGTTACCTTATCAAATTACCTCGTGACGTCACAACATGGCGCGCACAAGGCCCGTTGTGCGCGCCGGACGTGCATCCGCAGCTAATGTTACTTTGGGCTAAGCTAGCCTAATGTCTTCGTTATATCTGAGCTTGCTTCTTAATTACTCACAGAAAGCTTCCTTGTTTCGTTGAAGGTTAGACTTTTAATTTGAGTTTCTTGAGCTTTTTGATTTTTTTAATCAGGATTTTTTTACTGGAAACACCTAAACGCAGCCGTAATAACCAGGTCATCCGACCACCTTGCGCGTGGCCTTAACGCTGCGCTTGTACTACGCTAGTACGTGGTTTCCATTCGAGAAACTTTCTGCCCCAACGGCTATCGGTTCTTCGAACTATTTCGGTTTGCTATGTCAGTGACCTTGGTTTATCTACAAATTTCCTCATTTCTGATTCGATTTTCCCTGGTTAGGGTTGTCGGGAATCGCTAGATGCGGGTCGCCTCTATTTGTCCCATGTGGAAATGTATTCAGGAGGCCTGTATCCAGCTGTGGTTGAAATGATGATGATGATGACCGGAGAAAGCGGAGGCTATGAGATGGTAAGCCACTATTCCTATTTTAAAACTAGCTACCAAATCTGGTTATGAGATGAGAATAAAGGGAGAAGAGAGCAAGGAGGAACGGAGAAGCTTGGATTAAGGTCTATACTCAGAATTAGCGACATAAGTGCTGATGATGACGATCGAGAGTGGTGGTAAGAGGATGTACCAATATAGATAGCGAGGCCTCGTTCCCAGTTGCTTTTCGATGTCTGCGCTAATGTGTAGATAAGAAGGTTTAAATTGATACTACGATCAATTACCATAAAAATCTGGAGGGTCTGGAGGGTACTACCGATACCACTTACCTGGCTTTTGCATGCATTTTGAAACATCTTGATTATTAGACCACATAACTCTGTGAACGAATATGGCGATAGGATGGTGATGACTTTATTTTCATGGTGATTGATTTCAGGCATGCATATAATCCCATTAGTAAATACTTACAGCTAAAAATTAAAACGACAGAATGGTTTTATCTTCATTCCTGTCTTAATATTTTCCCTGTTCTATTAATACAGTTTCAAATGTACCTTCAGAATGATTCAGCATTCCTGTCAACCAATTACAATTTCTGAGAAAAAGCCGCTAGTTAGCGTCACAGCTTAAGATGATCGAGCGGTGTACATTAGCGTAATAAATAGTTCCAGCGCGTGGACTAATGTAACGCCATTTATCTGTGGCTGGCTGATCACATTGACGGGATGGAAATAAGCTTTTATGTAGGGTGTTGAAGCGTAGGTGCCGGGTGAAGAGATGATGACATCCAAGAGGACGATGGAGTGCTTAGATTAGGCATGTAGTAATAGGATGTGGATGGCAGACGTTCTCAGGGAACGTCACCAACGAAATGGTCTGACTTTGTTAAAGGTAGCTGACGGCTGCATACATCGTCCTGTCTATGGCTTACGACCGCACCCAATGGAGGAAAAGATTATGTGGTCTGAATCCTCAGCATTGAGAGAACTAGGAAGATGACGACTAATAGGATGTTCTTATGACGAAAAGACGAACCAGCGTGCCTATGATGGTTGCGTTTGTCACGCGATAAATAAGTGACATAGCTACCGTCACCTTCTGACACGTATGTGAGTGCGAGAGTGACAGGCGCGTTATCATATCATTTATCGCGTGATAAGCGCGACCATCATAATCGGCCCGCTGGCGTCATAGAGTCACGAAGTATTCACACTTGACTTTCGCTTAGATTTGCTCTTTGGTCAGACTGATAGATCAGCTTCACTAACAATCTGTAGTGTCTGTCGAGGCGTTTACCACACTGGACGTGGCTAGAATGATCATACTATGAGATCTATACCATCATTTTTAATTTGATTTGATTTGATAAAACCCTCGTCTTCCAGCACTAGGTATTTTTGACCAATAGCTATTACCTTCCCGAATGCTGCCTACCCGAGTTGGATTCGACGATTGACATCCGTATCGAAGTTGCACGCAGCGTAAGACGGCCTCCAACTAGGTGGATAGATGACCTAATAAGGGTCGCGGAGAGTCGGTGGATGTAGTCTGCACTGGATCGCAACCTGCGGTGAACTATAGGTTGGCCTATGATGTTCAGCAGTGAACGTCCGTGGCTGATAGATAGACCAAAATGCGATTTTCGTGACATGGACTTAATTAAATATCCCTGGGATATGCTTGCAAGGTTGAAGTGGCAATGGGCGGGCAACGTAGCCCGGAGAATAGATGGCCCTTGAGCCATTAAGGTCCTAGAGTGGCAACCACGCATAAGAGTAGCGGCCCCAGAATAGGTGGACCGATGATCTCCTGAGGATCGCGGGAGCTAAAGAGCTATGGAGGAGGCCTATGTTCAGCAGTAGACGTCCGTAGCTGATAGAATTATTTAGATGATGTGATTTTCAGATAGCACGTATCATTAAAACTATTATCGATATCACTAAATTGCCGTTGTCTGGACACAGTAAGAGGCCGATATACATACATTTTATCTTTATACTTACTTGATGGCTTTCAAATAATAGCCGCATTTATAATACACACAGTTATTACCTTCAATAGTATAAAGCCTTTAACATAAATATTACCAACCTAGCACAACTTTCTTAAAACATTTCACAAAGATCCTTAGGTATCGCTTGACTTTTACAAATGAACTTTTCATTTACCTAAACGCCTGTAACGCTAAGTGCATTACTGTCATTTGTCCTGTAAAGTTCAGCTGACAGCTACGTGGAATATTAATCTTGCTTGACAGACGGTGGGGTAATGTCGCGTGAGATCGAAATGTAAAAACGAGAGTATTTTCGACCATTACAGTCTATTTCTGCACATTTGTTGCAGATGAAAAATTACATGCATGTTCTTGGACAGGAATTTAAAGCGGACCATAATAAAAATATAAGTTCTTGTGATTTAACGCCTTAACTTATATAGGTAGGTATCATGGATCTAATGCAATACGGTTTGCTCGATTATATTATCCAACGTGATATAGAGATAGACGTAAATATAGATGCATTAGCTAATGGATCCATAATAATAGCAAATAAATAATACTAGAAGGCGCCTGCAACTTCGTTCGCGGAGTAGAGATAGTAATAAGCCCACTTTTTTTCATTAGCATAGTCGGGTATAAAGTATCCTTTAACCATCTGGGACACCCAGCTACCCGTGTAACAAAAATGGTCGAAATCCGTTTAGCCGATTTAGCGTGATGAAGCCACGACGACACATAAAAACATTTAATATTTACAACTTTTAAACAAAAAAATAAAACCGACTCCAAATAAACTTTTAAACAAAAAATTAAAACCGACTCCAAAAAAAACTAAAAAGTAAAAAATAACGCCATAATTCAGTTTCTTCAAATTACTTACAAGTAACCGTTTGTATACTCAATCTATACAGTATATACAATTAATCTTATTTTGGCGTCGGTGCCATATAAAGAATGTGTAAAATATTGAAAATTGTCGATTTTAGTAAGTTGTGACACGATGGCACCGACTCCAAAATAACATTAATTGTATATACTGTAAAGATTGAGTATACACACGGATACTTGTAAGTAATTTGAAGAAACTGAATTATGGCGTTATTTTATACTTTTTTTTTGGAGTCAGTTTTATTTTTTTGTTTAAAAGTTTATTTATTTTACACTTTTTAGTTAATCGTTACTTAAAGGTGTATCTCGTGACGATTCGAACAAGCCCAAACACGGCTAGGATACATTATTTTATTACATAGATCTGGTGCCTACCTTCCGGCTCCATCATCAAATCAATTCGATGGTACCATTCTCATCAGGAACATTTAAATTTGTGACTATGAAGTTGCTTAGCTAAATTAATCAAGATATTTTGTCGCCACCCGTAAATCATTTATCATTGAGGAGTTCCGATGGCATTCTGTGGTCTTCTGCATCAGTTCCACTTCACGAATTTACACTTTCTGAATGCAAATGCTTATTATGTTTCTTGTAATACCAAAATCGCTATATGTATGCCTACAATATTTGAGGAGTTCCTTCAATTCCTCATGGATTCCATCATCAGATCTTCACCAAAATTAAATGGGACCAACTAGAAAGTACCTTCTATAAAATTTAAAAAAAAAATGATATCGGTCAAATAGTCTTTGAATAATCGGTGAACATCCAAAAAAAAAAAAACATTCCGTCGAATTGAGAACCTCCTCCTTTATTTGGAAGTCGGTTATTTTACACTTTTTAGTTAATCGTTACTTAAAAGTGTATCTCGTGACGATTCGAACAAGCCCAAACACGGCTAGGATACATTATTTTATTACATAGATCTGGTGCCTACCTCCGGCTCCATCATCAAATCAATTCCATGGTACCATTCTCATCGGGAACATTTAAATTTGTGACTATGAAGTTGCTTAGCTAAATTAATCAAGATATTTTGTCGCCACCCGTAAATCATTTATCATTGAGGAGTTCCGATGGCATTCTGTGGTCTTTTGCATCAGTTCCACTTCACCAATTTACACTTTCTGAATGCAAATGCTTATTATGTTTCTTATAATACCAAAATCGCTATATGTATGCCTACAATATTTGAGGAGTTCCTTCAATTCCTCATGGATTCCATCATCAGATCTTCACCAAAATTAAATGGGACCAATTAAAAAGTACCTTCTATAAAACAAAAAAAAAATGTTTTGAAATCGGTCAAATAGTCTTTGAATAATCGGTGAACATCCAAAAAAAAAAAAAAAAACATTCCGTCGAATTGAGAACCTCCTCCTTTTTATGGAAGTCGGTTAAAAAGAGCCTTCATCATCATATCAGCCTTTTATTGCCCACTGTTGAGCTTAGGCCTCTCCTCGAGCACGCCACTTTATTCCGGTCCTGAGCTAATCTCATCCAGAACCTTGTATAAGTTTAAGAAAAAAATATCTTTTTTGCACAAAACGTACCTTGTAATACTAGGAACTGTGAAGTGTAATTCGCACAACCAATGGCCTTTGGGGCAGAAAGGCTCTCGAGTGGAGATCACGTACTGGCAAGCGCAGCATGGCCAGCCCACCCGCAAGTTGGTCGGTTGACCTGATGCGGGTCGCCTCTATGCGGCCCATGTCGACGTCTATTGAGGAAAGGAGGCCTGTGTCCAGCACTGGACTTCCTATGGCTAAAATGATGATGAATGTTGACGAACCTAGTTAATTTACCCATCATTTACCAATTATAATTCATAGTCATCATTCGTAATTTATTATAAACTTAGATGTATATCTTCGGAATTTGAACTAGCTATACGGGTGTAGTAAAAGCGAAAAAAAAGATAGATTTCATGGCCCTACTGACGATTAAAGCGTCACCTATTTCTATTCATCCTTTCCCTATATTCAAAGTTCAACATTCTTCCAAACCTATAACTTGCTTGACTTACGATTCTACCTTCGACTGTATAAACATTTAATGGCTACTGCCACTTAAAAACGGAGACGTACGCACGTGAGACAGAACACTTAGTGACTATTCCTGTACGAGACGAGTTATAATGGACGCGGTGAGGTGTGCGCGGGACTTTGATTAATCCGTCTGTCTCCGTGGGGCTACGAAACTAGCGAGCAATTTAACGCACCTATAGTACAGAATTAAAATGGAACGTACGCACGTGAGACAATACACTAAGTGACTATTTCTGTACGACACGAGTTATAATGAACGCAGTGAGGTGTGCGCGGGACTTAAAAAAATATTATATCAAAATTTGAATTAATAAATTTCAAGCATCTACCTTAGCCTTATAATGAGCGGCCAATCCTAAGTACTTGAAGTAATGAAACGACCAAGTCTCATATTTTGAATAAGGTGTAAAGCTTGTGCAGTTAGGGATAACTAATCAAAATCTGATAACTTTTTGACAGTGCAATCCATGTGGTCTCGTCTTTGGCAACATTTTACATGAAAATGTTTTTGGCGGGATACATCTGACAATATCCGCTAACTCAGTGGCCCCAGCATCACGGCGCTATTCAAACATTTTTTCCGCGTAGCTCTGAAGTTTCGCTCGTTTACATTAATCAGGAGATTTATGCGCGTCTAGCGACATCTAGCGTGCCTCGCTGCAGTATATCGTGCTTGACAAATTATTGTCACAGCACCATTAGGTAGAAACTTGAATTTAGAACGTCATTATCATTATGTGTTTTTATAAAATTTTGTTAACTTCTTTTTTATATAAGTAAAATTTAAAAATAATACCATAGGCAAGGGCAAGCCATCGATGACCCATCACAGGATACTGTTAATTCCCTGCTCAGATTAACTTCTTTATGAAATTTGCCCATCCGTTTTAATATAACATCTAAAGGAGGTCACTCAGCGAGCTATGGAAATGCTTGGGATCTCTCTACGAGAGAGAAATGAGGAGAGAGTTATAGCAAACAGGGTAAGCAAACTGAAGTGGCAATAGGCAAGGCACATAGTTCCAAGAACCGACGGCCGCTGGGGCAGAAAGATTCTCGAGTGGACACCGCGTACCGGCAAGCGCAGGTCACCCGCAAGGTGGTCGGACGACCTGGTTAGCTCCAATGGATGCGGGTCGTCTCTATCCGGCCCATGTGGAAATCTATTGAGGAGGCCTGTGTCCAGCAGTGAGCATGATGATGATGATGATAATGAAAGGAAAGAAATGCCGCAAGGAACTCGTAAATCCGTATAACGTAAGCTTTGAAAAGAAATAGTTATAGCGGCAAAAATTTCAACTACTTTTACTGTCACGGTTCATGAGATACAGCTTGGTGGCAGATAGACAGACAGACAGCCGGACGGACAGCGCAGTCTTTGTAATAGGGTCCCGTTTCACCCTTTGGGTACCTACGAAACCCTAAATATCGATCCACATAATAATAACATGTTCCGAAATCCATTAGATACACGAAGAAGTAATTTCTAATTCCCAATCACTAGACTAACAATACAATAACATTCCTCTCACCTCTTTATACCCACTTGGCAGACTTTGCCGTTCAAAACATCGTTCAAAGAACACGTTTATTCGTAAAACTAAAAACCTGGCGGCTACAAATGATAACACTATAAAGGCAGCCGCGATTCAGTGTGAACTTCACCTCGGGTATTTTCGTCGGTGTCGGTAAATAGTTTTTTACGTGTGATGAATGGAGGACCATCATGATTCTAATAGATTGTTTTATTTTAACTGGATTGTAAATTATAACAATTCCTCATAGTTTTGCTATTTACGTGAGCCATTTACTAACTACCTATATACTTAAATACTACGCCAGATTGAAAAATTGCGGGTCTAATGAAATGGAATAATGAAATAATGATATTTATTCTATAAGTAGGCCGCAAGGGCACTTTTCCAAGTCTAACTCTACGGCATTTCCCAAGAGGAGACCACTGTTGAGAAGAAAGCTAAAACAAACTCAACAGTCTGTTTTTTTTTTAAATAAGTCTTATCTATTACAATATAATTATGTTTGAAGTATAAACTAATTGCGTAGTTCTCCAGGAAAACATTTTTTTTGCCCGGTAAAAGTAAATAATTTGGTTTCGGTTTTGGGCCATGCATTTTTGTCTGTTACCTAAATAGTCCTCTACCGTATAATATGCTTTTGCCATTAGACACTTTTTAGGTACTTTTTGGGAGCTGGAAAAGGTAATTTTAAAGCATCATCTGGTAACTTGTTATAAGAATGTATACATAGGGAAAGGAACGTGTACATAGGGAAAGTTGAAGGCAAGCGACCGAAAGGCAGGAGCCCGACACGTTGGACAGATCAGATTCGTACGACTCTCGACTCAACAGTGCACGGTGCTTCGGCTAGAAACAGATGGAGGCGCATCATTCGAGAGCGATTGTTCCGAGGAAATGACTACAACCCTCAGCAATGAGGAAACCGATACAAGGAGGACTTACTACGCAGGTCCAAGTGCTATGCATAAAGCGTATCAGCTTAAAAAGAAGGTACAGGTTATTTGCAGAGAGAGTGTAAAAGAAACGCTCGTACTGCAACGTGTACTTACTTCGCGAATGAATGATGCAAATGAAGTATATCAGTTAGTATCACTCTCTCACTCTCTAGTTCAGAACAGATACATGCAGTTCAGTAGTTCACCCAATCACTCACTCCAAGTGAGATGTCATGCCGGCAGGAGATTCAATATCCAATCCCGCGAACGGCGCGAAATGCATTCTTCTCAATAGCTCAGTGAGTGAATAAGTGATAAAACCATAAGCGAACTAAACTAGTGAACTACTGAACTATAAGAGTATATCTCGGTGAGCGAAAGATGCATATCACTATTTTTTTTTGTGACACATTTTTCGCATGACTACTGCGACGTCCTATATCCTGCTGCTGTAGTTGGTCGCATGTAAGGGTATAAAAGAAATATCAAGCCTTCATGTTTCCATTACCCTGACCATAGTGTGACCTGGTTGCATGTTACTCTCTCTTCTGAGTCGGACACACTATCAGAGTGGTCGTGGTTGCGCAGACGAGGTACATGGAGAGGATGATCTACGGGAGTTATCTTTCCCGAGGACTGCTTTCAGCGATGTGCTTCAATTTCTGCTGGCTAGATATATTGCAAGTACACTAGACCATGGTGGACTCAGTAGCTTTTTTAATCAGGTCAGTCTAGCGAGTTGGTGATCGGCCTCGTGCTCTCGTGCCATCCACCTGGCCTTGAATCAACAGTCTCTCCATCCAGTTCTCATTTCTACATAAGTGACCAAAGAACTTTAGTATTAGTGACTTCACCGTTGATGAGAGTCGGTCTTTAATACGGAGCTCTTTAAGGATGGCATGTTACTCCAATGATATGGAATTTATGGAACTGAAATTGTTTTGTCTGTCAGTCATCATCAGTCGGTTGTCCTTATCTCATTTACTTGGGGTCGGCGCACATGTCTGTCAGTCATATATCTGATAATATCTATATACGTGTTAGAAGATGTAATATGTCACAATATCAATCTTTCTCGGTTGCCTAACTTATAGAAAAGTATCGTTTTTATAAATCAATAAATAAAGGAAGAATTAATAACCGGCGTCGGCAAGAAGACTTCTCGGGTGGACGCTGGCCGGACTGTCAACATCCCGTGATGATGCCTCGTAGAGAGATAAAACACGTGGCGAGGATTATTCTGTGTGGTGGTGGTTTGTTGATTTGTTTGCGTATTTTTTTGGGGAAACTGCATAAAAAAGTGCGCATGTGAATACAATATATTGTCACATGTAACCAAGACACTATTTCGCGGCAAGGCAAAGGAAATAATGCATTAATCTAATATGAAATTCCGCAAAGTAACGCCTGAATAGGAATTATAAAGCCTACCTAGTTGTTTAAAAAAGCAATTGAGTAAATACTATTGAGAGTAACAAAGATATTATATTTGTTTTATTTCATTTTCAGGCTTTCATGGCTTGGCAGACAATTTAAAATGTGTGATCTCATGAAAGAAACACTGTAAGCGAATCCATCAATCTACGACATATTGAAGTATTTAGATATCAAGTTTCTTGCTTCTTAATAGATATAGCATCAGTTTTTATCTGTACACATACGTAATCCACGCGAGAAGTGAATTATTGGGTAAGGAATTGGAGCTAGCTCGCACCAATTTCCCCAATGATTTACTCCCAGTTTTTTCACGCCTCTGATCTAAGCAATATCTTTAAGTATCCCTGATAAATATCATAGCTAATAAACGCTAAGATAATAAAATATCGTATAAATCTTCTTAGCAGGGAATATCGTACATATAAAATATAGGCGAAGCCGGAGGCAGATTTATGCGTGTGAAATATTACGCTATTGTAGTTTTCTATTTATAATGTGGTCCACGCGCAGCGAGAAAATATGCCGCCTTTTATTTTGCAACGAGGAATAAATATTGTTAAAAAACAACGTTGCTTAGTAACTCATTTTATTACTCGTGTATCATAAGACATTTAGGATAATTGTAATGTTAACACTGCCAAGTGCGAGTCGGACTCGCGTGCCGAGGGTTTCGTACAAGATATACGCTAAAAATGGCCGTATCAATGAAAATCCAGTGTTAGCGGAGCGCAACTCTTAAGCAAAATGTACGCGGTGTTGGATCAATTTATATTGGTTATTGATATAGACAGATAGACATAAAATTATACTGTTTTAAGTATTTGTTGTTATAGTGGGAACAGAAATAACATCATCTGTGAAAAATTCAACTGTCTAGCTATCACGGTTCATGAGATACAACCTGATAACAGACAGACATATGGACAGCGAAGTCTTAGTAATAGGGTCCCGTTTTACACTTTGAGTACGGAACCCTAATAAAAATAAAATTTTGATGCGAACTGACAGTTTTTATGATAGAAATTTTAAATTAGAGATGTGAGTTAGTTTACCTTGCATGTAGCTTGCTAGATAACGTGCGTTATTAATATACATGAGATCTCACTTCATACCCCCCCCCCTACCCTTCTGATATTTCGTGTTTTTTTCCGAACCCTCTTTGGAGTCTCACGTGATTAATAGAAAAACCCTAAGAGGGCCGATAGAGCAGCTCAAAAGTACCCTATGTTCTGCATTTTTTGTATTTTCTTACATTCACAATTTCAGTAAAAAAATTGGCTTTATTTTCTTATAACCGTGTTACAGATACTTTTTGTGTTACAAATATCATGATAATAATCACAATTTTTGCAATTTATTAGTGGATCACTCCACAAGCGTTATTATTATAAACAAAGATCAGAAACAAATGAAAATTTTTTTCGACGATACTGGACTTGAACCAGTGCCTTGAGCCAGACCACTAGACCAGAGACTTGAGATGGACGATTAGCTCAGATGGTAGAGCGTGCTGCCCCGGTCTGGCACTGGTCCAGTATCGTCAAAAAAATTGATCATTTGTTTCTGATGTTTGTTTATAATAATAGCGTGTTACAGATAGTTTAGTTTAAGTGAAATTCCCTTTTTTTCATCAGCATTCTACATCATGTGAAACATAACGAAGTACTTAAGTTTTTAGAAACCTGTACCAGTTTTCTTTCCGGGTGATTATTTTGAGTAATCAGACCAAGTTAGTTTTTACCCGACTGCGCGACGCAAAGGAGGGTAATGTGTTTAACAGACTATGTATGTATGTATGTATGTGTGTATGTATGTATGTTTGTTCCTATCTGGCACTCTAGAGACCAAACGTGTAAACCGATTTTGATGATTCTTACGTCAATCGATTCGTATTAACTGTCCAAATGTCACTAAAGACATGAAAATGATGAAAACTTAAAATGGCGACAATGAGACGCCATATTGTGAAAAAAAAAAAACAATTGACGTACCATATCGAGTGGGGTATCATTGAATAGGAATTTAAAAATCATTGTTAGGTTTCTTTTATTATTTTGAATTTTGAATTACCAGTTAGGAACTATAACGATTTAAATTTTGTTAGCAAGCCGTTGTCACTAAACTTTCATTTAATTGTAATAAATCTGTGCAAACTTCTCAGTAACCCCCACGATAAAGATTGCGTTTACTGACTTTTATAATTTTAATTTTATATTTGGGTCGTTGGTTCGTGGTTCGTGATTTCCAACGGACAACCTTTGTGCCGCGAACACTATTGGTTTTAGCTTTTGGGTTTATGATGTACTCGTATATATACATAACCTGGAAGTGTGTGTATGAGGGCTTGGATTGAAGACGGTAATTAATGCCCGTTCACACGAAGGCCAAGGTGACGACAGGATAATGCTCCCTGCTCACTATGACGCGCCCTTCGTTTCCCACAGAGTACCCTGAGAGCTATTAACGTATCGCAAATGATTTGAAATCCGAGAGAATATAATCTAATAAAGGAAACTTATACAGTCACCCAAAAGATTGGTCTACCGTTTTTTGAATCTATTTCATGTGTCAAGGTTCAAAAGTAATAGACCAACTTCATTTTGGACTACATATGGGAACTGCAAGTTGACTGTTCGCTAACTTCCCAGCACCTTTACCACAATTGTGGTACGCGACTCATTGTCGCGCGACAAAGATTGTCTGTCTCTTTCCTTTCAAAATAATGCGAGAAAGACGGGTGATGCTATGTCGCGCGAGAAGAGTAGTCGCGGAGAATTGTGCTACACCGGTAGGTGCCACTCGCATAAACTGCAAAGCAAAATATGTAGCAATATAACGCAATCCTACAGTTTTAGGATTGTCTTAATGAGCAGTTGACGGGTGTTTGAAGAAAAGTACAGTCGGCAATAAAAAGCTTGTCTCAAAAAGGCACTTTTGTCATGTCAGGTCGGCAACGCACTTGTGACTCCTATGGTGATGCAAGTGTCTATGGGCGACGGTGATTGCTTACCATCAGGCAACTTATCTGCTAGTTTGCCTCCTATGTCATACAAAAACTTATAATTTAGTATATACAATCAGAACTACGTCATTCTTTAAAAAGCTGCGTCTTCGTAAAGTACTCGAAACTTATTTGTTTAGACTGTGTATCGCGATTTTGCCTCTAATCTCTCACCTAACCTACTTAGTGGTAAAAACGTTTGTTTACAATAGCAATCAATCCATGAGTGATGCGCGACGATGGACTGGCGCGGCGCCAGCGCAGCTAGACCTCGGACACGAAACGTCGTATATAACTGGGAAATACACAATATTAATAGTGTATTAGGGTAATATTATCGGTGCTGTACCTGTAATTACGATCCTCTAACGCGGCGTCTGTGTTTGTTTGTCTTACTTACTATGGTAGGGCCAGAATCGACTGAGTGTTAGTTATAAACACTAAGTCGGACCATTTGCTTGCTCTTTCTGTTTCTTTTAAAGCATGAACGAAAAGGCCGACTTTATGTTTAACTCTAACGTTTAGTTGATTTGGCTCTGGTACGCTCCCCACCATGCACTCTCTAATTAGGAAGACCTGATCCTCCGACGATTACCGTACCCTCAAAGGATCCAGCTCACAGAAGCCGATTGTTTAGAATTCGGTTTACTTCCCGTCCTAGGAATGCGCTCTCTGATCCACATGACGAGATCATAACAGCCATAGAAAGGATGGTAACTGCGAATTCTTTGGATTGCGTCTCAGTGTTGGTCGACCCCGCCGGTGGGAGCGAGCAAGCCATGGTCTCATACCCTCCACTAAGTCCGATTCTTTTGCTCTTTTTCCCAAGCTTTAAGTCGAGTTGAACCGGTCCAATCCACCTCTGCCGTCCTTGTGCCTTGCGCGCCGCGTTCTCACCAATGGCGTACGGTCCATATTAGGCACAAAGGCACTGGAGTACCCTGAACGACCACGGCTCCACATAGGCACTGATAAACTGCGTACCCTGAAGCTCTGAACGGTCATGGCTTCATATAGGCACAGAAAACTGCCTACCTTGGCCAAAAACCATGTGCACAGACGACCGGTTTGGCTCAGTGGGAGTAACGTTGCCTGCGAAGCTGAGGTCCTGGGTTCAAATCCCGGTAAGGGCAAATATTTCTGTGATGAGCATAAATATTTGTTCCTGAGTCTTGGATGTTTTCTATGTATATAAGTAATATATCTATTAAACATATCGTCGTCTAGTACCCATAACACAAGCTTTATTGAGCTTACCATGGGGCTAGAGCGATTTGTGTAAAAATTGACCCGTAATATTTATTTTTTTATTTAAAAAAAAAATGTGCAAACCCAGTCAACGTAGAAAACCATGGGAGAGGCCACTGTCTAGCTATGTCTGTCATTCTGCCTAAATCAATGATCAATAAGGGTTTAGTTTTTTGAAGCCCAATTATTCGCTGGTCATATTTTACAGCTTTTATATTTTACAGTTTGCACAGCTACAGAAACTAACTAGCTACTCTATAATACAAGCATCGGCATTTTTTTTACAAATATAAAAAAATAACTCGCCTAAGCCAGTCAATCAGTCTAAGCCATTTTTCCCTGTCCGCTCATTAATCTGAAAAAAAAAGAAAATGTCTATTTCCACTTTACAACTAACAGGTGCGCGCTGTGTCGGCGCTCACGGCGACATCTGTCACTGCCGCGTGTAGACGAGGTTTTATAGTGAAAACATCAGTTCTCAATGTTGTCGCTTCAGAAAAGTACTCTTTGGAACTAAGGTCATTGACATAGCTCAGAGAGTTGGTATATGTACGGTCAAGGAATTTAATTTGTGTACCTTTTCGTACCTTGTCATAGTGACATTGATATGGAATCTCGATCGAATCGATATACTTTCCTACTAAAAACAATGGAAAGAATAATTGATCAGCACATTCGAGCGAATCATCTAATGGAAAGGCCACTCAGCCACAACCGACATGCTTACCAAAAGGGAAAATCCACGGAAACTGCCCTATTAAATCTGGTCGACAAAGTGCAGAGGACCCTAGAGGATAGGCAAACAGCTCTATGTGCGTTCCTAGATGTGGAAGGTGCCTTCGATAACACACCCACAGAGACGATTCTTAGAGGAATGCTATCTAAGGGCGTGGATAGCACAACCAGCAGATGGGTTCAGAATATGCTATCTAATAAAATAGCAACCCTGACCCTAAATGCAATCACACACGAATTCTACACCACAAGGGGTTGCCCACAAGGAGGCGTTCTATCACCACTACTGTGGATCCTAGCGGTGGACCAACTCTTTACATTGCTTGAAGGCTATGACTATGATGTTCAGGGTTACGCCGATGACCTAGTAATCATAGTCAAAGGCCCTTGTCGTAGCACAATTTCAAACATAATGCAAGGAGCTCTCAAAACCATCAATAAATAGTGCAGAGAAAATGAGTTGTCAATCAATGCCAACAAAACAATAATAGTACCCTTCACAAGGAAGAGGAAGCTCGACAGGCTGAAGCCCTTAGAGCTTAACGGGCAGACTATACCATTTTCAAAAGAAGCCAAGTATCTAGGGGTTACACTTGACCAAAGGCTTACTTGGAACACACATTTGAAGAACATAATTCAAAAAGCGAAAATGACAATGTGGACATGCTGTAGAATGGCAGGAGCAAGATGGAGTGTAAGACCCAACATTGCGATATGGCTATACACGGCAGTCGTGAGGCCTATAATCACATATGCTTCCGCCGTCTGGTGTGATAAAACCAACCAAAAAACAGCCATCCAAAAACTAAACAGCCTGCAACGCTCTGCCTGCGTTATCACAACAGGAGCCCTATCATCAACACCGGGGGCGGCGCTGGATGCACTGCTCGACCTAACACCTCTACAATTGCAAGTGAGGAAAGAGGCTGAGCAGTGCATCTATAGAATCTGCACCGTTTCAAAGACGAAATGGCGCTCTCAGGCACTGCTTAAGATCAAGGATGCAGTGTTTGAAATCAAAACTTTATGCATGCCTACAGATGACATGCCCACTGAAAATAATTTCACACAACTCTACTCAGTGGAAATACCCCCCACATACAAATGGCTAAACAATCAAATGTCTTTCAAAGAGGGGAGTCACATCTGGTATACGGATGGATCCAAGAAAGGAAAAGATGTGGGATGTTGTGTCTATGGACAGAAACCAAAACTCAATGTCAGCGTCAGCATGGGTACAGAGGCCTCAATCTTTCAAGCGAAAGTCTTCGCCATAAATAAATGCGCCGAGATAAAGAACCTAAGACACCATCACATTTACATCAACTCGGACAGTCAAGCTGCCCTGTTTGCACTAGAATCCCTAGAGACCAACTCTAGGCTAGTGCAAACCTGCTAAAATAACCTAAATGCCCTGGCTA
This sequence comes from Hedya salicella, assembly GCA_905404275.2. Taxonomy (NCBI): domain Eukaryota; kingdom Metazoa; phylum Arthropoda; class Insecta; order Lepidoptera; family Tortricidae; genus Hedya; species Hedya salicella. The sequence continues at coordinate 26,803,965 of FR990102.1, read as the reverse complement.
ATTCCAATAAAGTAATACTTGGATGGGTACCAGGACACTCCGACATTGACGGAAACGAACGAGCAGACAAACTCGCCAATAAGGGCGCGGTCACGCCTCAAGTCGGCCCAGAACCTTTTTGTGGGATCACAAAACGAAAGGCATACGTTCTGCTCAATGACTTATATAGATCTAAGGCAATCGAGGAATGGAGGCTCGTAAAAGGACAAAACCAATTGAAAACCTTAATTAAGGGATTCAAGCAAAAGTTGTCGAAAGAGATACTACACTTCAAAAGACCAAAAACCTGCGCAATAACAAGAATCCTGACAGGTCACTGCAAACTAAACAAACACCTGTTTCAAATGGGTATGAAACAGGACGCAGTATGCAGATTCTGCCAAGAGGCAGAGGAGACTGCAATGCACATCCTCTGCTTCTGTGGACCACTCATGAGGAAAAGAAGTATCCACCTAGGGCAACATGTCGTGCCCCCGGAAGAGATACAACATTTCACTGCCCAAAGAATTTGGCAATTCCTAGACTCAACGGGCCTCAGTAGTGAACTCTAATAAAGGGCTGCCACAATAGATCAAATCTGGTCGAAGCGGCATACAGAAGGCCCACAAATCAACAATAATAATAATAATAATAGTCCCAAACTAAGCAAAGCTTGTACTATGGGTACTAGGCGTTGGTATACATAATATATGGATAAATTATAATACTTAATATATAGAAAACATCCAAGACCCAGGAACTAACATTCGAGCTCATCACACAAACACTTGCTCTGGCCGGGATTACTAGGCCAAACGTGTCGGCAAAAAATATTTTTTTACAAGAGACTTTAATTATTAAGTACTAGCTTACTTGGAAATAATTATGTTTGAGGTCAATTTCAACATGAATCCTAAATAAATTTACGGAAAGCACACATTATGCCTAAAAAAGGAAAACATTTATTTCCACTAGTGTAACAGGTGCTCATGGCGACATTTGTCACTGCCAGCGTGTGGACGGGGTTTTATAAAGTAAACATATGTTTAAATGGCTCGAGAATAGGCGATGGCGAATGATTTAGGTGCTAGGTGATTAAGGGCAGTGGAGACTTGGGTTAAGACACGAATAAATCGTAATTAATGAAACAGGTCCACTATTTTTGATAAGATGCCCTATTTATTAACTAACAACAATAACATCTATCTTTGCTATTTTATTTTTGTTATTAAAATTTTTCGTATTGGGGTTATGATTACATGAACTGCAATGCACGATTTTCATATAAGAGAAAGGGACAGGTCTTTTGGAAAAATGGTGAAAAATTAAATAACCTTTAAATCCCAATATTGAGCAGAATCGCGAATAGGAGGAAACAATAATGACATAAATATTGAAAAATACGATTCACCCGCATATCGCCACTCACTACTTAAAAAAAAACTTGCATACATCTTCGGAAAAAAGGCATACTGATGTCATATATAGATTACGATGTTACTTCTTCTCATTGTGATATATCCCAACGGATATCAGCGATCATTATACGAAAGTAATTTATTTTCATTGCCACTCTTTTTTTTATACTACTAAGGTGGCAAACAAGCGTACGGCCTGCCTGATGTTAAGCGGTCACCGCAGCCTATGAGCGCTTGCAACGCCAGGGGCATCACGTGCGTGTTGCCGACCTATTCACTCCCTCTTCTCAAGGATCTCCATAGCCACTCTGCTTACAGCGGTAGTCTTTAATACCCGTCCCTGATATTTCCACACCATATTGTTCTAGGTCTCTTTGCACCGTTTCTTTTCTCCTCAGTACGCCTCATTTGTGAAATGCTGTTTGGTAAATTATTAAAATAAAATAATTAAGCCCTTCTGGCACATATGTAACTGTCTTTACAGCCTAGGCCAATCTGGCATGTATGTACACCTTTATTTGTTTTTTCAAAGTGGCTAGTTTGCACAAATTGCAACTTTGACAGAGGAAAATATATCTTTTCTCAGTCCACCCGTGACCATGGAAAGCTGAAAAGCTTCCGAAACGTCGGGAACTCAAAAGAGATAATATATGCGATATAATCCTTTAAATTATTTTATTTAAATGAGTAATAATCGCGGAAACAGAAGACAATAAAAACTTGCTAAATTCAACTACAATCCACTTACCACATCGCGCCATTCCCAGAAACAACTTTTCCCTTACCTAACCGATTGTTCGTCCGTCTATCCGTCTACGTGTAGCTAATAAATCACTACAGACAACCGCTAATGACTGCAGCGGGCGGAGCCGGCTGAAAAAACAAACTACAGACCCGCTGAAATGTATTGATTGACGTACTGTTATGCAATTTCACTACGACGTTGATGAATTTGTTGGTTCGTTGGAAATTTACACAAAATTAACTTTTTTCAAACGGTTGTCAACGAGGTGTCCGGAACTGTCAATGTATTTTCATACACTAGTTAGTACACTAGTTACATTACCTAATAGTTCAGTTCTGATCTTGGTCTCACGAGCAGATACGATACAGGAACACTGATAATAAACATAGAAAAATTACTAAACTATTAAATCATACCTTAACACGCAGTATTTCCGTACAGATACGACCTTCAAGCCTTCAAGAAAAGAGCGTACTCCCACTTGAAAGGCAAGGTGATTGTGACTCCTCTTGTGTTGCAGGTCTTTTGGTGACGGTGATCGCCTACAATCTGGCGATCCGTCTGTTCGTTTGCCTCCTTTAACATAAGAGTCCTCCCGAATACTTGTACAATTTACAAATCGAGTTTTAAAGTGTTATGGAATTAAAGAAAATGCGTAACTAATTCACTAAATGCGACAATAACTCTGGGTCTTACACGAATAAGCCTCTGTAGTCCCTTAGAAAAGATCAACGCCGAGTTTTATTAGTTTTTAACACCATGGAGAAAGACACAAAGATCATCATCGACATAATTCAATGCCGAATTTCAACGTTTTGCATACGTGCAGCGATGAGCTATATTTACGTTAATTATAACTAAGTCTCACATCTTTGGCTGCTCTGATGCGAAGTGTATATTTTGTCATTTCTTGGGGAGAAATGTCAAATTAAATTGCAAAATACATACACATTGGGATGTCTGTATTCAAATAAAAATAAAATGTTGATGCGAAATGGTAGTTTCTATCATAGAAATCATAAAAAAAATTGAGTCGACCTTACGTGTTTTATGAGCCTTTAAAGTTGGGTGAAACAGTCCATTTTTAAAGTAAAAATATTTTAAACTAATCATACCATCCAATAACTCATGAAATGTATAGTAACTTTTGTTATAAAACCGTTTCGATAAACGCAAGCTTAAACATAGTATAGCTGCAGAACAAAGTTCTTAATTTTCCCGTACAATATGCTTTAATATGGAGCGTTTTTGGGTAAGTCCAAAAATGAGATTTTTACATTGTTGTACCTCAGTGAGTTTTTTATGAGATTGAAGCAGTTTTATCATAAATGTTTCTATTATTAAGAGGTTGATCTATAACATATGACTGAAGAAAGTTGTCAACATCCCAATTATTGACATGTTTTAATCATTAGCTCTCTCCGAGTAATTGTCAATTACTCTTGAACCGAATAAAAATCATCGTAACTAGAAATAATGTAAGTAATTATGTGTAAAACTTTACCATATACGACATTTATGCCGTTATAGGTCCTATAAAGATAATAAGATAATAAGATAACGGTATGAAAATACTTTTTTTGATTCAAGCAGTCCTCAAGTCGAGATCTCACTATTATTTAGTTATTAATGCGTAAGAAAAGAGACATTTTTCGCTCGGTGCTTAAAAAATGTCTTATAAAAACTGATACCTGCTTCAATTTCTGTTTTTTTTTCACGGGAAAAGTTGAAACGTACTTCTGTTTTCACGGGTAATATTTAAATTTAGAAAAAATAAAACATAACAGACAACATAATCTTGATTTGAATTAATCTCTGAATACAATTGCCAACAATGCAGACAAATAAATCAAACGAATACTTTGTTTTCACACTGTTGTGACTGAAATATGCATTAGCAATAATAAAAACATTCAAAGTCCAGGTGTACAGCATTTGGCTGTAAACGTGTCCGCGCCTTAGCTATCGCACATTTAACGGTGTTTAAAAAAAATAAAACCATCACAATCAGAAACAAACTCCACAGCCAACCGAACAGAACTCATTTTCGGAGACTTATTAGTGACGGAAAAGAGTTTGTTTTGGGTTGAGGGGAAGTAAAGGTGAGGTGGGAAGGGTAAAGGCGCCACGTGTGAACCGCCTGCGAAAAAAAAACCGAGTTTGACCGGACGTGCTTATATTTGAAGTGTATACTTTGATTCTGTACCGATATTTATCTTGTTGGATATTTTGATGAAATAAGTAATCTGTTCACAATATAATAAACAGCAACTTCGTTCAACAAACTCCATCTTTACTTACATGTGATTTACTGATATTTTCTAAAAGTTGCAATGCTGGCTGCTATCAATGTACTCGTGGATGTGGGTGAAACTTCGTTTGCGGAGGAGAAAAAGTCATAACCCCTTTTTTTTCCACGGTGTAATTGAGTAAAAAGGATAGTCATAAAAATCTGTGGCTACCCAGCTACCCGTGTACCAAAAACAGTTGAAATCCGTTAAACCGTCTTGGCGTGATGAAGCCACAACGACACATAATAACATACAAAAAAAAACGGTTCAGTGACCTCTACATAGTCCGTTACACTATTTTTAATGAAAAACTAGAAGGTGCAAATTCGTTCACGGAGAACAAAAAGAAATAGCCCTTTTTTTCGACAGGGTAGTCGGGTAAAATGTATCCTATAACGATCTGTGAATACCAAGGTACCCGTTTACCAAAAATAGTTGAAATCCGTTCAGCCCGTCTTGGCGTGATGAAGCCACAACGACACATACAAACATACAAAATTCAAAGTGACCTCCAAATAGACCCTTACAATAGTTTTTTTAAAAGACAGACGTATATTATACTAACTTACATCTGTATTCATTTTTATTTTTAAGCAACCTCTGCCAATTAGGCAGGACACTTTCGTCTTTGTTATTGTCCTGTCATCGGTATACATATACATGTCATCAGTATAACCTCGCTCTGAGCTTCAATTTCAATCCCCTTCTACTATAAATAGACACTGAATATCAAAACCAAATGTCCCGCTACTTAACACTCCCACTTTAATTGATAGTTTAATCGCTGTGAACCTCCTGCGCCTCGGTTCACACGTCTGTCACTCCTGCGCATTATGAAAACAAAACTGTGAGACGATTCTCTTCTCTCATTGCTATTTAAATTTCAGTGTGTTCCGAATAAGACCTTGTTTATACAGTCATTGAGTTTACACGTGGATCTTAAAATATATCACACTTTATTAAAGCACCCTTAGTTTATTTGGTTGCTGGATTTTGAATCGTATATTCAATAATCTAAGATGGCCGAAGTCGCTCTGACTCATGATCTAGGTGGTAACAGAGAGTACTAATGATAACCAAGGTGATGGAAGCTATCGGCTTTCTTCCACCACGGTAAGGTACTTTTGTAAACCTCATACATAACCATATGTGATCCTAATTTTGGTAGCATTTTTGGTAGCGATCATGGTATTGCGCTATAGATGTGGAAAATATCAATTAAAACGATTAAACATCAAAACTATTGTTTGTTTTGGACACCCGCAAGGTGGTCCGACGACCAGGTTAGGGTTGCGGGACTCGCTGAATGCGGGTCGCCTCTATCCGGCCCATGTGGAAATCTATTGAGGAGTCCTGTATCCAGCAGTGGACGTCCTATGGCTGAAATGATGATGATTGTTTGTTTGTTTTTTTTAATGTAAAATCATCACATATTTTTATACAATATTGATACAAAGATCTAAGTAGAAAATAAAAATTAATTGCGATCCAGTGCAGTCTAAGCCAGAATCGAACCATAAGGTACACAACCTTTCAAAAATTAATGGTACATAAGGTAACGTATTGTTACCGAAGGTAGCGGATTAATTCGTTGTGAATCACAAGCGGCCTGATGGTCTAATGGTTCAGGACAATGTTCCGGTATAACAGAGACGCTGGTTCGATTCCGGCTTAGACTGCAGTGGATCGCAATTAATTTTTCTTTTCTACATAGATCTTTGTATCAATAAACTGTACTATTATAAAAATGTGAAAATTAAATGTTAGTACATTCGAATCTTCAATGGCATTAAATTCTTACAACTTCATAATATATTATTAAGTGCAAGAAATCGTATGATAGATAATTTAATTTCATATAAATTTTTAATTTCATATAATGTCAAAAAAAAAACAAAAAAAAAAAAAAAAAAAAAAAAAAAAAAAAAAAAAAAAAACAAAAAAAAAAAAAAAAAAAAAAAAACAAAAAAAAAAAAATAAACCACTTTGCTTGACAATACAGTATATTGAACCAAAGCACAAGTAATCTCTATTCACAAAAGTACAAAAAATAAATATAGATCGGACCGATGCCATTATTCCAAGAAAAATCTTAATAGCGTGAAGTAGGATTTCACCTCGCTGGTACAGCGCCATCTAGCGGATAATTGGAAGACTAATCTTACGAACAATTGCACACGGCACTTTGTTTACATTAAATGAATACTATACGATTGAACATTCCGCCCACCAAGGACAAACTGAGGGATTGTCCTTATAACCGCCCACCATGACAATAAAACGGGCTGTTATGTTAATCAAAAATAAAAATTAAAACATTAATCATGTGTATGTAATACTAGCATCGACATAGAATATCTAAGCTATGCAGATATTTAACTTTAACATTGTTCAACTTCTTGAGGAAATGTTGGCTAAATTAATCGTGGGTCTTTATCCACACGCTTATTATCACATCTTACACACAGACATAAAAAAAAGAAAAACAAATATCATAATGGAAACTATCCAATATCATTAAGTATCAGGTTTCAATTGGCAGTACACATAGTTTCCCGACAGATCTCTTAATGATACCGCCTTTACATTTTAGGCTAACAACACGTGTGATACCGTCCAATCCGGGGTGTTTATGAGTAACTCTACCGTATAACCACTTAGCTGGAGGAAGATCATCCTCTTTAACCAAAACTACATCTCCAAGAGCCGGCTCAGGTGTTTGATGTCCCCACTTGTACCGATGATAGAACTGGGTCAGGTATTCACGAGACCAGCGACGCCAGAAGTCTTGGACCATTCTTTGGGTGAGCTGCCATCTTCTTAGGCTGCTTATGTTCGCAGATTCATAATTGTAGTCTGGTACCAACACTAAAGGTTCTCCTACTAGGAAGTGTCCGGGGGTTAACGGCATCGGATCGTTGCAGTTCTCATTTACTGTCGACATTGGTCTCGAGTTAAGACATGCCTCAACTTGTGACAACACTGTTGCCATTTCCTCGAAAGTTAGAGTTGAGTTCCCCACGACCCTTTTGAGATGATATTTGGTGGATTTAATACCAGCCTCCCAGAGACCACCAAAGTTTGGTGAATGAGGTGGTATGAAGTGCCAGTTGGTTCCATTGGTAGCCAGCTCATTCATTATTTCCGGCAGCATGGAGGATCTTTCATCGGCAAACAATTGTTTGAGTTCCCGTGCTGCACCAACGAAATTCGTCCCATTGTCACTCCATATGTCTGAACAGTGGCCACGACGTGCCACAAATCTTTTGAACGCGGCTATAAATCCTTGTGATGTCAAGTCACTAACTGGCTCCAGATGTATTGCTCTTGTAGCCATACATATGAAAAGACATATGTATCCTTTGTATGCATGATGACGTCTGCCCTTTGATGTCCTGATGTTTATAGGTCCTGCATAATCTACGCCGCTGTGAAGGAACGCTCGAGTGACGGTTCCTCTTACTGAAGGCAATTGTCCCATTAACTGATGCTGGTTTGCAGCAGCATATCGTATGCACGTCACACATTTGCGTACAAATTGACTGACCAGGGTTTTTGCGCCCACTATCCAATACTTAGATCTTAAATAATTCAGCATAAGCTGTGGAGCGCCATGTAAGGTCCTTTGATGTGCGTCAGCGATTACTAAATTAGTGAAGTGAGAGCTGTGAGGCAAAATAATTGGATGCTTCATGTCTTCACTGATTTGAGCAAGTTGGAGTCTTCCGCCTACTCTTAATATTCCTTCTTCATCAAGGATTGGATTTACAGAGGTGAGCTTACTCTTTTTATTAATATTTTCCTTCTTTTTCATTTTCAGGATTTCTTCCATAAACTGTTCATGTTGAACTAATTTTATACATACTGTTAAACTGCTTCGTATTTCTTGACTCGATAACCATTTATTGAAAACTTGACCTTGACATATTTTAGTAAATCTTCTGCAGAGAGCCACTACACGAATCAATCTTCTTAGACTTGAAAACCTGGACATAATTTCGGTTTCAGGTGATACATCATTGTCAAGTCTGCAGGTATTTATTAGACATAGCTTATTTACCTTTTCTTCTAATTTTGTTTCCTTGACTATGATTTTTTTGTAATTTATGATTTTCTGTTTCAGCCAAGCCGGTCCTTCCTTCCAGAGCGCATCATCTACAGTTTGGTAAGTACCTCTTGACGCGCTGTCAGCAGGATTGTCTTTGGAGACGACATGAGACCACTGTTGAGGTTCTACTAATGTTATGATTTCAGAGACGCGGTTCGCCACGAACGTCTTCCACCGGTTCGGGCGACTGTTCAGCCAAGACAAGACTATGGATGAATCCGTCCAGGCGTGAATATTCATCTTATCTATGCCCATTACATCCGCGACCTCCATCAATAACTTCGCTAACAACACTGCGCCACAGAGTTCCAACCTCGGGATGGAAATTTGTTTAATCGGAGCCACCTTCGTTTTGGCTGTAACTAAGGAAACATGTACCTTACCATCTTCATCGATGACACGAGCATATACCACAGCTGCATATGCTTCTGAAGATGCATCACAAAAGCCTTGTAGTTCTAACGTTTCGTTGCTAGCGCTAGACCGAATCCACCGTGGCAATTTAAATTTGGTAAGTTGACCTAAACTTTCTCTATAAGTTAGCCATTCCTTCAGTAACTGAGCAGGGACCTCATCATCCCACTCAATTCCCGAGAGCCATAATTTTTGAATAAAAATCTTGGCTGATATAATTACAGGGGCGAGCCATCCAAGCGGGTCAAACAAACGTGCTATATCTGAGATAACATTTCGTTTAGTTAAAGGCATTTTGGGGGGAGGGAGCTGCACTGTGTATTCGAAGTCATCTGTACTCCGATTCCAAGTGAGTCCTAGAATTTTCATTATCGTATCGATTTTGAGTGGTAAGTTTTCTGTCTTTGCAGTATTTTCATTTCCAAGCTCTTGCATTAACTCTTCATTGTTAGTTTTCCATTTTTGCAACTCAAATCCACCTTTTGCTAATAGTTCTTTTAATTCCTCGTATATTTTCTTTCCTTCTTCCACAGATTCACATCCGGTCAGCAAATCATCCATGTAAAAATGGTTTAACACCCGCTCAGCAGCAAAAGGTAAGTCAGTACCTTCGTCATACGCGACTTGATGCAATGAGCGGACGGCTAAATATGGGGCTGACGCCGTGCCGAAAGTCACTCGAAGTAACCTGAAATGACCCATCTCGTCTTCAGGGCTTTTACGCCATAAGATGCGCTGAAAATCGGCATCATTTTCATCGACCTTTACTTGTCTGTACATTTTGACGATATCTGCTACCAAACAGATGGGATGCATACGCCATCGAAGTATGATGTGACGAAGATCAGCTTGCAAGGTCGGTCCCACTAATAAATCCTGATTTAGTGACACTCCATTATCACCAGGACACGATGCGTCAAAGACAACTCTCAATTTCGACGTTGTTTTGTCTTCCCGGATTACGGCATGGTGAGGTAAGTATACTACGTCAGTTTTATCTTTTTCCTTTTCAGGTACCTTCTCCATGTGACCTAAATCGAGGTATTCTTCTATGACTTCAGCGTAGCGTGCTTGCAGTTGAGGATCTCTTGCAAATCTTCTTTCCAGTTGCATAAAGCGTCTTGTAGCTATAATTTCCGAATTCCCGTCTTTGCAACTAGGATTTACATCTCGAAACGGAAGTTTAACAATGTACCGACCGGTGTCATCTCTTTTAGTGGAAGCTTTAAATATATCCTCACATTTCTTTTCTTCATCGGTATAACTATCGTTTGGAGATTTGATCGAAATATCAGCCTCGAGTTCCCAGAATTTTTTGAGAAGCTCGTTTTCATTGACTTGAATGTGGTTAACACTGATATTTTTGTATTCTGTTGAATCAGATGTGCGAACCGGTCCCGACAAGATCCAACCTAAAGTTGTCTTTTGGGCTACTGGTGCTCCTGATGATTTGATAATACCCTCTTGAAGTATTTGACCATAAATGTCAGCTCCAAGGAGCATGTCAATTTTGTTTGGTTTATCAAATGATGGGTCGGCCAGCTCAACATTGTTTAACTCAGACCATAGCTCGACAACGACCCATTTTTCTGGTAGGACCGATGTCAGCTTGTTCAACACGAAAGCATTCACATTATATTTAAATTTCGGATCAAGAAGTGATTGAATTGTTACCTTAACCATCGACTTGGACGCCAAAGAGGCGCCTTCGTCACTTCCTAGACCTGAAATTGTGCTTTTGTGTTGAATTTTCTTTAGCCCTAATAACTGGACTGCAGACTCTGTGATCAAAGAAGCCTGTGATCCCTGGTCTAGTAAACACCTGAGAGTGATTCCCGAGCCATTTTTCGATTGTGCCTTGACTAAAGCCGTTGCTAACAATACTTGATTACGGCTGGTCGAAAAATGACTTTTAATTTCTGTACAAGTGGGTTCATCGTGCGATGATGAACTTGCTGAAGCAGTGTGCACAGCCACGCTCCGCTCGGCTGATTGATTCGATACTTCAGAATCAGCCGTTGAAGTGGTATTCTTGGGATGTAGTAGAGAGTGATGTTTCTTTTTACATATACGGCATCGAGTGGATTGACGACAAGAAAATGCAGAGTGATTAGCACCTAAACAATTAAAACATAAATGGTTGGATTGAGCGAAATCACGACGTGCATCAGTATCGTTTTTTGCAAAACCCTTACAGTTACTAATTCTATGATCTTCGGAACAAAAAGCACATGATAGAGTAGTAACGTGATGAACCTTTGGATTAGCTTGAGCGTTGGACCCTTTATTGACATAACTATTGGAACCTTTATTGGCAAAGTTATTTGCAGTGTTTTTTAATATTCTGGGTTCAACAAATTCCAAAGCTCTAAACCGAGTTTCCAAAAATCCATAAAACTGACTAAGAGTGGGCAAATCTTCTGACAATTCACTAGATTTTAATTCCCATTGCTTCCTGGTTTCAGGGTCTAATTTTAAACAAATTATATAAATTATTACTATGTCCCAACTAGAGACATCGACGCCGATATTCTCCAAAGCGTGTAAACATTCGTTCGTGGTATCCAACAACTCCTTTATAGCATTCGCAGATTCCGATACTAAGTTACGTTGGCTCATTAGTCGTTTCAGTATGTGATTCGCCAGATATTTCTTGTTATTGTATCTTTTTTCAAGTAGTTCCCAACACGTTTTGTAGTTATCGTTTGTGACACTGACATGTCTTACAAGTTGCTCCGCTTCGCCAACTAAGTGACCTTTCAGGTAGTGTAATCGCTGAACATTATCTAAAGACGTGTTATTGTGAATGAGAGACGTAAACAGATCCCGGAACGTTGTCCACTCTGAGTATTTTCCGGAGAAAACAGGGATGGTAATTTTAGGTAATCTAATATTCGATTTGCTACCTTCAGTCTCGCTGTTGCTGTTAGTTCCGCTCCCAGGACATGACTTGTTCTCTAGTGCACTAATTGCTGACTTCAATTCAAAATTGTAATCTATGTACAAATCCTCAGTCTTGTTATACACGTCGTTCTCAACATATACACTTTCTTCCAAAACGTTAGGTTCCGTGTCCAACACGACTTGAGTATGTGTTAAATTGAACTGTGCCCATAAATCTTCCAACATCTGCAATCTAGTACTTAAATAATTCTTGGACCGCAACCGCTCTTTAGGGGACTTTTTGAAATTATCCTTGGCTCTCTGGATGCGTTGCATCAAATCACATTGTACCTTGATATTGTTTGCCATTTTGAAGAGTGAATTTTTGTAAGTCCAAACTTGGTGCAAATTTTTCTAAGTCCAATTTGATGCAAAATTTGCTAAGTCCAAACTTGATGCAAATATTTCTAAGTCCAAATTATTCAGAATTCGGCTAAGTCCAAATTGTCGCGAATTTTTCTAAGTGTTTCTGCACTTTTAACTCTGACTAAAATTGGGCATGGATTCCCCGTTGTTCCATTTTTAGGCGAATTATTCTAAGTCACTAGAGCTCAACTTTTCTAAGTCCAAGAATGTTAAATTTTTCTATGTTTAAATAATCTTCAAATATTATAAGTCCACTAGTTAATAAATGAAAGTACTCACAGTTTAGTCTTCACACACTCACGCACACACTGTACTGATGACGACACACGCTGCTCTGCTGACGTCACGATGCGATGACGACACACGCTGCTCTGCTGACGTCACGATGCACTGACGTCACACGATACTCCGATGACGTCCACCTTCAGTAGCAACCCGCTACCGCGCCGATGGCCAAGACTCCTGCAGCATCAATCCACAACGAGCACGCTTCCAGCTCGAAGGACCATGTTCAGGGGGGTCCCAAAAATAAACCACTTTGCTTGACAATACAGTATATTGAACCAAAGCACAAGTAATCTCTATTCACAAAAGTACAAAAAATAAATATAGATCGGACCGATGCCATTATTCCAAGAAAAATCTTAATAGCGTGAAGTAGGATTTCACCTCGCTGGTACAGCGCCATCTAGCGGATAATTGGAAGACTAATCTTACGAACAATTGCACACGGCACTTTGTTTACATTAAATGAATACTATACGATTGAACACGGCTTTTCTACTTTTATAGAGCGGTGCATGTACTTATAAGGGTTTTCTACTTTTAAGGACACCGCACTTTAAAAGCTTTAAGGCAGTAAAATGCATTCGTTACACACATCAAATCAAAATTAGGTTTAGTCATTGTTAGTCCAAATTCTCAAAACTTGAACAAAACAATCTCCAGAAATAATTCCAGTACTCACTAGACGCCGAAAACGTCGAAACCCGCGCCGGCCGACCGAACCCTAAACGTATGCAAATTTTATTTTTTAAAAATTCAACTGGCCGGCCACATGTCGCCCGGCTCTTTTATTGCTTTTATTGGGTTGTTCACTTTTGCCCACCTTCCTTCCTGCAGATTTTACCGTATTTTTGCTGACAGTTATGAGTGTTTTTTTTCCGACTTTGTGGAGTTTTTGCCTTGCTTTGGCGAAATTAGATGTAGAAAATTGTGAATTAAATGCATAAAGGGCGAGTCGGGCGAAATGGGGACTGAGACATTATTTGTGCTGTCTAAAAAAATACACGTTTCAGGCAACATGTGCAAGTAGCTAGCGTTACTGAAAAGAAATTAACCGCAGGGTACATTTAATCTTTATTAGTTTTAGATCTACTAAGGGAACTTGACCCAACGTTTTAGATTACATTATTAAAAGGGCAGCGTCTGGGTCCTCATAATAGGGTGTTCTCTGACAGAGCAGAACTCGGCTTTAACCAACCGCGAATGTGAATATTATTACGCGACCAATACGTAAATATTACCGGATAATTTTAACACAAATCGAACTAGTCACGTGGTAAGCTCAATAAGGCTTGTGTTATGAGTGCTTTGAATGCTTATGATACTAGATATATTTTACTTATATACATATAAAACATCCAAGACTCAGGAAAACATATTGATACTCATCACACAAATATTCGCCCTTACCGGGATTTGAACCCAGGACCTTGAGCTTCGCAGGCAACGTTACTTCCACTGAGTTCAATCGATTGACAGTAATCGTGTAATTAAGTATGTCTGAGTTGTGAAACTGTGTGGTTGTAGGTTTTGTAGGTAAAATTGGTCCATAGTATTCAAAACGTATTTGCAATCGTTCAAGTCTCAGAGTGCACTTACGGTCGGGTTTGCCTTCTCCGTGCCACAAAAACGCAGAGTACTACAATTTATAAACATTTTAAATTTATGTCCTAGGTATATCGTATTAAACCTCAGAATTATATTGCTTACTTATATAAATATTTGAGGGCAAGTTTTACGAGACGTTGACGTGACGTTTTTATTAAAGAAAGGTGGTCGGATCAGACGTCGTAAAACTGACCCCGTGCCATTCATTATTAAAGGAGAGTCTTATTCTTCCTGTTGAAAGCTAAAGGTCCTAACCGAATAATACTTGATATAAGTATAAGCTTTTGTGTAAACAGCGGTGTTCGTCATTTTTCTATGAGTTATGTGGAATTATTTTATCCGAGCTTACGGAAAAGAATTTTTGCTCTTTACTTTTCTATATAATTCTACTGGAAGCAGGGAATTTAGACGCCCAATTAAAAAAATCCGTACTTGCCTACTAGTGCTAGTCTGACTTTTACATATCCCATAACTGGCTAGTTATGTTTGCGCCAGGCAAGTATCGATGGCGTCGGATTAATGAGATGGAAACACTATAATAATGTCTAACCGGCTGAACATAATAAGTTTTAAAAGAAAATGACTTCGATAGATCTATCTTTATAAATTTCTTGTTATACCTATTTATAATAATATTGGAGTTTATTAAGAGGAAAATGTGTCATTTTTTATAATGTTTTTTCCTAGTATAAATATATAACTAGGCTTTGAATTTTAAGCCTCATATTAGTTAATTTTTCGTAGGGATTAAAAATATATTTACAATTTCGTTCGCGGAGGAGAAAAAATCATAACCCCTTTTTTTTCTGTAGCATAGTCGGGTAAAAAGTATCCTATAACCATCTCTTACTTTGGAAAGATCATATCGGACCGATCATAGAAGAGTGATATGATAATTATATAATTAGACGGTGTTACGTAATAACGCATCAAACGACACTAAGTTCATACAGAAAACGCAATTTTAAGATTACAATATTAAACCCCATTTTCTCAACTTGATTATATGTCCCTTGATTTGTTATTGCATAACCTAGTCCAATTTACATATTGTTGATTATATTTTTGTAACTATTGAATATATTTTATTCTTTGTAAGTTTGTGACGATGAAGATGAACCGATGCTCTGGTGAAGATCGCGGTAAAACGTTGGATGAGGACTGCGCACGAACTTTCGCTATGGAGATCCTTGGGGGAGGCCTTTATCTAGCTGTGGACGTCCTTGGGCTGATGTGATGATGATGATGAAGTCTAAAGGCAGCGGTTAACTTAAATATTCTTAGAATTTCTACATAAATATCCATCGCTTCTCCGAATAGCTTGACATTCCAAAGCACGAATAAAACAATGAAACCTAAAATTACAAAAACCTAAGACAATATTAAAATTCCTCATTGTTTTCATAACAAGCTTACCTCTTTGAAAGTAATATTTTTTTAAAGCGAGGGGAGGTCGGGGCGGGTTGGTATAATAAATGCGGCCGGGCGAACATATGAAATATAAAGTTTGGCCGGACAGTGACGCGACCACCTACGCGGGCGCACGGGGTTACATGCCGCGTTTGATTATCCTATTTATTTAAAAAACATTTCTTAAGTTGTTTGAATTTAAGTACTATCAACAGCATAATTGCATGGACATGGCAAAGACGATAATCGCTTGGCTGTCTTAAGATGCTGAGAGCACGTAGCTCTCAGCATTGCATGATGGTTACAAAAAAATAAACTAGATGGCGTCGTTATGAAAACGAACAAAGAATTTAATGCTTTGTTTGTTGATATGTAAGCCTCACAAGCACTAAAATTGTTCTGTAATAGAATAATCTACTACATGGATGCAAAAAAAGTGTATGTGTATACTTGCGGGAATAAGGCATCAAGACAGTTGCAGGCCTTATTTTACGGAGTTTGGTATTCTTACATTGCCAAGCTTATATATTTTTGAATTAGGTATGTTCGCGCGCAAAAATATACATTTATTCAATAAACAGCAAAACAAACGATTTAAATATAAACTCATACTACCGGTACCAACTTTAGAAATGTTCAGAAATAGCCCCCATTACGCAGCAGTTAAATATTACTACCATATCCCAAATAATATAAAAGCAGAAGAAAAAGACACAATATTTGCAAAAAAATTAAAGACATTCCTTACGCAGAAATCCTACTACTCGGTGAAAGAGTTTTTTGATGACAAAAATTAAATAGACCAGATTTTGTAAGATATATGCATACATTATTATTATAATTACTTCTTCTTTTGTTACTATTTAGCAACTTTAAGTTCAACTGTGGCTGTGCTTAATTTCTTTTCTATGTGTTATGTTAGTTTTAATCTTAGTTTTAAGGCAATTGCTATACCCTTTCAGGGTCCATGTGATACCCATATATTTTGTAAGAACTTGTTACCATGGTGCAATAAACGTTATTATGATTATTATTATGATTAATATAATTACTATTAAAGAAAAGCTTCCACATATTCACTGTAATGCGACCAGATTGCACATTGGGCACTACGTGATCGTTATTATAACGCAATGATATTTAATAAGTATAGATACGGTACACGCGTTCCTAAAGTGAGCCTTTATATAGGGGCTAATTAGCGCTTATCGCTTCAGTCACTCCCGGGCAAGCGAGAGAAGCGTACGTTGACACGAGTTTCCGTTAGCTGCGAGAATGAACCTGTGTAAGTGCAATAACTATACATCCAAACGCACTAAGGTAACAGGAATAACATATCATAAGTAATCACCTGAAATAATGTTATTTTTATCGATTTTATCCTTAAATTTGATAATATTATAACTCCATGATGATTGATGACGCTATCACAGAGAAAGAGACAACGTTATGTCCTCTACAATGAGAGTGATAAAGACAAAACAGACTGCGAACATAGATTAATACAACAGATGCGTCATAATAAATCACATTGAATTCTAAGTTATATGTATTACATGGTTAACTTTAACTTACAGCCCAATATATTTATTCGGGTTTATTTATAAGAAAATTAAAGTTTAAATATAAAATGTGCATTTTAGAAGTAGATCTTTGTGTATCCATAATAAAAATATAAATAAGTGAGTGAATTATTATAAGTTATTGGTATTTTTACGTTGTTAGGTACAGTTAAACTGAAAAGAATTTGAATATATTAATATGTTGTACAGTCAAGATCATAAATAGGCCGGGCCGCGGAGCGTTTCCACCGTTGCACTTTTATGTAACGAATTTTTTTGATCATACGTGACGAAATTTGATAATTTTTTGGAATAGAAATAGAAAATGATGCCTTGCCTACCTTATGCCTAATAATCTGATGCGTTTGTCATTTTATTCACCAGTAATTGGTTACATAAAAGTAGCGGCGGTTGAAACGCTCCGCGGCCCGACCCAAATATGTATTAACATCCTAAAATAACTGTTACAAGTAGTTATTTAGACATTCCACTATCATTAGTCGTTCGATTATGTATTTTGTATATATGCCTTGTAACATTTTTGACGCCAACTGTGCAATATTTCCATTGTTTTAACAATTTGGATTTTTAATTAGCTGAAGTGAACTGACAGATGTTAACGTGAATATTTCGTTGTTTAGAAATAATTTCATTAAAGTATACATGAGAATCCGTGTAACCAGTAACTTTTATTCATAAAAATACTGGACTTCAGCTATATAATAAAGTAATTATGGCCGATGTGTGTCTGTAAGCGTCAGTTCACTCCAGGTAATAAATCAAATCACTACGAATGGTTTTGACTAAACCGATACTTAATAAATTGAATATTTAGGGTTCCGTAGCCATACGGAACCCTTATAGTTTCGTCACGTCCGTATGTCACAGGCATTTTACTTCATGTGTTTAGTGCTACAAGTCATAACAAATCACCACAAGTGATTAGGGAAGAAAGCAACTTATTAAGTTTTAGGAATTCATTAAAAAAATATCTAATTCAGAAATGTTTTTATTCAGTAAATGACTAATTAACCGAATGTATAAATTAGATATGTATGACAGTATATGAAGAAATTTTTTATGACATTTAAATTCAAATATTGAAACTGTACTCATACACACGAATAATATTAAAATATTGTACACTAGTTTTAGGTTACTTAGTTTCAAATATTGATGTGCCCTTGCAGGGTTCATAGCCGCAACTGTAAATCTCCTATAACATCTATTTGTACCATGAATGCAATAAATCACTTTGACTCTGACTTAAAAACTATAAGATGTATATTAATGTAATTTGGAACATAGGTGTCTTGTGTAAGCCGCTATTTAGTTTGATAGTTAAATAATATATATATTTATTTATTTATTTATTTCTAGGGGGGGCACTCAACACATGTAAACGAAACTGAAAAAAAAAAAATCAGCAAATATCAATGTGTGGCACATCATTCGACAAATCTTCTAAAAAATGTTTCTAAACTACGAAAGTTTATTTCAACATGATCCGACATACTGTTTTTAAGTTATTGAGAAAAAAATGCGCTTCTTAGCAAAAGGACGTAAGTGCCGGGGAGATACGTTCTTTTGTGAGTGTTTTTTTAAGTTTGCACCTCGCTTATATGCAATGCTATATAGATATCAGGTGCAAACTTAACCGGAACCGGCTAATATAATAATGAACGGGTACGTGAAAGTTCGTACGGAACCCTCGGTGTACGAATCGGACTCGCACTTGACCGGTTTTTTTTATAATTACGTAAGTGATCAAGACGTCACTTGTCTTTTGTGATATAAACTAAAAATAATATGTTAGTTATATATATTATTTTCATTTAAAGTACCTTATGTTATATCAAAGTCAGTTTTTAGTCATTTATTGACATGCCCGCAACGCAAAGTGACCACCAGATAGCGGTATTAACTATTAACATTACACACACGATCATCCGTTGATTAAGGTAGAAATTGTATGCACCTTCTGCTTAGTTAATTTCTCTAATCTATGTCAAACGTCCGGTGATTGGTGTTCAGCGCAAAGGTAGAAACACTCATTCGCAAGCAACAACAGGCTAGTTGTCTCTTTCTTGTGTATTATTTTGATAAAGCTTTCCCTTTTTCGCATTTTGTTAATGTTTATTGTAAACAATAATTAAAATGCGAATGTGTGATGCCGCGATGTTGGAAGTACTTTTTGCGGTTGTCATGTTCAAGTATAACCTATCTATACTTATAAATATCATTGTTATAACGCGTATTATTTCGACGCCACAAGCTAAAACCTCCGTGTTGACTAGTGAAACGTTTTTTCGTCAGTGAAAATGACATTACTTTAATCGGCATTTAAGTATTCTCGAGCAAACTTTAGTCTCGCTTCTTGGAGCCGTGGAGTCAGGGTTTGACTGCATGCTTGCGAGGATGTAAACTGTCACTGTGTGGAGAACACGGCGAACAGTGTCCACGCCTGTGTTAAATAAACGGGTGTAATGGGTTGTTGGTGGAAAACCATTTTCTTCATATTCCTGGACCATGCTTTGACGCCGCTGTGCGCTTATAAGTCGAGGTCTACCGATCCTTTGGCTGTGCAGATCCTTTATGATCCTTCCTCTGTGAATTGTCGCACCCATAACACAACTGTTTTCCTCTGTATCAATTTTCAGAAATGAATAATCATTATTAAATTAGCATACATATATAACTAATATAAAAAATCTAGAAAGAAATTTAAACAAGAATACTTACGCTTACACCGGTTTCTGTGGCAATTTCTGACAAATGTTTACCTTGACTATGCAAAGTAATTATTTGTTACATTGTGGCTAAGTCAATATTGCAACGAGAACCCATTATTACAAAATAAAAGAACTAAATAAATACTTAAACTCAATCAAAAATACAATCAAACGGACGGCAGCCGCAAGAGAACGAACGAACAGTTTCTTTGTATAAAAACTATTACGGTATATTCATAATCTTAAGTCTATCCTCTAAGTATTTTTTTTTAATTCATTTATAATATTCGCACATATTTAACAATATATTTACAGTACGCCAAACTGTAAAACAGTTTGTTGGCGTCGCGTTCTGACAATACAATTCTTATGCAACGTGATGCTTACTATTACTAACTACATACATAACTAAAGATAGATACAAACAATGTACAAATGAGGACTCAGTCACCATCCCGTGTTATTTTATTACCTACTTCGCTAAAGTAAAGTTTACATCCGTTTACAAATGGATAGTAATTGACGTCCTCGGTTCGACACAAGGTATTACAGGTGCATAGGGCCATTGTACATACGAATCCTGAGTAAGTATATTTAGTCATCAGTATCATTTAGTATCTTTTTCAATTTGATTTTTAAACTTCCTAGTTTTAATTTTTCCTCCTCAATCAGTAAAGGGTACTTATTATATTTTAGGAACTAGGTACTCTTTGGTTCTTTTTGCGTAATAGTTTTTGGCAACCGGCTGTAACAATAATTTCCTTTTAGTGGACCTAGTAGTGACGTTTTTTCTGCCTTTGTACTTTATACTCATCACTATAGTAAGTTTCTAGGATATTTAGGTATATAGTCTTACAATGTACAGGGAGAATTTTGCAAACCGAGAACAGTGCATCATAGTTATTTCTATATTTACTCTTTACTTTGTCTTCTAGGTATTTCATTAGTCTTATCTGTAGCTGTTTTATCCAGTCTTAAAAGTAAGTATATATAAAGTAAATATGTCTTAAAAGTAAGTCCATAGCAACTCAGTCCATAACTCAGCAGTGAATCAGCGAGCGCATGGTAAACAATGTGCAGGGTGCGTTTATTTACTATTCTACTTAGATGATAAAATTGACCTAAAATTGTCCTTAATTTATAAACATGTAATTTCCAGTTAAAATATTTGTCAATTGTCAAATATTTAAATTGTATGTGTGGTTACTTTTATATAATTGTTGCACTTTTCAACAACTATTCAACATGTGACTTTATTATATATATTTATTTGTTTAAATAAAAATGTTTTGTTTAAGCAGATGTGAAATAATCTCAGTAAAAAATAAATTTAAAAAACTATTAACACTAAACGCATGCCTTGCAAACGTAGGTGATTAGTGATTACAAATACGGTTATAAATTTCATCCATGTCGAATATGGCTTGATGGCTAAGGGGTTTAATGACTTGATCTATACGACGAATGTTCCGGGTTCAAATCCTCTCGAACACGGTATAGGAATAAAGCGTTTTTGTATTTTGTGTTTGAATTAGCAAAATCATCGATGGCTTTGGTTTTTATATGACGGTGCATTAAAAAATACTGGATTCTGAAAATACGTTCCATAATGTAAATTGAATATTTGAGTGACTTGCCGTGTGTGTTTGGCAATCGTAAGTTCAACCGAGATTTTTTTTTAATATTTTGATGTTATCAACGCCATCTAGTAAGATCTTATGAAACCAATGTCGTTACCGGATAGATGGCGTCTCGTTTCGCTGCAAAGCAAACTTTCTGACAAATGTCCATGCAATTATGCTGTCCAGTGTACATACTTATTTCGTAAAGTGTACTGTAAGTACCTAGCTGTGGCGTGGCGTCAAACATATTGTTGGTAAAGCCTGAGTATATATTTTCTTATGTTTTTAAACACTAAAATAAAGTACTCAAATGACTTAAAGTAGGCAAGCTGATGAGAATTGGGTTCTATTAACGCCACGCCATAGGACGTCCACTGCTGGATACAGACCTTCTCAATAGATTTCTACATGGGCCAGATAGAGGCGACACATATCTCATGACCACCTTGGCGGCTGGCCTTCACAGCTATGGAAGGCAGTAGCAAGCAGCTATAGAGAGCTATGGAAAGGGCTGTGCTCGGGATCTCTCTACGAGATTAAATCCTCACCGACATAGCAAACAGGGTAACCAAAATAGTTAGCTATAGTTGCAATTCAAAATATTCTGCGCCTAAATATATAACTTCAGTAGGTAACAGGATTTTAAAACTAGTACTTAAACATTTTGTGGTGATCAAGCTACTCAAAACGATTTTAATCACAATCCCATGTAAACCAACCGCCCCTGTGGCAATATTGTATCTAGTAGAAGTGTCCACGTACAGAAGTGTTTGTATGAAAAATATTCCAATATCGAGCCCGCCCACTCCTCGGAGGGGGGAGACTGATGGAGCGACACTAGAAAATATAAGGTGATCGTAAGATGGCTATCTTATTCGAGGGACGAAATTGTATGTGTCTCTTTATTGTAGGTGGCTGAGATCGACTGCTGGCTTTCTTTCATATTCTAGACAAATGTTTTTTGGGTAAGACTTGTTTTTTCTAAGCAACGACGTATAAACAAATAAGATGACATATAAACGTATCAGCAGCGTAACAATTGTCATGGTTTATGATTGTGTGAGCTGTCAAATTTCAGATAGCATTACAAATAATTCTGTCGTTACTCCTTGTCCTGAACTAGTGTGATATGTTTTTGATTAAGTTGAAAAATATCAAACTCCAATATGTCCAGGTAAATTAGTAACCCCTAGTAATTTTGAAATAAAAAAACTTTTTTTATTTTGGACCGTGGACATATTAAAATTTGATATTTAATAACTTAATAACAATGAGCGTTTACTCAAGCTATCATGGATTACGTTATGCTATCTTTCTAAATGTTTATTCATAAGCATTTATCAATTAATTTATGGGTTTCGGATTCCTTAAATCATGAGAACGGAATCATTACTAGAGAATAGTTCTTTTTTGAAATTTAATAAAGCACGTAACGCGCACGTAATGCCCCTGGCGTTTGCAAGCGTTTATAGGCTGTGGTGACTGCTTAACATCGAGCTGGCCTTACGCTTGTTTGGACCTTATTAGTATAAAAAAGCACTTCATTATTTCTGATGGAAGAGTCTAGAGGCTTAAAGGCACTGATTTTTATCTTAAAAATCTTTAAAACAAGCGTATTCCTAGTCAGATATCAGTTCGTATATAGGGCATGCTTATCTATTTGGTTACAAATAACATCATATTATTATAAAGAACATTCAAAATCAATTATATCCATAGACAATGTTTCTAACTAGTTTTGAATTATTCTACACATTTTAACATTTTGATGTATCATTCGACCTGTGAAACTCTCCTATTGAAAGCCATTAGTGGCATCAGTGCACGCATCACTCAGGATAGACCATAAATATTTGACCAAACCTGACCCCGCTTCCAGATAGCTTTGAAATATGATAATGATTATTTACCCCCGCCCACGGCGCAAGGTGATGTCCGAGCGGAAGCGGAAGGGCAAGGGAGCGCCCTCGTGTCTTAATTTCCGGTGCGCAGATCTCCTTACGATTGTGTTTTATCCTGAAGGGAAAGATTCGAGGAATGGTCGGAGATTTCGTTTTGGTATGCAGTGTGGTCCAATGTTTATAGAAATGTAAATAACTTATAGATAACATTCAATTAATATTCATAGACTACCTACATTGTTACAGGCCAATGTTTTATCCAAACATTTAATACGAATGTTCACTTTTTGGATGCATTTTCTATTTTATATTCGTTTTTAACTTTGCTATGTTACTTTCATGCGTTTGACTTTTGATATTATCCAATGATAATAAACGAATAAAAATCGAAATCATAAGTTTACATTGTAAACATTGGAATTTTTGATAAAAGTATTACCAAGACTGATATATCAGAAGGCATATCAAACGTACGTAAATTCTATTATATTTTTTCTTTTAAGCATAAGTTTTGATATGTTTTCTTGGAAAACTATGCGTTGAGTTTATACTTAAAATATATTTTAAGATTAGGCTAAGTAGGTACTAATATTGTACTCGTAATATTTAAGAGTTATTTAGAAGAAAATAAAATGTTCATAATAATAATCGCGGAAACAGAAGAAAATATTATAAAATGTTGAGTTTATTTCTGCTTTCTTCTGAACAGTGGTCTCCTCTTGGAAAATGCTTTAGAGACGGACTCGATAAAGTGTCTTTGCGGCCTACTTATAGAATAAAGATCATTGTTATGAAATATTATTTTTATTTATTTTATTTTTCATAAACACACATCTTTAAATTTCTTCCTAATAAGACATCTTCTATAGCTTAATTATATTTCATGACCAATTATATTTCATTATTTCATGAACAAAACTTTTCTGAAAACCAACTGAATTATCAACTGAATTTAAGTGACATACTAAATATTTCGCTTTGAATTAAAATCTACAAAAGACACATCATACTGAAACGATTAAATCCGGCCACAAACATGCATTATTTTAGCTTATACAAGCCTATCTTGACCAAAACATCTAGGATGAGATCAAAACAAGCATACTTCCAATGTCGTAAACAATAAGTTACCAAAAATACCGGAATCACCGCAAAATAAATCTAGTAAACTTAGTAATGTGGTCACTTTAATTCATACATCAAACATAGCGCATTAGTGGGGCCTATGAAAAACTAACTTTGCCTATTACCGAACCATAGCCATTTTAGCCCAACTTCCCCTCAACTCTCGACACCTAACTTGCAACTTTTTCACTTATTCTAACATCCATTGCCGCGCCGCAAGAACTTTCTACGTTGTTGTTTAGTAGAAAAATAGCAGTGGATCGAGGAAAGGTAAGATTTTGGTGGTTTTTATTGGGTCGCTAATGTTGTCTTTTTGGTCAACGTAAATTGTAAAAGTTTCGCGGTAGGACAGGCCAATGGTTATGAGCCCTTGATGAGGTTGGATAGAAGAGTGTTTTTTTACTTTACTGTGGTAAATATGAGTATGATGAAGGCATTTAATATTATAATGAGTTTAAGATAGAAATATAAAATTTGGTTTGGTACTCTATATTTTTATGTTTATTTATTTGTGCGCTAGGTTGGGTAACTTTATGTGAGTCTAAAGCAGAGTTACTAAATTTAAAGTAGAGATAGACAATAGGCGGTAAAGTTAAGTAAGTACGAATTCAATTTAAATATTGATATAAATGGCATAGCTACATTTAGTTTCAATATCTGTCATCTCTGAGGTATACCATGATTAAGTCCGACAATGCAGAAAATGAATTTAATTTTAATAATTATTCAGAAAAAAAGCTAATTCGTTTTAACTTACGACGGGCTTCATAACCATATGCATTAATATATTCAAAGTGACGTCACAATTAAGCATATAATAGCGTAACTGGCTCACATAAATAGACCAAAACAAACACCTTTTTAAATTACCAACACGTTACAATTGCCGCTTCTTCACACCACATATCATCTCTGAAAGATCTCAATCTCATCGACATACAACACAATTTGCATTAACGTTTAATTCAACAAAGGACTTTAATATGACTAGGTCATGTCCACCAATTCGAATTGAAACCTGTGTGTATTTGGACAACAGCACAAATTTCATCGGAGCAACTGTGACGTAGGACTATTTTAATGTTAGTAGCAATCAATTGTAGCGCACGGATGGCAACCGGACACCGGCTGAAGATATGAAAGCGACAATAAAAGGTGGTAGACCTGGCCCGTTGATTGGTACCGTCACGTGCACAAGTGCTGGGAATTCCGTGTTTGCTTTCAAATGTTTGCTGTTAGCTTTGGTGTTGCATGTGGGAAAACAATGTTCACTGAAAACTGGTTTATTTTTTTAATTTCTTATGAAAAAATACATTGTTGATGTAGATCGAGTGGATAAACTAGCGAAAGAAGAAAAGTAGATTTTTGTACGTTAGACAATGAATCTTTGAAAACTTTCTCTGCTAAGTACTTAAATAATTTTTTTTTTTTTTGTTCGTTTAACAGCCGCAGCTCTCAAGGGAAACGGAGAAAACTGTACAGGAATGCTGGTAATAATAGATTGATCTAGCAGCAATTGTTCATGCATACTAACTACTAATATTATAAATGCGAAAGAGTGTCTGTCTGTCTGTTATCTCTTCACGCTTAACCTGCTGAACCAATTTGGGTAAAATGTGGTATATATCTCCTACCAAATTTATAAGTTTGAGTCCCGAGAAAGGACATAGGCTGCTTTTTATCCCGCAAAAATACCCTTATCCACGATAAACGAATTTAAGGCGGACGAAATCGCGGGCAGAAGCTAGTAATACAATAAAAATATTTCCTGTAAGCTGTACAGAACTAGCAATCGAAACAATAAACTGTAAAGGTGTTTTTTAATGTTACGTTCTCTAGTTTTTACTTCACTGGCTTTATTTGATACAAAAGATTTTAATGGGTGTCTTAGTTGAATACAACCGATAAAAGCGCCACAATTCATATAGAATTCGTCAATATAAAATTGTAACTCAAGAGTCTAACTTATAATCTCGTCTAATTATCCGGAAGCAATAAACGGAGTAAATGTTAAGCAACAACCTTGGATTGAGATTGAGACACTACCCTCTAAGTTAATATGCTCAGTACCGCAAAGTAATATTTAGTTGATTCCACAGAACACAACTATGAATAGACTTGTTAGTTGCGCCCGCGACGAACAGAACCATGACATTAGTGCGACGCGCTATCACCCATTACGCAGGTCGATGCCACCAGGATACTCCAATTGCGGCAATAAAGGTGCGTTTACCTCTCACCCGCCTTGAACTTGCGCAGGAGTTGAAATAGTACAGGAGGCAGATAGATCGCGACGTATTTTTTTTACTATAATGATGGATACATAACATGCAGTAAGACCTTCGATGAACAGTGCGATGAAGGGAGATTACCTGTTCAAAACATGCATGCGCTCTGGGCTTAAAATGGCCTACAGACGTATGATAGTTGCATTTATCGTGTTATTGATTTATGTCAAAGTAGTTGTCACTTTTTGACAAGTATATAAGTGCGAGAGTGATGGATGGATGGATGCATTATCAATACTTAGTGATAACGCCACCATGATAGGCCCGCTGATTATGCTTAGTCGAAAATACTGACGCTGGCAGGGAATTGGGTTTAGTTTGCTCATAGGAACCTCACCTTTAGGAATAACATTCTTAATACACCTATTTATGAGGCTTGCAATAGCTTTTTCATTGCAAGGAGATGCCTAACGATCGTTATCTATTTTTTAATGCCGCAGAAGCAGGCTACCAATTCTTCAAACGAAGGACTTCTCTATAATTCCGACTCCCAGTCAAGAGGCACACGAAAAAAATCCACCAAAGAGGGCTCTGCTCTGAAACACCACTCCCTATCCCACAGGTATTGTGAGACAATCCCGAGAGAAATCCAGATTGATACAGACTTTTTTCCAGATTTATTCAATTATTTTCTGTCTGATTATATATGGTATTGTTCATGACTGTCTGCTCTAATTTTAATACTATAATTCCAACGGCTGTCACTACAACAACAACAACAACAATTCTTTATTGCACACCAACAATAGAAGCAATACAATAGAGCCTTAACATAAAATAGGTAAACAAATATGATTTCTGAGAGGATCATGAATAAAACTTTTTTATAATACGTCTCCCATCTCGAGCCGTCCGAAGCTACCGACGCACCTTCTTATTAGAAACGATTCAAGACCTGCCTGCCTGGAATAACAAGACCTAGGGGCAACGACTCAAACGGAACGGTAGGTAAACTAAAATGATTTTGGGTTAGGATCAGAAAGTCGTTGGTTGGAACATTGCTTGATGCACTTTTACAGAAGTTACAGGACAGACTGTCAGTACTACGGAAAAAATATTATACGCCCGTGCTTAGATATAAACACCGCTAGATTCACGAACAGTATTCTGAAGAGATAGATTTTTTTCTTTTAAAGATACGTTTACTGTATATGTTATTGAAATTGTTGGTCTTTTATTTGATTGTTTTTTTTTTAGTTTGAGTAGGTATATAACATTATTGATATTTATACGTAGGTTTTATTTAATCTACATTGTTCAAATTTACATTTTAATAAATTGCTCTCTCTAGTTGAGCTAAGTTTTCTCCTAGAGTCTATATTTATGGCATCGCATGCTGCAAACACAAGACATTTTAATATTTTTTCATAAGTGTAAGTACTTCATGATATCAAAATATTTTCCTACGGCCATAAAATAAAGACATCTGTGAATCTATCCACGTAAAGCCATTAGGTGCACGGCTGCGCGGGCGCTGGTTGCGAGCAATTGCGACCAATCAGCGCCAATTGATGGCACCCCCCCCCCCCCCCCCCCCCCCCCCGCCTGCTTTCACTTCTCACCGGTACAGGCGGGCATGCAAGTTTTCAGGTTTAGGATAGCATCAAGTTTTCAGGTTTAGGTAATTATTATAATGTTGTATAAATGAAATATCTGTATGTACATTGAAGATTAAAAAAATACTATTTTGTGGTTACTGAATCGAAAAAAAAATGTTTTTGGATTTTTTTGTGTTTCTATATATTATGTCGTTGTGCCTTCATCACGCCAAATCGGCTAAACGGATTTTAACTATTATTAGATGCACGGGTAGCTGAATATCTCTAGATGGTTATAGGATGCGTTTTACCAGACTAGAAAAAAAGAGGGGTTATGACATTTCTCCTCCGTGAACAAAGTTGTGGGCACCTTTTAGCTATAGATATTTTTTAACATTGCGGTATTTTTGATTTTTATAAAGAATATGCATATACAATTACAGTTGTCAATTATTGTGGTTGTGCTTAGACTGCGCTTAATAGGTATCTATTACTATGGTAAAGTTGTTAAAATGAAATGTCAGTACATTGAAGATATTACGCAAAAACTAGTGATACGGACTATTTAAAGTCACTGATCCGATTTTTTTGTATGTGTGATAGTGGCTTCATCACGCCAAAACAGCTAAACGGCTTCCAATTATTTTTTGTAAACGGGTAGCTAGACATTCATAGATGGTTAGAGGATACTTTTTATCGGACTGAGATTAAGAAAAAAGGATTATGTTTTTTTTCATTCCCGCGAACGAAGTTGCGTATTTGTCACTACTTAGTCCATTGCGTTGTGTGTCTATATAAATAAAAAATCAATTGAAGAAATTTATGTGTCTTCGTGCAACACTTCAGATTCAGAACGAGTACACCTAATTGGCGAATTCTTTTTAGTTGTGTTTGTAATTGTTTGGAAAAGTTGTGCATGTAAGAAAATATACTAGAATATGCATGAAAAAGTGAAAAAATCTCCATATAAGTAGTAAGTGAATGAGTGAGATATCTATAGTATTATAAAGTTATAAAAATGAAATAACTGTAAATGGAATATATATAAAAAAGCTTGAAACGGACTATTTGGAGGTCACTGAAACGAAACATATTTTTTCTCTTTATTTCTATGTTTCGTTGTGACGTCATTACGCAAAATCGGCTTAACCGATTTCTATTTTTGGTACACGGGTATTTTGGTATCTTCAGATGGTTATAGGATACTTTTTATCTAACTACGCAAATGAAAAAGGAGGGGTTATGACTTCTCTGTCTCAAACATGATGTAATGCCCGCATATTCCCGTAATAATACGCCGTCATAATTCGGCTTTCTCATAATAAACAGACGTCGACGACGTATTTATTTACTTTTGCTTTATTTCCAACGTGCGCAAGCGCAGACGATGAAAACGTTATTTTTTGTAATTCTATTCGGCTTGTAAACTGCAATATCGAGAACAATTTGTAAAATGTCATATTTTGACGTGATAAATGGCAAATAAGCGCGATCGATTTTTTTTTTTGTTATATAAATATTAAAAATAACGGATGTAATTTAGTAATGTCTTTTTTTGTAATATAACATTGTTCTTGTTGAAAGATAACAAAAACATCAAGCACATAATCAAAACCACTGTTTAACATGTCAGTAAATGTAAGATAACACAAATTTAATGTCTTTTACTGAATTAACAAATTATTTCGAGGGCTTCAATGTTACAACATTGATACATACATACAAACTCTTAAATATAATAATCACGATAGGTGCCTGCAACATCCTTATATTTGTGCTACAAAGAAAGAGCCGTTCTTTCTATATGTAACCTTAAAGCCCGTGACTTCTTGGGATGACTTTTTAAAGACATCATAATTCATAATTTTTACTCTCAATATATTTATGAAAATATTATTTATCTACGTACATATCATTAGTGCTCTAAAATGCGTTCAGAAACCGTAGGAAATTACCAACATTATTACAACCGATTTACTATGAAAACTTTCTTGTTTGTGATAGTAAGTAAAATCTGTACTATAATGTTATTTCAGTATCGATTTTTGTAAGGTTATGACTTTAAATTTGGAACAGCTGTCAAAACTCAAGTGGATCTCTATTCTAGAACCATATATATTAAAAGAGTTCTCGATACGAAACGTCAATTCAGTATGTTTTTTTTTCATATGACATTTAATTTCGAGTGATATAAGAATAAGGACTTCATTCGTTTGTCTATGATTTTTAAAAAACATTCTCTTTGACGGAGGATCGAATCGCCGCCATTAATGTTGTCAATATACAAAATATTGTTTTTTTCTGTTACGAAAGTAGAATTACGAAAAGTTGTTTGTAATTTAAGTTGAAAATATGAGTAGTAGCAACTCCGAGAACTATATGAACAGTCAGCTGGATATCATAAATGCCGTTGTAACAAATAACTTGTGGCCAGAAAAATCGAGAGCCAAATATGAGAAGGCGTACAAAGATTTTTTAGATTGGAGAATGCAAGACTTCGATGTGAATAAAAAAAACTGTTTCTGGATTTGTTCAAATTTATTTTTTATTGCAATATTTTAATATCTATTTATAGTCTAGATATTTTGTAGGTAGCACTAGTAACAATGCAGGACATTTCCCTACAGCTTCTGAACCCATCTTAGAGTACTTATGATTTGTGTGTAGATAAAGTAGTGTATGCATCTGTTCATAATTAGGCCTTAAAACACTTGTGTGATCCTATTTTGAAACTCGCTAATGCTCGTTTCATAAAACCACACTTGTATTGTCAGGCCTCTCATTGTGTATGTATCAGTTGCATATACTATTATTATATTCAAGTGGTAACAGAATAGAGTTAATTATTTCACAACTGATAAATTATCTACAGCCCGAAAATACTTCCCCTTAACTCATATAGTACATCGTTTGTGGGTATTCGTAAATCCCCGAATCTTAATGTGTATGAAAGCATTGTATTGTGCCTGAAAGGTAGATTTGATTCGCACCGCGGCACCTTTTATCCATTCCTGTCTAAATGCCACAGATCAACAATTACGTGTTTTTCTGTGCACCACGTCAAATTGTAGCTACGAATCTTAAGCATCATGGAAGCATGTATAGTATCGGTGTCACATCTTACCGTGATAATTTTTACTGTACAAAGTAAAATGGTAAATGTGATGTTATTCATATAGAACCTGAAATTATTGTGATATGTTTGAGTTTACATGACTTTTCGAAATGTATAAATTATTTTTTCATACGAATATATGAAACAGTAACGAATTTAATGGCAAAAAAGCACTGAGGCAATACAATAGGAATGAGGACTAAACTTTAATGAGAGATTCCTTAAAATATTGGAGACGTGTTTTTTTTTACGCAATCAAAAAGTAAAGGAAATAACACTGAGTCAAAATGTAGCGAGACGTCATATCGTCTGTTTTATATATTGGTACTTATTTATGATTCTTTAGATTAGGTACAAACCGTACATATATTACGTAATTAAGCGCAGCGTGGGAAGGGCACCCGCAAGGAGATCGGACGACGTGGTTAGGGTTGTGGGGACTTGCTGGATGCTGGTCGCCTCTATCTGGCCCATGTGGAAATCTATTGAGGAGGCCTGTCTCCAGCAGTAGACGTCCTATGGCTTATGATGATGATGATGATGATGATGATGATGATGATGATGATGATGGTGATGATGATGATGATATATTATGTGACCTCTCCGAAACCCCCAAACAATTATTCTGTGGCGAGATCTCCCAACAAAGGCGGTGTTTCGACCACCGGCCCGCCGGCCCTTCCATTGTTATCCCGACGCCCGTGCATACCCAGCCCTATAAATATCTATATCATACTGCAAATAATATTAAGATACTAGTTTCATGCGGTTTTGCTTGAACGTAATATGTTTCTGTAATTTTAGAGAT
Organism: Hedya salicella; assembly: GCA_905404275.2. NCBI lineage: Eukaryota > Metazoa > Arthropoda > Insecta > Lepidoptera > Tortricidae > Hedya > Hedya salicella. Next base: position 26,771,707 of record FR990102.1, on the reverse strand, counting down.
TTTCTAGACCTACATCAACACAACAAAATGGGGCTTAATCGCGTATCAACATGATTTACTTGTATTTTATGGCCAGCGGGCCTATGACGGTCGCGTTTATCGCCCGATAAATGATATGATGACGCGCCTGTCACTCTCGCACTTGTGAGTACGTGTCAGAAGGTGACGGCAGCTATGTCACTTATTTATCGCGTGACAAACGCAACGTAGTGTGTCGGTCTAGTGACACAGTGTTCAACCTAATGATCAACAGCAAGCGCGGGAAGATCGAAAAACTCGCACGTCAAGAAGATGTTGACACCCGCCTCTCCAGTTCCTTCGAGACTATGGACGTAACGTGACGTCCGAAACGTCGAAGAATTACAAACAAACATTAATTAAATCAAATTTATACGCGATTCAGCCGCGTTTTGCTGTGTTGTGTGTTGAGTGAAGATCGTGTAAATCAATGTCTTCTACATCAATATAATCATCATCAGCCTAATATATAAGTCCTACTCTCAGGGATCAGAGGGAATGGGATGTAGTCTCCAGTCCGTCTGCGGATTGGAGACTTCACAACCCATTGAATATTTGCGGAGATGTATTCATTCAAGATATTTTCACTCAACGAAAAGTTAGCCTTAATAGCGAATGAAATTCCGTACATAAATTCCTAGAAACAAGTTGTACAGGTTGAATTTGAATCCATGTCCTCCTGTTTGAAAGTCAAGCGCTTAAACCACCCGGCTACCAGAGATTATTTCCATCAATATAATACTCTTACTTTAGTACTAACAATAGTATCTTATATCTAGTATCTTTAGGAGGAGTTATATTAACAATTCGCATTATAAAATGCATCACCTGTAAATCGCGTTAGTAAATTGTGCCCTGCCCGCTCATCAATACGCATTTTGCCGCAGAAGAGTAATGTGCGACGAACATGACGGCGGCCCCCGCGCCGGCGCCGGTTCGCGGAACGCGCGCACCTGGCTTACTCACGCGCAATTTATTGCGGACCGCTTTATTTTTCTTGTGCCTAACCGTGCCCAAGTTCTTGTTCAAACTTTCATGCAATATTTATTGTTTATTTATTTCGCATGATTATTTTGAGTAATCATGCAAAGTTAGATTTTCCATACTTTCCATTATAAACCCAAACCCGGAAAACACTACTATAGAAAAACAAACTTTATGTGATTACTCAAATTAATAATTCAAAAAAAACGGACACATGTTTTTAGAAACTTGTGTACTTCGTTATGGTTCAAATATAATATAGGACACAGATGAAAAAAAATGTAATTTCACTTTAACAACTATAAGGAACACCAGATTTTATCATAAATGTTTAAATCTCGATATTAGAGTTCGATGCGATCTCGTTTAACCCAATTTACTTCTCGTAAATTATGAAAAAATGTACTTCGCATCCGACAACCTACTATGTATCTGTATTTAGAGCAATAGCTACAGACATATCCCTCGAGCAACATTCTCGAATCAAGATACAAAAGTATCCGAGTCATAAACGTCAAATAAAAACAATCCGCAATCAACCTCGCTCGCCTATCACCTGGTCACCAAAATAGCCCCACTACTAGTTACTCTCCCAAAATCTCATCAAACATCTCCGAGTCACACAAACTAGAACTCTAATCCTGATTAACCAGTTGTTGAATTTCCAACGACGTGATTCGGGAATATAGGAGCGTTAGGTTTTTTTTCTCCACTATAAATTACAAGAGCACTAAACTGGCCTTTCAAGTGACTTGCGACTAAACGTGCGAGTGGATAGGCGAGTGGCGAGCGACTGGCGTCACTCAGACTTCAAAGAGACTGTTATTTATCCTGAGACTTTGTTGGTTGATTTGTAGAGCATTTAGTACGCAAGGTAAATTGTTTTCGTTGGACATGTTAAGTGAAGTCGGATTGAAATGTTAGTGTACTCTTATGTGAGTTGGGCTGAGGTGATACTATTTATTGTCAAAGCGTATACATTCTAATATCTAATATGCAATTAAAAAAATAAGATTGGGATCAAAACTGGCAGTTTTTCGGGAACAGTTTCCGTAGCTAACCAAATCTATCTAGTCATTTACATCTATACTATAATACATTTGAAGAAATGAAATGTCTGTACATTGAAGACATTTTAAAAGAAATTGTGGCAACTGTAATGGTGGTTAGGTAGGTAAATGTTGGATAAGTGTTACGCAGTCGATAAAACAACATAAACCGAGTGTATATACTCGCCAACAAACTGCCTTGGAGTTTGGCGATTTTTTTTTATGTAAAAACGCTGTGTTTATTTTGTGTTAATAATAAATTTAAAAAAAAACGGACTATTTCGAGGCCACAGAATGTTTTTTTTTGGATTTTACGTGTTTGTATGTGCCGTTGTGGTTTCATCGCGCCCACAAACGGCTAAATGGACTTGAAAAAAATTGGCACACGGGTAGCTGTGTATCCACAGATGGTTAAAGGATATTTCTTAATCGACAAAGCTGAAGAAAAAAGAGAGCTCCTCATACAAGGTTGAGGGCACCTTCTTAGTACCTATTAAAATGTTCCTTACAAATAATGTAGTGTATTTTACTGCAATCCCTAGACATGGTAACGTGATGTGTTATATATAATTCACCTCTTGAAGTGGGGAAAACCACATTTTTGTACAAAGTTATGTGGTTCAAGTTTAGGTATCATTATATACGGTGCCTGCTAGGAATTCGAATTATTTTAACCACGCATTCCTTAAGTCATAAGGAGTAAAAACGTTAATATAACCCAAGTCAAATTCAGCAAAAAAACTTGTAAATTTTTGTACTTGAAAATTTAATAACATTTGCTTCTATATGAAAATTATCCCTTTTATAAAAATTGTAACGATATTTTTTCCAAAAGAGGAGAACTTTAGTGAGTGGCAGCTGTCACTTTGATGTCTGTCAATAGCGATGCGAAACTTGGCAACATTCTTCGCAAAGTCGCGATCAAAACAGCTTAATGCACTTCAATAATCATCAGGTATGTTTGCAGAGGCTCGCGTTGATAGTTTTCAGGCAATAATGCGCAAACGAGTTGCCTACCTGATGCGACGCGTGCGAGACAGCACCAACACACTCCTGAATTCCATTATTGACATGATGGCATGTCATATAATGAAGAGATGGAATACCATACATATGCACCCCAGAAATGCCATCGTTTTATTTAAATTCAGGTTTCAACCCATAATTTTTTAGTAACAATGTTAATAATAATAATTAGATTAGGTGTTAGTAACAAAAAATTCAAAACATTAAAAAATTACACATAAAAAATTTAATTAAAACGATGGCATTTCTGGGGTGCATATGTATGGTATTCCATCTCCAATAAATAATCACAATGAACAGTTTACATGTAGATAATAATATCTACAAAACTAAGCCGGATAAGTCTGGAGTTCGTAGATCTAACATTTTTACTCCTAATGACATTAGGAATGCGTGGTTAAAAATCTTTCGGAGTTCTAGCGGGCATGATGTATAGTGTGGTAGTACTGAACTCTTTGCACTTAAGCTATATTTTAACTTCAGCGAGATCACGATAGCCCGCCCCTGAAATATGTCGCCATAGACAATACAAATCATTACACTATTTAAGACCGCCCATGGCATAGTAGAAAAACACAAGTAGTATAGCTCCGGGCGTATTAAGATTTAATTTCAACGCAAAATTAATTTTGACATAAGGATTTAAAAGAAGAAAATGAAGGTTCATTTAGCGTTTAAAATGCCACAAACAGCCCTATATAGCCGCGACAAACCGCGGCGCTGATTTCAGTGCTGCCAAGTAAATATTCAAATAAGTAAAAACGTTAAAAAAAGAAGTAGTTTAGCTCCGGGCGTATTAAGATTTTATTTCAACGCAAATTTAATTTTAAAAAAGATTTAAAAGAAGGAAATTAAGATTGATTCAGCGTTTAAAATGCCACAAACAGCCCTATATAGTCGCGACAAACTACAAACGACAAATTCATAATCCATACTTAATATTATAAATGCGAAAGTGTGTCTGTCTATCTGTCTGTCTGTCCGTCTGTCTGTCTGTCTGCTACGTCTTCACGCTTAAACCGCTGAACCGATTTAGATGAAATTTGGTATGGAGATAGTTTGAGTCCCGGGGAAGGACATAGGCTGCTTTTTATCCCGGAAACATACCCTTATCCGCGATAAACGAATTTAAGGCGGACGAAGTCGCGGGCAGAAGCTAGTATTTTATAAACGTGAAAGTTTGTGCTAATATTTATATATAGATATAGGTACGTTCCTCTTAATTTTAAAAACTTTGCATAGATCCCAATGAAACTTTCCTAAAGATTGCATCTCTACGCTAGTATGAACTAAAAATAACAAGAAAACAATTTTAACGGATTATATCTCGTATATTATGTCATTTGAGTTCCCGACGTTTCGGAAGCTTTTCAGCTTTCCATGTTCATGAAATTGCTGTGTTTCATTTAAATGAGTAATAACCGAGCAGAAGAAAATATTAACAATAACAATATTAATACGCTAGTTCTTTTCACCTTTCAACCAAAACTAAACGTGTTTATTGTTAGTTTTCTCAGAGGCCCTAAGAAGGATGCTTCTTAGGGCGGACGCCAAATGATAGCCACCTGCCTACACCAGAGGGGCTCTCTTTGTGTATGTGCCTCGAACCGTGTGTTTAAGCGTGCACTCAGTGAAGCCACGCAATATTACTTCTATACCTTATCTATGTTCGTTCTAAACATATTACCGACATAATAACTCGTAAATCAACCGATTCGCGCTCGACACCCGTGCGACAATGTTGCGACACGGAACACCGTGATGACAAATATCGCACGCCAGGTAATCGCCCTGTGCATGAGCTTAAAATAGCCCTGTTTGATAAAACGACGTAAACGCCTACGGATTTCATATGTAAATCATACTTTGCTTTAATATCACAGTTGGAAACTGCAGAATTAACGACGCTAAAACGGATGACTTCAAGTGATATTTAATTGGTGAGGATTTCTAGTTAATGTAATTTGGTCTGAGCTTATGCAGAAAGTTTGAGATATGATGAGGTGATCTGGTTGAAACTGCTGGATCACCATTATTCTATCATGGGCCAGATATTTCTTAAATCATTTACTCACATTGTGTTTTAAAATGTATATCATAGGAGCCCGTACGTCTGTTTGCAAGTCGACGAGTTCTGTTTGACATAAATGATGGTATTTTCTTTGGCTCTTGAAGTTCGACACCAACAGTTAACGCTAAAATATTCCTACATAATCAATCATTTTAAATTTAAAACAATGATTACTGATTAGATTGGCAATTAACAACATTTCGAATTTCAAAGTACTTAGTATTAAATCGCCCAACCCAAATATATTTTTTAATTTTTTTATTGCAACTAGTGTCAAAGATAATCGGGAAAATGTGTAGAATTCATGCGATTCTCTAAGTGACGTCACTACGTGAATATGAAGCAGTCGCAGCGCACAAGAAGAACAGCAATACAATTTCTATAAAATCCTTTAAAAAAATTTCGCTGTGACTATCACCTACGCTCTTTTAGAATGAGGAACTTTTGGGGTAGATCTTTTAATATGAAATTGTGATATTTTCGAAAATTTTAAAATGTTGTTATATTGAATTTTTTATACTTTGTTTGATTTCATCGAAAAAAAAACCTGGTTAAAAAAACGAAAAGTTGTCAACTGGGCTGAGAAGTGTCTAACTAGAGGAATGTACGTTTATATTAAAATTTCCTCGTGAGTCACCCCAAAAACATAGCGGTGATACATGTACATACCTATGATGAGTCAGTCTTACTCACCTGCTTACCATTCCACCGTGACTCACTGCGACATCTCGCGATCTTGTTCGTACCTCGTTAATTCCTATTATCTATGGTCACGCGAGCATTCAAGGTCGGATCCCTGTGTTACCCATAGTCATAAAGTCATGTTAGTCCTAAACTCATTTGTCATAATTCTGAGACAGCAAAATTTTCAGGGTCTCTTAAAAGGTCATACCAACCCATACGATTAGGTTAGTTTTGGTTATTCTCTAAATAGACGGCTAAAGAGTGAAACTCTCTTCCAGCATAGGTACCTTTTCCCGGAGAGCTTTTGAAGACTAGTGTGAAAAGGAACTATCTAGGTTAGCTTGCTCCATCGTCGGCTTCATCGTCGCTTATCAACAGGAGAGATTGAAGTCAAATGCTTGCCTTTTTAAGATAAACAAAAGCTTAAGTTACATATATTTTGTGACAATACTAAAGACATCATGGTTTTGTACAAAAACGCGATTATGACCAACGTTAATTCCGGCAAACATTACGTAATGACTTTCTGTAATATGACAGTCAATATGGACGCATTTACCGGCCAATTTCAGTATTTCAGTAATTGATAATTGTCATAAATCTCGTTCCACAAAACGTTCACCCAGTAAAGCATATACTCAAGTATCATTGTCATTGGCCTTTTATAACTATGGCCTTTTATAAAGGATCATTTAAACAGCGTCCAATTTACGGTGCGACTTAGGTACGATCAGCTAAGAAATTAGTCTACTACGTCTCGATTCTATTTCATGTGTATGAAGGTTTAAAAGTGGTAGACCATTTTCTTGGCCATCCGTAACATGGCTTGACAGGTCAATATGAGAATGACAGTCATAATTGATATGTAGGTGAATGTACAATAAAGAAAGGTAAGTATGAAAGGTGTAAGTTTGATGAATAGGGAAGAGCTGAAAGAGAGCACCAGTGCACGATTGTGACAAAGAGAATTAAAATAGAAGAGAGTACTCTCGCCTGAAAGATCGGCAACGCACTTGTGACTCCAACGGTGTTTATGGGCAATGGTAATCGCTTACCATCAGGCGATGACATGAAAAAACAGACTTCATCATGTGCGATCACATCTTCGGACCACTGTTTACACCTAAATCAAATGGACATCTTAGGCACCCACTTCCTCTGACACGTGGGAAGGTAACCCGTCTATTAATACGGGCCGTGATTTAAGGCCGTAAGCGGCGGAAACGCGGTTCCACGTACGGTATTTATAGATTAGTTTAATCGAGGTGTCCGAGGGCGGGCGAAAAGGGTCATTATCAACTCTACCAATGCGATACTGTTCTTTCTATCTCTCTCTCTCATCTGAGCGTTTTACCAGTTGCGTCGAATTTTGAGATTCGGAGTAATCTCTCTGCTTCGGAGCCCTGGGTCCCATTTCCGGTTTTTTGTGGGACCGTTGGCACACTTACACGTGTTCCCTTCGACATCAAAGCCAGCATTTTTTGGGTCTACTCCTCCTACCAGCTTCCGGCAGAAGCGGCATGGCAACATATTTATACAGGCCGTACGTACGTTGACAATTGTCTTGCATTTTCTTTTCTATGTCACGGATATGAAGGCTGCCGCGAATGCGATCCTATCCATATAGGTACATATTTTATACAAAATCCTAACAAAAACTTCAAAAACAATAACTCATTTAGATGCAATCGGAGAAAAACAGGAACAGTGGAAAACATAGGTAGCGAATCTTTTTGACCACGTAATTAAGTATTTAGTATTATTTGACGACAGCTTCACTTTTTTATATTGATCTACCCCAAAGCTGAACTGTGGAATAAATTGTCACCCGCAGTATTTCCGGGCCGATGCGACCTTCAAGCATTCAAGAAAGTGTACTCCCATCTGAAAGGCCGGCAACGCACTTGTGACAACGCACCTCTGGTGTTGCAGGTGTCTATGGGCGACTGTGATCGCTTACCATCAGGCGATCCTCCTGCTCGTTTACCACCTATAACAAAACCTATTTTTAATAATGGAGCCTAGTAAATTCTGATTGCCTTCGAGCACCTGACTATAAAGGGATACAAGAGTACGCAAGGGGTGTTTCTGTCATTATTCTAAAGGAACACTACACAATAACAACAATATTTGTTCCATATATAGTTAGAAGATACATGACATGTGTTAATTATGACACAAATTGCTGTCTACTTTACAAATCTGCATGCAGTCTAATGCTATTTTTTTTTAATACTCAGTATCGCGATAGCCCATTTTCGTCACTTTTACGAGACTATCCACTTGCTTAATAATACTATCTTACTATTCGTTTACCGATGCATAAATATAAGTACAGGCTGGAATAAGTGACCAGCTGCGTAGAGTAGGGAGTGAGCCGAGGGCGGGCGCAGCGTGTAATTAAGGTGCAGGTTGGCAGATGACAAATTGCCGGTGGGCGGCCGCGTTTGACGGATATTGTATTTAAATCTCACCTACACGATCCGACCGAGGACTGCTGCTACTGAAATTTCAGGCCGAAAATATCTACTGTGCGAATCTTCAGTACAGAGAATTGATACGTATAGAGATTAATATAAGTCCAGCTATCAGTTTGAAAGTTTAGCATATTGAGTTTTAAGGTTCCGAAGCCAAAATGGCAAAAATAGAACCCTTATAGTTTCCTCATGTCCGTCCGTCCGTATGCCACAGGTATTTGACTCAAAAACTAAAACATGTATATTGATGAAATTTGAAGTATAGGTGTCTTGTTTACCGCCAAAGACAGTTTCTGCTAGTGCCCTTTTTCATATCGTATTTTTTTTTATTTAATGTGGTTTTTTTTTTGTATGAACCAGTTGACGCAGCTTGGAGTTGTAGTTGCCATAGGTGAACTTATTAAGTCGAAGGAATACGCTACATGCAGACAGTCCAACACGTCTGTGGTGGAAGACAAATTGAAAAGTCTTTAATAGTTACAAGTATTATATAGTGGGTATAATATCGCTTTTTTTCCAAGCGCCTTTTTTAGATCTTTATCGAAGTCATACCGGTAGCACGTAACTTTAATTCTTGTACATAGATATAAGCCTTAAAGAAATGTAAGCAATACAAAATCATTCCCATTTACATACATTGAAGAAATACACCTTTTTTCAACGTAGAATGCTTCTACAAGGAATAACATAGGTTTGTGTATATTTATTATTTATATAAATATATATTTACACACGTATATTTATTTATCTAAATGATATATATGCTATTATATTACAATTTTTTATTTAGGGTTTATGTGTATGTGTATTCTACTTTAGCTTTTAAGTTTTAATGTCATTGTGCATATTAACTTGTTGGTTTGTCTATCTGCGTTGATGTTTACTCTTTCATTTGCTCTAAGGTTAACTGGAAGAGATCCCTTAAAGGGATAAGTTCGCCTTTGTACAAATATGTTACTTTAATTTCTTTGTTTTATTGTTTTATGTACAATAAAGTGTTTACAATACAATACAATACAATAACATAAAGTGCAAAAAAAGTTAAGAAATTCCCGGTAACTTCATATCATTACGTTCCTATAAAATTTCCGGAAACAAACCTTACTTTCTGAGAATGGTCTACAAATTGCTCATTGCTTTTCCAACTGCTTTAGCTAAACTGCCATCGCCTTAAAACGTCCACTTAACTCAATGGAAATTTATCCAAATCGCCAATCCAGCATTTCACAAGCTCCAAGTAGCCATAAATCGCCCGCGATATAAAACTAATATAAACACAGAGCCGCGTGTCACGCTATTTGTCACGCTGTCACGCGCTTCCTGGTTCGCCAGCGCGTTGATTTACTCGCACAAGTGTTGTACGTTTTTTAGAGATCTCTGGAGAACTGTGGACAAGAACTTGATGATACGATTAACCATATAAGAGCTAGACAGTTATGCATCCCACCTGATTGAAAGCAAAAATTGGTTATTCCCACCAACTTGTTACCAGGTGGTAACTATTGAGAATAAAATTCCCATAAACTGTTACCACTAAAGTGATCGGTGCCATTGGTGTTGGTGGTAACAGTTGGAAATTTTATCCCCAGAAGTTACCAATGGTAACAGATGGAAAAAAATCCCAGCTGTTACCACTGGTAACAAGTTGGTGGTAATAGGTAGGACAACCCGCAAAAAATACATGCAGAGTGACGTTGACATCAGAGTCGTGATCCAGTTGCACCATGCAGCGATAGCGTTTACGGCCGATTAATGGCTGATTGCACCTATAAATGTGGCATTGACCGGGGTGATCGGCAGTGATCGAAATATGTAGAGCCATGTATACCAAAAGTTCGTCAAAGAACGTAATATACAGTGGTTACAATCATGTCTGAGGATTATGGTCAGCATCACCTCAGCGGATGATCTGCCTCCACCGGTTTCTGTCCACTCTTACAACCGTGTAGAATTTGGAGGAGCTAAGTTACCTAATTATAAAATATAATGGTGTAATTATTGACATATTTATCTCTCTAACGAATGGAACCCTAACCTCAAAAACATAAATTTTCCTGTAACGATGTCATTAGTTTCAAAATATATCATTTCGGCAGTTGACAATATAAACAAGTCAACAGTTGCAACCTTATTAGTTTGAGGCACGGGATCTGAATTGTTTGGTTCAGGACAAAGCCTTTCACTGAAACAATCTTGTCCCGGAACACGGCGGCTGCGTAGTTCAAAACACGTGTTCTTACCTATACTATTTAATTAGAATGATGTCTCCACCAGTTATACAAGCCTTTTAAAAGCCCTGAAAAAATATTTGCTGCAGACGCTTGAGGGACATGATTTAATTAAAAATTTTAATCAAATTTAATATTTTCGTACCTAAGTATATCTTATAATGCAAAGATTAATATAATATATAAATAATAAATTCGTGCTGACTCGTGCCTGCAGTCCAACTGTACAATACAGTTTTACAGGGAACTGTCTTAGAAATAAGAATGATGTACTTTGTTTATAAAAAAAAAAAACATATTCTCATCTACGTTCTTTACCTCGCCGGCGCGGCTGACCAGTCGATAGTTCTATTACAGGGTAGGGTCTGGGTAGAGAACAATTTAACAAACAAAAATACATGGCCCAAACCTGACACCAAAATAATTACCGGGACACGGTTCTTATAATAAGGCGACTAACGTAAGTCGTGTTAAAAAAACACATTTTAGGTACTTGGAATGCGGTAGACTCAAGACTTATTAAAGTGCCCTTGCGGCCTACTTACAGAATAAAGATCATTTTTCATTAATTCCTACGTACGAATTTTTCGCTCGCTCTTGCACGCTTTCAGTCAGGTTGAACCGGTTTTCTTGGAATGCATTGCGCACCACGTCCTCACCATACACGTGACCTAGCGAGATCTCACCAGATGAAAGTCAAGTTGTAAAAAAAAACCATATCCGATTAGTCCGATGTGAGTATACGCTTCTAATATCTTTATAATGATACTAGTTCCGTTCGTTTTACTTTGATCAGTGGGAGGGGCAGTCATTATTGCATTTAATTAATTCAAGCCTACATAAGCATACAGTTTGCGCTAAATCACCTGCTTGTAATTTGATTTTTTTGGAGTAAACGTTTTCTTGAGTGGAGACCGCGTCTCGGCATAAGATCGTGAGGATCGTGCTCAGTGGCGCACCATTGGTGAGACCTACGTCCAGCAGTAAACTACATCAGTTTAATGATGATAATAATGATAAAAAAGAAATAAATAATAATAAAAACAATTCATTCGTCTAAAAATAACCAAAAAGAGTCCACTTCTCTTCTAGCATAGACCGCGTCTAATGAATGCCATCTTGGCCAAGTCTTCTCCGCTAGCATTTTTTGGGCTTCCACAGCCATAACCGTCACCAACCTACCTTGTGGGACGCCGACTGGAAGGAGTAGACAATGATGAGGACATATTGTTCAGGTAAGAGGGTTCGAGAGAAAATCCATGCGACAAATTTGACTTGGTTGGGCAGCGTTTGGGACGCTGATATCTTTCCGTCCAATATCTCACAGTGACTCAAGACGAACAACTTTGAACAGTGGTTTGTAAATAATATTATTACGTACTATATATTTGCTGCATATGAGCCACATGTAAGACTGATAACTCTAACTTCTGAAGGATAATCAGTTAAAATCTCATCTCAACCCATGCCTCTTGAGCGTGTTAAACCTTGCTAGTCTTTGCTACCATTAATTCCCTGTTTACACTTAAATTTGCTTACTCAATAATCTACCGCTAAGGATATACTTTTATGTCTTTATAATCAGGCCACATATTATGTCCAAGAACAGCCGGACGTAGGGCATAAACCAGACGTCATAATTGTCTCTTTGATGTCTCCTACTAACATACAAAGTTACTCATACACCTCCCATGGACCTTACGTCAAAGATATATGGTCTGTATTAGAGGAGAATAATGTAGTGTATGTTGGTGGAAAATATGTTAGAGTATAATGATTTATGGGATAGGGCAAACGTGATGCGAGTGATTTGCGTCAAATGCCGCCATGTTGCAATGATTGTGCGTTTCTGATCAAAATAATCCAGTTGCATATTTATGACTAAAATTCTTTAGGAGATTCTTTAATGTCGCAATACTACTGATTTATCGGACGACGAAGTATTTTAAGAAATTTGAGGTATAATGGAAAGCCTTGCGTTTAAATAGTATATCCCAAACAATTTTGATCACGGCGACTGTTTTATGTCTTTTTTATGTAAGATAGGCAAGCATTTGACTTCAATTTCACCTGTTGGTAGGCGACGTTGAAGCCGACGATGGTAGTATCTAATTATCTCTTCTTGAAGAGATTCAAGTTATATTATTCCGGGAAAAGATATGCTGGAAGAGAGTTCCTCTTTAGCCGGTCCAACGAGGAATGTAGGAGCAAATCGCTTTGTTCGGGTCGTTGTTATATGAACAACATAAGGGTGGAGCTCAAATCCACGTCTCCTTCCATAGTGACAAAATGGAGAAGGAGGAATTAGTTACGTTTATTGTTGGTAATCATGTTTTCTCATGTAGTAATTGCAAAACGGATTGTTTTTCAACGATAAACAGTTTACGAAATATTTATAAAATAGTATTCATAAACAGTAAACGCCCATTCAAAATAAATACACATTTTATAGCTAACATACTCTAAAATAATCCACCCAAATGTGAAACCATCAACATTCCGTGAATGTCTGAACCTGTCCCGAAGATTTAAGACGTAACTAGCGCTGATTATGTTTATATTAACGTGCTTAACAGGTTCGGCTCACGGCAATAACTTTCAGATGAAGTGGCGATTTGCAATGAACTATTTCAGTGGTTAGGCAACAGGATTAGAGCTAATGCTATTTTTACGAGTTGGAAGTAGGTTGAAGGGATCAGTTGAAGGTGGGTTTATATTCGCCATGATGTAAAAAAAGGTCTATAACCGACAAAGCTTAGTTTAAAGTAGGTGTGCTTCAAGAGGCACGTGTGTGCGCTGTTAAAAATAAACTCAGTTGTCTTAAATCTTCTATACTATTATAAAGTTATAAAAATGAAATGTTTGTACATTGAAGATATTAAAAAAAATTGTAACGGACTATTTGGAGGTCAGTTAATTGAAAAATATCTTTTTTGTTTTTTTTATGGGTCGTTGTGGGGCTTCATACATTACGATGGAACTAGCGTGAAGAGTACGCTGCTTTAATGCAAGCAACAAGTAGATTTTAGATATGCTACGTATAAAAACTTATCAAAACTTACCAACAAGCATGCTCGGATGAAATCTACGAGCAATTCTCAATTTTAAAAATATTTACACACAGATGATATAAAAACTTGGTATGAATAAGGTAAAGTACATAGTTCCATCCAAAATATACGCTACAAACGGCTGTATCTGGGCGAATCTCCGAGAATTTTGATCGCTCGGTTCGATCGTCATTTATGTCTCACAATTATCGCCACAACGGAGAGACACGTCATGATAACGTCGACTAAAACAATGCCAGCCTCGAGCTTCTTCTTTCCTCGATTTTATAAAAAGTTGATTCTGAATATCATTTATTTTAACGATATTATTTGATGAGACAACAATGACGAAAAATAAATGGTCTAAAAACGCTGAAGATTGACCCATCTATGAGAATCCAGTGTTAGCAGAGCCCTAAGCGCAATGTACGCGGTGTTCGTTCATTTTATATTGATTACTTACACAGACACACATAAAATTATACTGTTTTTAGTATTTGTTGTTAATATAGCGGCAACAGAAATACATCACCTGCGAAAATGTCAACTGTCTAGCTATCACGGCTCATGAGATACAGCCTGGTGATAAACGGACACACAGGACGGACGGACAGCGGAGTCTTAGTAATAGACTCCCGTTTTACCCTTTGGGTACGGAACCCTAAGAAGGTACTCTCTACGCACGACTGTTAAACTCGCTGACCCATCAATAACTACTTAAGGTCCCGAGCCTCCAGCTTAAGTGTGGGAGGTGTCACGCGAGCGAGGTGATCAGGCGCAGGATGCCGCCCGTTTCCGGCGGCCTTCATATCCGGTCAGCTCTGATGTGCTCTTTGATGTTAGCGCTCAATGATTTTGGGAGAGGCTTTAAATAGTAACGTGTGGCTTGCTTGTGAGTTGTTCTTAGGAGAATGTCTGATAGGTTGTTTGCAAATTTAGTCACTTTAATTCGTACACAATTTCAACCCTCGCTTTCACTTTTAGCCAATTATTTCCTTATGCACCTCCATGGGAAAATGTAGAATTTTTCATGGTTTTTGTTGTGCATTTAGTCCCTGGAGTGGTTACAATAACATTTCAAACATGGTATATAGATAGTTCAGTTTCTATTTAACACTTTTTCGCATTCGGAAATTTGACTAAATTTTCATCTATGTACGTAATTATGGATCTTTACAGAGAGTTCTATAAAAATAAAGATTGCATATCTAGACTCTCAATAAACTTTTAATACACTTAAAACCTATGCCTAGTTCATTATAAAAACAACCTACTACATTAAGCAAGCCTTTTCTTTAAAAAACGCTTTTAAGAAAAGTAACGTAAACGACATATAAATGAATCGCGCATGCCTCATATTCAAAGAGTAACAGCCATCAATGAGATGACATGGTTTTGATGCATGCGATTACCAAGTAGGGGTCAGCTGCCGAACTGAAAGACGTTTCACGTCTCAAAAATGCAAGTTTCTAAAAACTGGCCAGGAGCATGTCGGACCATACTCAGTTTAGGGTTCCGCAGCCATTACTACAAACAATGCACAACACAAAACAAAAATTACGACGTGAAAAATGCACAAGCAAAAGGGCGTATCTTCATGGGACTTTCGTCCTTTTGTTGAGAAGCGGAGTTTTTCGGCTATAACTCAAATGCGGTATATCCGATTGTGTTGAAATAATTTTCGTTGAAAGTATTTATTAAGCGTTTTTTTCATTTTGCATTTTTTTATATTTTTTGGACTTACTGTTTAAAAGATAAATAACCCCCTTGAGCGGCACAATGTTTAAACCTTTCCGAGCGATTGTTTTCGAAAATATGCACTTAATCAAAAAAATAGTTTTCAATCTTGAAGTGTTTTTAAAAGAACTGTCAAAATTATGAAACACTTTTTTGTTTACTGAAAAAAAAAACAGTTTTTGTTACGTATGTAGTGCCCCCTCTAAAAATATTTATTTTTGTTATTAAACTACTAAACTAAGACATGTATATAATATTTTCTTCTGTTTCCGCGATTATTACTCATTGAAATAAAACAATTTAACGGATTATATCGCGTATATTATCTAATTTTACCCGTGACCAAAGCTGAAAAGCTTCCGAAACGTCGGGAACTAAAATGAGATAATATACGCGATATAATCCGTTAAATTGTTTTATTTCAATAAGACACCTATACTCTAAATTTCATCAATATACATCCTGTACTTTTTGAGTAAAATGCCTCAGTGACATACGGACGGACGGACGGACCAACATGAAAAAACTATAAGGGTTTTATTTTTGCGATTTAGCATGCAGCTGCTATTTACATATTGCGTCAGTTAAAATAAGAAAATAATTTAGCAAACGCATACAATATCTTTATTGGTAAAATTTTACTCTAAATTCCGATTAGGTATGGATTAACCATAATTTACGATTACAAGTGATCGTAAATTACTTACAACCTAGCCACAAAAACTAAGCCTGTTGTATTTTATAGAACGTTTAACATTCGGAAACTCTAGTGCAAAAAAACAAAGGTATTTCAGCAACAACATAAATATGTAGTCCCCGCGACAATAAAACGTGCTGATTGCTTGAGATTATAAAACATAGTATTATCTCGTTGACAAGTCAATTTATTTTGAGGAGACTAAATATTTTATTGGTATTCTAGATCGAGTTGAGGTAAATTGAGAATATAATAGTTGTATCGTTGTATTATTGAACAGACTTTCTTTCGTGGAAAAACCCGCGATCTTCGTAAAGCCTGGTTTTTATGGCACTGGCTCGACATCTACCTGTTCCTAAATAGGAAAACCCGGCGCATGTCGGGCAATGCTCAGTGTAGGGTTTCGTAGCCGTTACTATAAAGAAATGCAATACAGATGACAAAAAATAATTAAAAAGGTCACCAGCAAAAGAGCCCTATCTTCGCGTCACTTTTGCAGAGATGCGCAGTTTTTCGCCACTAACCCAACGGTATATTCGAGCATTAAAAGTATTTAATAAGTTTTATATTTGTAATTTTTTTTATATATTTTTTTGGACATAGGTTAAGAAGATAGAGGCCCGAGACACAATTGTGCGTTGCGTCAGATCGATTATTTTCGAAAATATGCAATAAATAAATTAATAAAACTTTCGAAGGACTGTCGAAATATAAAAGGACATGTATAGAGCAAATAAAAGAAAAAAATAATGTTTCATCATAAATAAAGAAGTAAAAGAAAAAGCGGAATGTGGAATAAGCTAGAATATGTGCCACACGTTAATTTTTGCTGATTGATTTTTCACCTTCGTTTACATTGTATGGAAGCCAAACCCCTAGAAATATTTATTTTTGTTATTGAACTACCAAGAGTAAAGTGCCTGTGACATATGGACGGACGGAACGATGGACTTGATGAAACTATTAGGGTTCTGTTTTCGCCATTTTGGCTACGGAATCCTAAAAAGTGGCTAGATGGAGAAAAAAAATCTTCGAACACTGAAGTCATCAAAGCTGTAAATGGATATTTTGATGAACTTGATGAATCCTATCGAAATGGGATAACAGCATTGGAAAAAAGTCGAGCTAAGGGCATGGACTTAGAACCTATCTAACACAACACTACCTAACACATTGAATTTACATAACATAACATACATACACAAATAAAATCACGCCTTTTTCCCACTACGGGGTAGGCAGATACTACCTCCTTCCACTTGCTACGGTCCTGACCTGGCGTACAACTACCGCTTCATCAACATTCATTAATCTCTCTTTTTCTCGCATCCATCATCTGACATACTTCATCTATTTTATCATTCATTCTTCTCCTTACATTTAATGTAGCAAAGCGGCTCTCCATAGCCCACTCTTCGCTCTCGCTGGGACCGAGACGTGATGGGTTGCGAACCACATCGCCGCCATTATTATGTTTGAAACTATTGAAACTCATTGCCTTCCTACGAGCTGCTAGGGATAAAATATAACCCAGCAGAGCCCCGCATACCAGGTATGGGTTTAGCCTTATTCTGGGGTCACCAGTACCAGGGCAATTCGGCACGCTAAACGACTAGACTCGCCTCTAGCCACGCATCCATTGGCACGGCATACCTGGGATTGGCAGAATAGGAGGAAGGATAATAGGGTAAAGACAGGAATTGTACGAATTTAGTCAGGAGAAAAGGTTAAAGGATACTACTGTCCCGGAAGACTATGTATGAGCCAGTAGCAGCTCGGGAAGCCGGGGTCGCATGCCCGTATATACCATAACAAAAATTCCGGAAAGGCGACTTCGTACGGGTAATCCCTGACGCCTATTTACGTAAGTATATATTATATTACTTCTGCGCCATTTCAGAAACTTATTAGCCAGCCCTTAGATACCCTGAGTAAACACTCATTTTCAGGGATTAACATAATGCAATACATATTAATGCAGTTCTATTGTTGCGTTAAGAAAGGACAAACTAACAAACAATATCTTGCATAATATGGCTAATATTTAGATGTGTGTGACACCTATTCCGTAAAAACTATTTTGTGGCCGACTGGCCGTCATCTGAGCTTGCGTAAGCAAAGGACTCAAAGACCACATGTAAAATGAGCGCAGCCAGAGGTTTGTTGGTAACGAAACGTAGGTAATAAAAATAGTTCATCAATTGATTTGACAACATACATTTGTATATTTCTTAAATTATAATTTATCAGCTAATCGCTCGTAAAAATTACGTTTCGCTGCTTTCATTCTGAAACTCCCAAACATTCCGAGGATTGAACAAAAAGTTCGAAAACCCCATTTTATGATAGCCCCCAATAATTAATTACCGAATAAAGATATTTATCGAATTAAAAGACTTATGTGACCGTAATGAAGGTAATAAAAATTTCAAAACGGCGACATGTGTAGTTTTCAAAATAAACAATTAATTCTGTCCGGGAGGTGGCGGGTAAATCAAAATAAAAATAGATATTTTATTATTACACCGCCTTAGACATAACATGTGGACACTATAAATATTTACACAATGTCAGGACAAGTGTATTAATTGCTTGTTACCGCTTGTGTTTTTTTAAATAATGAAATAGGCTAAATTCTATTTTGATAGGAAGATGCGTAGAAAAGTTTGTTTCTGTTGTGTTTTGAATTCCGCGCAAAAAATGCTTTGCTTAAAACGCGTCACAAATTCATTTGGTTTTAGGCATGCACATTTATATGCATTAGGGTCAATTTCACCGACGTAGTATAAGCCTTATTCCAATAATAAATCATTAATTACACGTGAATAAACTCATTTTTCGTTTCGCCAATAATTAACCTAAAGATAAAATGTCTAAACTAGAGAATAATCTTATACCGCCAATTTCGGCTGAGTAAACTGTTAAATGTACATAAGTATTGTCACTGTCACTGTCAAGTGAATTAAATACTTACTTCAAAATTGATGTATTACTCGAATAAATTTAAAAAATACGCTGCACCATTGCTCAAGCATGGGACAAATTGTCTATCTTACTTGGGTGCATTACGATTTCATTCAATTCAATCGTTCAACGTTACTTAGTAACTATGCGAGAGATTGTTATCCGTAGACTAGCGTGGTGAAATGGAAATGAAGTTAACCATTGAGTAAATCGTTAGATTTTGTTTATACTGGGTTAGCCACTCTCCTGTAAATTGATTGTTGGTGAAATCGGCCCTTAGGGTTACAAGGACTGTGATAAAACCATTTTATTTAGACGGGAGACAAAAAGAAGTACAGATCCTAGTCCATTCCATTTTCAGAAAGCTGTATTCGTAAAGCGATTATTAGGTATTTATATGAAAACTGGTGGAACTACAGCAAAGACAACATAGAATCATAATACTTCCCCTATTAGTAAGATAAGATAAGGTATTTATATAGTATCACAATAGTTACGAAGATCATATTACCTAACTTTCGCTTGTGATTTGAATTCGGTCACCAAAAATAATATGTGATAAGCAAAAGCCTGCCATAATACCTGACTCAACTAAATAAATATATTTTTTTCTTTATACTTTATTTTCACGTACTTGAATATGAAGCTGAAAATTCTGAAATTAATCAAAATAACTGAAACTGTCAAAAAGTCAAGGGCTCGTATTCCACTTTGCAAATAGATATACAATAAAAGTTTGATATGACTATTTAGGTATTCCAGTGGCTCAAAAGTAGGTACCAGTGTTATCACTTATGTTTTGCTAAACTAGCAATTCGTTAGGTATTTCATCGCACGCTATTCGACTTACGTATATTGCTTTTAGATTGTATTGCTTTTAACTGTCAAATCCTATACAAAGATAACTGTCAGACTGACGTAAGCGCAATCCAATTGAGAAACGAGCTGTCATACGAAAAACCAAATGTGATTCAAAAGAAATCTACTAAAATTGCGATGCCGATTGCAAAAACGTCAAGCCAAATGTTCTTTATTCAAGTAGGCCGTAGCTACGAGCACTTTTGAATCGTTATAATTGTAAGATTTCAGAGCAATATATTGATAAAAAATTGGAGGTTACATTTGTGGAATAAAATTCCAAATGTCGATATTCCAAGTAAGACAGTTTTCGTGCAACCAAATTATCTGCGTACAACATTTCCTCCAGTCGTAAAAAAACCTTAAAACCCCTCAATCTCGAGCTGTTTAATTCATTAAGACCCCTTCGAGGCCTCCGAACCTATTAACATATAAAGCGGGCTCTGGCGGCAAATAGGTAAATAAAAAGGCGATCGGAGCCAGGAGGGTTGACACATGTTTACCTTCCCGACGTGGCAGATTTAGGGTTCATTTTATTACGTGTGTCCGTGTGTCGAAACGTGGTTGGAATTAAAAACCATCTGTCACGTTTCGAGTGGACTTGTATTTTCTTTCGACACCAGCCGAGCCTTACTGGGCGAACCTCTATGATGGACAGACTTATTACTTAGTTTTTATATGAATTTAATGACATTTAATCCTATTCGAATTTAGTGATGTGCATTTTCATCGTGTTATTTATTTGAATTCATTTTATCCATTATTGTTTTTAATTTACAAGCTTCCTATTTGTTTTTTTATTAAATTAAATATTTGTAATTTGTTTTGCGTGCATTGAAATAAAACAATTTAATGAATTATAATTCCACTCCCATTTTTTTCTCAGTCCGCCCGTGACCATGGAAAGCTTTTCAGCTTCCGAAACGTCGGGAACTCAAATGCGATAATATACGCGATATAATCCGTTAAATTGTTTTATTTCAATGAGTAATAATCGCTGAAACAGAAGAAAATTTTATTGTGCATTGTTTTTATTAGTATTGACTTTTTGACGGGAACCGAACCCGATCAAAATCTTTATAAATTCTGCAAGTCTATAATCTTGTTTAAACAATTAAAAGAAAAACTCAAAAATAAGATAATAATTTTATTAGTTACTGTGACAGATCTTTGTGCCTATAGTACTAAAGATGTGTTGCGATATATTTGACGCTTTGGATGCTACAGACTATTTGATGCTGACTGTAGGTACCATCTACTCATTTTTACCGCAAAATCTCTGGTATAACTTTGAAAAGCGAACCTTATTGTCAACCTTTTACGTTGCATTCATAGTAAGGAGCCGAAGAAGATGTGAGGTATCGAAAGTAAGTTAAACACAATACAATGCGTGTAATAACTGGATGCAATATTTCGAGCGCATCCTCCGTAGCCCCTGTGGCCTAATGGATAAGGCATCGGCCTCCTAAGCCGGGGATTGTGGGTTCGAGTCCCACCAGGGGTAAACAAATCTTTTTTATCTTGTTCGGTAAATGTGACCATAATTTTGAAATATCTTACTTTTAAAATTTGTATGTACCTACTTTTTATTGTAATGATTTGGGATTGGTATGTCACAAATCATAAACTATAGTTTTAAGTGATTTTGGGTCAGTAAAAATAGAAAGAAATTAATTTGATTTTTATTTTATTTTCAAACCGTTTATTTATAATTACTAATAATCAGATTCACACAATGGAAAGTCTAGCAACATTTTAATAAAAAATCTGCATATTCTCTTGTTTGCATTTAAATTTTAATGTAATTTTGTAGTAGGCACTTTAAACGATTTGAAGTATTTAACTACGCATAGTTAGACGGTAGAAAGAGACAAAATTATATGCAGATTTTATGTGTCTATGATAATCAGTAGAAAAGAAAATGAGGACTAATAAAACGCAGCTAAATAATTTTACACCTTGAAATAAAACAATTTAACGGATTATATCGCGTATATTATCTAATTTTAGTTCCCGACGTTTCGGAAGCTTTCCAGCTTTCCATGGTCACGGGTGGACTGAGAAAAGATGTATTTTCCTCTGTCAAAGTTACAATTTGTGCAAACTACCCATTTTTTTACAAAAAACACAAATAAAGGTGTACATACATGCCAGATGGGCCTAAGCTGTGATCACATGTTCACAGACTGCTGACCTATTGACAAACCAAACCACTCAATTAAGTTTGATAAACCTTCTATCCTTGCCAAAGAAAAAAGATATTTTGCCAGAATGCTACCCGAGGCTATTGAGATTAAAAAGCATCCTAATTTCAATAGAGAAGATGGATTGTCACTACCACCAGCTTGGGATCCTGTAATACATCTCATCAAGGAACAAGCGAGACACAGGACTGCAAAACCTTAATTTCCAAACGGTGTTAAATATCTTATCTGTTTAAAAGTAGTTTAATAGTCTCTGTTTTTTAAATATTATAATTAGTAATGAGGTAGCCTGGGAGTTTTTCTTTGCAGCGTTTCTTTTCTCCTCAGTACGCCTCATTTGTGAAATGCTGCTTGGTAAATTATTACAATAAAATAATTAAGCCCTTCTGGCACATATGTAACTGTCTTTACAGCTTAGGCCCATCTGGCATGTATGTACACCTTTATTTGTGATTTTTCAAAAAAATGGGTAGTTTGCACAGATTATAACTTTGACAGAGGAAAATACATCTTTTCTCAGTCCACCCGTGACCATGGAAAGCTGGAAAGCTTCCGAAACGTCGGGAACTAAAATGAGATAATATACGCGATATAATCCGTTAAATTGTTTTATTTCAATGAGTATTAATGGCGGAAACAGAAGAAAATAATTTTACACCTTTTTTTCTTTTTATTGCTTTCACTTCTTGCCGATTTTATTGAGAAGTAATTCGTCAATGAGGTGTAGACATGTCACACAAGAGGAGAACATTCCGTAGAACATTTTGATTTTTATGAGAGGATATAAGTATAGACATATGTCGGAGAACCTTTTTTTCCTCATTGGATCTCCATGAGAAAGAGAGTGGGTATATCGGACTCCACTGAGAAGCAGTGACCTACCAACTTAAACTCCTTGGTATACCCTCTACAGCATTGGTATAATATAGATGGATCGAAAGACCCACTACGTCAGACACGTGCGGGGTGACACTTCTCGCGTTCAACAGATCCTCACTGAGGCCACTCCAGGAGAGCGGCGAACGACCGCGACCGCCCTCTCAGGTCATAAGTTTGAAAACCTAAAACAATCAACTCTGCATAATTATCGACCTCACACCAGACCACCCGCATACCTTCACACAAAACCAAACAAACCCACATCATAAATAATAAGCTAAACCAACTTAATATTCAATAATTACACGGTTTGGTGCATTATTTATAGTGCTATTTGTCGCCAGGGGCTATAAAGTACACTTCAAAGCGTGTTTAGCGTTAAAATTAAATAGACATGGCTCTAGGTGACATAAGGTCTTAGTTCTCAGTACACCTTTAGTGTATACCGAGAAAATAACTATCAAAACAGACTATCTAACAGTTACGATCCCTGAGAATTGAATCTTAGTATAAAAATATTGTGGTTTAGATCAGAGTGAAGCGTTTTAGTGGGTACTGAGCTTTGAAAGGTAATTATCTAAATTCTGCTGCTGGCAAAAAGTGATGGCATTTAGCTTCATCGCTCGATTTAGTGCCTTAATTTGATAACTTAAGATCTATTTTATATTGTATGTTGTATTGATAGTAACCATTGTGATACGCGTGACTGAGTTATGGCAATCGAAAGTAGGTGGGTACTAATAGGTACTAAGAAATAGAAATTGTGACTGAACGACCAATTGGTATACACTACTTAGTGCATGGGATAGGTTCTAGAACTCTGTTTGGAGTCTGTGATTCCGCGTTTAATTTGGACTAATGAAAAAATATCTAAAGTATTAAATAACATACATACTTATAACATACGAGTAAGAGATGAGACGACTCAAATTACTTTGACATTGAACTTTCCTAGCGTGTTAGATTTTTTTTGCTTGATGATGTGTTTTGGACAAGGGATTTTGATACGGTATCGCAAAACTGGTGGAGAAGAGACAAAGCAGAAATTCAACGACGCGTTTGGCTCAGTGGGTTGCACAACAGCCTACGAAGCTAGCGGGTTCGAATCCCGGCTAAGGCAAGTGTTTGTGTGATGAGCACGGATGTTTGTTCCTGTCTTGGATGTTTTCTATGTATTTAATTATTATAATTTATCTATATCATATGGATATCGTCGCGTAGTACCCATAGTACAAGCTTTGCTTAGTTTGGGACTAGGTCGATTTGTGTAAAATTGTCCCTGATATTTATTATTATATAGATCTCGATTAAAGTCTATTTTTACATGTGGCACGTTGATTTGCATAAAATATTCCGGTCGTATGAAATTTTAGTTTTTAAATATGTTTTCATCGTTTCATTTCGTATTTTAACGATAAACACAAGATAGTACGAAATCCCACCTCACCCCGTTGTTGGGGTTATTAGGGATAGCAATTAGGTGAGTTGGGAAAACTGCTAGGGTTGACTCTTTTGAAAATCAACTTTGTGAGAAAATTATTTTTATAATTTATTACTGCCAGAAAAAAATAGATTTAAATTGCTTCAAGAGCAACCTGAAACTGAAAATTAGAGTAGCAGCTATAAACTTTTAAACAAAAAAATGAAACCGACTCCAAAAAAACTAAAAAGTAAAAAATAACGCAATAATTCAGTTTCTTCAAATTACTTACAAGTAACCGTTTGTATACTCAATCTATAAAGTATATACAATTAATCTTATTTTGGCGTCGGTGCCATATAAAGAATGTGTAAAATATTGAAAATTTACGATTTTAGTAAGTTGTGACACGATGGCACCGACTCCTAAATAACATTAATTGTATATACTGTATAGATTGAGTATACAAACGGTTACTTGTAAGTAATTTGAAGAAACTGAATTACGGCGTTATTTTTTACTTTGTAGTTTTTTTGGAGTCGGTTTCATTTTTTTCTTTAAAAGTTTATTTATTCTACACTTTTTAGTTAATCATTACTTAAAAGTGTATCTCGTGACGATTCGAACAAGCCCAAACACGGCTAGGATACATTATTTCATTACATAGATCTGGTGCCTACCTTCCGGCTCCATCATCAAATCAATTTGGTGGTACCATTCTCATCAGGAACATTTAAATTTGTGTCTATGAAGTTGCTTAGCTAAATTAATCAAGATATTTTGTCGCCACCCGTAAATCACTTATCATTGAGTTCTGATGGCATTCTGTGGTCTTCTGCATCAGTTCCACTTCACCAATTTACACTTTCTGAATGCAAATGCTTATTATGTTCCTTATAATACAAAAATCGCTATATGTATGCCTACAATATTTGAGGAGTTCCTTCAATTCCTCATGGATTCCATCATCAGATCTTCACCAAAATTAAATGAGACCAAGTAGAAAGTACCCTCTATAAAATCAAAAAAAATTTTTTGAAATCGGTCAAATAGTCTTTGAGTAATCGGTGAACATCCATAAAAAAAAATAAAAAAAGTGTAGGTACTAATTAAAAAAAAACTTTACATTTGAATCCTTATCAATTCTAACCACAGCCACTTCACACGTACTATCTCAGTACATAACTTATGTGCTACTGAGCAAGCCAGCGTGGCTTCCTATTGGTCGGCCGCCAAGACACCTGCCTCACCTCAGCGCTCGACCAATCAGCGCTCTCACACCTGCCCGATCGATGGTAAGGCGGACACACCTGAGATCTATGAGACACCTTAAAGTTTAGAGATATGCACTGAAGTTTGGGATTGATGTTTTTTCTAAGCCTTTATTTGATCGTACACGGCCATCTTTTTGGGTTTTTCTTTCTATCAATGAGATTTTTTTAAAATTACCTGCTCAACCTGTGCTGGGGTATAAATACGGCTTTTATCTTAAATTTAGGCTAAAATGTTACTATTCTTCATTAGTTTCTGACACGCGCATTCAGTTGTTAATAAGTCGTTGACAAGCAAGCCCGAATAAGATCGCTTACAAAAAATCTGCGTGCAGTTTACTCGTTGTTAACAAAAATGTAAACTCTTAGGTTGATCAGCTTTTTCCTTATTTATATAAGTAAAATAGAACCAGATTTTTGTTTTTTAGACGATAAAATCTCTATAAACTTCAAAGCCTGGAATGCACAATTTAGTAAATCATCCAATTCGTTTGAGCGGTTGCCGAGGAACCAATTTTATACTCCATGCTCAATGCAGTATAAGTTGGTCCCCCGGCCCCACCCACAATTTATCTGCTTTGCCTCAAACTTGACTGGTAGAGAATACTCCGAGGCATTAAGTCCACCTTTTGTACGATAGATATCTTCTTCGTTTTGCTCTTGTCAGAATGATCGCGGTCACCTGTAAGGGCCAGGCTGCAGATGCCTGTGCTTAATGTCTCGCCATTTTGTGTTGTTAATGGCATTTCTGTTAACAGATTTTATCCGATCAGTCCATTACATAGGTAACCCGGCACTTAGTCTAGTAGCCATTATCAAAACACAACAAAATAGGGCTTAATCGTGTATAAATAATGATTTATTTAATTACCTTTCGTTGGTAATTTTTCGACGTTTCTGATGTCGCGTTTCGTCCATAGTCTCGAAGGAAGTTCAGTAGCGCTACCATGAGTTTGTGATCGTACTCGCTAGCGACGGTCCTTATTTATCGGTATCCAATTAATTCCCGTTTTGTTGTGTTGTGATAATGAGTGAAGATCGTGTAAGTTTAAATTAATCATGTCTTTAGTGTATTGCCATCCACCTTTCCCTAAACTACTGGGCTTTTAATTGTCACTCTCCAATTTTGAAATGTATAAGATTAGATTTATTTATTTCATGAAAAAATTACACTATAAATTACATTAATGTCAAAGTTACATATATTTAAATCAGGACCGTCGACATAAATAAGTAAAATGAAAACAAAAAGCAATATAAGCTATGCAAAACATAATAAATAAATATTACAGGACAATTTTTACACAAATCAAACTAGTCCCATGGTAAGCTCAATAAGGCTTGTGGTATAATTATGAGACTAGATTTTAATTATAATAACAGTTATAATTAAAATCTAATAAATATATCGTTAACATTAAATTTCATCTTCTAAAAAGGATATTAGTGTACGTATAAGTAGTTACGCTTATGTACTTGACACAAACAACTTGGTCTTTAATTGAGTCATTCGTCGCAATTAACAAAAACTCGAAATAAACGTCTATTCCGGTTATTCATGGAACCTGTTCGTTGGCGAGTTCGTTATCTAAATTTCAAATTACACGGCAGTTTAGCGGCGAACTCGGCGGAAATCCGGAGTGTAATGAGTGGTAACGATGTGTGAACGTCTCACCTGTGCTGGTCGAGGCGGTCATTAGTGCGAGAGGAATGGGCGATGTTCGATAGTTGGATGTCGATGTCGATGTTATGTCGATGCACTGTTATCTGTTTGCGAGTGCGATTGGGCAACTAATGTCAGAATGTAAGAGAGTGGCTGAACGAGAGATGCCTGCGAGCACGATTTGTGTTGTTTTGGCAATAGTTGTTAAGGCACACATGTTTTATATAATTAAATAAATAAATGTCATGATCGCGCAATGAGTCGCTATGAGGTATGTCTGTCGTGGTGATCATTCATTCGTTAAATAATACGAAAAGGACGGGAATACAATTGCTCGTTGCCGATGTTATGTTCAGATCACGTAATGAGTGGCTACGAGGTATGAATGTCGCATTTATTAGTTCATTAAATAATGCAAGAAGGACGGGAATACGATAGCTCGATGTCGAAGTTATGTTGACATTCAGAGTCTAATGAGTAGTAACGATGTTTGGACGTCTCAGCTGCGCTAGTTATGTTGCTCATTCGTATAAAAGGGAGAGGCGTTGTCGATAGCTCGAGCTATATACAGGTTGGGAAAAATCTTTGGGCCCTAGAGGAGAACTTACTTAAATCCTTTAGCTAGCTATTTTTACTGAAACAAAAATTACTTTACTTTTAAAAAGAAACAAAACTGCATTTAAAGATCTTCTGATATTCGTTTGTCCAACCTGAAGATTTAATGAAAGGAAACATTTCTTGTTGAATGAGCTAACTAAAGGATTTAAGGTAGTTCCCCTCCAGGGTCCATAGATTTTTTTCCACCTTGAATACTATGTCAACATCCACATAGTAATGAGTGGTAACAATGTGTAAACGACCAACCTGTACCTCCAGCATAACTGTGATACGCAACTCTTTGTCGCGCGCCAAAGATTGTCTCTCTCTTTCCTTCCAAAAAATGTGAGAAAGACGGGTGATGCTATGTCGCGCGACAAGTGTAGTCGTGAAGAGTTGTGTTAGACCGGCTTCACTGGTCGCGGTGGTCATAAGTGCAAAAAAGAAGGGTAATGACGACAGCTCGACTTCGATTTTATGTGGACATCCGGAGTGTAATGAGGGGTAGCAATGTATGGATGTCTGACCTACGGTCATTAGTGGAACGGTCTTCATCTTAAAATCAAACAGACCCCGAATAAGTTTGCATTCAAAAAGTCCGGGAGCTACTTTGCTGGCAGAACCGAAGACTCTTAGTTTATCTGCCTAATACGTTTCATCGCTATATAAATATTAATTTGTGTCTATATATTTGTGTTATTAATGTATGTAAGTAGATGTCTAAATATGTGGTTTTGTAGTAACACAAGCGTCAGCACCGCCCACAATTTGCTAGGGCAAATAGTAGTTAATCTCTACCAGTCAATCTGAGGAGGTTGACTGGTAGAGAATGCCTTATGGCATTAAATTCGCCTTTTTTACGATAACTTTTTTTTGTGCAATAAAGATTAAATAAGATAAATATCATTAGTGCGATATCGATGTATTTCATCTGTACAGACTATGTTTTCTAAATGTATTTAATTACCATAAAATTGATTAAAATCATTAATATCACTATCAACGGCTATGTAGATTCAGTATTTATCCATTTGGTAACAAAATGTCGTCTCATATAATGTTGCAAAAACATCGATAACAAAAGAATAATAACAACACTAGCCGTCCCGTAGGTAGGCGCCAAGCTTGCCAAAGCAAACCAAAAACAACGCGTCTATTGAAAGGTGTCTCTGACAACTTGGCGGGAGCTAAATTGCATTTTCTTTCCTACATTTTTAGACTTGGCACGTTCACGGTGAAACACATTTTTTATTGGCCGTCCAAATGAAATGTAGGTTATCACCTACTGCGTATTTAAATGTATGTAAATTTATATCAACACATCTATATATATTGCATTGAGATGAAATTGGTGAGGACGGATGGATGTGTACTTGAGGCACTAGAAAGTGGTTTAACAATGTTAAATGGTACTCATTAATGTGGTATTTTTTTCTTAGATGTTTATGAAAAAATATTTCTGCGTCTTTATTTGTGGTAAAGGAAGTCGGGATTATTGTACGAATGATGCAGGAAACTGTTTTTTTTAACAATTACATTTGTGGCTGTAAATAATAATTATTTATTTTTCAAACATCATTTACAATTTTCCTTAAAATTTGAGACTGCTTTCTAAATAGGTGAGACCCAAGCTTTAGGATAAGTCTGCTCTGTCTGTTTTTTTTTAAAGAAAAGATAAGTAAAATCCCATTTCAGTCATTTGTCACTTTTTTGCTAAATGCAACAAATATTGAAGTAAGAACTGTAAAAGTGCAGTTTGAAAATGTGGCATGAAAGGAATACACATTTTTTAAACCAACGGAGTCCGTAAGCCTAATTGAGGTGACTTATATTGTAAGTCAAATATTAATTATTAAACATAATAGGAGAATTTGGTTGGTTACTGATTAATTAATACATTACTTACTTACAAATGTATTTGGTTGGTAAAAATAAAAGAGTCATAATTAACCGGTGCTGATAATTAGCAACTTAGCGTTTTCATTATTTATTTATAACATTAAGTGTTTTTTTTTTCAAACTGATATTGGACCGGGCTGGACATGTCTGTCGCAGGCATCCAGAAAGGTGGGCCAAGATGGGAACCGATTGCGTCCCGCAAGATGTCGCGCCGCGAGACTCGAGGCAGACCACAAAGAAGATGGTGGGACGATCTGGATCTGGACGCATTCTGCACATTCGAGGGTCGAATGAAGAATAGAAGGGGAGACCTTTGCTTAGCACAAGGACATCTAAATAGGCTAAACAAAATGTATTTGGTCGGTAAAAGAAAAACAGTATAATATTAAAAATATATTTATTAATTACTTAGCCGTTTGGAATATTTTCTTTATTAATTTAATTAATTATTTTCTCAGTTTCTGTCTTATAATGTGAAAAAAATTACCACTACTATTGTGATATAGATATAAATATCAAAGCGAAAAGGAAACGATTGAAACAGAGCTCGCTGGTGAAGAGGTTGACACTTTGGACGCGTAATCCGGACGAAACGTAACGCGTAATCAAGATTTGATTCCTGGTGTGACCTTGTTCGAAAATTGCTTGGTCTTTTTGACACTCTAATTGACCAGTAGAAAAGTGACAAGCGGAATTCAAGTATGTTTAATATTAATAAATAAAATTCTATGCATTCGCGGTGAGTCTACAGAAGATAATTCACTGTAAATATGCCATAAAGAATGTTTAGGAGCAGTTTGCAAGCGATTAATGCCCGTGCGTCTTGCGCGCGCACACGCTAAATATTACACGTACATTTCAACTAAAAACTTAACCGATGTACTGGTTTCTACACATTATCACAACACAATAAACGGGACTTAATCGTGTATAAATATGATTTTATTTAATTACCTTTAGTTGGTAATTTCGCTTCGACGTTTCGGACGTAGCGTTACGTCCATATTCTCGAAGAAGGGAAGCAATGGTTTCTACAGATTTGTTAAATAAAGCCAGACAAATGTTTGGTTACGGAGAAAATGTTCGAGACAGTTGCGAAATGATGAAATAGAACAAATAAGCGAATAAAAGAGATTTAACTTAACTAAAAATTTAGGTGTCAAAAGAAGATTGTGTTGAATAAAAATATGTCTACTTACATCGAGATCATTAGGGCGCTCGCCCACTCGGCGCGACCTGCGATCGGACGCCATGGACGAGATGAAAAATATAGGACCCGCGGGAACGAGCGTATTAAGGTGAACAAGATTTATTGGTTTATTGCCAAATACAAATAAATACAAATTATGGACTTAGTGGATACAGAGAAAAAAAAACTGGTCAGTGCGATTCGGACTCGTAGACGAATTAATTTTTAGCTTTTTTTTTGTTGCAACCAGCGGCCACTGTGAAAATTTCATGTAACCTTAATAGGTTCAAGAGCTATTTCTCTTTTACAGAACCTAATTACGTATGTTTCCCTCTTTTGTGTACGGAACCCTAAAATAAAAGTTTTTTGCCGTTTTTAAAACACATACCTATTATTTTTGACTAAAGATGAGCCGACGGCCTAAAAAATTGGTGGAAGCGGTTGGATGCTGAGAGCTGAGGCTGCTGAGGACCGGCGTCGTGAATTGGGTATCCCAATCCACGACAAGGGGCGGCTGGCGGCGCGGCAAACGAATTCCTAACCACTCCCGTGCTCCTGATTTTGTTTTGAACTCTATACATCATATAAGAATGGTGGCAAACAACTACAGTTGCGAAAAGTACTCGAGTGGCTAATACATTGCGTTTGATGCGAATTAACTGCTGTGCGGTGAGCGTCTCGACCGCGTAATGAAGAGAGAATTCACTCATCGCGCCGCTATAGCTTGGCAAATTCTTTCGTGACACTCTCATGGTCTGCGGGCGACGGGGGGAAAGACAGCGGGGGCGTGTAAGAAGTGTGCGCGCGGTAAGGCTATCCTGCTCCGCCGCGCGCACTCTTGATACCCACCCCCGCATTTTTTTGGATTTTTGTATGCATTTATGTGACGTTGTGACTTTATCACCCCAAAACTGCTAAACGGATTGCAATTATTTTTAGTACACAGGTAGCAGGGCAGCCACAGATATAAGATACATTTTACCTGATAAAGTTAAAATAAAAAAGGGTTATGACTTTTTCTCTTCCGGAAACGAAGTTGCAGGCACCTGCTAGTCTTTAAAAAATCGTAATTCGTATTGCCCTTAAGCGCTCCGTCCACCGCTCCACGTGTGTCGTGCCATAATTCGATATCTTTTTAGAAGGATCCAATAACCGCGCGGTTATTACCCACTGTTGCAGGGGTTGCAAGATTGAGCAATTTTCTTCCCTAGGGCAGTAATC
Organism: Hedya salicella; assembly: GCA_905404275.2. NCBI lineage: Eukaryota > Metazoa > Arthropoda > Insecta > Lepidoptera > Tortricidae > Hedya > Hedya salicella. Next base: position 26,739,521 of record FR990102.1, on the reverse strand, counting down.
GACTTTTTACCTCCACTCAAAAAAGTCCTTTGTTATTTTTTTCATCATAGTTTTATTAACATGATAAGTTATAGTTTCCATGTGACATTAGAGTCGTGTGTTCAGAATAAAAATGAAGTTTAACCTAGTTATTTTATTAAGCTTATATAGTCAAGAAGAGATATTCATAATTATATGTCCAATAGATGATGTCTGCAACTTCGTTCGCGTAGGGAGTAAAAGTCATTACCCCTCTTTTTTTGTTAGGCGTAGTGGGGTAAAAAGTATCCTATAACCATCTGTAGATACCTACTTGTGTACCAAAACTAGTATAAGGAAACATACCAAAAACAAAATATATATTTTTTAATCATTTTACAAACAGCACCACACTTAAGTAATCATCTGTAGGCCTTATGCTAATAAGGTCTACCAATGGTGCCTTAAGGCGAAGGGGTACTGAAATCGAGGTGTTTTTGTGCAATTTTTTTGAGATTATATGTAGCATGTAGAGATCTGGAAAGTAACTATTCAGGACAAAAATATACTTAATTATGAGTTGATAGGGTAAGTGCGTTCCTATCTGATGTAACTAGGCCTAGAAACTATATTTAAGAAGCAGGTTTTTAAAAATCTTCTACATCTTTTTTTCCGCCTGTGATCAATTCTACATTACCAAATTTTGCACATGTACTTTAAAAACCTTGGTCTACTAACTGATAGGAAAAAACTTAGTCTAATTTGTGTAGTACGGAGTTTAGACCCAAAATCAACTTTCGCCTACGACATTTCTACGAAGTCAACGTACTAAATATTTGATCAGTGTAAAAGTGTAGGCACTTTAACAGTGAAAGCGACGTTGCGTGCTCGCGCTACTCCACGGCGGCGCGCAATGCGCTTACGCTGTTGCCAGCTGGCTTCCATTTATCCATAGCAATAATGTTTTTGAATTCATTCCGTCAACTGATTGCGTTTGTTTTGATGTGTTCTACTCTACGATTTAGTACCAGTATAATTATATCAAGGTACTCCGTGTTTATTATTATAATGAACCGGTAGTCTTTGTGGCGTTGTTTATTTCGGGGATTTGTTATGTTGTTTTGTTTGTTATTGTTTGTGTTGTGTATGTTATTTGACATTGAACTTGGTGTTTTGTGCGGGAGAGTCACTCCGTGCGACGTAGTTACTTGGAGATTCTTGAGTCCCTAAAACTGGGGAACAAGAACGGTGGCGGTGGTTGTAATGGTAGTGATGGTGGTGATGATGGTGGTGATGATGGTAGTGATGGTGGTGGTGGTGGTAATGGTGGTGGTGATGGTGGTGGTGTTGATGGTAGTGATGGTGGTGGTGATGATGGTGATGGTGGTGGTGGTGATGGTGGTGGCGGTGATGATGGTAGTGATGGTGGTGGTGATGGTGATCATGATGACGGTTGTGGATGGTAGTGGATGATGGTGGTGGTGGTGGTATTGATGGTGATGATGGTGGTGATGGTGATGATGGTGACGGTGATGGATGGTAGTGGATAATGGTGGTGGTGGTGATGGTGGTGTTGATGTTGATGATGATGGTGATGGTGATGGTGGTGATGATGCCATCCACTACCATCATGACCATTACCATCACTATCACTTTCATCCATTATCACCATCAACACCACCACCACCACGACCACCACCATCATCATCACCACCATCACCATCATCACCATCACCACCACCATCCACCAATGATCATCCAATCCTGAATTCCAGTAGATAGGGTCCATCAGAATGTGGAAAATGGTTGACTGTAAATCCTTCCAAATCCATAATTTAAAAAAGGCACAAACAAAAATCTCTCTATTGACAAAACAAATAATTTCAGCAAGCAGCAAGGTCAAAAAAACAAACTGGAATAAAGTAGCCTCAAAACAAGCGCCACCATACTGCAAAAGGAGTCGATAGTTCACAACTAGTCAATGCGCGATACGACGAGTCGAGAGAGAGCGTCTAATACATACTAGATGGCGCGCGCGCTCAAAGTATTACGTTCGGGCCGAACGAGCAAAGTCATTTCCCCATCTCTTCGCCTTAAGTATGTGGTAAGTTGTATAAACGTAAATAAACGGATTCAAAACTATCGATATCTACGTGAAAACCAACTAAGACGCATAAAAATAAAATTGGAACCACAAACAAAACTATAATAGATCATAATTTACTGTCCACATTACCCTATAAAATTTAACGCCAATGTGACCAGTACAATTACTTACACACCACCTAATCTAGTTCAAAGCTAATTTATATTTTGACGTAAATTTCATCTACTTCGTCGGAGCACCTTCCTGGCGGCGTGCCAAAAAATCTTTGGCACCGAATTCTTTTTTTGAAACGACATTTCCCAGGTAATCTCCCGTAAATATAAGATCTAGACAACAGCTGGTTGCACGCATTATATTATACAGGATTTCATTTATAGTTTGAATGCAGGGAATGCCATTAAACTGTTTTTGTGAGAGAATAATGTAAAACACGTGTCAGTGTTCTTTAAAAGTGTCAATTATTTCGGCGAGTGGTATAGATCCGTGCGTGCTCTTTTCGTTTTTGCGGACATAATTATATTATGTTATTATAATTGTGTAAATAATGAGCTGAGCTGTATTTACGGGCTCGTTTAATGATACTCGTAAATATAGATGCGAAATTTTAAGTGGTCGAAAAGTGTATGGTGTAAAAATTAAATTAGAAAGAAGCTGTGACAATAGAATTTTCTTGTGTAAGTGCGTTTTTAGGGTTTCGTAGCCAAAATGGCAAAACAACCTTCATAGTTTCTTCATGTCCGTCCGTATGTGTCACAGGCATTTTACTCAAAAACTACAAGATGTACATTGATGAAATTTGGAGTACAGGTGTCTTGTGTAAGCCGCTAATTAGGTTGATGATTAAATAATAAAATAAAAAAATCTAGGGGGGCACTCCATACATATAACCGAAACGGATTTTTTTTTCAGTAAATATAAATTGTGTGGCACATATTTCGACACAATTTTTTTATTTCATTGTCAGATTTCATAAAATGTTTTTGAATTTGTGAATATATTCGGAGATAATCGCTCCAAAAGTAGCATAAATTGTGCCCCCCTCCCATCTATTTTCTAAACGCTATGTCCAAAAAATAAGAAAAATATTATAAACATAAAGCTTAATAAATATTTTCAATTCAAAATAGTTTTCAACATGATCGAATATACCGTTTTTGAGTTATTGCCAAAAAACGGCGCTTCTCAACAAAATGACGTAAGTGCCGTGGAGATACGCTCTTTTACTAGTGCACTTTTTCGTATTCATCTGTAGTGTGCATTTTTTCGTATAAACGGCTGCGGAACCTTACACTAGGCATGGTCCGACATGCTCGTGGCCGGATTTACATTTTAGAAGCGTTTATTTATCTGTGTCAGAGTAAAATCACCAAGATTATTATAGAAATATCCTATAGTCATCTATGGATGTCCAGCTACCAACCAAAATCAAAAATAATTGAAATCTTATTTTCCGTTTTGGCGTTATGATAGAAAAAAAGTATTTTCACCTCACTCGCTCTGAAGAGATCAATTTACATAGATAAACCAGCGTGGAAAAGTTAGTTTTTTATACATTTGAAGTTCAAATTTATATTATTTTTAATATTATGTTTATTTGTTTGTTTTTTTATGAGTTGGTATCGTAGGTTCATTATCACTAGTTTTAAATAATAAAAAAAACGATTTTTTATAATTTCATAGGTTTTCTTACATCTCACATTTTTCTCGCTGGAGTGAGGTACAAAGTTGTACCTCACTCCAGTGTGTGTACCTGTTTCGCACGGCTGCAAAATTATTTCGCTTCTCATGCCTTGAAACTCGCTCCGCTCGTGGTTAAATTTTAGATTCCTTCGCTTACTCGGCTTTCAATTCAAGCACTCGCATCAAACAACGACGTTGCAGCCTTGCATAACAATTAACTATTCTTAAGTAATTTACCGCATGGACATTACCAATTGCTTTAGGCCAAGAAAGATGATGTTAATTATTTTCCACTTATCACCTTATTAAAAACGTAACAAATTTGGAATAATTGGCAATGGAATAAAATAGAAACTATTTTTGGTGTTACTCAATATATTTTTTCTAAACAATTAAAATTCCCACAAACAAAAAAAGTCTCCAATGTAACGACCCTCGTATTGTTTTTTTTTCTAATTTTTAATTATACATTTTTGCAACTTTTCAATTTTAACTTTAAATGTACAATCATGCACTCGCTCTGTTTAAACCTCGTTCTTTTTTCATTGTTTTATTGTTTTACCCAATTTATCAAGCTTATTTAGGATTTACGGAAATAACAATTACCAAGGTGCTTCAACTGACATACAGAATCACTTGCACGTTACTTTTATGTCCGTTTCCATCAGTGCGCTTGTTTGCTTCGGTGAGAAATGGTTCTTTGTTAGTAATTACGTTTTTGTGCAGCTTGCCAAAATTACCTTGCCCACTTGGTTTTTTACGGTAGTATTTTGAGATTAAATCACCTCTGGATTTAGTTTGTTATTTTCAGATGCCGGAAGAAATGTGTAAATATTATTGTCATAACGAGTGAGTCCCATTATGGGGAAGAGGAGTTAAACTTCGTGCTTTTAAACACTAAGATGCAGTATTATTATTTTCTTGATTTTTATTAAGTTCGCAATGTGACCAGCATTTCTTTTAATCGTTTACTTCAGTTTTTCTTAGTTTTTTTTTAATACATAGGTACCTTAGCTAAAATTTGCTTTACCAATGTTGTAATTAGACCCTTTTCGACCAAGTGAAAAAATGTTTAAATTAAACTCATACCGTTTGAGCTTTTCCACAAAGCTCCCCAACCCCAGCGTGGCGAACAGGTGCCATCGCCGCGGGCGAGCCGCCATGACAGTTGACAGTGACAGTTGACAGCGTGACAGATTGAGGCGCCGCCATTGTAGCTTTTGTCTATTTAAATGAGCATTTTGTTGGAGGTGGGTTTCCCGCTTTCCGTGTGGCGCTGATTATTTTTTGTTTGTTTATTGCTGTCCGGTTTTTCCGGTGTGCTTTCCTCCTTTGTTGTAAGTCGCTAATTTTTTTATTTGCGTATTGGTGTTTATCTTTTCAAAACAATATTACTGAAGATACTTAGTTTACAAAAATAATGACACATAGGTTTGTAAAGTTGTAGAGGTATATTTTAGAGTTTTAAACGGGATGCAACATTGCAAATGTGTAAATTACTGGGGAGAAAACTGTGGACTCGCTTTGATACTTATATCGTTTTTTTTTTATACAATGCAACAATTTTTTATTGCACACCAACAACAGAAACAGTACAATAGAGCCTTAACATAAAATATGGTAGACAATAGGTGGTCTTATCGCTAAAGAGCGATCTCTTCCAGACAACCTTTAGGTAGCAGAAATGATACGAAATACCTAGGAATGAGTTTTATCTTTATCGAAAGGAAAAATAAGTAATGGTTAATCAGTTTAAAACTGCTAACTTTTATTAGTTACTAAAAAATAATTTTAAAATTGTAATGCTATTTCGTTTTTAGTGTAAATTTTCTTTGATTTGTAGAATTATTCAAATACCTATTTACCTATATAAATCTACTTGAAGATGGCCGCGACTGTGTTCGCGGGCGAAAAAAAAGCCATAACCACGTATAACAAACACACTACGGAAATATTTATATTTCTACAATCGCACACAGTTAAAAGAAATCACCTACAAATAAAAAAAAACTCACACTGACAATTTACCGTATAAACTGACCGGCGATTTTACAATTACTTTGGAAGAGTCAAATTTATTCGTAATATTCGTATGGCATCTTCCTCATGTAGTTAAATGCTCTAAGGCCTCAGAACAATACTCATAAAATAATCTAATTTACTTGTAGCACTCCTAACAAGTCGGGAAGTGGGTGGATGTGGTTTGCACAGGATCGCACCCATAGTTAAAACTATAGGGAAGGCCTTCAGCTGTGGAAGTCCGTGGCTGATAGATAGACAATACCCTAACAAAACGGCAAAATGTATATTGCTTACAATTTTGATAACAACGAAATTCCCGCGGCGTGTCTTCATTAAAATTGACTCTCAATTTCGGACCAACTTATGGAAAATCTGCTGCTCGGAATTGGAAGGGACTAAGTGGATATATCAGTCAAAGGTTGTTAGGTCGTTTTTGTTGAATGGTTGGAGATGTCCTGTGAGCCCCTATTAATAAGTATTCCCACTAATTAGAGCCTGTCAGGTATTACGCACAGGCTTCCACCCTTTGTGAGGCCGTTACGGGTTGATGGAAAATAATTTGGTCTGTGATGAGTTGCGGGGGTTTAGTGGAGAAATGGAGAAGTTATTTGTGACGTCCTGTTTATAAAATTGAGGTTGGAAACGACTAAAGTTTTGTTGTAATAGCTTCCAAAATTTAGAAAGCAATGTTAATTGAGGAAATGCCTACATATTAGGGTATATTAAGACCACCAACTGAATTTCTACGGATTCTTTGCTAATTTATGTGCTAATTGTGGTTTTTGCCAGCTATATATTTTTGTTTGAAACAGTTTTTTATTAAACTAACCAAAACTATTTTACTGTGTTTTAAAAAATGGCTAGAAAAAACAGTTTCGGCATATTTAAGTTTTATTACAGGAATAACTCTTTTAAACCTTTGACCGCAAAGCAGCGAAATAACCAGAGCCAGACGCCACAGCATTAAAAAAAACGTTAAAAAATATAAATATATAAATTAGTGATTGCAGACCGAGGTATTGATATTATATTCGGAGTCTTAAGCCGACGCTGGCGTCAGTAGCACAAATTTTCGATGACGTAATTTACTGATTCTGGCGGTCAGAAGGTGCTTGCGAGCGAGTGAACGGCGCACGATTGAAGAAAGAAGCAATTTTTGCAACCAATGTCGTGTGTACAAGGTAGACACTAGTAATTTGCGAACGATACGCGTTAATGTATGGATACCCGTACAGAACGGTCTCGCGATCATGAGTAAAGCGTTGCGCCTTCGGAGAAAGCGTGAGTTGTGAATTTAAACCACTGTTTTTTAGAAAACGGCAGTAACAGAGGTACTCGCAACTATGTTTGCGTAAGAGAAGTACAGCGTACGAGTAGTAGCGTAAAAAGTATTCTATAACCATTTTTAAACACCAAGCTACTCGTATAAAAAGAATATTGAAATTTGTCCCGTCCTTTAGGCGTGATGTTAGCACAAAATACGAGTATATACATCCATACATCTCTTAAGGAAGCTCAGAGTCACTCAGCGAGCTGTGGAAAGGGCTATGCTCGGGATCTATCTACAAGATCGAATCAGAAATGAGGAGATTCGTATACGAACCAGACATAGCAAACAGGGTAAGCAAATTGAAGTGGCAATGGGCAGGGCACATAGTTCGAAGATCCGATGGCCGTTCGGGCAGACAGATTCTCGAGTTGAGACCGCGTATAGGGAAGTACAGCGTGGCCAGGCCACCCGCAAGGTGGTCGAACGACCTGGTTAGTGTTTCGGGGACTCGCTGGATGCGGGTCGCCTCTATTCGGGCCATGTGGAAATCTATTGAGGAGCCCTGTATCCAGCAGTGGACGTCCTAATATAACTGAAATGATGATGACATCCATACAAACATACAAAATAAAAATCCACGTTTTTTTTGTTTGGAAATATCTAAAATGTTTAAATTTCATTTTTATTACTTAATAAGTATAGAATTTCAATTTTTTTTTTGCAATACAGAACTAACAATAAAAATCTTTTGCGATATAAAACACGTAAAACAATACATTTCAACATTCTCAACACATCTTAATGAACTCATTAACAATGATTTACCGCGTCCATCAAACTGTTTGCGCTATTTCTCACTTCTCATCACCTGGTGATGATAAAAGTCTATCACAAAGACCAGTAAACCACCCACTTTATAACGCCACGTGACGATGTGATGAAACCCAGGTATTTGCTAAACAGTAAAAGTTTTACTACACTTGATGATTTCTTTGACCAGTGACACTATTTTATTTTTAACCGTATTTAATTGAAACAAGGTCGGCTGGATTCAATGATTTTTTTCACTTGTTTTTTAATGATCGTCTCGAAAACCAATTGATGAGGGAGATCCTAGGGCGGACTTTGTCCAGCAGTGGACGTAAATGTTACAGACTGCTAACCACTCCAGAAGAATCACGCATGTGTTGCCAACTATCTAAGGACTAATCGTTACCATTAAATGACAAACCTTCTTACAACATAATTGATGACTTTTTAAAAATAATGACGGCTACTCTACCCTTAAAATCTTTCTACATGTTTCATTGACAGAATCAAGTTAACTAGTAACAAGGGAGCATTTATAACCAATCTAAGTCTAGTAGTGTGTTTCTTTTCTGAAATTACCCTGATTTATCGTATCGATTGTAGGCAGGTGGACAGATTGAAATAAATCTCCAACAGTCCACCTGCGCACGACATCAGAGCAAGATGTTTGTCGCGAAATTCCCGACTGACGACAGCAAAGATCGATCTAGCTCGGTTCGCGGTAATCCCATTATGACACGAGTGCTGACAGGTGTTGCAGACGACCTATTTTTTAGTCTAGACTCTGTCTACTATTATTAAGGCTATCCTGTAGTGGTGACTAGAGTTTTAAGCAATTATAGTAGTTTTTTCTACCTAACTATAATATGGGTTTCTGAATTGACTTTCTTTTATTTGTTTTGTATGAGTTTTTCTTACCATTTCATAAGAGCAGCTTCTCATTTAATAAAGTATTTGTAAAATGTCTGTGTAGATAAAACACTAATCACTCTGTTTTATCTTTGAATGTACGTCAATAGTTAATTTGTAAACAAAGAAATATTTCTCGACGGCGAAATGGGTAATTTTACCCGAGTTAAGCACTGTACTTTTCATTTCGACTGCGAAGAAAATAAAAAAATAATCATCATCATAATTATCAGCATCGTCATCGTCGTTGTCATCGTCAGCGTCATCGTCATTGCAATGGCAATCGCAATTGCAATATTGCTTTTCAAGCTTTTATTTTAATAATATGACGTAACTCGATTGTTTTCGACTCAGTGGCTAATCGTTAGAGTAAAATACTTTCCACCCTAAGGATGGAAAACCTTTTTTCGACCCGGCTAAATACCCATGAAAATTAAACTTTCTGAACAGGAGAAATGAAAACCAAATTGTACGTGAACCAATTGTGATTTTAGGTAAAACGTAAAGTGTTTACGATCAAATAAAGGTAAGTGGTTAGAATAGTTCCATATAGTTGAATTTATTATATACACTGCTTAGACAATTTAATTACCTGAACTGAATGATAATCACTGCCTATTATAACTCAGAAGTTCCCAGTAATTATTATAATATATGGTGCCATAAATCTACAATTAATTCAGATGTAATGATCAAAACGTCATGTAAATATTTATAGGTACAGGAATCCATTTTGTCACAATATCCGGTCACTTCAAACGGTTATCATAAACTAGTGCGCACGCACACGCTTTTGATCTCAACCGTGTCGTAAAATATTGATCAAAATGTTACTAATCATTCTTGCGAGAGGATTATCGTAAGAATCATTTGAAGACGCTTTTAGCCTAGTTGGTATTCGCTGCCTACGAAGGTACTCGGTATACATATAGGTATGTGCTTATTGGACTATAAATCGTATGGATCCGGAGACAATATAAATGTACCTGTATGGTGTGACCAGGTTTCTTTGCATTTGTCTGTTGCTTTGATAGTTTAATATTTATTCACTTCATTCATCATTTTTGCAGATGTTTTTATGTAAATTGTAAAAGCGGACTTGTAAAAGTGCCCCTTAGCTACCTGCAGACTCATCATCGCCCGCATCCCTAACCAGATCGTCTGACCACCGCGGGTGGCCTCCCACGCTGCTCTTGCCGGTCCTGATCTCCACTTGACAACTTTTCTGCCCCAACGGCTATCGCTTCTGCGAACTATGTGCCCTGCCCATTTCCACTTCAGTTTACTTACCCTGTTTGCTGCCTTGTGAACTTCGTTCGTCTACAAATCTCCTCATTTCTGATTCGATCTCGTAGAGAGATCCCGAGGCCCATAGTTAGAGACCACGTCTCGGCTCCGTGGGTCATCATCGGTAATACGCACTGAGGTATCCTGGACGAGAAGATACTTGCAGAATAAAGTTTTGAATTTTAAATATTTGCTGTGTTGCTTAAAATAACATTTTATTCGCGGAAAACGCGAGAAAAAATCTAAATTTAGCGGTTAAGGGAGTAAAACGGGGAAATGAAAGTTTTTAGTAAAAAATCCATGTGGACGGAAGTCCGACCTAAATCTAGTAGGTAAGTAAGCCTACCTATATAAGAAGCAATTGAAAACATTAATACGCAGCCATTCCTAGGAATAAGTAAGGTAGATATTTTTAAACGCTTTGTCTTCAGATCAGACGTTATGGCAAATATACAGAGAAAACCTTAGTTTTCCACCAAATTATCATACGATCTATGAAATGTGAAAACCGGAAATTGGAGCAGGGGCCACTTATCTGCCGGAAGTGGCCGCCCCTGCCGCCGACACACCGGCTGATTAGGGTTTAGCCTTAGTCTTCACCGCTACGGTAACACGAACATACATACGGACACACAGTATATTTTTCTAATTTCCCGTTCCAAAGGTTCCAAAGGGTTGTTTGGCAGAAGTTGTGCTTTTGCTAAAACATTTAGTGTTTGTAAGCAGGAATTGTGGTTGTATTTGTGATGTGCTATCAAAGTATAATTGACGAATTAAATAAGTAGTATGAGACAATTTTACACAGATCGAACTAGTTCCATGATAAGCTCAATAAGGCTTGTGTTATGGGTACTAGACGACGATATATTAGATAGATAGATAGATTTACAAGGAATAAGTATTCATGTTATTCAAACTTATCAGGTAGGCAATTGAAATGACAGCGGCGAATTCCCAGCATCCCTGGGGGTTGGGCGTGGGGGGGGGAGGGGGATAATGAGGTCGCTCCGGTTTAATGGCATTTAGATTGGCTTCTTATTTAGACTTCAGTCGGGGCAGGTGCTTAGAATTTACGGCTCTTCAACAATGTAGAACACCAATTCCTATTCTACAAAAAAATGATTCAAATTAATACAAAAAAAACAGCCAAGAGCATTTCAGAGCATGCGCAGTGTAGGGTTGTACTGCACCGCAGCCGTTAATAAAAAAAAATGCACTGTAGAGGATAAAAATACGATATGAAAAAGTGTACTAGCAAAAGAGCGTATCTCCACGGCACTTACGTCCCGTTGCTAACAAGCGCTGTTTTTTGGCTATATAACTCAAAAATGGTAGATTCGATCATGTTGAAAACAATTTTGGTTGAAGGTTTTTATATTTTTTTATATTTTTTGGACTTACCGTTTAGAAAATAGAGGGGGGAGGCATAATTTATGCTACTCTCGGAGCAATTATTTCGAAAAATATTCACTAAATCAATTTAATTTTAAGAAACCTGAAAATGTAATTAAAGAGCTGTCAAAATATGTGCCATAAATTAATATTTGCTGAAAAAAAAAATTTCAGTTTCGGTTACATTTATGGAGTGCCCCCTCCCCCCAAGTAATATTTTTTTTTGTTATTATCTACCAACCTAAGTAGTGGCTTAAACCAGACACCTATACTCTAAATTTCATCAATATACAATACATTGTGTAGTTTTTGAGTAAAATGCCTGTGACATACGGACGGACGGACATGACGAAACTATAAGGGTTCCAATTTTGCCATTTTGGCTTCGGAATTCTAAAAACTGGCCAAGTACGCGTCGGACTCGCGCCCTGAGTGTCCCGTACGAACCGTACCGACAACAGGACCAAACTTTACTTTTCCGGAGTTGACGATAATGAGGTTGAGTAGATTTTACTGTCATACCTTTTAATACATAAATAATATATGTATTTCACACTTCATAAATTTGTCCAACGTTCCATTACGTACTGTGTTCCGCACGCTTCAGAACACTTCAGAACACTAATGATCGTATTAACGTCACTACATAAATAATTATAATGTACCTGGCAAATGCACAAAAAAAAACATAAGGTGCGCGGAGGCAAGGCTGATGGGAACGCTAAAACTTTTTCGAAAATGCTTTTAAAGGCGTTGAAATAAACAAATAAATATAAATTATAAATAATACGGGGACGAGTTTACACAAATCGACCTAGTCCCAAACTAATCAAAGCTTGTACTATGGGTACTAGGCGACGATATACATAATATATAGATAACTTATTATATATAAATACATAGAAAACATTCAAGACCCAGGAACAAACATTCATGCTCATCACACTAATACTTGCCCCGGGATTCGAACCCGGGACCACCAGATTTGTAGCCCGTCGCACAACTAACTGAGCCAAACGTATCGTCATATTATTGGCATATGTCTTTATTATTGGCATTTCAGGAGCATTCCATTCCGTTATATCTAGATACAGAATCAATAAACATCAACTAACGGCACCTCTATCCAATTTTAAGCTACTTATCCAATAAAGCTTTACTGCCCGACTGACAGACGGACATACACGTAATCGTAAATCGTTTTAGTATCACGCCGCAGTTTCCGCGTCGGTGTTCGCGGAGCTCCTTAAACTACCGGTAATAAATTCGCCATGACGACCCGCCCACCCAGGTTATGAGGATGCGTAACGAGTTATGTCTGTTTTAGCCCTGTGGCATTCACAAAGCTTGCTAAATGTGGTACCAACGCTGGCAGCGCTGCTGAAAGTAAAACTATTACTTCATTTGTTTATTCATATCTACTACATGCACTTAAACTTGCTTGTTGTGCGCGTGCCACGGCCGCTGCAGGACACCTCGCAAGTGAAGACTTCTGGCCGATGGGTGTAGTGTTTCGGCAGCTCCGAGGCAATCTACCGAATCCTACACCAGATCAGACACGTAACGGAGCCACGGAATTACGTCACCTAAATCGAACTAGTTTGAAGTTTTTCTATATGTTTTTTTTTTTGTAGTTCACATGCAGTGCCTTGGTTTTTATTGCAATGCTGTGTTACTTTTTTAATAATAAATAATAATAAAATCTAGAAAAGGTCCGCCCATCCAGGTTATGAGGATGCGAAAGGAGTTGTCTGTTTTAGCTCTGTGGTGTTCATAAGCCCTGCTAAATGTCGTACTAACGCTGTGTGCAGCGCTGCAAGAAGAAATAGCTATTGCATTTGTGCATATGATATCTAGAAAAGCTCCGCTCAGCCAGGTTATGAGGATGCGTAACCAGTTATGTCTGTTTTAGCCCTGTGGTGTTCACAAAACTTGCTAAATGTGGTACCAACGCTATGTCCTGCGCTGCTAGATGTAGAAATATTGCTTCATTTTTGTTTAATCATATCTAGAAACGGTCCGCTTAGTCAGGTCATGAGGATGCATAACGGAGTTATGTCTGTTTTAGCCCTGCCAGACAACATAACTTTCTCTGACTCCCTGTCTTTTTCGAATTATATTGAAAGTAAAGAAACAGATCTTATTTGTCGCGTGACCACAGTTGTGCTAATACTGCTGACATATTCACAAAACGGCCTTTTACTACCGCTGCCGGACTCGTCATGGCTATAACCTGATCTCTCTTCTTTCTTGCATCGGTTTCCGCATTACCGAGAGTCGTGATCGTGAAACCGGAGAAGTTTCTTATGAATTATGCGTCACAATCTCTTTCTATCTGCAGCCCAGTGTAGAACATCTCGCCCTTTACATCGTTTCCTGTCAGATTTGATAGTTTGTGTGACGGACCAGTATATTTTGTCCTCTCATCTTAAACACGGACTTTAAATTTATCACGGATTTTTGTAACGAATATATTTACCATTGCTATTCAGAGAAGCCGTTAATAATTTACGCATTACAAGGATCCGTGGCTGACCTCCGGTAGGAGATGGCATCCAAAAAAGATGTATGCCTGGTGGTCATAAATCAGATAGAAATGGTTTAAAAATAAAGTATTTACATTCACTGTTAAAATATAAAATGAATAGTCGCAATAATAACTAACTAATTAGTTAAACTCTCAGTGCTGTATAAGAAAAATAATAAGTAACACATCAGGCCACTAATTTGTTTTTAATTAAGTTTAAATTCATTGAAATAAAACAATTTAACGGATTATATCGCGTATATTAAGCTACTAGCTTCTGCCCGCGACTTCGTCCGCCTTAAATTCTTCTATCGCGGATAAGGGTATTTTTCCGGGATAAAAAGTAGCCTATGTCCTTCCCCGACACTCAAACTATCCCCATACCAAATTTCATCCAAATCGGTTCAGCGGTTTAGGCGTGAAGAGGTAACAGACAGACAGACAGACAGACAGACAGACAGACAGACAGACAGACAGACAGACAGACAGACAGTCACACATTCGCATTTATAACATTAGTATGGAGTATGGATTAAGCTTTTCAGCTTTCCATGGTCACGGGTGGATCAGTCTACCAGTCCACCCGTGACCATGGAAAGCTGAAAAGTTTCCGAAACGTCGGGAACTAAAATGAGATAATATATGCGATATAATGCGTTAAATTGTTTTATTTCAATGAGTAATAATCGCGGAAACATAAGAAAATATTAAGTTTAAATTTAATTTAAATAGTGTCTCTAATCTAATCATGTTGTAATCTAATAACTCGTGGTTTAAATACATGTTTTACAAGAAAATTACATGTCCCAAGATGTAAATGAAAGAGGAGAGATCTTTGAATCCCATTAAACTATTACTTTTACAGAACCGCTAACAAAATATTAACAAAAACTCACAAATTACAATAAAAAGTCTTTAAATCTGGCACACTTTAACAACAAACAGAAAGAACAAACGTCGCAACATAAAAGTCTCCTCAATTGTTATTTATTTCCGTCAGTAAATACCCTTTAGCTACCTATTTATTAAACGCACAATAAACCGGTGAGATGAGTCGTAAGTGTCACGAGTTATTGATCGGGCCGCGTGCGCGCAAAGAACTCTGCCATCAGTGTAAAATGTATAAAATATCGGTGTAACATGAGGTATTTTTGGTTGGATATAGAGAATCTAGCGCAGACAGGTCATTGTCACAGTTTTGTAGAATTTATGTCGAGTTTACAATCTTTTGGCGCCGTAATTTGAGATGGCAATCCTCTCCTCTTCATAATACCCCCAGGTACATTCACCGTTATCAGAGACGTGGAACTAAGTCCATTAAGAGAAATATTCCAATACTCGATACCGACCCTTTATCCCTAATAAATATCAATAGAGGTGAAAAACAGGCTGTCAACTATTGGAAAGGTGTCAAAGATTGGGACCTTATTTGCCGCACCCAAGTTTGTGGGCCAAGGAGACGAAAGGTTAATTTGTTTGAGTCTTGAATCAGAGTCTCAAACAACTATTGGATCGTTAAACTGTTTGAGCTATTTCACGTCATTCTTTCAGGCTCGAAGCTGTAAAAAGGTAGTTACTGTATCTATTGAATTTCACGAATTGCAATACAACCTACAGTGAGATCGCGAAATAAAAATCCTAGCTAGTAGTTACCGCGTTAACGTTCAATTTATCTATGCTTTATTAGATATATATATAGGTACGTAAAGAAAACTACTATAATTATATAGAAGCATATATTGTCATTTTCTTAAACTTGACAGTGACAGCTCAAAAGAAAACACCTGACCTGACAGTTGTAACATTTGGATGAGATACGAAGAGAGATTATATTTACTGTGAGAAATAAGCCTGTAAGTGTCTTTTTTTTGCCTTTACAGGTGATTAAATAGTTTTTTTACGTGAAGGATAATGTAATCGGTTAAATGTTTCAGGAACACAACCTAAATAAAACTTTTGTCCTTACAGAGAAGCGCTTTCGTCTTAATTTCATTGATTTAAGTAATATGAGCCTAACATCATTATATAATATAATTTTAACGACCAGACCTGATCACCAGGTGGTCCTACCGAGTGAGAAAGGAAGTCTCACAGAGTATCCATACTTGTAGGCACATATACCCTCTCAGATCCCCTGATCTGTGCCCACCACGTCGGTTACGAGCGGAAGTGTTGCGTTTCAAAGGGGCATTCTTGTTACCTGTGCGCTAAAAATAACTCCACAGCCAACCGGCAATCGCCGGAGTGTTTGATCTCGACGAGGTGGGCGGATGCTGTCGATTGTCGTACCGTGGTGAATGGAGAAACACGTGCTTGGTAAAATGACATATCCTTCAAATGCCGTCATAGTCGGATACATCTTTCTTCTCCAAAGAACATGCACCAGTAATGCCTGAGTTAAAAAGATAATGAGCGTTGAAAACTAATTTTGACAAGATTTCATGGATTTATTGAAACAGAATAGGAGGTATTGGTATGAATTCTCATTGATGTTTAGAAGTTTCTCATTATTAGGTATTCATAACCCATGTTTATGTATCCAATAAGAAAATGAGAATTTCTAAAAATTCTCATTGATGTTTATAAGTTTACCATTATTAGGTATTCATAACCCATGTTTATGTATCCAATAAGTGGGAATAATGCATTGCAGGCTACCCATTAAATAAGACGGCCGTAACGTTAAGATGATTTTATTTCTGATATTTATTCCGTCTTATACATACTTACACTCTTACTTTTATTTTTGTACAATTATGTACATAAAGGGAGACATGAACTTATAGAGAAATAAGTAAATACCTATGTGGAAACAGAACATATCCTGGTTCCACATATTTACATCATTATCTATACACTCATCCCAAGTAACTAATTCACGTTATATAAAAGTTGCATAACGTTTTTGATGTCCTGTAAGGTGCGTCGTATAAACGTCGTATAGACGTTTATATAACGGGAAAAGGGCCCAAATATAACGACATTATTGTTATTTAGACGTTACATAAAAGTCCGTCAAAAACTATTCAACGTTGCTTAAATGTTACATAAAAGTTCTGTTTTTCGGGCTTTTCGGTTACATAATGGTTTTATCCGGACTGTTATGGAACCACTTAAGTCCCATAACAGTTATATACACGTAAGAAGACGACGGAAATGTCGCATAAGTGTTTAACATGGACTTTTATGGTACCCATTCAGTTCATGCCGTTCAGTCGTTCCTGTCATATTTTGCTGGAAATCGTGCTGTCAAAAATAAAGTCTCAACGGGAAGTTACAATTTTCATAACTAAGTTTACATTTACTTTACAATGTTCATACGCGAACAGAGTGTATAAGTAAATATGCGCAGAGCACCTAGTGGAGACTTTGGTTTTATGATGAAATATAGGTGTGTTGCTGTGAAATTTTTTGCGCACCCCTCGAATTCCTTCAAATTCAACTGTCATAGATTTTTATTTATAATTTATTTCCATACTCAAATGCCAGCCATCTTGTCTAAGTTACGAAGGGACTTCTATACGACAGTTATAAAATGAAAAGGTCGCATGAGCGGTTTCTTTGGACTAAGATGCTCGACCATGATAAATTATTTTAGAGTTCCGTAAGATACTTTTCGAGAGCAACTGCATGCAGCAATTTTTGAAATCTGTTTATACCAGAGTAGGCTAAAAATTAACTTGAATAAGAATAAGAGTAAAACAGAAAAGTTATTCTTATTCAAATCGATTTGAATAATAATAAATAGTTGCACTCATTATTTGAAATAAAATTAATAAAGTATAGAACTTTTAGTTTAAATTAAGAATAAGAATAGGAATGATTATTCGAGAAATGGGATTATTGTAACGTTTTATTAAACTAAAATGTTAGTTGGACAAAAATAATTTTGTAATGCAATCGATTATATTGGAGGAGAAGGAACTCAAGATTGGATGATCATTGGTGGGTGATGGTAGTAATGGTGGTGATGGAGGTGATGGTAGTGGTGGTGATGGTGGTGATGGTGGTGATGGTGGTAGTGATGATAGTGGTGATGGTAGGGATGGTGGTGGTAGTGATGGTGGTGATGATGGTGGTGATGGTGGTTGAGAATGGTGGTAGTGATGGTGATTATGGTGACGATTGTTGTGGTGTTGGATGTGGTGTCGATGGTGGATATGATGATGGTGATGATGGTGGTGATGGTGGTGAAAATGATGATGGTGATCACCACCATCATTACCATTACCTCACCACCATCACCATCATGAACACGATCCACCACCATCTCTATCATCACATTCATCACCATCACCATCATCATCATCAACACCATCACCACCACCATCCACCACCTTCACTTGACCACAATCACCATCATCACATTCATCAACATCACCACCACCATCCTGACTTGGTGACAATGGAATCACCTCAGGAGTACACTAAAAAGGATATGAATTACGGTCTTAACGTACCTATAATATTTAAAGAATTAACTCCTAATCATTAAGGAGTTGTATCTTCCAGCATCAGCTCAGCGTGATCAGATTTTAACTTTCAGACGCAACACTTGAATAGCTTTAGAAAATATACGAATAACATTATAAGTGGCTATAAAATGTGAGGGTTGCCCTCAATTTACCCAAGATCCCATCATCAGATCCCGACATGGTGACAATGGAACTACCTCAGGAGTACCTTACACTCGCGAATAAAAAAATATTTTGAAAATCTGTCTACAATTGGCGGAGTAATCGGACATCGGACATGCATAAAAAAAATCAGTCGAACTATTATTAAAAATAAAATATATACGGAACCATTTTCTGTAACCATCATTTGGAAGTTAGTTTTTAAAACAGTGTATGATGGACCTTTATGTAATTTTTAGGTCCAATTAAAGTTATGTAATGGTTGCAAAATAACGTTTAAGTTATATAATGGTACGTATTTTCCACTAAAATATTTCTGTTATATACGCGTCCAAAAATAACATATTCGCGACGGTTTTGTTACATAAAAGTCGTGTAAAGGTTACGTAGGCACCATCGCTGGTTAAGGGAACCCTTTTATGTAACTGTTGTATAACGTCATCCATCGCTGGTTAAAGGTACTCTTTTATGTAACTGTTGTACAACGTCGTCGTATTAGTAGGTTAGGAGTAACGGTTACACAACGCTTTAGTTGTTTATTAACATCTACATAACAGTCATATAACCGAAGTCGCATAAGAGAACACTATATAAATATATAACTAATTTGTTTGTCCGGCCTTTTTATGTAACGGTTGTATAACGTCGTCGTATTAGTAGGGTAGGAGTAACTGTTACGCAACGTTTTAGTTGTCTATTAACATCTAAACAACAGTCATATAACCGAAGTTGTATAAGACAGATTTTATATAACCAATTTGTTTCTTGGGATATCATAATGTCTCCTTAGATCCTCTAGCTCCAAACTTTTCTGTATTTAATTTTCTCCGCTACTGCGGTTTATGCCAGATATTTATCTCAACATGAACATTTTTCATGACAAACGACCTTTTGACACTGCTAATCAATCTATGAAAAGCGATCGCAATCTCGATTTACTTGTTCCAAAATAAATTGACCGTGACGAGTCCCGGAACCGAAATCATCAGCCCGTCATTACGGACAGACGTGCGAAAACTTACACCTTACACTAATGCAATAATATTACTTTGCAAACACCACAAAACCATGCGAATAACAGCCACAATCCTGAGTAAATTACCACTACTGCTTTAATAAGAAACCAGTCTAATTTGAGCGAAGTTATAATGGTAATGTACGGTGTAGTTGCTGAGACTTTCAAACGATAGATCATGTCTGAGTAGATAGGCGTGACACACATAATGACAGGTGGACATTTGCTAAAGTCACAGCAAAATGTCAACACTATTTGTATTAACTTTCAATTCATAACGTTAGCATCCGATTACTTGCATCCGGTTGGGATTTTTCAATCGTATTTTTGCAGTTGAGCATGTGAATTGGCATGTTATGAGGAGGTATGAAGGTCATGTAACAAGAAAAGCGTTAAGTATGTATGGCTTATAGAACAAAACCGAAGAAAAATGAATAGATTGTTCAAGAGATGAAATGGAACAGAAGAATCTAAACAACTAGATGATGGGTGATAAAGAAGGATGGAAGAAAAAACACACTGCGCCATCTACAAGTAAAAAGGATAAATACAAGAGAATGATAATGACTTTTGTAGTTGAGCATGTAATGAATATGGAACAAAGGCTAAAAATCAAAGGCTTTTTTTGTCACTGTCACAATTTAATCACGTTAGTATAAAGAACTAAAATTTCTTGTTTACTTCTTACTTTTCGAATTCCTTAAGTTTTATGTTCAGTTATTTTTTGTAAGATTTTGCTGTCGTTTCCACTGCTCCTAAATTTTGTTAATTATTTTACATCAACTACAAGCGCATTTAATTCCCCTGTTCCATTACTCAGGTAGGCAACAAAACGGGCCTGTCTCAATAAATAACTTCTGCGCACAAAAAAAAAAACCAGCACTTTGTCCCGCTGGAAATAGCTGCCGGCGCAAGGTACGCGTCCAAGTGACGAGGGCGCCTGTCGGGCATGTACAGGTTTCAGTAAGGATATATGACAAATAAAATCTTTACCATATTTTGTACTGTACACTGAGTAAATTTAGGCATCAATGATCATCATCATCTTGGATTTAACATCTGCGTAATTGATGATTTAGACCATTTTGTTATTTTGCTTAAAAAAACCACAGTCTGGTTTCCATGACTCATCATGTAATAGAATCAGACTGAGGATCATGACTGCGAAAACGATCGTGAGCTTCAGTCATGTCAAAGTTATTGGCAAGATATTACACAGCATAGATAAAAAATATGTTCGTGGACGCAAAAACGCTCGGGATTAATTGTTCATTTCCGGGTTTCGGCACCATGTTAAGGAAACAAGTTTGTATAATTTAATATAATTAAATTTATTTGAGAGTCAACGTTTGCTGTTGAAAGGAAGAGCGGTTGTCATAGACAACCATAAGATATAAAAATAATATTTCCATGTTGTTTGTCTCCATCAGTGGTGTCTACGTACGCAATACTGGCGGCCACCTGATGAAAATTGTGGACTGACATAGCCAATGTCAGCTCAGAGTCAAGCAACGTGCAATGGAAAGGGCTATGCTCTCTGAATTTTAGTAAGCAAAGTAATCGATATAGCTCACAGGATTACATGCTTCAAGTGGCAATGGGCGGCCCATGTAGCTCGGAGACCCGATTGCCGTTGGGGCAGTAAAGTCCTGGAGTGGTGAACACGCATAGGAAAGCGTAGCGTGGGACGGCCCCTGACTAGGTAAATGGATGACTCATGAAGGTCGCGAGGATTCGGTGGATGCGGTCTGCACAGGATCGCACTCTGTGGCGAGCCTTAGGGCATGTCTATGTTCACAGTGGACGGCTGTGGCTGATAGATAGATGGCCCATGTCATAACTTTCTTCATAACTTATAACTATACCCATTTAGAACTTC
Source organism: Hedya salicella (assembly GCA_905404275.2). Lineage (NCBI taxonomy): Eukaryota > Metazoa > Arthropoda > Insecta > Lepidoptera > Tortricidae > Hedya > Hedya salicella. The sequence continues at coordinate 26,718,028 of FR990102.1, read as the reverse complement.
GTTTGCACCTACAAAGCAGAAAATAATAAGATGTTAATAGGTCGACGGTAAGTAAATAATTTTTTTTAAATAAATATCTCTGAAATACTAAATTTAATGCTATTTGTGTTTACACAATTTGTTCTTTTTCAGTATTTTCGGACACGTATCCAAACGTACTAAAATCTGCACAAAGAACACCTAACTCGGCGAAGTCAAAAATACCCCGTGATTCAGTCGTTGCGAGGGGACATGTACACACAAACATACATACACCTGAGATCGAAATAATCACAAAGGAGGGAACAAAGAGACAAGTCTGAATCATGCAAGGTGTGACAGACGGACAGGCATGTGTGAAATGTAATGTTTTATTATACTTCGTGTCCTAACGAGGTTGTCACCGAGTTTCACTTTGCTGTCCTGAATTCCTTAGTGGACACTCGTTTCATATTGGTTTTGCGATCTTTTGTCGTGGAGATCTTTAAGACCTTTGTCCAACGGGAGGCGTTTTTGGCTGATATATTGTTTATTTTGTATGTCGCTCACGAGACGATGGTGTCCCGGATTTTTGGGAGGCGTGAGCGGAGCCGAAGCTAACGCATAGAGACCCTTTCGACAATTTAATGAAATGTACGGGGTACATCGCGCTGGTGCTGTTACTGCCCGTATCATGGGACACGCACAGAGACAGCAACCACTAGATGCAAGATCTACTGAAGATTAATGGGATCTAAATATTCTGGGTTATGTAAAATGATGGACTAAATACTGGGCTATTACTGGAGACAATCGGACGTCTACCAGGAAAAAGTGTCTCATGGCTTAAGGCACTGGTAAACAAAGACGTGCCCTCTGCTAGATGTGCCCCCATAAATAGCGACATAATGATGATTATAATTTTGGTTATTGTCACTTGAGATAGAAAATATACGCTGAATTGAAGTTAGACACATAGAGACCACCGTCTCTATGTGATCTTGATTGCGACTATTTAAGTAAGATCGCTTGTGTCACGAAGGTGATGGTATCATTACAGTCTCGTGCAATATCCCCAAAGATCGCTAATACAAATTTTGAATAGACGCTGTGTTTACTTTTTTGCATTCATGAATCCAATTCAAATAAGAAAGTCGTGGCTGTCTTTAGCATACTTTTACGAAATCACAGATGAAACTTTAAAAATATATTAAGTACTCAAAGCTTGAAAGTTGGTATGATCGTGGACTGTTAAAACAAGAGGACTGTCAGTCTCCATACAAAAAGGCATTCCCCGATATGTACAATGCCATCTATATATAAGAATTATTATTTATAATTATTCAACTTTACAAGCGTGACACGTGACATAGTATTTATATGTTACGATTTATTGATTATAAGTTGTTTACGAACTAATTGCTACTGTACAATGTTTCTTTGTTCAATTATAACATCGCTAAATATTTGATTTTAAAGCGCCATCTAGTTTTTGCCATAATATCTGCTTCCGATCGGTTCACGATCCGAAGTATGGCAATTGACAGGCCTCTTGTTTTAATCGTAATTGGTAAGATGAACCATGCATTTTAATAGGGTACTGAACTGACAGATAAAATTAAGTACTCTGTATAAACTGACAAATAATTATATAACGTCATAATTTTATATGATCAAATTGCTTCCGTAGCCTTTGAACATTTTCAAATTGCCAAAACCATAAAAAACAGTGTAGAAGTTTTCTTTAAAAAAAAAATTACTGTAAGTGTGAAATTATTACACTGGCTTCAGGAAAGCACCCAATTTACTTACAATTATGTTTTTATATCATAAAGAAAAATATAATAAAGTTGGTGTTACAGTACACCGCTAACAACAGTAGATATACTCTAATTATTGCTTCTAAAATAACAGAAACAAACACCTACCTAACCAAAAGCAATGTTAACCTTAAATGTGGACCATATTATTTTGTAACAATTCATTATCTATACATTATAAAGTTATAATGAAATAATGAAATAAAAATATAAAAATATAAAAATGAAATCTCTGAAACATTGAAGATACCTACCTATTTAAAAAAATTAACGGATTATTTATAGGTGACTAAATAGATTTTTTTTTGGATTTGCTATATTTGTGTGTGTCGTTATGGTTTCATCACGCCAAAATGGCTTAACGGATTTCAACTAGTTTTGATACACGATCACAAATGGTTATATGATACTTTTTAGCTGACTACGCTGAAGAAAACAAGAGGGGTTATGATTTTTTCTCCTCCGCGTATGAAGTTGCCTTATTACCTTCTAATTTTATAATAAACCCAACCTAAAAAAAACTATATGATTTATATAATTATGGAACAATTATTGCGTCTTTCTCAAAGCAAATAACGGTGACACGGAAAACATATAAAACACATCACATTATATAGTATTAATACAAACTAGATCATTTCCTGTCAAGTGTTCAAGGTCGGTGCGCCCGCGCACGCATAAATCTAGGAGGGGCGTTCAGGAACCGCACCGGCCGTTTCCAGGGACGTACCGACGCATAAATTATGGAAAACTTTTTTTTTCTGATTTTTTTAATAGTTTTAATCCTGGACGCCGTAAGTCGTGTGTGATGGTCACTGATGGATAAATTGGCAGTTAAGATGGTAATTGCTTGAAGTGTAGTCACTAAAAGTGTGATAAGGGCTAAGGACGCGTTGACTGTAAAATATGAGGCTGGATGAGGGTGGCGCACGACCGGTTGTCATGTAAATACTTGGGGGAGGCCTTTGTCCAGCAGTGTACGTTCTTGGGCTGATGATGACTGTGAGATGATGGTGCGCATCATCATTATTTCAACTCATAGACATCCACTGCTGAACAAGTCTCTCCCAAAGACAAAATTTCTGCATCTGTCGAATTCCGGCAACCAGGTCGTTGGTCCATCTTGTATGAGGTCAACTAAGATGCAACTTCCGGTTCGTGCCTTTACACTCCACTGGTCATCAGTTCTTGGTCGTATTAAAAAAATAAAATAAAATGTAAAGGTCATTTTTATAGCCAGTACTTCGAAAACCAATTATACTAGACAAAGACACGAAAAAAATTTAACGCTTATAGATACTCATTAGTAATATATTAAACTTTCACTGCAATTCAAATATCAATTAGATTGACACAATAGAGCATCTTTTAAATTCCAGAAAATCATCATATGTTTTTTATAATCATCATCATTATCATCATCATCAATTAGCCATAGGACGTACACTACTGGACACAGGCCTCCTCAGTAGATTTCCACATGGGCCGGATAGAGGCGACACACATCCAGCGTGGCCCCACAACCCTTATCAGGGCGTCCGTACACCTTGCGGGTGGGCTTCCCGCGCTGCGCTTGCCGGTACGCGGTCTCCACTCAAGAAACTTTCTGCCCCAACGGCCATCTTTTCATAAGCACTAGGTCCTAAGTTACCAAATTAGGCAGATTTTGATAATCACTTTTTTTTTTTTAATTTATTCTTTACTGGCAACTATTTACATAAACCCATCTACCCTACATCTGTCAGACCTGTAAATACGATTAATTTACAACCCGCCGCCCACTGAGATAAAATGTCAATTCCGAGGAAACGTTTGTGAATGAATCCGTGAATGAAGCCACTGTGGCTTAATGAAGTGGGTTTATTTTGGAATATTGACAGTTGTGCAATGTGTTATTGATGGTTCCAGTTTTGCACTTCGAAACTGTGTGCGCGGTGAGACAAGGAGTACTGTGTGTGGAATATAGGTTACAACCCACAGGATCTATGGCTCAGCCAGTTTAAGGTGACGTAGATTCAAGAAACGATTTTTTTTTTAAATCGCTGCGCTTTTTTGGATCATTATACTGCTGCCATAAATTTAGTTAGTTATCTTTATGCCTTTCTTGAGACAACAGCTATTCGACTCCTGAGCTTTTGACTATCGCTTGATAGAAAAAAATCACGACATAGCTCTAAAATACACTTAAAATATTCGTAATAAATTATGCACAAAAGCTAAAAATATGAAAATTGTTTCTAAACATCGGCAATATCATGTTTGAGGGAACTATTACTTTATTATTTATTAAAACGCACAAAAAAAATAATTAAAAAACTTGATATTCGCGCTCCCTAGCACGCACTTCTATCTCGCTCACGCTTATGCTCAGTGAGAGGGAGAAAAGACCATGAACCTATACGTCACCTTAAGGAGCGTACACAACTGAGTAGGATAATATCTTTACATATACCTATACAAAGTATAGTCCTTCAAAAGGCGTAAAGTAAATTACCATAATAATGCCAAAAAAAACTTTTTCGATGCAAGAAGAATCATTCTGAACATGATTGAGTATTTACATCAGAAGACGAACTAAGGATTGAGTAGTAACTAAGTTTTTTTTATGACATTGGAGGCAAATGAGCAGACGGCTCGCCTGATGGTAAGCGATTACCGTCGCCCATAGACACTTGCATCACCAGAGGAGTCACAAGTGCGTTGCCGGCCTTTCAGGTGGGAGTACGCTCTTTTCTTGAAGGCTTGAAGGTCGTATCGGTTCGGAAATACTGCAGGCGGCAATTTATTCCACAGTTCAGTCGTGCGAGGCAGGAAACTTCTAGATAAACGCACTGTTGTGGACTGCCAACTATCTAAGTGGTGACAGTGTTTTAAGTCCGTATCGGCCGATTAGAAAGATGATAAAGTTTTCTTTATTTCGGGATAAATACGAAACAGCTATAGTTGGTTCAATCACTTTTGATACATGAGTAGCAGGGTTAAAGTGAAATTGGGAGTGATTACTTCGAGATTTGATTTTGTACATTGTTATTTTCAAAATGAAAAAAAAACCAATGTTATTCTGAACTTATTTTCGCCACACGCCTGGGTGGTCTAAGTATCGATTAACTGACATTATAATTTGACGATTACCGATTAACCATGCGCACGCGCCGGTCAACAACGACTGCGTTGTACGCAGCTGCTGCGCTGAAACCTGAAGTAGATAATTTCATATCAGTTCCATGAGACTTACGTCATTCGGTTACTAGCGGTTTCACTATAGTTTACAAATACTGAGAATGCGAATCTAAAAGGGGATTATTTCATACTCGGTATTTGAGACTTATGTCGTTTAGTTGACAACAATTTGATGTTGTGGCTTGCAGACACGGCGAGTGTATTGAAGGGTTTATGACAGGCATCAAGTCTATTAACTAGTTGTACACAGCGTTTGATATGAGTGTCAAACGCCATTCTTTGAACAATAAGACCTCGCTAACTATTGAGCATTGAATTTGAATTCAATGCAATTTATTAGACCACCTAGTGGCCCTTTAATTAGTACGAAAACTAGTTAATATTTAGTTCATGATCTAAGCTATTACTCGTAAAATTCAACTGACGGTTGCTGCGGCCAGAAGGCTCTGGAATGGCGACCAAGAACCGAAAGACGAATCATGGCCAGGCCCCCCTTCAGGTGAGGAGATATGCCGCTGGAGGCTTTTGTTCGACAGTGGATGTCGTTTGGTTTGCAATGTTGACGATTTAAGTCTTAAGTGGAACCAGTCATTTTTACCCTTAACCAAGTTAACCCTTAAAAAACTTTCTTAACTTGTCTTCTCCTTCTGTCCCTCTCTTCTGTCCTGAAAAGCTTTGACGGAGTCTGAGCTAAGAGCTGTTTCCATGCCACCATATCTTTGGCTTTTCTCAGAGGCATAGTGATAGTGAGTCCGGTTATTTTCTGGATTGGGCCAGACCAGTAGGTGATTTTTACAAGCTATTTTCCCTATTACAACCAAATCCTTCACATTCTGTCAAATCCTTCACATTCTGTCAAATCCTTGACATTCTGCTCATTGCTGCTTTACTCACCTTAACTTGTACCAATACCGATATTACCGGTACAAGCCGTCTGGTCGTAAAACGGGATTGCATCACAAGTATACAGTCGTAAACGGTACTTTGTTTGCTCTCGGGATTGGTCCAGGATTGTTGGTGCAAGGTAACTTTGATTGAGTAAACGTGTCAATGTTAGACACCATAATTTCAATAATTGATATCCTGCTTGTCAACTTTACATGCTACTGTCTAATGGAAGTTGAAGGCAGGTACTTTTAGGGCATATCAAGCACAGATCGGTTGAAAATATACCTTACCTAGTATTTTTAGGACTGATAAGATAATAGATGTAAGAGTGAGAAAAGTATTATTAATAGACATTAACAAAGTTTAGCACATTAACTTCTTATGTTCAATGTTATTTAAACGGCCAAGGCCTATATACATATTTATTTGGCAGTTAGGGCTTGTAGAGTTAGGGCGTATAGAGTTAGAAGCTGGCCCCTACATGAGGTCTGATAACTTTTTGACAGTGCGAGCACTATGGTCTAGTCTTGGCAAAATATTACCTGAAAATATTTTTGGTGTGATTTCACTTATTTATTTTATTTGAATCTGGAATACGTATTTTCAATTTACAAAATAAAAAGAAGTCTACTTATATGTATAATTTTCAGATCTCTAGCATGAAATTAAGTTTGGATGGAAACTACCCATACATACGTTATGGGGTTGGGGGGTAACAGTTCCAAGTTTTAGATTTTTTTTATTATTTGTGTACTAAAACTAGCTTACATACCAAATTTCAGCTTTCTAGCACTTCAGGAAGTACCCTAAAAATTTTGATGACTTAGAATTTTGATGATCATCAGAGAGTGAGTCAGTGACAAAATTTGTTTTTGTTTTCGATATTAATCAAATCTTTGTACTTTCGATTTATTTCAGCTATGCAGTTAAAACTTTATTACATTTGTTTAATAAGTCTACTATTGACATCATAACCCAAGAATTTTGTTTATCTGGTATAATCCAAACCCAAGTTTAGGGCTCAATAAATCGAGGGAGCGCTTCGAGAAAAGGTAGGTTCGCTTAGCTCGTCTTGGCGGATAAAACCTTTTTCTTTATTACACCTTTTTGGCTTAATTTGATATTTATACGTTTGTTACAGTCTATATAACTCCTACTATTGGGCACAGGCCTCTTTCAGCTAGGCAGAGAATGGGATTCTCCACACTGGCCCAGTGCGGATTGGAGACTTCACAGACACCTTTGTTTTTTTTGCAGATGTATAAGTATTTATGATGTTTTCATTCACCCAAAAACAAGAAGTAAATATCAAACGACATTCCGTTCATAAAATTAGAGAGACTCAGTGGTATATACAGACTAGATTCGAACCCACAACCTGATTGTTCCTTTTTAAAAGTCGCAACATTGAACTTCTCGGCTACCGGAGCTGAAATAAATACAGTAAATAAAACAATATTAGCGGATTATATTCCTAACATTTTCGTTTCTTTGCAGCGTTTCTTTTCTCCTTAGTAAGCCTTATTTTGTGAAATGTTGCTGGTAAATTATAAAAATACAATAATTAACCCTGGCACATGTACCTGTAACAGTCTACAAATTAGGCCCGTCTGGCATATATGTACACCTTTATTTGTTTTCTCAAAGTGGGTAGTTTGTACAAATTGTAACTTTGACAGAGGAAAATACATCTTTTCAGTCAATCAGTGAACATGGAAAGCTGAAAAGCTTCCGAAACGTTAGGTACTCAAATGATATAATATACGCCATATAATCCATTGAAATTGTTTTAGTTAAATGAGTAGAAGAAAATATTAAATACAGTAATTATTAATAGTATTTATTTACGCTTCTTCTCTATTCAAGATATACATTTCATTGGCACGTTCTAAGAACCATACTTCCCTATAATCCATACAATTATGGATTCAGGCTGTCAATACGAGAAACGTGTGGCCAATTGATGTCATCAATTCACCCAAAACTGGCTACTAATCGTAATTCTAATATTTTGCGCGCTTTTATAAGTATTCTCGACTTTATTCCCTTGTTATTACAGATAATGCTTGACTATGAAAACGTCTAAATTGATACTTATTTACATAGTTTCACGTTCCCCGTACAAAGCAATAATGAAATGTCAATAGCTCTCGGGCGCTTTAACGTGTTAGGACATAAAATAAATTGGTACAGAAGATCCACTGCTTTCCCTTCGCTGAATATTTTTATTGGCACTGCGTTCTTAATTTTATAATTCATAGACAAAAAATATATATATGAATATGAAATAGTGTTAATATCGGATAAGAAAAGTCATTAATAATAGCGATTTTTGTAGTTTTCGGGTCAATATTTTACTTCAATACTATTATAATATAGAAATCTTTTATTTCGAGTAAGTTACACTCTTATATGGTTAGTACAAGCGTTATTCTAGATGTTAGTTTCTTCATACATAAATACTTAATTATTATGATTATGACTGTATTAATTAATTGAACTTCGCTGTGTACGGCGCATGCGGCCGACAACAGTTGCGTATATAGGGGGCGTCCACCCGGTTGCCGATTATCTTTATTATTATAAAGATGTAAAAATGAAATATCTGTACAATAAAGATATAAAAAAAAAGTGAAACGAACCATTTGCAGGTCACTGAATCGTAAATTTTTCTTTTGGATTTTTTTGTATGTGTGTTGTATATGTAGATGCTTCATCGCGCCAATACGGTTAAACGGTTTTCAACTATTTTAGGCACACGGGTAGCTGGACATCCGCAGATTGAATTAGGATACTTTTTACTCAAATACGCTGACGAAAAAAGAGGGGTTATGACTTTTCCGCGAACGAAGTTGCGGGCGCCTTCTTATTTCTCTATAATATTATAAACGTGAAAGTTTGTACCGATGTATGTACGTATCCTCTTAATTTTAAAAACTATTGAATGTGTCTCAATCTTAGATTATTAGGATTTCATTGTCGACCTTTCCTATCTGAGTTGTAGTCGCAAACTGCGCGGAGTGGTCCCTCTGTTTCGGCCTGGGACTGGTCGCATTTGTGCTGAATTACCGTCGCGATTACAACGTTTATGCGCTAAATAGCGGCACGCACGTGTGCTGGCATATTGGTTCCGAATTATAAGCAAATAGCGCCCTGGCGCCGCGCCAGTGGACGTGCCAATAGCGAGGGTAACCAAGCTAGGACTTTAATTCGATACTAGTACATTTATTACACTACTAGAAGATGCCCGAAACTTCGTTCGCGGAGGAGAAAAAGTCATAACCCGTCGTTTTTTCTTCAGCGTAGTCGGGTAAAAAGTATCCTTTAACTATTTGGAGATACCCAGCTAACCGTGTACCAAAAATTGTGGAAATCCGTTTAGCCGATTTTGCATGATGAAGCCACAACGACACATACATAAAATCCAAAAAAAATATTTTTCGTTTTAGTTACCTACAAATAGTCCGTAACAATATTTTTTATGAATATATCTTCAATGCACAGACATTTCATTTTTACAACTTTATAATAGTATAGACAGTACTGCTTGTATTGTAAATCTGTAAAAATGAAATGAAGAAATTCTGAATTAGTGTTACGGGTTTATTTTAATGCCACTGAATCGATTTTATTTATATTTTTGGTATGTTTGTATGTGTTTTTGCGGCTTCATCACGTCAAAACAAGTTAAAAGTTGCGGGCAACTTCCAGTTATAATATAATTATTATGAAATACTAAAAAACTTCGTCGGCTGAGGAAAAAATAATCATTACCCTCTTTTTTTCGTCAGCTTATTTTTTACCCAAATAAAAAGTATAATATAACCATCTGTGGTTGCCCGTGTAAAGAAAAATAGTTGAAATATATTTAGCCGTTTTATGTTCGATTGAGTGACCGGTAAATAGTCTGTTAATTTTTTTTTTGGGAACATCATCAGTATACACACAGGTAATTGTTACTACTTTATAATAGTACAGATCACGCACTTTCACTTATTTTCAAAGTTTGTAAGGATATTTGGATATTATTATTCAGTACCTAATTACGCTTACCTTCTTTTATTCTTTTATGGACGATGGGCAAACATTTGACTTCAATCTCACCTGTTGGTAAACGACGATGAAGCCGACGATGGAGCATGCTTGCCAAGATAGTGTCTATTCACTCTCGTCTTGAAGATATCTAAGTTAAATTGTTTCGGGAAAAGATATAATAATAATAAATAATAATAAATATCAGGGACAATCTTACACAAATCGACCTAGTCCCAAACTAAGCAAAGCTTGTACTATGGGTACTAGGCGACGATATACATAATAAATAGATAAATTATAATACTTAAATACATAGAAAACATCCAAGACCCAGGAACAAATATTCGTGCTCATCACACAAACACTTGCCCTGGCCGGGATTCGAACCCAGGACCGTCAGCTTCGTAGGCCGTTGTACAACCCACTGAGCCAAACGTGTCGTCAAAGCTATATATATGCTGGAAGAGAGTTCCACTCTTTAGCCGTCCTATCGAGGAATGTGGCAGCAAGTCGCTTTGTTGAAGTCGTTGTTATATTAACATCATATTAACCTAAATCCACGTCTAGTCCCATATTGACGATATGAAGGAGGTGGTATCAGTTCATGCAGACCTTCAAATGAATTTAGGTGAAACTTGGCATACGATTAGATCAGGTCATAGAACATGGACTTAGGCTAAATACATATAACCCATTAACACGGATGAACCCGCTAGTACTAACGTAAATTATTGTTGCATTATATTTAATCTATCAATTGTTTATGCAAGATAAAAGCGACTACGGCATTTCCTCAAAATTCTCGTAATCATGGTCATCGTGCGATCCCGAAAATTGTAGTCCATCAATTCCCAGGTGACCATCCACACGGCCGCTGGCGCCAACGGCATTATGCCACTATTTAATGCAAGTCTTCTTAGTGCTGCTTTACTGTTATGATCTGTACTGTAATCACATAATTACTGTTATTAACAATGTTATTGAACGTTACGTCGTTTTCATTAGTTGAGTTCTGAACCGTAGCAAAAATCATAACATGTTAATAATAAGCCTATCTTGCCACTGTAAATTTTAAATTGAATAGGAGACTTTCCTAAAACTCTCACAATCATGGTCACCGTGCGATCCCGAAAATCGTAATCCATAGATTCCCAGGTGACCATCCACACGGCCACTCGCGCCGCCGTTACGCCGCTATTTACTGCTACTCTTCTTACTGCTTATTTACTGTTATGATACTGCAATGATGTACTTACTGTTATTGCAGCGACTGTGCATTCCGCTGTGATGGTCAAGTTAGAGGTAATCTAAATTTAGTGTACAGAAACGGATATCACGAGAATTACAGACATATTGAAACTCGTCTATCCACTATGTGCTTGAGAAGAGTAATGGAATTTTTCGGCCATATTGCCAGGAAAGAAGGGAATAATTTGGCACAACTCATGGTGACTGGAAAGGTCAATGGGTAGCGTCCAAGGGGCCGGTCACCGATAAGGTGGTCAGACCAAATCTGCTCATCATTGGACACCAAGCTTGGTGTTTGTCTACACAACACACTCCATGAAGCAAAGGATAGATCTAAGTGGTGAAACACGGTCCGGAGGAGGGACGGACAGATTATTTTGAGTAGACAACTGGCAAATATAACATGCACCTCTTTAAGTGGTGGTATTCAAAATAAATTCAAATTCTTAATTGTCTGCTGTTTGATGCGACAATTCAATATTGAAATTGAAGCTACACCTTTAAATTGCTATGTAAATCTAAACTCCATTTCCCTTTCATTGCGTTTTTTTCGTTTTTACACCCTGATATAGATAAGTAAAACTAAAACCAACGCTATTATTGTCCATAGAGAGTATGTAATAGTAATTAATGGAGTTTATCTTCTATGTAGATGGAACTGTTAACAGTTTATAATCATAGACGCTTTTCTTTGCTCTTTTCTGTAATTTTATATGATTTATATAAGATTTACTATGTCAGTAACGGTGTAAACCAATCTTGCAAGTTAAAGACCCACTTCCCGGTTTTCGATTGAGCTAAAATTTGCCATACTGATTTTATTCATTTTATTTTAACTTTATTGCACACTACAAACTGTTACACATGGCGGACTTAATGCCTTAAGGCATTCTCTACCAGTCAACCATAGGGCCAAACAGAAACTAGTAGTTAGTGCAAGATCATTAATGTTGAGAATACAAAAAAAAGTAAAGAAAAGAGACACAAATCAACAAGTCAATATGGGGATATATACGTATAAATATTTATATACATACTTACATATTACAATAAAATACAAATAGATAAATACAATACAATTATTAAATATTTATATACCCTTACACCTGCAAAACATCACAGAGACAATCAATCTTGAGATTTATTGAAGAGATGATTGCGCAACATGCGCTTGAAAGAGAGAATGCTCTGACCTTGCCTTACAGAGAGAGGAAGATCGTTCCATAAACGAATTGCTTGAACAGAGGAGGATTTGGACATAAAACTAGTGCTGTGAGAAGGAAGAGAGAGTTTGAGACTGCGAGCAGAGCGCAGCTTACACCCAGGACGGGCAGTTACAAATGTAAACATAGATTTAAGATAATCCGGTGTGGTTGGATTAAATCAAATGTTGAAAAGGGTACAAATAATTTATAAGGACCTGCGTTCGCGAATGGGAAGCCATTTTAACTGACGCCGATACTCAGATACGTGGTCATATTTCCGGCGGTTGAAAATAAATCGAATGCAGTTGTTGATTAGCCGATCCAGCTTGCTCAGAGACTCCTGCGTAATATTGGAGTAGCACACATCAGCATGATCAACTATGGGGAACAGCAATGTTTGAACAAGGACAGTTTTTGTGCTAATCGGAAGAAAATGCTTAAACCTACTTATGTAAGATAGGTGACAGTATAATATCATGATACCATCAAGCTGAACTGATGTTGGATTCGAAAGGTCAGGCTTTTTACAATTGTCCCAGTGATAAGTTTTTAGATGTTTAATGAAAGGTATAGTCGGAAAAAAGGTTGTCACAAAATTACATTTTTGACAAAAACTTAATACTAAGTACCTTTACCATAATAATTTAATACTAAGTACCTTTTGTTTTTGCTCTTACATGTATCTCTATTGTTATATAGATACCATACATATAAACCAAATTTGTACAAACACTTCTCGGTGTAAATAGAAATAGTACCTGTATCTATAAGTATGGTGTTGTCGGCACCGGGGCGTGCCAATAATTAGCACACGCGGTACGCGTTAATTGCATATTACTGATGCAGCGACCACCAAGGCGTTTATTTATGCAATATGCATAGTTAGCTCCGAAAGCACAGTCATTAAGTAGTAAAAAACCTGCCAAGTGCGAGTGGGACTCGCGCACCTAGGGTTCCGTACAAAGTATACGCTACAAACGGCCGTATCTATGAAAATTCAGTGTTAGCAGAGCCCTAGTCCTAAGCAAATGTACGCGGTGTTCGATCATTGTATATTAGTTACTGACATAGACGGACAGATATAAAATAATACTGTTTTTATTATTTGTTGTTATAGCAGCAACAAATTGCAAATACATCGTCTGTGAAAATTTCGACTGTCTAGCTATCACTGTTCATGAGATACAGCTTGGTGACAGACAAACAGACAGACGGACAGCGGAGTCTTAGTAATAGGGTCCTGTTTTACCCTTTGCGTACGGAACCCTAAAATTGAAGCGTTTTTAAAAAGGTAAGTAGGTAAAGGTAAAAAGTATCCTATAACCATCTGGAGATACCCAGCTACCCGTGTACCAAAAATAGTTGAAAGCCGATTTATCGTGATGAAGCCACAACGACGGGTCTCCTTCGGAATCCCTAATGTCGTTTGTCCTAATGTCGTTTGTTCTAATGTATCGTTTGTCCTAATGTATCGTTTGTCATGACGCGTTCTTTTCAGAACCTGTAATTTTTTCAGGATTTTTAAAAAAATCATCTTATGGATTAGGTTAGGTTTGTTTCATAACAATCCTGAAAAGTTTACAGTTTCGTAAGAAAATGCGTTATGACAAACGATACATTAGAGCAAATGACGTTAGGGATTCCGATATAGATCCTACGACGACAATAAACATACAAACATTTCGTTTTTATAACTTTATAATAGTTGGTATAGATGTTATCCGAAAATGAATAATTTGAATTAACGTTTTGGGTACATACAATTTTTGATGACACTTATTTTGGCAACACCAACACTCAGAGAGCGGTCAAATGGTCAATTTACGAGCATTTTTCAAAGCGGGCATAAATAGATGGACTAATTCAAAAGAAACATCAAGGCGGGACATTTTAATAATGCCAAGCGAACAGACTGTCCTTATTTCCGTCGCCGATAAACGACAATATCGGTTTTTATTAAAAAAGGACACTTTTCAGTTAGGATGCTTTATTTTTGTTTCCTAGTAATGGTTTTTAGAGTATGTTATGCTTATTATAATAATAAAATTGTGTTTTCTTCTATTTCCGCGATTATCACTCATTTAAATAAAATAATTTTAACGGATTATATCGTTATCTCATTCGTGTTCCCAAAGTTTCGGAAGCTTTTCAGCTTTCGTGTTCACAGCTGTTTACACGTTGTTTCGTGTTTTCAGGCTGTTGTGTTTAGTCTACCCGTGAACACGAAAGCTGAAAAGCTCCTGAAACGTTGGTAACTCAAATGAGATAATATACGCGATATAATCCGTTTTAATTGTTTTATTGAATAAAATTGTGTTTGCCTGCAGCTTCCTACACTTAATATTTTTCTAAAATTAGTAATACTTCTGAGAACCAAAAACGCGACTTATTTTATGTCAAAACTCTCATTTTTGTGACAAACTTTTATTTCCGACTCTAATATTCGTTGAACATCCAACAACTAATCGCCGAGACGATTATAAAAGGCCCAAACTCGGTAGTATTGAGTTATTTTATTACAGAGTTCCTATAACCAACTTCCGACTGCATTTATCAGACCGTATTTTTTGTATTCAAAGTCAGTCAACATTTTCTTTGTTGAAGTAGGCCTAGTTACAAGTACCTAATAACAAGGTTTAAAAGCAATTTATTGATATATTGTTTTATAAAAGATAACTAAAAATCATATGAATAAACATTATAAAAATTAAATATTACAAAAGGATTTGAATTTCTCTAAAATATTTCTAGAATAAAATTTATTAAAAAAATATTGTAAGTAATACCAAATGGACGTATTTATGCAAACAGGAACCAACCCGCCTCTCCCCCAAAAATATTGTAAGTATAACAAATTTATTTTATTATAGGTCACCGAGAAGTAGTTTATATCTTCTTTGCAAAATTTGTAAACATACATAAATATGAAGTTAACTAAATTTTTGTAAAAATACCTAGAAAGCTATAGCCCACTGTCGAATAAAGAGCAAACACACTTATTTTTACTTTTATATATATCATACTTATAGCGCTATCAACTATCAGATTTTAAAAATATTATTTCTAGGATAAGTTAGTCGTGTTTTTAATTTTAACTTTTATTTATCTTTCCCAAACCCTAACAAAAACGTCAATCAGTAGTGATGTCACTCGAAATATCTCCTAAGGCAATAAAAAAATTAAACGCATCCAAATGTTAAACGCAAGAAATTTGTATCCAGGATTACCCATTAACAATATAAAATATAAACACAGGGGATTTTTTTTGCTCATCCCAATTACAATAAATGTTAAGTAACAATTTATCACGTCTTGAACATTCACTTCATATATATTAGACGTTTGAAATCAAGTGTAATTTCGTGAAGTCTCCGTGGCATCCTTATTGGAGCTTATTGGAAAATGCTCCGATGCCGTTTCCTCCGCTTGCGTATTGCGAGAAGGTGGGCCTTATTAGCATCAGCCCCAGCAAATGGAAAACTGCTTATTAATACAAACAAAATATATTTATGACAATGTTTGGTTTTGCTGTTCTTTTTGAAAAAAATCACTGTAATACTAGTACAATAACTAATCTTCAAAACAATAAATACAATTCTTTCCTTTCATCGACATACCATTTAGTTAAAATATTTTTTCTTTAAAACTTTTGGCTTTTTGAGATTTTAATAAAACGAACCTTACCTAACCCAATGGCTCCTACTGATGTCCTTTTAAAAAATCATATTAAATTCATAACCGAAGAAAAAACAGTTGTCGATGCAATGAAAACACTTTCAAGTCTTCAATAAAAGAGCGTACACGCACTTGTGACTTCTCTGGTGTTGTAGGTGTCTATGGCCGACGGTGATCTCTTACTTTCAGGCGATCCGTCTGCTCGTTTGACCCCTATAACATAAAAAAAAAAATATTTAAATAAATTATACTGAAAACAGCAACTCATAATCATTCCGCAGCAGAATAGTATAGGTGGTCGTTGTATATGCGACCTTGACTTTGACGACCGGTTTGGCTCAGTGGGATTAACGTTGCCTGCGAAGCTGAGGTCCTGGGTTCAAATCCCGGTAATGGCAAATATTTGTGTGATGAGCATAAATATTTGTTCCTGAGTCTTGAATGTTTTCTATGTATATAAGTAATAAGTTAAATATATCGTCGTCTAGGACCCATAACACAAGCCTTATTTCGCCTTAAATTCGTTTATCGCAGATAAGGGTATTTTTCCGGGATAAAAAGTAGCCTATGTCCTTCCCCGGGACTCAAACTATCTCCATATCAAATTTCATCCAAATCGGTTCTGCGGTTTAAGCGTGAAGAGGTAACAGAGAGACAAACAAACAGACACACGTTCGCATTTATAGTATTGGTATGGATGTGCCATGTTTGTTTCGTGACATGCGCAGTAACTCTCTTGTTTAATAACCAAGTAAAGGTAGCATTTTTGGTGCAGCGATCATATTAGAGTGCCATAGGTGTGGCAGATAGTGATGGATTAGGGTAACTGCCGACAATAGGGTAGTTCTCTAGGTAAACAGGTGAGATTGCGGTCAAATGCCCATCTATTTTATAATAAAAGAATATCCTAATGAGTCCGTCAGTTAGTTTATCAAAAAATATTAGACACGTATTTTTTCTTTTGTCAATCAAACAAAAAAAGACATTGATAAAGCGCGTCAAGGTTTGGGAGTGGTGGCGCATGACGTCACGCCGTGCAAAAAACGTCACGGGGAACTTAACGGGCTATATTTTCATTATTTTTTATTCAATTGACAAAAGAAGAAATACGTGTCCAACATTTTCCGTTAATCTAACTGACGGACTAATTATATTTTTTTTAGACACAAGCCTATGACTTACTTACTTACTTACTTACCTACTTAGTTACTTACTTACTTAATTACTTACTCAATTACTTACTTACTTACTTGCTTACTTACTTACTTACTGCTGTGGCGCAACGACCCGAGGTGGATCTGCCTGCGACACCAAAGCCCGCCAGACTTCTCTGTCCCTAGCTATTAACTGTCTTTATTGTTTAAACGTTTAAATTGTTCTTTTCCACATCTACAGCGCAATACCACGATCGCTAGACCAAAAATGCTACCTTTACGATAACTGTGAATAACAACTCTAAAATAAAATTATTCCATTAATAAAAGCAAAAACATAGCCCCATGACAGTTCCCTCGAAAATACCTTGGTGTCGAAATAAATAATGGAGCCGATAGACGGCGGGTTCTATTCCGGGCGCGTCACACCTGTCGCGCGATTAACGCGCCGTATTGTCCGGGGTTTACAACGAAGCTATTTTCAGATCTACTCTTTTTTTTGTGTATATATTGGCGTTTCTCGCGGTTCCACCTGTGTAAAAGTTAATTGTACATTTTCGGGTGCCCCGGGTCGGAAGTCTCTCACACAAAAGTGCGTCCACATTTGTATCATTGGCCCGATCAGATCTTCGTCCAGTGCCATGATCGCGTGTCAGGATCACGCGTTTGGACGTTGCGCCGATCAGTTTGCTTGAAATCCATGTTGCTACGCGTATCACACACTTAGATCGGACAAACAAGGCATGATAGTGAGAGCCCAAGCAGCGCGATACGCAGTCATGCCAGGCCACGGTGATCGGATACGAGCAAATGAAACAAGTGTGGACGCACCTTTACTCGTCTTTTGTCTCAATATGAAACAGAAAGTTATTGTGTTTCTGTGTTTTTAATGCGGATAAATTAACACCACATTATCCATACTAATATTTTAAATGCGAAAGTGTGTTTGTCTATTTGTCTGTTACCTCTTCACGCTTAAACCGCTGAACCGATTTAACTGAAATTTGATACGGAGATAGTTTGAGTCCCGAGGAAGGAATATAATATAAGGAAATACTTTTATCCGCGATAAAGGAATTTAAGGCGGACGAAGTCGCGGGCAGAAGCTAGTAATCTATAAGTTAGTTAAGCTAGTTTAAGTTTTTTTAATATTATAGGGGGCAAACGAACACACGGATCGCGTGATGGTAAGCGATCACCATCGCCTATAGACACCTGCAACACCAGAGGAGTCACAAGTGCGGCGGTGTTGGCCTTTCAGGTGAGAGTGCGCTCTTTTCTTGAAAGCTGAAAGTCGCGTCAGACTGGAAATACGGCAGGCGACAATTTATTTCTCAGTTCAGTTGTGCGATGCAGGAAATTTCTAAAAAGTCTAATTGTAAAATTTGTAGCATGAACTAACACTTCCTAAAACATATTGTATGCGTAGGCACTGCCTATCCTGAAGCACAGGTGTTACCTATTCGGGGGCTGAGTTCTAGGATTAAGGAGTTTTATGACGTCACGTTTGGCTCAGTGAGTTGCACAAGTGCCTAAGAAGCTGGGGGTCTCAGGTTCGAATCCCGGCTAGTAATCCCTAGTGCTAAAAACATAATAAAACATGTATTTTAGTAAAATATTGCATCAATTATATTATTTATTGTAGCCTACTTACTCATAGTAGCTCATAGCTTTGCTTAGTTTGAGACTTGGTCGATTTGTGTAAGATTGTTCCTGTATTTATTTACATATTATTATAAAATAGGCAGTTCAACTCAATCTAACCGGTTACCAGGTTAAATCTTAAATCAATTCCAATTACTAATAGCAACACTCAATTTATACGCTAGCTGCATAGTGAATTCTTGTTTTCGCGCCTAAATCGTCAGATTCATCATTGACTTATCTGCGTGATGTATCGACGCGGCGATCACAACACGCTGAGCCGCACTCAACCACGGACATAACGCAAAAAACTTGCGACAACGCAACAACATTCCACGGGAGCTGGGAACACCTTGTTTTAGAAGGCACGACACGACTTTATTGCGTTTTTATGTTTTTTGTGTCACATTCCTTAAAGAATTATACTGGAATAAGACTGTTTGGGCCACCGGCAAGGTTTTTCGCAATTCGAGCATCCACATATGCTGTGGCAACTACTATTCACTAAAGATGCCGTAAAAAACGAGAGTTCTCCATAAGTCTATCTGTCTAGGTTCCAGGTCTCTATAAGTCTATCTGTGGCATCACAACTCTCATGCGTGGTTTGATTAGAATGCTGCGAATCCCAATCATGAGTAGCGCTTATAAATTACACAGAGAATTCTTGTTTTCGTGCAAACATCGTCGGCTTGACTTATCTGAGTGATGAATCGACATGCGGCGATCACAACAACACGCTGAGCCACGCTCAACCGCGGACACTATGCGAAAAACTTGCGACAACGCAACAATATTCCATGGGAGCTGTGAACATCTTGTTTTAGAAGGTATGATACGACGTTATATCATTAATTGTTTTTAAAATTCACTTTTGTTTTAAACTTACAAAATGCAGTTTGGGCCGCCACCGGTAACACACATAGAATTAACACGAAAATCTTTGACTCACTCTTTGGTGATGCACGCCTCACGAAGGTTGTGATGAAGGTGAACCATTAGGTACATAGGCCTCACAAATGAAGACCTAGTGTTTGTAATTTTTCTTACTTGATTGTAAGCATCGTTAGAATGCAGCCATTTCCCAGTTAGCAGTCGCAACAGGTGTGCAGGTAATTTGCATAGAAAATTCAAAATCGTCGGATTGTCTTATCTCAGCGATCACAAATCACAACATACAGAGCCGCAAGCAACCGCGGATACAAAGTGAACAACTTGCCGATGAAACAACATTCCTCGGGAACTGGGAACAACATATTATTTTTTATTGTTTATTAGGATTCAACGGAGCTCAAAAGGTATCAACAGAGACTATATGACAATATGACAGCTTTTAACTCATGGCAATAACAGCGGAGTTGAGACTAATTGTGGCCGATAATGGGCATGAAACTTATATTGTAAAACTTGATTTCTTTTTCAGTTTGTATAGTTTGAAGTATGTCAGTGGATACGTCTATGGCATCGGAATCGGAAGCTCTAAGATGAAGTTTTATTTTTAGTAGTGAAGGTGTTTTCGTTTAAATAAATCAAATGAGATAGTTTGTTATTTACCTTATTTGTTTGTCATATAAAATGATATGTATTTTTAACATTACCTATATAAATTGTACAACTTAACGAGTTGGTAAGGTAAGATCGAGAAAGAAATTACATCATCTATATAAATACTTGAATGTATTTTCGCGAATCTCTACAGAAAGACTGTACTTATTTGGCTAGTATATTTTTCGTTATGTTTGTAATTGTCCGGACTAGGATTGTTTGTAAGAAAATATACTAAAAATTCTAAGGAAAAGTGAACATTTTGGCCTTGAAAGTCTCCACATAAGAACTGAGTGATTGAAACGTAAGATATAAGGGTGATCTTCAAATAAAATTAATTAAAAAACGGTTCACATAGTAAGGGGAAGTTTAGGTATCTTCGTCTTCCTTAGTACACCCGTGCGAACCTGGGGCGGCCAGCTTATCTAATATAATAATTAATTTATTAAATACAGTGATATCCCCGTGAATTTTCCCATACCATAAATTTTATGTAGAAACGTAACTTAATATTGTAGACGGTTTAAATCGACCTGCTCTTTATTGAGTGAACAATTGATTCGATAAATTATTAACCAAATTTATCTAGTGTTCGATGTGTGTTGATTCGTCTCAATCATGACGGATACGAGACGACCAAACATATCGTAAGAGGTAAAGGGCCCACGTATCAGTTGAGCATATGCCAAAAGATTAGGGATCTATCGGTACGCGTAGGCGTAATGGATCGCTAAAAAACTCTACAGGACTTAACTATGAATATTTATTCCGAAATAATACCTATAAAGTGGTTAGGTGGGTTCGTTGATCCGATTCCGAGATTTAGAGCGCGAAAACGTTTATAGTTATTTGTAATATTTATTAAGATTTGCGAGGTACGTGCGATTTTAAACAGTGTTTCTTTATGTTAGTGATCGAACATACGTACCCATATTTTCAATATGTTTATTAGTTCATCCTGCTTTCACATAAAAACGTAGCATCGGACCGTAGTTTTCGCTGAACGTGATTTAGACAGTGATAGGTTGTAGATGTAGTCAAAAAAATATTAGGTTCTTACACACAAACAAAAATGTTCGAAATAATCACACTTGCCATTGTACGCCAAAAATACCAAATATATTGTTCAGATAGAAGTAGGTTTAAGTTGACTCATTATTAATTTTACCAACCGCATCACGTAACTATACAATTGGTTTGTATTTGCTCTAATATTTAAATAGCATCTATATTGGAAACCCAAAAATGCTTTGTCCTATATTGTTTTTCCTAATTATACTATCGTTTGTCCTAATCCTAGTTTAAACTAATGCAAGTGCCCTAATATTTTTTTCTTTGATACTGAATGTCCTAATACTTATCTTGCATAATATTTAAGTACTAACACTAGTTTATCCTAATTATCGTACTATTGAATGACATAACATTAAATATGTACTTAACACTGTTTAAGGTAAATTTGGAATTTAGAGTATTAGGTCATTTTATATTATAGATACTTTTATGATAAACGAGCATTATTTCACGGAAATGTAATCGTTATAAATGCGTGATATGTCAAAAGTGTTATGGTTATGGCATTTGATTTTAGGACAAATGTTTAGTTTACGAATTGCGACGGAGACCGTTTAAATGTACGGGATAAAACATATTAGCAAGACGTAAGATAGACAGATGAATATATATAGTTTCAGTTTTAGTTTAATTCCTAAAATAATATTTGGCTATAAAATTTTAATATCGACGACAAAATTACTACGGCAAATCATTACAATCACAGTCTCACAGTTTGTTTACTATATGACATGTAACGACCGCACGTAACTGAAAAGATATATTTTAATAAATATTATTCAAAAATATTGCCATTTCCTTCAGCAAATATCATTGCAATTTATGAAGCCGTCATAAAACATAATACCGCCAATACCTTAGCGGCCGTTTTAAATTTAAAATTCACGCAACGTCCTCATATTAATTACTTTTCACCCAATTTCGTGGACTGTCAAACAGAGTAACAAGTCAAAAGAGTTGGATACGTGGGCCGAATCGAGAATTACCTTTGGCTCAAAGATGACATTGGTGTGAAAATTAGGACATGTCTAACGTACAATGCTTCGTGCACTCACTGTATGAATCAAAGTGCATAAAGAAAACCAGCAATGAATATTGAAATATAATGCTGGCGGAAATTTTCTAGGTTATTATTTCTGTTTTGAAATCATGCGCTGGTTAGATGTTTACATTTTTTTTTGTTTTTTTAATTCGAGTAGACGTAGGTAAATGTCCGTTGCTCCACGGTCATTCGTTATGCGGTGTTCTATTTTCAAATTCGAATTCGTATTGCTTGGAACGCGAACGGAAATGATTGGATAGTGAAACTTACCGGTGTTTATTTTTAATTCGTTTTGTTGCCAGTTCTAATTTGGTGCTTTTTTTGTGGATATCATATTATAATGATATTTATTAATATTTTGTCTTAAGAGTTTGTTTATTAGAAAATGTAAAATCAAATACGAAAACAATGTTTTCATTTGGAGTATCCATTAAAGTCCGCATTTGTGTCTTCATAAGTGCATCAATAGGGATTTTGACAAGTTTTTTTGTGGTATGTTATAGAACGACCTTTAAATGATAGAAATATTAGTGAAAAAACTACTACAAAATCATAACAAATTCCTTAAATACAACAAAGTTAAGGTCACATTTTTGGACTTTCCAAAAAATCGCTCTATACTAAAGTCTAGGAACATGTGATGTCACATCACACTTTCCTATCTTGTATGGGGAAATTAAAACTTTTATTTTTCAGGTATGACATCTTGCGTTTTGATAACGGTTTCATAACAAAAGTTACCAGGCATTTCACGGGTTATTCAATGGTATTATTAGTTATTAACATTTTAATACTTTAAAGATGGACTTTCTCACCCATCTTTAAAGGATCATAAAACAAACTAAACGGAAGGTATCGAACTCAATTTGTGTACGTTTGTATGTGTCTTTGCGGCTTCACTATGAAAAACTATTTTAGTTACATGGGTCGTATACAGATAGTTATAGGATACTTTTAACCCGACTAAGCTGAAGAAAAAAAGAGGGTTATGATCTTTTTCTCCTCCGATGACGATGTTGCGAGCATATTCTAGTTGTTTAAATTTTAATGTATTTACTCAGTCGATAACATTATGAACAAATAGGAATATTAAATTATAGGTAACTATTATTCATTTCTATATTGAATTCATAAAAGTCTAATTCATCTTCCTGTTGTCGTCTAAACCATCCAGCTAATAAAAATCGAGGAATCTCACGACGTGGGCCGAATGAGACCTGTCTGTCCGTCTGTCCGTCAACCTGCCCGAGCTGATAGATTCAGGAACAGTGCCCGTGAACTACACTAATCCCGTGAAAATACCTTGTTCAACGGGAAATTGTGTGTACAAGTATGTTTTATTTAAAATATATGTAATCTGTAACAATACACTTGGTCATGACATGTATGTTTCTGATTGCAGAAGAAAACTTTGTTTTGGATAGAATAGAATCATCCATACTATTATAAATTTGTAAAACTGAAATGTCTGTACATTGAAGACATTTGTCAAAAAATTGGTGATACGGACTGTTTTAAGGTCACTCACTCAATCGAAAAAAACTTTTTTTGGATTTTTGTATGTTTGTATGTGTCGCAGTGGCTTCATCGCGCATCATTCTTGGTACACGGGTAGCTGGGCATCCACAGATGGTTATAGGATATTTTTTACCCGACTACGCTTTTGAAAAAATGAGGTATTATGAGTTTTTTAATGCGAGCGTTGTTGCGGGCGCCGTCTAGTAAAATAATATAGTTTCTTAAATAGTTACATTTGAGCAAGGACCATTAAAATAAGAGGACTGACAGTTGCCATACTTCGGATCGTGTTCCGATCGCAAGGAGATATTCTGGCAAAATCTAGATGGCACTTTAAAAATAAACATTAAACTATGTTATAACTGAATATAAGTAGAGTAACAATTAGTTCGCAAATAGCTAATAATAAATAAATCGTAACATTTAATAACTGTGTCACGCTTACAAAGTTGAATAATTGTACAAAACAATTCTTATACATAGATGGCGTTGTACATATCTGGGAACGGCTTTTTGTATGAAGATGGTCAGTCCTTCTGTTTTAATGGTCCTTGATTTAAGTATAAATTTATAAGATTATAGTTTCTTAGTAAAGACATTCACCTAAAAAAATACTAAGATCGTAATGGCAAAACATCAAGATTATCGTAAAAAATAAATGTTTACACTACAGCGACATCTCTAGCTAACATGTGGCAACTGTAAAGTTCGCTCTGTTAGGGTGAACATTTAGTTACATAAATGCTCACCATGGCGCTAACGGCAGAAGAGCCGGTTAAAATGCAACATGCAAAGTTCTTGTAATTAATAGTGACAAAATTTGAAAACAAGTTGACTGGATTCCGTAGCTCAGTTGGAAGAGGTAAGACACAAGACACTGGTTCAAATCCAGTCGGAGTGTTGAATTTTTTTCATTATTTAAATCTTTGTATACATCAGTATGTTCAGGAATCAATTTTTTTAGTGTAATGAAAAGTGATCCTGTAGGTGGTGCCATTAGAGTGGCAGCAATAAACGCGCGCGCTGTAAATCATGCGCGCGCGCACACCTGCGCGATCGCTCTGCGGCTGGCGGGCTCGGAAAATTTTCAGCCAAGTTAGAAACGCAGCACATTCTTTACGTCCAATATACACTCGTACGTATTTGAAATTATTGTTTTAAACTTACGCGTCTTGCAACATTGCCACATGGTTTTTAAGCTTGAATAAATCGTTTCGTCATTGTATAGGTTTGTAATTCAATTCAGAAATTAACTAAACAAACGCAAGTCGGTGTTATATCGCTAACGAACCCAAATACACAACAATGTAGCCTTACATTAATATTGACCACACTGCTTAATACTTTTATCAACCATATTTTCATAATATAATGAATAAGTTTTTGTCAAAAATTTAATTTTTATGACAAGCTTTATTTCTGACTATGTTTTTCACTAAACATCTATCAACTACTCACCACGATTCTAAAGAGCCCAAACCCGGTAGTCTTGTGTTTTTCTATGACAGAGTTCTTATGACCCCCACTTCGGCTCCATCGTCAGATCAGCTCGATGGTGTTATAATATCGTATTGTTACCTTACTAACATAAGTGTGTCTAATTTTAACTCAATACGACGGCTGATTGCTCCTAAAGTAAAATTTTGAAAGCCCATACAAGAGGACTTTTGGTAAAAAACAGAAAAAGATAGACATTTTTATCCCAGCCCATAAAACTAACTATAGGTACATAATAGTATCAATTAAAAATATATCGTATGAATAAAGTGAGAGCAGCTAAAAACTTTCGGAAAAGCCCTCATATGCATGCACACCGTTTTTCAAAATCGCCGTCCGTCGGGGCGCGTTTCAGGAGCGCGCGTCGACAGAGCGTTTTTAGGGTTACGTACCCAAAGTGTAAAACGGGACTCTCCCAACTAACAATATGGTCATAAAATCTTACCATTATATGACTATTTCATCGTAGATACGTCGTCAGTAAATATGTTTTAAAACGTGACGTTATACAAGTGTCATTTATACTGCATTTTAGTTTAAATGCAATATGATCATAAAACGCAGTTTCACAAACGTTTGTATGACATAGTAATACAGCAATTTTAACGTTGTCGTACAAATGTTTTAGCCGTAACATTTACCCGGTTTTACAACTTTAATATGACATTTTACAGCAGTTTGATCATAGAAAAGCTTTTAGAGTGTCTACTGTACGACTCATCATAATTTATTTTTTTTACAACTAAAACTCTGCTGTCCATCCGTCCGTCTATCCATCTGTTTTGTCTGTCTGTCCGTCTGTCTGTCACCAGGCTTGTATTTCATGAACCGTGATAGCTAGACAGTTGAAATTTTTACAGATGATGTATTTCTGCTCCCGCTATAACATCTACAAATGCTGAAAACTGTAGTATAATTCTATGCCTGTCAGTAACCAATACAAAATGATCGAACACCGTGTATATTTTGCTTAGGAGTAGGGCTCTGCTGACACTGGATTTTCATGGATACGGCTGTTTGTAGCTTATATTATGTATGGAATGCACTTCTCCGGTTTTTTAATTACATGAAACTGCATACTGACTCGCGTGCATATGGCGTTTTTATCGATACAAACACGCTTCGTCAGAGCTTTTACAAATCGCGGTGTGCGGTAAGTGTCACTGTTAAGATTATTATAGTTTAGTACTGAACTTGGCTTGTTTTTACCTACATCTATATTTTGATGGGATGATGTACTCGAGATGTAATTGATCCACTTTGAACTTTTTAAAGTGGTATTATTAACGTCGGAGTCGTAACTTTGTTGTTTCCTGTAGTTTTTATAAAAATAAATATCCTTGGTGATCTTTAAAGAAATCTAGGTATTTCGTATAAACTTGAATTTAGTAGGTGTTTTTTTTGTACAAAATATTACCCCATAAATAATTTGAAAATTATGTATGTTGCTATTTTTAACCAACTTCAAAAAAGGAGATTTTCTCTATTCGACGGAAACTTTTTTTTAATAGGCACTACTATTAAAATTTAGTCATCATCCCTATTGGTTCCATTGGTATGGTCCCTGTGACTATGGAACCCTAATAAGTGATAACAACACGACGGTTAACGGAAACGAAGTAATGTTTATTAGTAAAGTGACATTTTAGTACATATCAATCTACTCCTTTGGGTTTAAAGCAAAACTAAGTACTAATTTAGAAACACATTAGTAGCACTTTAGTATTATTTTAGCGTTAGCTTCTTCAGCAGCTCAATTTTATCCAAACAATCACGCAAGTTTCTACTTATTGGTCTACTTACTGGGCATCAACTCGTGAAACTAAACACCTATGTAAACTCTGATTACTTAAAAACCTCTCTCCGTCGAACAAAGCCGACGTTTTTAATTTGGCCGAGTATATTTAGAGCGGAATGTGGGTGAAGCAGGCGATTTATGCCCGTACCTGACTTCTATTCCCGGCACATTCCGTATTTGAACAAATAACCGCGGGTATTTAAAGCTGATGGTGGAACGTGTAGAACTGGGGGACCAGTTCGTTGTAGCTTCAGTGTTTGCCCGGCGCTAAAAAATAATAAATAAATAAAATAAATAAATATGAGGGACAATCTTACACAAATCGACCTAGTCCCAAACTAAGCAAAGCCTGTACTATGGGTACTAGGCGACGATATACAGAATATATAAAAAAAATATATAATACTTAAATACATAGAATACATGGATACAGACCCAGGAACAAACATTCGTGCTCATCACACAAACACTTGCCCTGGATTCAGTCGGCTTCGTAGGCTGTTGTACAACCCACTGAGCCAAACGTGTCGTCAAGTTAAGGTAAAAAGGTTCTGTACCTAAAAGAAAATCATTAAATAATGAAATAATGATCTCTATTTTGTAAGTAGGCTACAAGGGCATCACGCTCATTTTTACCACGCACTTGCAAGTTGTGGAATAACCTTCCCCGTGAGGTATTTCCAGAGCGCTATAACATGGGATTCTTCAAGAAGCGAGTTAACAGGGCTCTCAAAGGTTGGCAAAATATGGGCGATTCCTCCGGCGTTGCACATATCCATGGGCGACGATGACTACTTTCCATCAGGTGGCTCGTCTGCCCTTTTGCCACTTGTTACATAAAAAAAGGGCAACTTTACAAGTCTGACTCTACGGCGTTTCCCAAAAGGAGACCACTGTTAAGAAGAAAGCCGAAACAAACTCAACAGTTAATATAATTTTTCTAAATAAATAACTCTTATCTATTACAATATTTGTAATTAGCCTACTCGTATCTTAAATATATGTTTTTAAGTATAAACATAAACTCAATGCGTAGCTCTCCAAGAAAACATATCGAAATTTATAAAAGTAAAGATATAATTGAAGGAAAAAGCAAAATATGTTTATTTTAAAACAACTACGTAGTTACGTATACGTTTGATATATGTATATGTCATCTAATAAGAACCGCGTTCCGGTAAAATAAAATTTTGATTTCTGTTTTGGGCCATGCATTTTTGTCTGTTAAATAGTATAATATGCAAAAATCGAAACCCTTATAGGATCACTTTACTGTCCGTCTGTCCGTCCGTCTGTCTGATGTTTATATTTATTATTTTCGTTTTACATTGTCTCTCTGAATTTTATCAAACTTCAATCATGTTTCGGACGGAACTGAAACATTGTGCAGTAATTTACATTCTACACCTTTATTTACAACATAAATAAACCTCATTAAACGGTTTACGTGTTTTGATGTCCGTTTTATCACTACGATAGCACACTGTAGTACAAAAAGTCATAGCTTGGTAGAATGTCACTGGCGCTTATGTCGTTTTTGGCAAAGCAGCGTGATCCAGGTTTACGGTCCAGGTGCTCGAGGTGTTAAATGTTAACCGTGACGGCAATATTCGTAGAATTCGCGTAAACCGTCCATACAACGGTGATTACATTTTATTGGGGCGATGGAGACTGAAATACGATTGCGGCCGGTATTTAGGAAGAATAACCGGCCAAGAGCAGGTAGAACCATGCTCAGTGAAGGGTTCAGTGTGCCTACCATGAGCTAAATTCACGATCGGCGCTAGCGAGAGTCAGTGCACCTCTCTCGCACGCGCTAATAGTGCGTAAGAGATAGACCGTCATCGAGCGCTCGACACTCGCTCGTGCCGAACTCATGGTAGGCGCACAGTAGGCGATACTACAAAAAAATGTGATGTGGAAAAGTGCTCGAGAAAAAAATCACATTTTCGAGGCAGTTACGGTTTTTTTTTTTTAAAAGGCGCAGTTTTTCAGCAATAACTCAAAAGCGATTAATTTGTTCATGTACGAGTACCTAGTTGAAAAAATTAATCGCTTTTGAGTTATTTTTGCTAAAATAAAACTTTGCAACTCTGGTTCAATAAGAAAAAAAACCATTATAGTCTCCAGTTATAATCTCATTGCACAGCAGTTCCATTGCGTAACGTCCGTAAATAGCTTCGGAAGTCGGTGGGTAGGTATTTGTGTAAGACAAACAGATATGTAAGGTGCATTTGTGAGGTGAATTAACAAGCGAATCCGAGTTATAAACTAAACACGCCGCGATTACTGCCGCTGGGGCACAATGGACGCGCTTACTGGAAAATATAATGAATCATACATACAAATAGGAAAATGGTTTGGTTCAGGCTCGTTCTATCAGTTTCCTAAAATGTCTGTTTCTTAAAATGGTCTTCTTCCCACATTGTCAGTTTACTATAATCGCTAGGTACTTCTTTTTTTTAATCTTAATAATTATAAAAGGTGCACAAATTATAAAGGACGCCATAGTCACTAAGTGACAACTTAGTGCTATCATAGGATACAAATAGCACACATTACCCATAAAGAGACGTTCACTGGAAAAAGGCCATTTTGAGAAACAGACATTTTAAGTTAAGAAACGGACTGAACGAGCCAATGGTTTGTATACAGTGTGTCCCAGAATAAAGTGCACACACGAATATGGACGAAGTAGATGCATTTTTATTAAAAAAAAATATGACCATTATTTACACTTTTACGATTTAAAAAAAAATGTCTTATGTACGTAAAAAAATGTCCTTATAATATTATATTGGGATACTTACAAAGCAGGATATTTTGACACCTCTGGGCTCTATTGATTTGAAATAAACGTATTTATAATCACACAGGATTAATTATGTTAGCGAAATTAGAAAAAATGCAAAAAAATATCCAAAAACAAAAAACAACTGGTTTGTCAATTTTGTATTTTCAAGATATCTTGCTTTGTTTCGATAAAGTCCATACGGACATACGACAATATTTTTTTAATAATTCATACAAAAGTAAATATTGGTTGTAAGTTTTTTTATAATTTTTATGGTAGATAAAATTGCATCTACTTTTATTCCCTATTCGTTTGTGCACTTTATCCTGGGATACACTGTATTTAACCCCCGACAGAAAGATAGGGATGTGAAGTTTAACCTGTATCTACCTAACTATATGTCTGTGTATAAATATATATCTGAGGCATCGTGGCTTGTACTTAAATGGACGTTGTTCCTTATTTTGCTTATATTATCAGGATCTTATATAATTTTGAGATTCGGTATCATTCCTGTGGTCGTTACTGTTCATCGTGAGATATTGAAGATATTTATCGTTTTTATGCAACGAAATTTAGTGCATTCACAAGTAACAAGTTAATAATTTGCGAATATGTCTATGTATTCACATTTGCTTAAATTCGAAACTCTCCAAGGCAGATATTCTCAAAATTCGTGTAAATATTCAAATCATTTCTAATACGTTCTGCAAATTGTGCGCCCACTGTAGCCAGTCCTTACGTCTCGTCCATACATGCGGCGCGTTAAAAACGCCGACAGATGATTGACGCTGCTGTTTACCTCCGCGCCACTGGCGGTATCCCACGTGGAAATAGGTGGCGAGATGTACTTGTGAATTTCTGCTCAATTAACCTTTTCACCGCCACAGACGGCAAATCACACAAAATTCGTGCTACTGACGCCAGCGTCGGTATATCTATCTATCAGCCACGGACGTCCGCTGCTAAACATAGCTGCCCCTATATGTCGCCACAGAGTCTTCCACCGAGTCCCTGCGACCCTTACGAGGTCATCTGTCCACCTAATCAGCCTGGCTCGCTGTCAGTCGACCCATATTATTGGCTTTATTCGTGTATTAGCAGTTCTTATGTTTGCCAAGCCTGTGGTCGTGTGCCTCTCGGACATTGGCTTACTTAGCCATGAAAAACGTTGTAGTATCAGAATGTATTGTCTGCAACAGACTTAAAGGCCTTTGAATCGTATTTAAGCCCAACTCTTGACGACATTGCATATTGTCTAATCACAGCCAAAATTACTTAGCTACACTCCGAACTGACAGACGGCCTGGAACCACTTAGCATCCGGAGAGATGTTGGTTCTGCGTTGTTTGTTCTACCTTTTGTACAATGAGGAATGTTCTGAAGAACTTTTTGAGTTGGTGCCACCGTCACGTTCCTATCATCGCACCTCCCGCATCAGAAACAAACTACATCCCCACTACCTCCATACTTAACATCCCAAAAATAAACGGGCATCGCGCTCATTTTTACCACGTACTTGCAAGTTATGGAATGACGTGTTTCCAAAGCGCTTTAACATGGGATTCTTCAAGAAGGCAGTTCACAGGGTACTCAAAGGTGGGTCTCAGTGGGTGGGCTCAGGGTAGCTGGTCTGTCCGTTTGCCACTCATTACAAAAACCTGAGAAAATCATTCCTCACTACAACATCAAATCTACAGTTTCAAGCCAACAATGTTACAGCACTAAACAAGCCGCTAAACCGCATAAACCCGAAACCAACAATCACTGCCTATTTCCATCCATGACTACCCTAATCCCGATGTTTTCTTTCCTCCATAATGTTGTTAGTTTTGGCCAGCATGTCGAAATACAAAAAATCGCGTACGTACATGATAGATGGCGGTTTAAGTGCTTTATTTTAGGTGTTGACGATGTTGTTTTGTCTTACTGGCGCCAGCGATGCGGAGGTGTGGAAACCTAACTTATGCACTTTTGCTTGCCGGCCGTTGATGGAAATCTCTTTGCGTTTGATGTTTGTTGCTAAATTTATGAGGTTTACGCAGAGTTTACTTTGGGCAGTTATAGTGTATTATAGTGTAAATTGTTAGTCTAAGTGAAACGTTGTTTTGGCGATTATCTTTGTTTCATTAGGGTAATATAAACTCTAGGGTTTTACATAGCTGTCCTCTGTTGTTCCCGCTTATGATTTAGCAAAGTGTTTTCTTAGAATGAAAATTTATTTGGATCATCAACAATAATGTTAAATGTATATACAAGTTATTAAGAGTAGGGAAACAATTGATGTTTACCAAAAAAGGAGACCACAAAACATTTGTCGCGGCGCAAGCTGACATTCATTAACACCATACAACATATTATATATTCTAGGAGAAGAGAAGAGATGCAAGAAACAACAAGACAGTGTACAGTTCAACACGTTTGCCAGCGATAACTAAACCAAAATAACAATAAAAAAGTAGGGTTACGAAATTTTAGACTTTTTTAACAATGAAGCAAAGGACACATCTGACAGATGAGATACAGTCGACTATGCAGAAGAAGTGCGTTTGTTCCTGATAGAGGTGCAGTATCAATTTCGTTTTGAATGAATGCAGTGAACGAGCGTTTCAGAATAATGTTCAGCTTCACTAACTTCTTTTCCATGTAAGTAATATAATGGTTTAACTTTCCGTGTTTTTTTAGTAGGTACGAATTGCCTGATTAGATAAATAACAGTGTAATAGACAATTTTTTTGTCTTATCCTGCACCTGCATTGCGTTTTTTATCAGCTGTCCTAGGTTCAGTTTTCAGCCAAGGGCATGTGTAATGAGCATGAATGACTGTTTCTGAGTTTTGGATGTTTTGTACGTATTTAGATATAATTGTAGTGGTAGTAGTCAATTTCTTTTTATGTTATATGGGGCAAACGAGCAGACAGATCGCCTGGTGGTAAGCGATCACCGTCGCCCACAGACATCTGCAACACCAGAGGAGTCACAAGTGCGTTCCCGGCTTTTCATATCGTATTCAAACGAAAACTACTTATTTATTTTATTTTCGCACCTGAACAAAGTAATATTCAGCATGTTTATTATCCTTAAGATATACGAGCACAGTCCAACAATATATGTTCCAGCGACACTATAAAATATCAAAGAGAAGTTTTACGACACCACTGTAGTGCCAAATAGCGGCCGTGTGAAACGTACTAACCGTTAGTTTTATATCGGCTCGTTAGGAAATGGGTGACACACATTTAAACAATATCTCAAGGGCAAGGGTTAAGTGTTTTAACAAGAATTTAATGACCACGTCTACGTAGTGAATGATAGCGTAACCTACTATTGTTCTAATAATTGTCCATGCACTTTAGAAAGAAAGAAAACATATTTATTCAACGCCAGCATAAACAAAAAATACAAATGACAAAAACAATTGACGACGCTGAAAGGGGTCACCACTCAGCTTTATGCTACGGCAAGCCGTGACGCTGATTTTCGGTCGTGCCGTGTAACTTAAAACTAATTTATACCTACCTAGTTTATTATCTCAACCTAGACTTAATGGGTGACTTCACGAACGCCATTTTTACATCAAACCCTAATATTAGTTTTAAAATTTTATTTTTATTATTCTTTTCACTCAATTTCTTTGTTTGTAATTTGTAATTTTAACTTATAAAGACTATAAAAACCTTAAAACAAGTTAATTTGTATGGCAACATTTGAACAACATGAACGTTTCCGGTTGAGCTGCTTTACGACTATTTTTACCAATAGTTCTATAAAACTGCGCACAAACCGTTAGTTTTATATCGGCTCGTTATGGGTGATACACATTTAAGCAATATCTCAAGGGCAAGGTAAGTGTTTTTAAAGGAATTTAATGCCCACGTGTGTTCAATACATTGAACATAATTTGTCAATTATTTTATAATTTCGTAGTGAATACCTAGCTTAAAAATTAAACTGTAGGACATAACTGGCAACACCGAATTTTCTTCTTCTCGTCCATTTCATGCAAGCAAGTGCTTATGCTTTGTCAATTTTATACAATTATTCTGTGGGAACACAGTTCTAAAAAGCCTTTTGTGTATTATTTCATAAAGAACGTCCAAATAGCCGATGATAGCGTCATCTACTAATGTTCTAATAGCTTTACGTCAACTTAACGTCTAGTTTTACGAAAAGCTCTTTAAAACTGCTCAATAACCGTTCGTTTTATATCGGCGTGATAGGAAATGGGTGACAACCACTTAAACAATATCTGAAGGGCAAAGTTTTTACAAGTATTTAATGCCCTCGTCCACATAGCCAATGATAGCGTAACTAATGTTCTCATAAGTGTCCATACACATAGATACGTCTACTTATCTATTCGTGCTAATAAAAGTTCTATGTCTGAGCCTAATGTTTATACCTCCTAAATTGCTTTTCCCTTTTGTAAAACATGTACGCAGCTCACTTGCTTAAGCATACACATGCAACATCCAATGGCAAAAGCTTCAGTTGCATTATCACCCTGAAAAATAAGATACCTCATTTTCTTTTAATGTTCGGCTCACATGTGTTCTTCACAACCCATTGTTTTTATGGTTCCGTACCCAAAGGGTAAAATGGGACCCTTACTTAGACTCCGCTGTCCGTCTGTCTATCACCAGGCTGTATTTCATGAAACCGTGATAGACAGTTCAAATTTTCACAGATGATGTATTTCTGTTGCCGATATAACAATAAATACTAAAAATAGAACAATTTGTTGTCTGTCTGTCTATGTCAGTAACTAATATAAAATGACCAAACATCGTGTACATTTTATTTAGGAGTAGAGCTCTGCTTACACTGAATTTCCTTAAATACGGCCGTTTATAGCGTATATTTTGTACGGAACCCTCGGTGCGCGAGTCCGACTCGAACTTGGCCGGTTTAGTTTAAACCACACTAAAGATACTTTGGTACGCAGCTCACTTGCTCAAACATATACATGCAACATACAGTGGCAAAAGCTTCAGTTGCATTATCACCCTGAAAAATAAGATACCTCATTTTCTTTTAATGTTCGGCTCACATGTGTTCTTCACAACCCATTGTTTTTATTAAAAACGTTCAACACACCATACCTTAGTGTCCATTAATAAATAGCACGAGGGCAGAAAGCCAAGCCTTTCCGACGCCCCCCGCGGTCAGAAATATGAAACCTATCACACGGAACCGCGTCTCGTTGTTTACGAAATGACCAAATTTGTTTATGTACCGTAACGCGCTTACATACATTTTGCATTTCTGGTAACATTTTTGTAATATATGCTCCGCTAGGGCAATATTTTGTTACTTTGCAGTTTTAGGTTCAAGGAAATGGCGAAATATTGTTAGGAATAGGATGATTTGTTTGTCATTTTGTTTAGCAATATTCAATAATATGTAACAACTGTAGTTGGAATTTGTATTGTGGCATTCTTTTACAGAGTTTCTTACGAAGGCTCAGGAGTTTTTTAGTTCGTT
Organism: Hedya salicella; assembly: GCA_905404275.2. Classification (NCBI taxonomy): domain Eukaryota; kingdom Metazoa; phylum Arthropoda; class Insecta; order Lepidoptera; family Tortricidae; genus Hedya; species Hedya salicella. Next base: position 26,682,472 of record FR990102.1, on the reverse strand, counting down.
TGTGGCTATTAAAGTGTTTTTGAAAATTTTCCTCTGTTGGTTTGTGACTGTGGCGAAGTTTAATACAAATATTAACTTCTCGAAATAGGTGAGTAACATCTATACTGTTATTGTTCGTACATTATATAGTTGTAAAAATGAAATGTCTGTACATTGAAGATATTTAAAAAAAATGATACCGGGCTATTTAAAGGTCACTGAATCATTTATTTTTGTTTTTTGTATGTTTTTATGTGTTGCTTTATCACGGCAAAACGGCTAAACGGATTTCATACTTCATTTAATGATTGCCTTGTGTGTACAATAGATCTTAAAGGTATTACTATGTTTCAACACAACCCTGTGAGGGCAACTATTTTTGGTACACTTTGTGGTTATGGGATATTTTTAAAGAGGGGTTATGACTTTTTCTTCTCCACGGGCACCTTCTAGTTTTTAATACAATTAAGCGGGTACAAGCATTACGTAGAACCGCTGCACTTTTATGCAACGAAAATGTTATTATGATGATTTGTATTCAAAATGATATTTACTTATTCCCTGAAATTAACCTGTGTCTTTGTCAGTACTAAATACATAAACATGAAATTAGATTACGGGAATAAAACTACGTACGAGTTTACAAGCTACGATAATACGGATTCTTGATAAAAAATACGAGGTTATATTATACACGTCAAAGGAGAATCTCAACTCACTTTTTTTAATGTTTATGTTGGGATGCTATTACGCAGCATATTTGCATTGTGATAATGATTGAGTTTTTTTTTTAGTGACTAGTCGTAGTCGTCCTCCATAATGGCTGTTGTTTTTAACAGGGGTGCAATTATTAAGAAAAAATCTGAATATTTCAAAGCACTCTCAACTTTGTATTGTCGATCACACAAACCTCACAATAAAATATAAAGGGTATTGAATTTTCAATTCACCTATTCGCTTGAAAGGTCTTAAGGGTGCGTGTAATATTAGACACATGAGACCTTTTAAGGTTGTAAGGTGGTACAGACAAAAGGTAGCCATTAGTACAGCGGGTGTCGCAGGCGCCACTGTGCGCAGTAGGAGCCCGCTCGCTGGCTCGGTGGGGGTTCGAGTCCGAGCAAGCACCCTAGTGTACCATAAGTGGCTTAAATTGATTTTAAATAAGGTAATTTATTTTCCTTTAAAGTGGTTTGTAATATATAGTCTAGTGAAAAAAGAACCGGAATTCATTTATACGTAATACATATTTGTAACGTGTGTATACATCAATGTTATGTAAATGTATAGGATTTAATTTTGAAACTCTTTTGTGACGTTCAACGTTCAAAGTTCAACTTCTATGCCGTAAGTAACCGCTAGTGTAAGCTTAATAATTATGACTGAGTTTTATGGTACTTTTATACTTAGTTATAAAAAAACTATACTATTATAAAATTGAGATAATGGACTATACTATGTTATGAAGACTGATACTATGCTACTATTATATACTTAGTTGTATATCTTACATTGACGACTCGTATTATCAAAAAAATACATTGAAACGGACTATTAAAAGGTCACCGAACCGATTTATTTTTGAATGTTTGCATGTATCGTTGCGTCTACATCACGCCAAATCAGCTAAACAGATTTGAACTATTTTAGCTACGCGGGTAGCTGGGTATCCACAGACACCGCTGTGTAAAACAAGAGCGGTTATGACTTTTTTTCCGTCGCATATAAGGTTGCGGGTGCCGTCTACTATTAATTAAAAGTTAAACGTCAAAAGTGGACGGAGCGCGCGTAAACGATCTCACTTCTCAGTATGGAGTTTGTGTAATCTTTAGAAACGACGTGGATACCGTGTTGCGACATGTCTCGGATAAACATTAACGAGCTTTTTAATGGTAAATTAACTCTTTTATCTCAATAAAATGCATTGTCTTATGCAATAGTAGCAGGCAACCTGTTTTGTTCAGCGGGAGTGGCGCTGCCTGGGAATCTGTTGGTCCTGGGTTCAAAATCCGGCACGGGCAAATATTTGTGTAATAAGCATAAGTACTTGTTTCTGAGTCTTGGAAGTTTTATATATTTATTGGTATATACCGGGTGGTTTTGGGGTCATGAGCAGGAGTGACAGGGGTGATGGGGGGGGGGGGGGAGGGGAGTCACACTGAGCAACTTTTACTATGAAAATAATATCAAATTATTATATTTAATTTTGTCGTGATACCTAGAGACTAGGGTCCTTATACATCTCTGAGAAAATTATTAGTTTATATTTTATATTGACATTGACCCGGAGAATCTGTACATCTCTGCGTCTACCAATTATAAATCCATATCCATACTAATATTATAAATGCGAAAGTGTGTCTGTCTGTCGGTCTGTCTGTTACCTCTTCACGCTTAAACCGCTGAACCGATTTGGGTGAAATTTGGTATGGAGATAGTTTGAGGTCCGTAGAAGGACATAGGCTACTTTTATCCCGGAAAATTACCCTTATCCGTGATAAACGAATTTAAGGCAGATGAAGTCGCGGGCAGAAGTTAGTAATAAAACAATTGTAAAAGTTTGAAGTAGGTATAATTAAGACAATATTGTAATAGTTAAGAATTACTTTGAAAAAAATTATGACTGTTGAGTTTGTTTCGGTTTTCCAAACAACAGTGGTTTCCTCTTGGGAAATGCTGTAGAGTCAAACTTGTAAAAGTGCCCTTGCGGCCTACTTACAGAATAAACAATTTGAACTTATTGCTACAACGTCCTCTCCTACGTTACATGCATCGGTGCCGATTATAAATTCTCCTTTCGCGTCTCGGTAGCCCAAAACCGGCGTTTCACATAAGCCCTTTTTCAGCTGTTCAAACGCGTTGTTACATTCCTCATCCCAAATAAATGGTCACTTTTCTTCAGTTAGTCGATGTAATGGTCGCGCAATGTCAGAGAATCCTTATACAAATCGTCCGTAGTACGAACATAGTCCCAGGAAAGCTCGTATCTCCGTCTTGTTCTTTGGTATTGGCCAATCCTTCACTGCGGTTGTTTTTGCAGGGTCCGTTTGAACGCCTCCCTCGGAAACTATATGTCCCAAATAATGCACTTGTTTTTTGAAGAAGCTACACTTTTTCGGACTTAGTTTTAATTTCGCTGCACGTAGTTTTTCAAATACCTTCTCCAGTTTCCGTAAATGATCGTCAAAATTCTTGCCAACGATAATTATGTCGTCAAGATACACCAAACAAGTCTCCCCTAAAAGACTAGCCAAAACTTGTTCCATTAATCGTTCAAAGGTTGCCGGCGCATTACAAAGACCAAAGGGCATCACCTTGAACTGCCAGAACCCTTTTCCTGTTGAGAAGGCAGTTTTCTCCTTATCTGTCGGGTCAAGTTCTACTTGCCAGTAGCCACTCTTCAGGTCCAAAGTTGAGAACCTTTAATTCCGCTTAGTGTCTAGAGTGTCGTCAATTCTAGGCAAAGGATAGCTGTCTTTCTTCGTCACATCATTTAACCGACGATAATCCACACAGAAGCCCGTTGACCCATCCTTCTTCTTTACAAGAACAACTGGTGAACACCAGGGACTTGAAGAGGGTTCTATAAAATCGTTCTTTTTCATCTCCTGGATCATTTCCTCAACCTCCGACTCGCGGGCTAACGGAACTCTTCGAGGTCGCTGTCTGATGGGTAATTCATCTCCTGTATTGATTTTGTGTTTTACAAGTCCGGTTTTTCCGATGTCCATCACCAGTTGAAAACATGTCTGCATAGCGCAGAAACAAATTCCTTGCTTTCATCCTTTCCAATTTAGTTAGTTCATCAGTCCCATCTAATAGTTTATCCAAGACACTTCTATCGACACTTGTGTTAGCTCTACTATAGACATGACATTCTCGAACCCAAAGTAACTCGTTATATCTTCCAACCGGAGTTCCTTTCTTGATGGTCAATTCATCATTGCCCAAGTTTAAAATAGGTACCACTGCTTTCTGACTCGTTGTAATCAACGTTCGGGCTACCATCCACTGTTGCTCTTCATTTAATCTTTCCATCAAGATGCTACGTGGTGGCCCTTCGTTTTTGACCAACAGCTTGACGTGTACAAGAGTCTGAGACTTTGGAAGAAGTTTCACATCACTCTGGCTGTATACCTGGCCAGAATTACCGCCCTCCATTTAAACTTGCTCATCGCCACACCTCAACACGCCATGTTGCACGTCGATATGACACTGATGATTTTTCAGAAAATCCAAACCAATGATGCAGTCATCCATAATATCGGCCACAACCGTTACTTGCCAATAAAGTTTGTCTCCGATCCTAATAGCCACTTTCTTCTCCCTCCTGACAGGTATGCGCTGACCAGTAGCCGTTGTGAGTTGCAGGTTACCGTTCTCGATCCTTCATACTTGTCCTTTACATGCAGTAGCCCCGTTTGGATAACTGTCCGAGATGCTCCTGTGTCTATCGTTAAGTGACATGGTTTTCCCTTGACACGGCCCGAAACGATTAGACTATTCCCTTCCGAAGCTTGGCAAACCATGATCCTGGAAGACGGGGTTTTACAGCTACCAGCCAGCGCCCACCCCACAGCCCCGGCTGTATTTAGTTTTCCTGCTGCTCTTGATTGACGCTAGCGTCAACCGTCCTGACTGCCGCCGCGTCATCCCGTTGAGCTTCTTCTGGCCGGTTTAACTTCGGGCTCGGAAGTGTCCACGTTCACCGCACTCATAGCATCGTGGACCATAAGACCGTCTGGCAGACGTTTGTACGGGTACTGCAACTTGCCTCAGCCGATGTGTACCCAGGTCTTGACGCACGGCCTCTACCTCTAATGCATGGGCCAGATCTTCTTTCAGAAGAGCATGATGACCCAACCGCACTTCACCATCTCGGATTCCATCGACGAAGCCTTCCACAAGCATGGAATCCACATCAGTTCGTGTCTGGTATGCCTTGCAGTTTCTCAGCTTCAATCGCCCACTGCTGCAAGTCTTCTCTTTTAGCTCTTGGAGGCAGCGAGCCAGTTCTTCCTGGCGACGAGCCTGTTCCTCTTGGTAGCGAGCCAGCTGTTCCTCCTGGCGGCGAGCCTGTTCTTCCTGGCGGCGAGCCTGTTCCTCCTGGCGGCGAGCCTGTTCATCCATCATTAGCTTAATCGCTGACATCATCGCCACTACTTCACCTTGACCCGTCACTGAGCTAGCTCCTTGGGCCCCCTCGACCTGTGGTGCGGCCTGTCCAGGCGCCGTCCTTTCAGTAACCCCTTGACCGGAGGTTGCGGCACCCGCCTGACTGCGCGTCGTGGGTCCCTTCTTGTCGTCTCGTTCCATCAGAGGCATATTTATTCTCTATCCCACTTCTGATACCAAATGTGACGAGCGTGGGGTATAGCATAGAGTTAAAACACCTTAACAGTTCCTTGTTAGTTTATTTGCGACTTACAGTAGCAGGGATTCACTGTTAAACGCGTCCCGGTACCGATATTAGACTTCGCACCGTGTATAGCACACACTGAGTCACTGACACTGAACACTGTCTAGTTCACTTCCACTACTTCACTTTTATCACTTCACTTAACTTCTTCTTCTTTCCACTTGTTTCTCCTTCGCATGCCACTTTAAGACTGTCGTCTGATCTACCATCGTCGTCTTTTATACCCGTTAATTTCGCTCGTCTTTTGACACTTTCTTTATCGTCATATTTTCGTTATTCTGCTGCTTTGAGTAGCGTCGACTTTCTAGTAAATTGGGCTCTTCATGGTCAACTGAGGCCACTCTCAACTCAGCCCGCGGGTTCAGTTGACTACGTTTGTTTTTTCGGGGGCAGCCCAAACGGGCTCAGTCGACTACAGTTTAAAGTTATATGGTTGACTCAGACCACGGGCTCAGTCGACTACAGTTTAAAGTTATATAGTTGACCAACGGAAAGTTGAGTTATATGTAGAACTAACATTTGATCCACCTGTCTGGACTGCTATCACGTTTTGGTAAGTTACTAATTTCAACAATAAAAGCACTAGATATCGGATAACAATATATTTTAGTATTTAAGAAAAATCGATCAGTGTTATGACCCGTGAAGGTACGCTATCGGCGAGAGCCATCATCTCTCGCAGTGTTGCCAACATAAATATATATTTTAAACACAAATATACGTGAACACAACAGAAGCAAAATTGATATATCCGCGTCTTCGTCAGCATGGACGTAAATCACTCCGCCCAAACAATTATTAAATGTTCTAGAATCTTAACAGTTCTATACATAAAGCTTAACTTTTTTTATTGTGTTTTAGTTCCATAACTATTTATTTTTTCATTAATTTATTTTTTCTTTTGCTGACGATGTTATTTCTCACTTTTTTGTGTCTGTTTTCATGAGGCGTTGCAATACTACTAAAAGTTTTAAAATGTCGGGTTTTGGCTTTAACAGTTTGTTCAATTTCGCATGCCACCCTTGAAGTACATTGTTCGTCCTATTTAGTTAAATAGGACGAACAATGTACTTCAAGGGTGGCAGGCAGTTGCCTGTAGCATGTCCACTGACCAAAGTAAAGGGATTTTGGATTCATCCAATTGTCAAAAAACTATTTATTAAAATCATTTGCCATTTTTGTTTTAGGGCCTTCATCTAAGACGTGTAGCCAAGCGTCCAATAGGTGTTCCAATGGCAAATGTGCCAAAGCTGTCAATCGGCTTATATGAACCTTACCGAGTTTCGTTTTGGTAAGGCTACATGCCTTTGCCTTGTTCCGGAGGTATTTGGTGAGGTGATAGAAACAGCCTTGAATTTGGACACCCTTGCATGTATCGATCAAAGCTGATATCAACGCCTTTTCATAATCCACTTTTATGCTGGTAGGATTCCAGTCTGGAACTTAGCTTTTAATGAGTTTGAAAAGTATTTCATAACTGGTTTTGCGTTTGTCGGGCAATAAGGCATACAGTACCGGCACAACTTTTATATTTTCTCGGTCGCTGCCGAAATCGGCATGTATGGTTACCAGTTGATAAAAATTTCATTGGCACTACTTAAACGTGCCATCAACATAAAATTGTTTGCACTGCGACAGCATGTTTCGTAATTCCGGACATGAAAATACCAATATTCTCATCCCATTATTTGTGTAATAAGCGAATAGCAACTCTGAAAATTTTGGTGGAATGATCACGTCAATGGCGTTCTTGAAAGTGCAGTTTTTAATGCCTAAAGATTTATAGCGTTTTCGATACAATTTCTGTGTCCAAGCCTGCGTCTTTTATTTTATTCGCAAATTGATCTTGGTAACTTCCACTATAAAAACGAAAGTTAAATAACAAACAGGTATTTTATTTGCAAACATGATTGTAAACAAACACACACACACTAAGTTGTGATCAAGTGAGCCTGCAGGCTGAGTTGTCTCTTTAGCAATAGACAGTGGTCAACTCAGCCCGCGGGCTGACTTGTCCCTCTGGTGATAGACTGTGGTCAACTGAGCCCGCGGGCTGAGTTGACCTTGTAGGCCGTGTCGCCCCCAAGATATATTTTAGAGGTCAACTGAGCCCGCGGGCTGATATATGAGTGGGCTCAGTTGACCATGAGGGGAAATTGGGCTGTGTCGAAGGTTCTAGCATATTCGAATCCCATTTATTTGTCCTTTAAACTTTTATGGCACGGAATGTTCTTTTCTTCAAACTTTCTAGAAACTTTAGTCTCACTTACTAAAATCTAAACATCCGAAGAAAACTTGCAAAAAGCTCGCCCATGCTGGGATTAGAACCGCCGACCTCACGATCACTAAGCCACTGTCTTACTGGGCCATTTAGTTCTTAATTTAGTCTGCGAAAAACTGATACACATTTATTCAACACTACTCGATGATTGATGACGCTATGGTATTCGCAACAATATGTCTACATATGTGTTTTTGTAGTTACACAAGTCTCAGCACCGCCCACAATTTATCTCCTTTGCCCTAAGGTTGACTGGTAGGGAATGCCTTACAGCTTTAAGTTTACCTTCTGTACTATAAATTTTCTTTAAAACAATAAATTTTAAATAAAGAAATGCGTCCGTAAGCCATTTCCAATGACCTTAATGCTCTAGATGTGAAAACATGTCCAAATTATAATTTCGGTTACTCTTGATTTGTTGGAAACGTGTTTGATAATCAATTGATGTTGGTATGATTATCGGCCATTTTGATTTCGATCGGCCATAGGCAATACTAATCTTTCTTTTAGTCGTCTCTCTCTTGTCTGAGTGGTCGTAGTCTTGATGACGATGTAGCTCACGGCAGATCTTCGTCCTCCGTTCTCTCGACTTGGGTAGCCGCCTTTGCACAGTCTCCACTTCATTATGTTGGCAGATTTTGAGAACACTCTATGATGCTGGTCTCTGTCACAAGTTTTATAAGATCCGTCCATCGGGTTGGAGACCGCCCTCGAGACCTTTTGTCTTCAACCTGCCCCTGCACCACTAGATACTCCATGGACTGCTATTTTTGGGAGATATGTCCAAAGAATCTAAGAAATCGCAATTGTACAGTCAACCTGTCCTTGATTCTTAACTCCTGCGCAATACTAATACGACAAGTAAATTTAAAAAGCGCCAGCGGCCTTATATTTTAGTTACAATTACATTTAATTATGAACAAAGAAAAGGCGAAAAAAGAAGTGAAAAAAAACGCTTTAATTCTTCTAAAACATTCATTAACAAGATGTAGACTCTTCCAAACCTCTTTTACCTACTAGGACAATATTTACCACTCCGTCTTTGAATAACTAAGCTAAAGAATCATAAATTTGCAAAAGTCCTAGTTTCGTTTCAAATCGCATTAAGTTACAACATTTTCGCAACAGGAATAAATGAAACACCAATGAAAAACAGACGTAAAAGGTATATGATTTGTGTAGAGTTAAGACGTTTTGGTAACGGGCCGGTGAAACCACCTTCAAGTAACCGGGGATTTTAATTGAATGTTTGTACAACGATGTTTAACTGAAACAGGGCCAGTTGTACTGCTAACAGTTAGTCTGAAGACGCAGATAGTTTGTTTTATATCTATACTATTATAAAGTTGTAAAAATAAAATGTCTGTACATTGAAGATATTTTCCAAAAAAAAACATTGTAATGGACTATTTTGAGGTCACTAAAAGTAGAAATTTTTTTTTTTGTATGTTTCTTTGTTCGTATGTGTCGTTGTGGCTTCATCACGCCAAAACGAATAAACGGACTTCAACTGTTTTTGGTACACGGGTAGCCGGGTATCTCCAGGTGGTTATAGGTTACTTTTTACTCAACTACGCCAAAGAAGAAAAGAGGGGTTATGACTTCTTTTCTTCCGTGAATGAGGTCGCGAGCACCTACTAGTAGGTCATAAGAGTGATCAATGGAAAATGATAAACCGGTGAGCATAATGTATACTTTGCCTAAGCGTGCAGTGCAATGCGGGCAGCGTCGGCGTCCATGTTGTAATGGACCGAAACATGTCTTTTACAACATTAGTAACCGCGAATTTAATGTAAATTCCAAACCTCATATAATAACGTAAATCTTAAATTATCATTCGCTATGTGGAAACTTCTTTAACACTTTCACAACCCGCTATAGGCGCTATGTTTGAAGTAAGTTTTCGCTACATACAAAATGTTGATTGAAAATATTGGTCGTAGAAGTGTTAAAAAAATGCAGCCGTATATCAGCGTATAGTGCAGCTTACCAGTGATATATATAAATGCTGGATTACCATTAATTTACTGTACATGGGTGATTTCATTAACTTAATATTTATCTAAGAGGACACGTTTAGCTAGATTGTGATATGCATGTATATTTCTGTGATTGTTCTTCCTTTTTTTCTTGTTCCATTTATTTGTTATTTTCTTATTTTCTTGTCGTTGTCATAATAAACAAATACTTATCTGAGTCTTTATCGATTTGTGTAAAATTGTCCCTGATAATTAATTATCTATTTAAATTATTTTAAGAAAACATGCATTTTCCAGAAGCAAAAACCAAGAATAAAATTAAAAAACTTTCGAAACGAAGAATATGAAATGAAACCCAAACACACCTTAAGCACTTGGTTAACTGAGATTAGTACCACCGGCCCTGACGCACCAACCTCGAGCTGGGAAAAGAACAAGATAAGACTAACTAGAAGTTAAATCTCGCGGTCGCGCTATAAATTCAGTTAAGCCACTTAATTCCGCTTTAACTGGGGTTCGAGAAACCGGCCCATGTTTTTGAAATTGTATCTTAAAGGTACTTATCTGAACACAGAGTTATCAGAGGGATTTTATTTTTGGGTAATTAATTCACTTTGAGTTTTCGTAATAGTCGAATAGTCTACGCTTGAATGAAAAGTTAGCATTTTATACATTATTTTCATGAACATTATTTATAAAACCAACTGATATACTCGTAATATTTGATGCGGTCTGATAGTGAATTTCAATTTCATTTCAACTCTCGCATTTGACGAACCTATACAAACACGTGAAAGACATAATAAAAATGTATACAATTTTAAAGCACGTAAAATGAATATAAAATAAAGAAGATGCCTTCGTTTTTCTTCTTCGTTCGCGGAGAAGAAAAGACATAACCCCTTTTTTTTTCTTCAGCGTAGTCGGGTATAAAGAATCCTATAACCATCTGTGGATACCCAGCTACCCGTGTAACCAAAAATAGTTGAAGTTCGTTTAGCCGATTTGGCATGATGAAGACCCATCGACACATACAAAAAATCCCAAAAATGTTTTGTAAATCAGTGGTCCGTTACAATCACTTTTGTATGTGTGTTTTTTTTTTCATTTCATGTTCCAAAAATATATAAATATAAATTTGCGTTTTAAAAAATAGGGCAAACGTTACCAATTTTTGTTGTTACTAATAAAAAATTGAAATCTATCTGTCATAACGAAAAACTCTACAAGTATCATTTTACCAATAGAAAAATACACCTGACTATTATAAAATGCAGGAAACCGGCCGAATAAATCAAATTCCATGATCAAAGCGTTTAAATTTAGAACGTTATATTTCACCCGGTGTCAAACCGCCGTGTTCTAATTTCAAAAAAGAATATAAAACTCTCAGGTGACTATTTTGTGACGTATGCTTTTATATCACGCTGTCGTCATTACCGACATAAATTTACCTATCCAAAATATCTTCGTCATTCTTATTAATATGTGTATAAGGATTAGTTTTAGGTAGTTTTTGTGATTCAGGAGTTGGATTTTTAATGGCGTCCGAATTAGAGGTGTGTCATGCGTTAGGGAAATTTAGAAAAATGTTTAGGTGAAGTGAAGTTTATGAATGTCGTCGTAGGTGACGTATTTACGTGTCCTCGGTTTTTCTCAACCTATTCAGGTGTGAAATATAGATATTTGTCTAGTTATAAATCTGTCTTGTTTGACCGGGTTCAGTGATTTAGTCTCTGCTTTTCTGAAAATGTTTTCATACTATTACTTACGTGTAGGCTATTTTATAAACAATTCTATGTTTGTTTGTCGGTTCATAATTACAATTGCAAATTGTTTTCACGTCCTCTGCAAAAGTGTGGTAAATTTAAATTGATATTATATGACTGTAAATTTAATATGACACGTGAACGTATTAACATGTTTTAACTTAAGCGGGCGTTTTGCTTTAATCTTAAGTAATACTAGCCTGCCAATAAATTACAAAATTGTTTCATAATAAACCGCATATTTGGTAAATCATAAAAAAGTCCATTATAAAATAACAATAAATACCTATGTTATTATTATTAAGCGTAATTAGACTAACGTCCTATCTTTGACAAATTTCTAAAAGCTTTCGACCCGACACGACAATGCTTCAGCTATCACTGTTAGTTATCTCGCGTCTTCTGAGATGGAGTTTGTTTACTTTAACTGCCATTATTTTCCTCCGACCGGTCGTTCGGTGGGGGCCTTTGTTCAGCCGTGGATGTCCTTGGGCTGATATGATGATGATATTTCGATAAAATATCAATAATGATACGGGTAAGATACCCGTATTCATACTAGTATCGTAATTGATACGAGTAATTTAATAATATCAAACGAAAGCAAACTTTTTCAGTATCGTAAATCTACTTAGAAATGTGTACCTTAAGGTAAAGGTGAATGCTTTAAATCATTATTATTCGAAACGAAAATTACGTGTAAAATATTGTATTTAAATAACACTATTAACCAGACATCTCAAGATTCAAATTTCTAGTTAACTCAATAAGATAATTATATATTTAACCATCATCAGAAAAATTGGCAAACAGAAACACCGAAAGATGGATGAAATTCAAGCAAGAATTTGCAAGACGATTGTTATGAATCCATTGCATTTAAGACATCATTTCGTAATTCTCACCTACTTACCTTCGGGGACGTCAGAAATAAACAGATAATTTAAAGAAATATCAACTACCACTTTTTGGAGACACCTCGTCATTAGTCTAAACTGATCGCTATTACTCTTAATTCTATCTAGTATGATAACTAGCAACTTTAACTCAATGCATTTAGAGTTATAGTTGTTTGACTGGGGTTTTGTTACATTTTAAGAGTATTTCGTGTAACAGGTGGAAGTGTGTGAGGTTATTTATTTTGGTGTTAGAGAAAATAATTTTATTTATCGGTCAAAAGCAAATATACTTGGGATAGAAAAATATAAATGTTAGAAGCAGATCAGTTATCATATTTATTTACAAACATATTCAAACGTACTTAAATATTTTTTCAACGTCTCGCACTCCCCAAAGGTTGTCTAGAAGAGATCGCTGTCTAACGATAAGACCGCCTGTTATTTACCGCTCCTGAATGTACTGTTTCCTATACTCTGTTTTGTGACGTGAAGAGTTATTGTATTGCATTAAATTGTATTTTGCAAATCAAAATAAAATTACAAGTAGGAGCTAATAAAAGGCGAACTTAAAGCAATAGCGCGTCAAGTTGACACATTATATTAATTAAAATTGGTTTTCTGTAAGGTTGGTTTATGGGCGCTAATTTTACTTGATAACGTGGAAGAGAAGCCGAACGCTTAAGCCGATCGTGTCTCTCTATCTTTGTTCCGCGCCTGTTCTTGCACACGAAACGTGACAGCGGAACGTGACAATGAGTCATGCTTTTTAATCCCTGCAGCTAGCGTCAGATCAGCGTTCATACCGCAGTGGTAACAAAAGGGGGAATAAAAGAAGGGAGAAGGAAGCCGAACGCTCTACCCATTGTAAACTAACGAGTAGCTCGTGACACTTTTACGTGCATGCAGCCGGTGTTCATCGATTTACAAGACGTTATCATGTCAAAAACAAAGTAATTAAATACAATTTAACACCGCAAATTCTAAACCAGGTAAACTTACAAGCAACCTTACTATATTATTAAAATAAAAGCAAGAAGCCAGCCGGCTTCTCAGCGAAGACCCACTAATTACATTAGAATCTCGACAAATCAATCACGGTGGATCCGGGATTCTCTTTATTAATCTGGCGAGAAATATTCATTAATTGATTCCGCCCCTGGTCCTTGATTAAGGTGGATGTACGTGGGAATCCGCGGGGGCTTTTATAGAGTACGATTTTGGTCGCGTTTATCGCACGATTAATTGGCACAGACACATTTGTTATAGTATATGCACTTTCTCAGTGATGAGGAGTTGCTAGTGCTTTATTATGTATACGTAGAAAATCACGAAGGCTTTTATAAGGCAAGTAATTCTTTATTATAGCAAAACTAGGCTCTGTCCGCGACTTGTACGCATCACACTTCATTTTCCGTTTTCTTTCGGCACAATGTTTTTTGTTTTCAGAAAATATAAGCATACTTGTGTCGCTCTAGTTTCGTTACTCGAGTCGGACTAAACGACAAACACACTTTTACATGGAAATATCTAGGTAAAGATCAAAAGATACACTTTTTCTTGTAACCGACAATTGAGCCCTTTATGCGGTTACTACGTTTTAACTTTTTGCCGTCGAAATGTATATTTTGCCAGTATGCTTTTGCCGTACGTCAGTAGGTACGGCAAAACCTACGGATTTTGCAAAAATCGCATTTACGCGGTAAGTAAGAGAGCCTAATTTTACACGATTGCTCGATGCTTTTGGTTTTTAGGGTTCCGTTTCTCAAAAGAAAAAAACTGAACCCTTATACAATCACTTTGTTGTCCGTCTGTCTGTCAAGACTCTTATTCTCAGAAACGCGTAGTGTTAAGTTGAAATTACCATCAAATACTAATTGTCTCCGGTCCCATACACCTTTTTAACCATATCGAAAATTTGGTTGTTTTTGCAAACATTGTATCTGGTTCTCTTGAAACGATATGGCAGTATTATCCTTTACGAGACGTAAAGACGAGACTCCTCTAGGTCGAATGGTGTAAAGAGGCTGCCACAACACGGGGGTTCCGTAATGGGTTGTCGTCACTGTCGCCGACTTGCGCTGAGAAGAAACAGGTTAATTCTTTTTCAACTTCAGTGGTCTAACGTAGTACATCATTAAGTATGAGCAAAAATAACCTTGATACAAATCAAGGAGCGTTAAAACAAGACGACTGTCTGCCCCGATCGCAAGATATTCTAGCAAAAACTAGATGGCGCTTTAAAACTAAACATTTAACTACACTATTAGTTCGTAAAGAGCTAATAATAAATAAATCGTAATATTTTCGAAGTTCAATCATTAGAAATAATAATTCTAACACATAGATAGCGTTTTACATATCAGGGAATGGCTTTTTGTATGGAGATTGTCATCATGTTTCAATTGGTCCTTAATAAAAATTATAGATTTAAATATCATGACATATGTTACTTTTTATTCCGAAAAAGTACACGTTAACTTCATCACTTCGTGAAAAAAGGTCATACTAACATAGGTAAAAAATCCAGTAAAAAGCCTTCAAGAAAAGAGCTTACTCTCCCACCTGAAAGGCCGGCAACGCACTTGTGACTCCTCCGGTGATGCAAGTGTCTGTGGGCGACGGTGATCGCTTACCATCAGGCGAGCCGTCTGCTCGTTTGCCTCTTGTGTCGTAAAAAAAATGAAAATTAGAGTTTATAAAGGAACTATTTTAGACCTTTTTGTTTTACAAATATCATGATAATAATCACAATTTTTGCAATTTATTAGTGGATCACTCCACTAGCGTTATTATTATAAACAAAGATCAGAAACAAATGAAAAAATTTTTTCGACGATACTGGACTCGAACCAGTGCCTTGAGCCTGACCGGGGCAGCACGCTCTACCATCTGAGCTAATCGTCCACACCAGCAGTCGACGAATTTTGTCATCTGTTCTTGCTTATGGATCTCTGTATGGTGCATCCGACTCTTTAGCCGTTAGCGCCGCCTAGTGCAGAACTATGAGGCCTCTCGCCAAGCAATGGTACCTGTAAAGGTATCTGCTCGGGGTGAAAGTAACCTCATAGTTCTGCACTAGGCGGCGCTAACGGCTAAAGAGTCGGATGCACCATACAGAGATCCATAAGCAAGAACAGATGACAAAATTCGTCGACTGCTGGTGTGGACGATTAGCTCAGATGGTAGAGCGTGCTGCCCCGGTCAGGCTCAAGGCACTGGTTCGAGTCCAGTATCGTCGAAAAATTTTTTCATTTGTTTCTGATCTTTGTTTATAATATTTTAGACCTGTTGAGAAATACAATTATTCACAATGCAGGCTAAATATAATACACTTGCAAAATGACACCACGGGAATAAAGTACCAAATATATTAATGTATATTAAATACTATTTACACTTACCTATTAATTTAATAGATGATTAAGATGAATTATGATAAGACCGTGCGATCAATCTTAATCATAGCACGTCTAATTGCTGCGACGCGTCGGTGGCGCCGCCCTCGGCGTATTTATAAACAACAACACAACAACATCAACAACAAATGTGGTAACTATTAAGACTAAGAAATTGTAACAGTATTTTCACATTCTTCCTCTATTTTCTCCTCTTAAGAAGAAGAAGAAGATACATTTATTTTGTAATCAACAATAATGGTACATTGGAAAAGTGACATGTATAGACTTAACCTAGAATTAAAGCTAAAACTAGACATAATACCTGTTGAATAGCCCAAATATTATTGAAACCACTACCTTATTCAACTAAAAAATTGAAGGTCCGCCCATATTTCACGGGAATATTCACAAAACAAATATAAGACTAGTACTAAAAATCAACATTGTGGCCGTTTTAACAACCTCTTCCTTTTCGTCAAGTAAGATTAATTATAAAACACAGGATTACAATCTAAGAATTGAAATCACACAATCAAAAATGAAAGTCTACGCTCGAAAGTTTTAATTGGGCGCTCTGTTTATGTGTCGCCAGCGCCCCTAGCGGCGAGTAGCGGCGGCAGTCGGATTCGTACCTGGGTGCTACGCGGCGTGCGAAAGAAAAGTGTTCGAAATGTTGTGAAGGTGAGAACGTTTTTATTTTGTTAATTCGACGATAAAAAAATATAAGATTATGAAGAAGTTAGAAGAGTTTTCTAACAAGACGAAATGTCGTACAAATTAAAATATATTATATTTTCTGAGGCTACACTAAAATGTTCGCAGAACTTTACCCGAATGTCGATTTTTATATCACAGATATGCGTATTATCATTGAAATGTCCTCCATTAATACAGTTATCGGTTCGTCATAGTCACGCTAATATTTTAGTTTCTGTACTAAGTTCTACAGGTAGGAAAATAATAATAATAAAATATACAAATACTTAGTTTGAAATATGACAATAAAACAAATTTCGCCTCCATTTAAACCGATCGTTTTAATAATCCGCATCTGCCACATTATTTACATTCACCTTTATTACTCTATAATCCCAGCAAATAAATAAAAAATCTCATAACACGCTGACCGTTACGCCGCGGGCACCGGTTTTATTTGCTAAATAAAATAAATAAACCACACGTAGGTGGGTTCAAATTAAAATGTTCAAGAGGGAACAATACCTTGAATCCCAGTACGCTCCTGCTTATCGAAACCGTACCTTAATTTGTAGTAACTATAGAAGTTTGCGGGTACTTTATAACGTGGTTACATGAATATAGTTGGGCCCCTACTGCCGCGGGCAGTAATAATAAGTGAACGAATGAATGAGGGAGCTATTGAGTGAATGGAGATCGATATTTGGCCTCGAGTCCGTAATTATGAGTGAAGTGAGATACAAGATGGTTAATTGTTTGAGTTTACGTGAGTGATTTTTGAAATACTTCGATTTTTCTAAGTGTGTATTGTTTGATTGATGGATTATGAGGGTATGGACTATGACCGTACGCATTATTATTACTGTTTGAACTTTTAGCTACCAAGATATAATCGAGAATACATTACTGTAAAACGTGCGGTGCGTTACAGTAAGGTCAATCGAGGCAATAGGAAATATGCATGAATTTTTATTTTTACTTAACTAAACATGCTCATTCATGTAACAAACAGTAGACAAAAATAATATTTCGAATAGCTATAAAAATAAGCCATCAAACATTTCATTCTATCTCTTTCTTGCAAAACAGAATTTAATATGGAGTTTATATGGCCGGAGTGCACTGTGACGTAACAGTGCACATCGGATCTCTTTGTCTAATTACTACTTTAAAATGCCTATATTATGCGTATTTCTTGGCCGATTTTAAATTTAATTTCATATTTTGAAATAATTTTTACAGTATTTTGATATTTAGTTAAGAAAAGCGATAAAAAATCATGCATGTACCCCATTGCGACTATAATAAATAATAAATCATTCATTTCAGGCCTACAGGCCCATAAAGTATTGTTAGTAACATAGTGCTTACATATAATGTTAGTATTATTTTATTACACACGTAGGTAGGATATATATCCTACTTAACATATTTATATATAGGTTTGACTTGCCCATTCCAGTGCATTAAGATTGGGCAGTCAAACCTGCCAGTTATAAGTCTCAGGATGCTGTTGTGACTCTTCCTGACCCGGCTCATAAGTGATGCAATTTTTTTCCTCATTATTGCCAAGAAGCCGTCCGGGCGGGCCTCAGCGAACATGCCCGAGGCACTACACCACCTCGGCAGATCCAAAGATCATCCTGAAGGCGTTATTGTACTGCACTCTCCGGGCGCTATAAGCTCGTTTCGTGTACCACAGGCCGCTCGGGTAGAAGGATTGGCTGTAGGCCTTAAATAGCGCTATTTTTACTTCAGTGGAACATCTTGCGAACCTGCGGGCCAGCATATTACTCCTCACTGATAACGCCCTACGTTTTCTTTCAATATCTTGGTCATCACAGAGGTCATCCGTAATTATGTGACCAGGATATTTAAAGCTACGCACAACTTTGAGTGCAGTACCCCCAAGAGTGACGGGAGGTATGTAATAAGGTTTAATCTTACCTGCTTTAAATACCATCACCTCACTCTTGGCAGCATTGTACACTAAACCATGGTCTTTGGTATTATCTTCACATTTCTTCACCAGTTGCCTGAGTGCTCCAATAGACGGACTCAGCAGCACCATGTCGTCGGCATAACTTATATTATTAAGACAGGTGTCTTCAATGTGATATCCCGCATGCATGCTGCTGAGTTCGCCTATTAAATCATTTACATATTAGTTAAAAAGCCTGGGAGATGTTAAACCACCCTGTCGCACTCCACAATCCAACCTGTATTCATTGGACAAGGTGTCCGCCCATCTCACCTGATTCGATTTATTGCGATACCAATATTTCAAAATATTGATACAATCAATCGACTATGGAACAAAGGCGTATTTTAAAGATTTCTTAAAATCCAAACACTTTGAAGCTACCAATACCCTCCCTTACTCAAATTTTCGCAGTATAAGTAAAAATAGCTAGCAGGGATAGACGCGTTTTTATGTTATTGTCAAGAGACGCATTTCTCCCATAGTCGCATAGATCAATAAACATTCTCGCATTTAAGTATAAAAAATATTGCAAAATACAAAATAGTAGAATTATCATCCAATGCATAAAACTATAAGTCCTCCACATTACCAAATTCTTCCAACCCAACCCTTTGAACGCTTCCATGTGCAGGGGTTGTGATTATTCACCCTCGCCATTAATGCTCACCTACGGCGTGACGGATGGACGGACGGACGAGATATATTATCAACAGTTTAACGTCATGTAAGTCGTCCTCTGGACACTGGATATTGTATGTATGTATGTATGTATGTACGTATGAATGTATCTAGACACTTTATTTTACATAATAACCAGTTACAAGTACGAACGAAGTAAAATATATAAGTAGACAGGCGATCTTATCCCTATTTCTTCCAGTTAACATTTGAGCAAGTGAGTCAAGATATAAAGAAGATTAACGAACTAACACCATGTACAACATATATAAAACACTAAACTGAACACATATGAATAAAAGAAAATGTATACTATACACAATATATAACTAAATTATTTGGTATTCAACCATTTCACTGATTATTGGAAAGCCAAAACTAATTCAGTTTACTCTTGAGTGGTACAGACTGCATACAAAGTCTAAAAATCTGAGAGATAACTAAAGATATATTATTATGCGATAATTGACAAACATTATGAGTACACTAGTTTCGTTACTCCAACAATTTTGTGAATATGTAAGAACTTAATTTTCCTCTTGTATTCTTTGTTCTATAAGATAAATTGACGTGTATTATTTATCATTAATCCACCTTTGAACCTCTCCACCTATAAAATATGGTTCTTAAGTTTGCAGGATTGGTAATTCAAGTATTATTTAAAATCATTAGCATCGACATTTAAGAATCAGAAAAGTTGCAGTAATATATCCATACTTTATACTTTATATACTTTATACTTTATATACTTTATACTTTATATACTTTATATACTTTATACTTTATAATATTATAATAATATTATAATAATATTACAAATGTGAAAGTGTGTCTGTCTGTCTGTCTGTCTGTTACCTCTTCACGCTTAAACCGCTGAACTTATTTGGACGAAATTTGGTATGGAGAGTGTTTGAGTCCCGGGGAAGGACATAGGCTACTTTTTATACCGGAAAAATACCCTTATCCGCGATAAACGAATTTAAGGCGGACGAAGTCGCGGGCAGAAGCTAGTAATATTATAAATGCGAAAGTGTGTCTGTCTGTCTGTCTGTCTGTCTGTTACCTCTTTACCCTTAAACCGCTGAACCGATTTGGATGAAATTTGGTATGGAGATAGTTTGAGTCCCGGGGAAGGACATAGGCTACTTTTTATCCCAGAAAAATACATATAACCGCGATAAACGAAAACGAAAGAAGCTAGTCATTTATAATGTAAATTTTGAAAATGGACAGATTTTTCGACATTCCCATTATTTGACAGCCTCGATTTGACATTTGTGCAGTTGCCTCGACTGTATACATATTTACTTTAGTCTATATGGATTAGTAAATAAGAAAAATAAAAACGGTCATGAAATGGACAGCTAACCTTTTAAATTTGTTACTAATCTGTAATCTGTATACACCAAAGTAAAAATGTATGTATAATGTATCCATATAATTTCGTATTATACTTAAAATACAATATGAATATATACCTCTGGAAAACTAAATTTTCCCAATTGACAAGTCAATTTACTATTTACAAAATGCACGAAAACTAACTTTTTGACCTCTTTCTGTATGCACCCCTAATAAATAATACGGCCACATATATATTTTTACTAAATTAATTTGAGTTTACCAGTGTATATTAGAAAGCAATTAATCAACATTATCCTTGATCGCTAAGTCGAGCGGCAGTCGATATACACAATAGTGCATCGATCGATGCTATTATCTCTAATCGCTCCCGCGGTGGACGGCTGCCCTATTCTGTTAGAGTGTCGGTAAATATGTCAGCGAATAATTCTCTAAGTATAACCGGCATGAAGTTTTAAAAAGGTGTATCTACAGGGAAGTGAAAAAATACTATAACGACGACGAAAAGCTCCAAGGTTGCATCGGTTCGGAAATGCTGTAGGCGACAATTTATTCCACAGTCATTTCAGTAGACCATCATAAGTGAGCGAGTTTGTAAAGTTCCTCCTCTCATTTTTAAGTATC
Source organism: Hedya salicella (assembly GCA_905404275.2). Classification (NCBI taxonomy): domain Eukaryota; kingdom Metazoa; phylum Arthropoda; class Insecta; order Lepidoptera; family Tortricidae; genus Hedya; species Hedya salicella. Next base: position 26,661,407 of record FR990102.1, on the reverse strand, counting down.
CTCTCATATTTAGAGCCTGAACCAGCTTTCTATCCCAACGGTACTCTCTGTAATATTGGGCATCGCACAGAATAGGGCGGCTGTAATCCCACCTGGCCGGTAACAGGATTTGCGGCCGCGCGATTGATTGCGCACATGCGATTATGCTGTAAGCTTATTGTGTATCAAAACATGCGCATAGGAAGTGCAGTCAGTATCGGAGAGTGATATACTGGTCAAACGATATTCTGATTCCTCGCTCAGAGTTTAAGTATAGCGATACAGCGAGAGGCAATGCTGCCATATTTTATTTGTAATTGAGAATAAAATTTCCATAGTAAGTAGCTAAATGCCTTTAAATTGATTATTCTCTACGGTATTTTATAAATCTATACTATTATAAAGTTGTAAAAACGAAATGTCTGTACATTGAAGATATTTTCCAAAAAATATTCAGAGGTCAATAAATAAAAAAAAATAAAAAAATGGAATTTTTGTATGTTTGTATGTGTCGTTGCGGCTTCATCACGCTAAATCGGCTAAACAGATTCCAATTATTTTTGGTATACGGGTTGGTGGGTATCTCCAGATTCGCTGTCGAAAAAATGCAAGGTTATGACTTATTCTTCTGCGCGGAGGAAGTCGCGGGCACCTACTAGTTATAAATAAAGTTTAAGGTGAACGTTGTAGTGTTTGACACTTCCCTGCCAATATTTGACACCTTCTACCTTAAATATATAGATGATATATAGATGATAGAAAGAGTGTCAATATAATTTAAATTAGGTTGTCGAAATTGGGGCGTTTACCTTACACGACTTTTGGACAGTTTTAACGTATTAACCAAACTAAATACGAATTACGTTACCCAAACTGATGATGTAGAACCAAGCATTGACCAGGTCTAGATTGGCTACTAAGCACCGAAAGACGCAGCGCGGGTAGGCCGCCCATAAGTTGACTAGTGGATAAGGTGATGATCTGATGAAGGTTGCTGTAGTTCGCTAGATACCGGCGGTGCAGGATCAATCATGGTGGCATTCTCGGGAAGCCTATGTCCAGTTGTCGACATATTCTGGCTGATGACATTGTAATAATTGGTCCACAATTGACCCCCGACTTACAGAACACAGACATACCAATTCAAAAGGAAGCTGATGAATCTTCTACGTTATTCCAAAGCCAGGTATTAATTAGTTGTGACAATACTTGATCAAGTGTGATTATATCTCTTAACCTCCTCAATACGTATCTTAATCTATTGGCATACGCAGCTCAACGCGATGACAAGTATCGAACGCACGTACGGCCACAAATCAAACTGCCGATGCTATCATCAAACAGGTATTATTAGAGTCAATAAAGGTGGCTAATGATGGATCATTACCGAGGTGAAGACAAAACGAATCCATTGACGAGTGTGAGGGATGGGACAATGCATTGAGATATCGATACAGGAAGAGTAGGTGGTGAGATAAGACTAGATATAATACAAAAATAAATAAAAACTACTATTAAACATACATACTACTATAAATATATACATATACAAAGTAAGAAAGAAAACTAGGATACAGTTGACATCAAAGTGATTAGAAAACCAGAAGCAGAATTAAAAATAGAAATTATGGGAGAGATAAATAATGATCCTTTGACTTAGTTTTAAAAATAGGCAATGACTTCGCTTGCCTTAAATCGAGTGGAAGAGAGTTCCGCAACACAGTAGCCCAGAATGTAAAAGAATTTGTATAAAACTTTGACTTTGATGATGGAACAGCTAGAAGAAAGTTTTGAGCGGACCTTGCTGATAGAAGATAACTAAAACGTTCTTTGAGATAGCGGGGAGTCGCAGGATGAAAGAGTGTATTATAGAGAAGAGAAAGAATGTGAGTGGGTATCTCCAGATGGTTATAGGATAAGTTTTAGCTGACTTCACTGAAGAAAAGGAGAGGGGTAATGACTTTTTCTCCTCCGCGAACATAGTTGCAGGCGTCTTCTAGTATTCTTATAAATACAAATATGTAAATAATTAAAAAAAATAAGGCGGAGTCTTCAAGGGCACACGCTCTCCTGCACGCACACCCGGCAAGGCACAAGGCACTGGTTCAAATCCAGTCGAATAATCACAAAGACCTTGATGGTAAGATATCAAGATTTTCGTAAAAAATGAATATGGATCTGTTTCAGTCAAAAAAAATTAAAGGAAGAATGTGAAATGTGTTCTGCCGAACTAACGCAGTACTTTTATTAAATAAAGGAACAATGCGAAACGTTTGATTCAAATTTCAATTAAATTATTTACTTACTGGTGGCAAAGGATTTTCAGAACATCTTTATACGTAGTAGATTACTTTCAAAAATAAAATAATGTCTTCATTTCGCAAAGGCGTCAGCCTGCCAGTATAGAAGACTCAAAAAAACAAGCGAATATACAATTTTAAACTGCACGGCAAGTGCCTACAGTAATTTAAATAAAACTTGCCGAAATCACGGCTCATAGAATTCGGTTTTTTGAATTGATATCGATAATTTCCCATCTCTCACTGATCGGAGCACATTATATCGCAAGTCTCGCTCCATCGGTGATGTATCCCCGCGCATGCGCCCAAACGTTCGTTAGCTATTCCCGGCCGCAATTTGTATTCGGGTAACTATAGTTACCTATTACTCATTGATGATCGTATCATCGGTCACTGCGCATCGGGAATATTCGATCGCGGAGTTAATAAATACTCCTTGGCTGAAACTGTAGTATTGTTCACCGTTATAGTGAGTTGTGTTAGAAACTATAATCATTTGCAATTAGTAGTACGGTTTGTAAAGTATGGTAAACGTTTCAATGTGTGCTTGTTCACTGTAATAGCGAAGTATCTAAGAAATTATAATATCTTGTTATTCATTAGTGTCGTTTGTAAATTAAGGTAATTTTTTCAATGTCTGATACCCACCCTGCTATTTAATTGAAGGTGCCAACTATTGGAACAGTCTTGAGCACTGGGTCATTTATCAATTCCAACATACAGAGAGGCAAATTCTAGAGATTTCCGTTGCAGATTCCCAGTTCCTGTTTTAATTTGATTAAAAATTCTCATAAATTAACATATTCGGTACTCACTACGGTACGTCATTTTCCGAAGGAAACGGAACATGCCTTTGCCGTGCAATTCATGTCAATAAACTGTAGTAGTTTTTGTTCACCACTGAACTGTAATTAATTAATAGCACAGCAAGAAAAAACTATTTTACATTATTGCACAAAAGTAAGGTGCTGTAGAAGAGACGGACTTAATACTATAAGTCGTTATCAAGCAGTCAACATTAGTTTAAAGTAGAAAAAATGTTACTGAACCGAGATCGGAGCAGAAGAATCGCGAAAGCAGTAGACGACTCCCCATGACCGTGTTCCACGCTGTCAAGAGTGAACGACCAAGAAGAGAAGAGACAAAAATGGGGAGTTGCAACTATTGATATTTTTTATTGTTTACTGTTTTCTTTTTGACAGTGCAACAGTGCAAGGCTACTCGTTACGTCTATAGGTTATAATTTATAGAGGCTTTCATTTGTTTTGTAAAAAAAAATGCATTACAAAAAAAAAATCGTATTCTGGCCGTATTCCTAACAAATGCCAAAAATTCCTGCCGTCCGGTAACCCTAATTTGGATTAGCTAACTATATTTTACACTTTAAGCGACGCTATGAAAAAGGTCGTGATTTATAGCAGCAATGGTTATGGGAGAAGCGAGAAGATAACCTACAAAGTAACTAGGGCGTTGCAGATGCACTGCATTTTCCTGCTTCAAATATAACAGCTGAATGTAAACCAAATATTCACAGCAAAAATACGCTCACTCAAAATGTTCAAGAGCATGTCGGACCATGCTCAATGTAGGGTTCCGCAGCCGTTTATACAAAAGAATGCACTACAGGTGAAAAAAATACGATATGAAAAAAAAACACTAAGTTTTTTGGTAATAGTTAAAAACGGTATGTCCGATCATCTTCAAAATAATTTTCGTTGATAGTATTTATTAAGCTTTATATTTATAAATTTTTTCATATTTTTTGAACATACCTACCGTTTAGAAAATAGAAAGCGAATATGATTTATTTAGAGACCTCAAATTGTTTTTAGAAGAACTTTCGAATGATGTGCCACACATTGATATCTGCAGAAAAAAAAACAGTTTCGGTTACATGTATGGAGTACCCCCCCTAGAAATATATATATCTACATATTTTTTAACTATCAAACTACCTAAGTAGCGGCTCACACAAAACACCTATGTTCCAAATTTCATCAATATACATCTTATAGTTTTTGAGTAAAATGCCTGTCACATACGGACGGACGGACGGACGAACAGACGGACGGACGGACGGACGGACATGGCGAAAATTCCGTTTTTGCTATTTTGGCTACGGAATCCCAACAAGTTTCTAAGCTATTAGGTCTAACGCTTATCTGGGTCATTGTCAGATTTAGGTTCGCGTCCTTCCGGTGGACATATGCGAAATTAAGGATTCCAGCGTTTCATTTTCTGATAAAAACTCATATGAGAATAAAAAACGTTCCCTTTTCTATAATCCGATGTAATATTAACGTAACCTAGATTTCATACAAGCTCTTAACTTAAGACCACACCGGAGGGATGACTTATGTTTTTTGAACTGACAATGACCCAACTGAGTCTGTTCCTGAGGTATGGGAGCGGTACGGGGGGAGGGGTGACAAGTGACGTGACATGACGTACCCTAACTGTCTTGCTTTACATGTCCCTTAAATGCATAATGATGCATAAATGCCTACCACTGAAATGCGCAACTAAAAACAACGTCAATTTGAGACTTTGTCAAATCGTCACAAAGCCTCAAATTGACTTGAATCTCTAACTATGCCATTTCAGAAATCAATAGCATCACCCGTCTTTGTCGCGATGTATTGAAAGGAAAGAGACCGAAAATCTTTGTCGCGTGACAAAGAGCCGCATATCACAGTTGTGCTAGAGAGAGAGGTGGAGATGAAAAATTGTCCAGCGGAAAAAATGTGTCCAGAATGGCGCCATAGTAACAAGATAGCGCGAAGTCAATAGCAAATGACTTTTTTTTTATTGAAATGCCACTCAATCCTTTGTTTTTCGTCTTATGTTAATATTGAAACAAACTCAAAAAAATTCAATACTCCGCTTGGATTCGAACCAGTGACTTGTGACTTGCCGGGGCGCAAGCTCTGCCAATTGAGCTACAGAGCCCAGTCTGACAGACTATTTAGATTTTTGTATTTTAAGTATAAGATTTTTGATAAATAAATGTATCCCTGGGCCTTGGATGTTTTCTATGTATTTAAGTATTATAATTTATCTATATATTACTAGCTTCTGCCCGCGACTTCGTCCGCCTTAAATTCGTTTATCACGGATAAGGGTATTTTTCCGGGATAAAAAGTAGCCTATGTCCTTCCCCGGGACTCAAACTATCTCCAAACCAAATTTAATCCAAATTGGTTTAGCGGTTTAAGCGTGAAGAGGTAACAGACAGACAGACAGACGGACACACTTTCTCATTTATAATATTACTAGCTTCTGCCCGCGACTTCGTCCGCCTTAAATTCGTTTATCGCGGATAAGGGTATTTTTCCGGGATAAAAAGTAGCCTATGTCCTTCCCCGGGACTCAAACTATCTCCATACCAAATTTCATCCAAATCGGTTCAGCGGTTTAAGCGTGAAGAGGTAACAGACAGACAGACAGAGAGACACACTTTCGCATTTATTATATTAGTATGGATGTATATCGTCGCCTAGTACCCATAGTACAAGCTTACTAGGGACTAGGTCGATTTGTGTAAGATTGTCCCTGATATTTATATTTATATTTTTTTAATTTATCCCTCCAGGCAAAGCCTAAATCTGCATACATAATACTAAGGCCCAAAAACACACACTTGCAAGTTAATCCAGCAAGAACTATCAAAACATGGGTAGGGTGACCCTCCTTTCATGTCGGACAGTCTCGTAATAAACTGTCCGGCATTTGTCAGCGATACCTTTGCCTTCCCGACTTCTGAAAAACAAAATTTTACGCAACACATATCATAGTGGACAGGGGTATCGGGCTACGCACTGTGCGGTCGTTCCGGCTGCGTGGATGAAAGCTACGTTTTTATAAAAATAAAAAAATATATTTTGGAAATGTACTGACTGAACATTTATTTAAAAGATGAATCACTGGATTATTTATTTTTATGGAACTCTGGTGTTGTATTGTTACACTACCACTTACACGACTAAATTAAAAAGAAGATATAGTTTTTGATAATGAAAATAAGAAAGAAAAAACTTTATTTCAGCGCATAACATACGAAGTATATGTAATAACAAAAAAGGCACTAAAATGGACACTACTCAGCGCATTGCCACAGACATACGTAAACATACAAATCGATTTAATTTAGAGTAGAGTAGTACTCTAAATTAAATCCATTTCTATGTTAACGTTCGTGCTAGTAAGTACGAAAGATAAAAAAGGGACAAAATAAGTCAAACGCAACAGATGCTTAAATGAACTAACGGGCAAACGGACAGACTGACTGACAGATATACGGAGTTAAGGTTGGTGGTTACAAACTGTCTGTAAGCGCAAGTTATGTACGTTTAATTCTGTGGTAAGTGGAATTTGACGTTTTTCTCAGCCATGACTGCTGGCAAATCCATTTGTGCGTTAAACATGGTTGGTTCTTAGTAGAAGGTTCGGAACTACAAGCGTTCCTTTTTCGTTTATCTAGAACTCTAAACGAAAACCCAGTGCGTGCGTACGAGTAGGGTGGCCACGCAAGGGGCGAGCCGTGGACACGGTCAGTGCGCGCGCTCTAAAGAAGTGAATAAATCTGCCGCGACAAGGTGAATATAAATATAAAGAATCTGCGGACAAACTTCCGGGATCGCCAGGGCTGCCTACGCGGAAAATAGGCTGTTTGATGGAAAATATTGTTTAGGTGAAAAAACCTACAAAGTCCTTGTTACTATACAAATCATGTAAGTAAGTTTTACTCATACTCGTTTTCATGAATAATTTTAAAATTGGAACAATTACGTAGGCAATATTTGTTCCTATCCATTTTAATAACGTTATCAAATACAGCTACTCGCGCTAGATGTTTATTGCGTATTAAATTAATGAATATCCCATAAGCGATTGTGCACCGTGCAAACTGATTATATCCCAAGTAGCACATAAGCTGGGTTATAGTTTATACCGCCCTTGTAACGTCAAACTTTTTTTTTTATGACATAGGAGGCAAACGAGCGGACGGGTTTACTAATGGTAAGCGATCGCCGTCGCCCATAGACACTTGCATCACCAGAGAAGTCACAAGTGCGGTGCCGGCCTTTCAGGTAAGCGTACGCTCGTTTTTTGAAGGATTGAAGGTCGCATCGGTCCGGAAATACTGCAAGCGGCAATTTATTCCACAGTTCAATCGTGCGAGGCAGGACATTTCTACAAAAACGCACAGTTGTGGACTGCCAACCATCTAAGCGGTGAGGGTGGAAATGTTGTCGCGTAGGACGATGGCGGAAAGGTGCAGCTGGGATCAACCCGAACAATTCCTCGGAGCACTCCCCGTTATACAAGCGATAGAAAATGCAGAGTGAGGCTACATCTCTACGCAGTGCCAAAAATTCAAGCTGATCTGAAATACGCTGGCAACCGACGATACGAATGCGGTCTGGAGGGAGAAGCTGATACTGGGGAGCCCCAGTCCACAGATGAACAAACTGGCTGTGTAATAGCCGTATGACCCCTTATACAGCTGGTGTACTGGGATGGATATAGTTGTACGTGTAATGTGTGTGAATGTGTTTGTATGCGAGAGAGTTTTAAGGAGCCTTAAGTAACTATAAAGTGACAACCCTGGGCAGCGGTCACCGACGAGGTGATCATAAAGCCGGCGCATGTTCTTACATAATCATATTCTTGAAATATCCACAGGGGTTGCCGGGGTTACCGGACGTACACTAAATTTCACGGGACAGTCCAACAATAACTTTTGCCGAAAATTTCTAGTCCCGTAATGGAAACTTACTTATGTGTGTGGTTTACCGTCGGTAATGTTGAATTGAATGTTATCTGTATATTATTTTTGGCACAGAAGTGGTTAAAACTTTTATACAAATTATTTTGAAGATCAACTATTCTATGGAAAACAATCTTGAAAAACCGGCCAAGAGCATGTTGGACCATGCTCAATGTAGGGTTCCGCCGCCGTTTATGCAAAAAAATGCACTACAGATGAAAAAAATACGATATGAAAAAATAACACTAACAAAAGTGAGTAACTCCCCGACACTTACGTCATTTTGCTGAGAAGCGCAGTTTTTTGGCAATAACTTAAAAAGATATGTCCGATCATGTTGAAAATAATTTTCGTTGGAAGTATTTATTAAGTCTTATATTTGTAATTTTCCATATTTTTTGAACATACCGTTTAGAAAATAGAGGGTGGGGGGGCACAATTTTTGCTACTTTCGGAGCGAATATTTCCGAAAATATTCACTAAATCATTTTTTTTGTATTCACCTCAGTGTTTTTAGAAGATCTGTCGAATGATGTGCCACACATTGATATTTGCTGAATTTTTTTTTTTTTCAATTTCGGTTACATGCACATGTAGGGAGACCCCTAGATATATATATATATATATATATATATATATATATTATTTAACTATTAGACTTAGAAGCGGCTTACATAAGACACCTATGTTCCGAATTTCTTCAATATACATCTTATATTTTTTGAATAAAATGCCTGAGACAAACGGACGAACGGACGGACGTGATGAAACTATAAGGGTTCCAATTTTGCCATTTTGGCTACGGAACCCTAAAAATGGCCAACGGCATAGATATTCTAGCAAAACGCACAGTTGTGGACTGCCAACCACCTACGTAATGAGGATGGAAATACTGTTGCGTGGGACGATGGTGGAAAGACGCGGCAGGGATCAATCCGGACAATTCCCCGGAGCACTTCCCGTTTTACAGACGATAGAAAATGCAGAGCAAAGCTACATCTCTACGTAGTGCCAAGGAGGCAAGTCTATCTGAAATACGCTGGTAACCGACGATACGAGTCGCTCTCCGTTAAATGCGGTCTAAAGGTAGAAGCTGGTACTAGGGAGCTCCTGTTTAGCCTCTGTTGCTATAAATTAAGGAAGCCAACTAATGGAGCACTGACGTGCACATTTACCACAGTAGAGTTCTATCAACTTTCTATCGTCTTCACATTACATACACATGTAAAATACTTTTTTAATCCAACACTGAATTATAATACTTACTTTTCAGCCCAAGAACATAAAGAAAACACGAGACATGCGACCGCTCCGGTGTCCGCGCTTCCGGAAGCGGGCATTGAGACAAACTCCGGCGCCACGCATCATAACGCACCCCCTCGTGAGTCCACCTACCCTCGCATCCAAGGAAAACGGACGACGGTTACTCACGTCCACCTAACGGCCAGGAACGTGATGTTCCTAATTCAAATTGAGATATTAGTGCAAATATTGAATTCACATGAGAGATAAAGAAAACTAGGCGTCAGGGGCTTGTTTCACAAGAGCTTGTAAATGATTGCAAGTGGAAATCTGAAAATCTATTCAACTAAGTTTGAATTAAACGTTGCTATTTCGATTCCTTTATAATTATGAGCTGTCACAGATTTCTATCAAAACTGGGTTAGACCAGCCATAAAGCATCAAATTAAACATTCTACGAATCACCTGATCTTAATCTAATTATACTTCTACTAATTCTAACTCACCTTTGCATATCCCCACGCACAAAGTACAATCGCTGGGCTATAAATGTAGAACTTCTTTCATTCACCAATTCTATACAGTTGTCATAAGATTCAGAATTAAATGTTAGTAGTTGTAAAGTTCGCCACACACGTTGTGCGCCGGCGCGGCTCATTGAGCGAGAAACGCATCACGCTATTCGACCGTTGGATTCAAAATCCGAACATCGCAGTTCACAGCCAAGGATTCGGTCAGCCGTTAAATGCTTTGAATCTTTAAATAGAGAACTTCGGTAAGTGTTGAGAAAAATAATCTAATTTTGAAATTAAGAACACGCGTGTGTATGAGTGTGTGTGGAACCTATTGCTCTCATTATAAATCCCTATTGTCTCTAACGGTCTGGGCACGATAACTCACGACTGGTAGCACGTGAGCGTATTCTCTCTTCATAGCGCGGTCGAGGCGCTCACCGCACAACTGTTAGTTTAGTGTATACTTAGTTATGATTATTGTAAAATACATTTATAAAAAAAAATCTTAACACTTTATAATAGTACAAGAAGGTGCCCACAACTTCGTTCGCAAAGGAGATAAAATCATAACCCCTCTGTTTTTCTTCAGCGTAGTTGGGAAAAGTCTCCTGTAACCATCTGTGGATACCCAGCTACCCGAGTACCAAGAACACTTAAAATCGACTTAGCCGATTTGGCGTAATGAAGCCACAACGACACATCCAAACCTCCAAATAGTCCGTTACGATTTTATTTTTTATTTTTACTGCTTTATCGGGATCTCTCTACAAAAATCAGATATAAGGAGATTCGTAGACAAACTAATGTCACCGACATAGCAAACAGGGTAAGCAAACTGACGTGGCAATGGGCAGGGCACATATTCGAAGAACCGATGGCCGTTGGGTCAGAAAGGTTCTGGAGTGGAGACCGCGTCCGGCAAGCGCAGCGCGGAAAGGCCGCCCGCAACGTGATCGGACGACCTGGTTAGGGTCCGGCCCATGTGGAAATCTATTAAGGAGGCCTGTGTCCAGCAGTGGACGTCCTATGGCTGAAATGATGATGATGATGATGACTACTTTATAAGAATATTTTTTTCTGTTTCTGCGATTATCGCTCATTAAAAAAAAAAAAACGGATTATATCGCGTATATACGCGGACTCCCATTCAATCCGTGAACACGTAAAGCTGAAAAGCTAACGTCGGGAACTCAAATGGAATAATATACGCGATATAATCCGATTAAATCGTTTTACTTACACGTTATAAGAGTATAGATGAAAATATATAGACATAAAAACTCCATATTTTGGAACTTTCGATGGATGCTGACTGAAAATAATGAAAAAATATTAAAAAAAACTGATTTTCGTAACCTCAATTTTTGATAGCACAAAGATCAATACTTTTTTTTTAAATAAAGTCTTAAATCAGCCAGAACATCCCAGACGCTTTTCTTACGGATTGACCGTAGAGTGTTGAAAATTCCCAGATTCCCAGAATGAAATATATATTCAGTATTCAAATAAATTATCATATATTTAGGGTTGATTCAACAATGTAAGTAACCATTTATAACACAATACGTGTCTTCTACGTAATGCGAGTGGCAATAGCATTCCCGGCCGCTGAGCCGAGCCAGTAATTTAAAATTAATTCCCACTCTTTTTGAATGTAATTTGTCCAACTTTTTCGCATCTGACCGCGTGGAAAATCCTCAATTGGTTATAAAAAGGTTTTTTTGCCGAAATCGGATATTGCGCGGGTGCGGTCGAACCTTGGTTTAATTAAAGCCGTTTAGGAAATTAAAATAAAGTTTTAAATTTAATTTTAAGCTTGTGATAAAATTCACTGGGTTAGTCGGGGATTAAATGTTTTCAAATCAAATCAAATCAAAATATTCTTTATTCAAGTAGGCCTAGTTACAAGCACTTTCGAAATGTCAGTTACATGAGAGTGAATGTTTGCTGGGAGAAATACAATATGATCCAACATTTGCTGCAAGGATTAGGGAAACCCAGAAAAACCTAATCAGTTCATTTAACTTAAGTGTAATATTATTGATAAAAACATCATTTTTAAAATTAAAATAATCAATAAGATAAATCCCAAAAGGATTGTCAATAAAAAATAAATAATCTAGAATGTGTCTAAAATAAAATTCTAAATGTCAGAGTATATAAAACTATTAAGATTAAAATAATAATAATACCTTAGGTATTCCTTAAAATAATTATTCATATACCTACATGACGCTATAATTTACATTAATCCCACGCGGCTTCATCATTCATGTAGCCTTGTGTGCTATAATAAGCTTCAATTTTCGTTTCACAAAATTTTTAATTTACCAATACACAACTCTCTTATGCTGTTAGGAAGTTTATTATAAAACCTCACACAGTTACCCATGAATGATCTCCTTATTTTATGGAGCCTAGTAGCAGGCTCTGCGAGCTTATGCTTATTTCTAGTATTAATATTATTTATGTATATCACAGTTCTTCTTAAAGTCGGTAATATTTTTATGTACATACATAATATTCTCATAAATGTATTGACAATGCACTGTCATTATATTAATGTCCTTATACTTATCTCTAAGCGAGTCTCTATAGTTCATTTTATATATCGCACGAACAGCCCGCTTCTGCAGAACAAATATAGAATTAATGTCGGAAGCACTGCCCCATAGTAAGATGCCATACGAAATAATACTGTGGAAATAACTGAAATACACTAATCGAGCCGCTATCACGTCTGTTAATTGACGAATCTTACTTACTGCAAAAGCTGCAGAACTCAGTCTATTCGAGAGATTAGCAATATGGGGACCTCATTGGAGCTTAGAATCTAATGTTATACCGAGAAAGACTGTACTATTAACTAGTTCCAGTTCCTCACCTTTAACCATAACGCTTGCTTGCTCGTGTTTTACGTTACTCGTGACAAACTTAACACATTTAGTATTTTTCTCATTCAACAATAAAATATTTACATTAAACCAATTTACTACTTCACAGATAGCATTGTTTACGTCATTGTAGGATCGTTGATTTCGTACGACTTTGAAAATTAGAGACGTATCATCTGCAAACAAAACTATCTCATGGTGGATCTTTACGAGGTGTGGCAAGTCGTTTATATAGATAAGGAACAGGAAAGGTCCCAATATTGATCCCTGCGGCACACCCATAGAGACTAATGACCCCGGTGGACGCTTTCCATTCACGTCAACCCTTTGTATTCTACCATTTAAATAAGACTCTAATAAATTTAGTGCTAATCCTTTAACTCCGTAGTGGTGTAGCTTCCTGATCAGTGTCTCATGATTAACGCAATCGAAGGCCTTAGATAAATCACAGAAGATGCCTAAAGCATCTCGCAATTCCTCCCAGGCATCGAAAATGTGTTTTACGAGCTCAACTCCGGCGTTGGATGTCGAGCGACCCCGCGCAAAACCGAATTGCTTACTATGCATCAAATTATTCAAATTAAAATGTTTTAACAATTGATATAGAATTAGCTTTTCAAAAATTTTACTAAATGTAGGTAGTACAGATATTGGTCTAAAGTTAGTGGGGTCAGAGGTACTACCTGATTTAAATAAAGGAGTTATTTTGCTATGTTTCATCAGATCAGGAAACTCACCGCAGTCAACACTGTTATTGAATATGTCTGTCAAGTCAGGCGCTATTACTTCTATTAGGGATTTGACAGCATGGACTGAGACCCCCCATAGGTCATTGGTTTTTTTGACATTTATTGATTTAAATGCCTTTACTACATCTGAAGGACTGACATGTTCAAAATAAAAGTCCTTATTACATTCTGGGACATTTTCTTTTAACAACAAAACGGCAGACGAAGGTGATGAATTTAAACACTTTGTTGTGGATACTGGTATATCGGTGAAGAAATTTTCAAATTCTGTTGCTACATCTAAACTAGAATCTATAATTTTGCCATCAATTTTTAATTCTAGATCACTAATTGCGTGCCTTGATCTACCAGTCTCCGCATTAATCACTTTCCAGATGGTTTTGATAATATTACAACTATTTTTGATTTTCTGGGATAAATAATTACGTTTGGCAATATGACAATCAATTTTGAATTGTTTCGAATATTGCTTTACATGTTCTTTAAATTCATCACTCGTATTAAACCGCCGTTCCTCATACATGGCATACAGTGCTTGTCTACGTTTTTGTAAGTCCGCAGTAGCCCATTCGCTAAATACTGGTGCACCGCCAGCCACAACCGATTTGGAAGTAAATATTGTATTATAATGTTTCATAAAAGTTGTAAAGAATGAATCATACATGTGATTAGGACTCATTTCAGAAGATAGAACGGGTAGCGCCTGAAACAAATGTTGCTTCATTCTTTCCACACGGTCTGTGGTTACCGGTACAAAAGTAATTAGTTTTTTCACTATATTTTCCCTTAATATCTTAAATTCCATTAATTGGCCTAAATGATCTGATTCTAATTTACTGATTATACTTTGTTTAGAAGGATAAATATCAGTGAAAATGTTATCAATACAGGTGGCGCTGGTATCGGTCACCCTAGTAGGTTCCATAAATAATATTTTTTTCTTTGTTGTGTCTTTATGCCTTGTATCACTTTCACGACCAAAATTTCAGTAGCGCTATACGTAGCCGATAACCTTCCCACCTAGCAGGTTCCTGTTCTTCAAAACGGTATTAGGACAAAATTAATTTTGATTTGCAATCATTCTAAAGCTACCGCTTTAAATTTAATGTGATTTGGAAATATATCGCGCTATGTAATGTTCTCTTGGTTACTGAAAAAGTAGGCTTCAAGTTTTCTCCACAACGAAGTTACAGGGGTGTCAAAAATGTCCCTAATGGTTTCGAGAAAAGGATGGTACGGCCATGCTTCTTTTGCTCTTTTGGTCGACTTTCGCCGTGGCACTGCCCCCAGATATTATTGAATTTAACTAAGTATTCTTACTTATACGGTCTTATAATATTTTGTTCGTAAACCGCAAACTCAACACGCCTTTCACTGCAGTTTATATTCCTTAGCAACTTAATTCAATTAACGCACCATTAATGACTCAAAACTGAAAATTCAAGGTAATTTTTCAACAACTTGATACATTAATTATCAAAGCACCTTATCTCCGCCCAGCAAGTCCAAGTGCATTTAAATTTAAATCTAGCACTACCTTAGCAGTAAGTTTTCAAGTAATTTACGAGTGAATATTAAGTATCACCTACCAGGGGAGCAGAACACGGCCAGGGTGGAGTTTTGTGTGTTTTACTAATTGCCAAAAGATGTTAATCAGCTACCGGAGACATACGTCCGTCCTGCTCCATCTCGAAGGGAAATGTATCCGTCGTTTCAGCCCATTTTCTGTCACCGAGCTCCTGAAGATATAACTCAGACGCCGAAGCAAAAACCATGACAAGGAATTAATTAAAGTCTAAGGTAAATAATGAAGATTGTCGCTTCTTCTAATGAGTTTTAGGTAAAAGTCTGTTTGTTAAAATAATTACTGTTCAGGTAATTAAGAAGTTTGGGGTATGCAAATGAGCTTTGTTAAATTGTGCTGAAAAGATTTTTGGCCGTTTATAATTTTTATTGTTTGTAGGCGGTTAGGGAGCGTACAATTTAGATGGTGTTTTGTTCTTTCGCGACTATGAACGTAATGTCCGATATGGCAAATAAATAAATTATATCAATGCGCGATTAAGCCTTATTTTGTAGTTTTTATAATATTAGGGTAGGTGAAAGTTTGTACGGAACCCTCGGTGCGCAAGTCAGTCTCACACTTGGCCGGTTTTTTTATGTTTATGATGCTCATAATGTCTACAAATCACACGCAAAACACAACCCACTGACATTTTAATTAACTCCCTAATATACGCTTCTTTACAGATATGACGCGAAAAAACACGCTTTGAAAAGCGTTATTATGCCGACAGCTTTGTGGCCCTCTGTGAGGCATGTTTGAATAAGTGTGTGATTGCGAGGTTTTTACCTTTTTGCGGTTTCGGCTTGCGGCGGGCTGCAAATAAGTGCACTTGTGTAAACTGATGATGTAGCTGGATTTAGGTATTTTGATTTCACGTGTACGCGGGTATTTGATAACCCTTTTTCTGACGTATTCTAACTAAATAATTATAAATGCAAACATGTGTTTGTTGGTTTAATTGTGCATCATATACCCTATAACGAAGCAAAATCATGGCAAGGAATTGACATATTTTGTAGGGTTCCGCAAATGGCAAACACGGAACTCTTATAGTATCGTTCATCACAAAACGGTAAATCCGCTCTTGTTAAAAACAACTTTGTAATTTTTTTCATATTTTTTGGACGTACCGTTTCGAAAATAGATGAAAGAATGCTATATAGCATTACAAAAAACTAGTTTTTGCCAGTTACTTACGTGGAGGTCGAAAAATCATTTTCATTTTAAAATGGATTTTTACAAGCAGGTGACGAAGTTGGACTTCATATAATTTGGAAAGAATATTGTTAATTTATAATGAAATAAATAATATACAAAAATAAAACAACTTAATTTTATATCAATTTGATTATCCAAACTGCCCCATCACTTGCCCCGAAACTGAGCGTTAGATAACGGGGTGTATTCATCACACAAATATTTGCCCTTACCGGGATTTGAACCCAGGACCTCAGCTTAGCAGGCAACGTTACTCCCACTGAGCCAAACCGGTCGTCAAATAGACGATATATTACAAAACATTAATCTGCTACGATATTATTTACTACTATTAATTAATTAAATATAATGTTTAACAATTATCTTTAAACAGTCTTCTCTCATGCATATTATGTCATTATATTGAAGCAATGTTAATTCTGTCTTAAACTGGGGAATCAAGGATTTTAAGTGAATATGAATTTTTATTGTTTATTTTTGACGCCATACCCAAGAAACGACTTCTCATCATAGCCGTTGATAATTTCGTTTAAGCTCTTTAGCTTTTTGGCGCTAATTTTAAATGCAAAACTAACTGTATACCTTGATCATTTCATTATTAAAATTCGTATAAATAAATTATAAAAATACTAGTCCAGTCAACGCTTATTCGCTCAATAAAACTCTAAACTTACCTACAGACAGATGGCCTGTTCAGCTGAAGTGGTCTCATTTAATACACCTTTGTCCCATCAGAAGGGGAACAATGCCGTGGCCCGAGGGCCCAGCGTGGCGCGTGGCCCAGCCGTGGGTACTGGGTGTGGGACTGAGCTGGCTTGGTACAGGAGTAAATATAAGTGTAATGCATTCAATGATTTTTGGGATGCATAATGGTTTGGAGGAGGCATTCATCTATTAACGCTCATTTAATATATTATCTTCGTAAAGCCCGCGTACTTATAAAAGTACAAATTAAACATATCATAGTAGTTCAGATCTGATATTATAGCCGCATTCCAAAACTAACGACCGAATGTACGAGTACTTACCTGAGTCCAAATGTTTCGCCTATGTTTATCTGTAGTTTAGATTGTAGCCGTTCTCCTATGCGATGGACTGACCAGATAAAGACGCTGACGAGTGCTTCCCTTAACGAATGTGCTCATAGAGCTCAGGCCAGACGGAATTGTAGGACGATTGTGCAACGCGCTACCACTAACCCGCACGAGTAACCACGACTGCCCTGCCAAGAGCGTACGCATAAGAAGAAGATATCTGTAGTTTCCTATTCTAAACCGACGACCTTGATGTTAAAAAAGTTACATAAACGCAAAAAGTGCAGTCTCGGTCTGAAGCACTATCCTTGGTATGTACTTGGTATAGTACACTCGGTAGAAAGGACAATCACTGTTGATAAAAGAAAAGAACTTACGAGGACAAAGTTTCTAATTTATTCAGTTGCTTATTACGAGTTAAGGTTATCAATTAGGTCCTAAATGCTTGACACCCTAATTCCAATAAATAACACTCTGTTCGTGACCTATTTCTATGAATTAAGGGTGCTAACTATTGGAATGATCTCGAGCACTGAGACATTAACTTCTATACTATTAATTGTGCCATAGATACAAGTCAAAGCGCAAAGAAAAATAAGATTGCTCTCGCACGTTGTAACACCAAGACTCGAACCCGGTACCTCTCGATTACGCGTCGTGCGTGTCAACCCCGCCACCAGCGAGCACTGTGCCAATCGCCTCGAATTTATCGATCCACTTTGATCCATGTACCTATTTTATTTTTTGAAAGGTATTATAACGTTAGCTTTGACTTGTATCTATGTCACAATTGATAGTAATGTAGTGTTAGTTTTCCCACAGTAAAAACACTGAAACACAAAAATTTGTGTTTCACAAAAATTCTGTACTATTACTTTCTTTATTTATTTAAACTTTATTCCACAAAACAAAAGTAAGTGCAAATTTAATCCCAAATTGCATAATTATTATAGAATTGAAAAAAATCAATATATGTACATTGAAGTTTTGTAAAAAAAAATATACGGACTATTTCAAGGTCTCTGAATCGGATTATATTTTTTTATTATTGTTTGTTTTGTTGTGACTTTATCCAATCCAGAGAATCCAGATCCAGAATTAATATAATGAATTTAGACAAGCAGAAATATTTTTATGCCATAAACAGTAACAAATCTCTCATTTTAAATCTTGCTCGAACACCAATAGCCCAATTTTGTCTACTGCCACATCCACCCTTTCCACTCTCCCTTTTTACCTTTTTATCTCCACAATGGCACTCGATATGATTGCCCGCAGGCAAACGTTTAGCCCTACCGGGGTTGATTGGGTTTTTGAGCGCCCAGTCTGGACCGAGGCCTTGTTTCGATTGTAACAAGCTGTATAATAAAACTAGCCTTATGCCCTATGGGACATACTATTGACAATATCTGTTTAATATGTAGTTTCATACTTTTTGGCTGATCCCTTGCCTAGTACTGTAAAAAATACTTTTTTTAATACTAGTTATTCATAACAAAAAGTGAGCAATGTGTAGCCATCCTGAACAAAAACTTCAGCCATGTAGCAACATCTAATGCAGAAGATTGCATATGCTAAAAGATAAACAAAATGCCTTTGCACAAAAAACTGTTTTTTTATCTTAATAAAAATCAGTACCTATTTCACTAGTCGGATAACCGTAGATATGGAAAGATAATACATTTATTTTCAACTACGTGTTTTATTTCAACTCAATTCGGATTTATTTTGTCGAGTGAACCAGTCATTTTCTTTAAATCGATGATAGAATCTCATCCATTTTCATGTCATGTCCCAACAAGATAGATTATAAGATTAATATCGTACCTACCCACTATGGGCGTATTTGTTCAGTACTTCCCTGAACTTTGCAATACCCCAAAATGCACCTGCTCAAAATAACATCACGAGGTGTTTGCCGAGGTACGGACAGACAGCCGACAAACTGGATTACACGCCTCCATCACTGTCCACTTGATTGATGTGCTCCTGGACAAATGAGACACCCCCTAACTACCGGCAATCCTCTTTTGAACCTTACCAGAAGGTAATGAGGTATATTCAAACGGCAAACAATATCTTTGACATTGTTCTTACTTTTCTAATCTGTCATTATACTTCGGGCATTTTCAGTTTATGGCACATTCGACTTTAAGCGAATGTCGTTTGGTTTGGTTTCGGCGGGTTGGAACAGCTTTGATGTTTTGCACCTATCGAAGATCTGTCATTGTGGATAGAGGCGATTTGTTGGCTGGATTTTAATGGAGGAATAAAGCGTATTGTTTAGTCACAGGTTAGCTGTAACTGCCTTCGTCACAGTTGAGGCTCATTAATAAAGATAAGGAAGAGGTTAGACTTAGAATTGGAGCTATTTGAAGGTGAATTTAGTGCTACTAATTAGTACCTATTTATTGTATTCCGTCTGAATTTACTCTGGCAAAGACGCATTTGTTCCAAAAATATTTTGATCTACTTAATATGTTTTATTATAGATTGTGAGATTAGTGTGTTAGAGCTTATTTTCATTATTACCGCTATGTTAAAAACCTTTTTTGTAGTTGGCAAGAGCACACAATTATTCTTACCATCGTCAGACAAATAGGTACAAAATTCTGTTAAAACAAACAACGACTACAAATGTAATCTTACACTTAGCTAAATACAAACCAGCTCCAGAACCACCGCAATAAAACGAAATGGCATCGACTAATTCCTCCAAACCTCATTACCTCACCTCGGTTCCCTACACCGTGACGTCTAGACACAGCTAAATAAGCTTTTTATATCGCGATCACTCCAATAACTGCGTTAAAATGGTAATGCAACGTCTGTAGGGGCATTAGACAATTACACACAAACACTAAAATTGAAATACAGCTGATAAAATAAAACTCACGCAATTACCAAATGTATCAGAACGAGTAAAAGACGGTATTCAATTTGATGGACGGAAATGTTAAGTTTGTCGTTTCAGTTGTTGTAAAAACGATACTTTTGCCGAAAAACGATTTAGTCGCCGATAAAATCAGAATAAGGGTGTGTTTCATAAATATTGTATTGCTCGTATTGGACATGAGTGTATTACTTACGGGGGACGTTGATTGCTCGGGGTATGTCATATGAATCGTTTGATGCTGATAAAATCTATAAACCATTGTAATATTAATGATATTGTTTTTTTGTTTTTTTTTCATTGTCACACAAAGTTCTTGTACCTGGGAAATGTTATTGTGATTACGATTATTTTAAGCTGTGAAAAAATTTTGCTCATGTCTTTTTTGTTATTCATTACATTTATTGTTAATTATTTATAAATATGTTATTTCAAATTAATGTTTCTTGTTTGTTGATCTTAATTCTAGATGCTTACTCACAATATAATTAATATATATTTTTTTAATCGTACTTTCTTAAATTACAATCTAAATTTTAAATGTTCTAAAAATTGAAATAAAACAATTTAACGGATTATATCGCGTATATTATCTCATTTTAGTTCCCGACGTTTCGGAAGCTTTCCAGCTTTCCATGGTCACGGGAGGACTGAGAAAAGATGTATTTTCCTCTGTCAAAGTTACAATTTGTGCAAACTACCCATTTTTTTTGAAAAAACACAAATAAAGGTGTACATACATGCCAGATGGGCCTAAGCTGTAAAGACAGTTACACATGTGCCAGAAGGGCTTAATTATTTTATTCTAATAATTTACCAAGCAGCATTTCACAAATGAGGCGTACTGAGGAGAAAAGAAACGCTGCAAAGAAAAACTCCCAGGCTACCTCATTACTAATTATAATATTTAAAAACAGAGACTATTAAACTACTTTAAACAGATAAGATATTTTACACCGTTCGGAAATTAAGGTTTTGCAGTCCTGTGTCTCGCTTGTTCCTTGATGAGATGTATTACAGGATCCCAAGCAGGTGGTAGTGACAATCCATCTTCTCTATTGAAATTAGGATGCTTTTTAATCTCAATAGCCTCGCGTAGCATCCTGGGAAAATATCTTTTTTCTTTGGCAAGGATAGAAGGTTTATCAAACTTAATTGAGTGGTTTGGTTTGTCAATGACATGTTCACAGACTGCAGACCTATTACACCGACGGTGCTTGACATCTGCTATGTGCTCCTTCACCCGGGTTGATACACTGCGTTTCGTTTGACCAATGTATGAAAGACCACACTCGCAGTCTAGCTTATAAATGCCTGCACTCTGCAAAGGGGTGCTACTCTTCACGGGTCTAAGGTATTGAGACACCTTCTTCAACGGCTTGAAATATGTTTTTATAGAAGCACGCTTCAAGATGTTTCCGATCTTGTCTGTGACCCCTTTCACATATGGTAATACGGCAGGTTTACGCTCGACTGTTGGTTTCTTCATACTGGGATTCTGCTTGGAACGTGGTATCTGGAGCTCGTTGGCTTAAGCCCTTCTGGCACATGTGTAACTGTCTTTACAGCTTAGGCCCATCTGGCATGTATGTACACCTTTATTTGTGTTTTTTCAAAAAATGGGTAGTTTGCACAAATTGTAACTTTGACAGAGGAAAATACATCTTTTCTCAGTCCTCCCGTGACCATGGAAAGCTGGAAAGCTTCCGAAACGTCGGGAACTAAAATGAGATAATATACGCGATATAATCCGTTAAATTGTTTTATTTCAATGAGTAATAATCGCGGAAACAGAAGAAAATATTATGTTCTAAAAATGTTATTGTTTCTAGCTCCTAAACTTTCACTCAAAGTTCTAGTGATTGTAATGGTTTTTAGGGTTCCGTATTCAAAGGGTAAAACGGGACGCTATTACTAAGACTCCGGTGTCCGTCTGTCTGTCTATCTGTACGTCTGTCACCAGCCTGTATCTCATGAACCGTGATTTGAAATTTTCACAGATGATGTATATCTGTTATAGCTATAACAAGAAATACTAAAACCAGTATATTTTATGTATGTCTGTCTATTATCACAACACAACCAAAACTGGGCTTAATCGCGTATACATATGATTTATTTCGTTGGTAATTCTTCGACGTCTGTCTATGTGCTGGAACGGTGCGGCTGATGAGTGAATGGAAGAGAGTATTAGAGAGGAATGACCACTGACGAATTAAATGTGTAATAGCAATTAAAAATCGATGTAATGCCATGGAATTCCCTGTAATGTTATAACATTTCGAATCTCTATAAATAAAAATATAAAAAAATGTCGGAAACCAATATAAAAAAATCGACACCGCGTACATTTTCTTAGGAGTAGGGCTCTGCTAACACCGGCTTTTCATAGATACGGCGCCGTTTGTGGCGTATATTTTATACGGAATCGGTGCGCGAGTCCGACTCGCACTGGCCGGTTTTTGATTATTCCGCTAATAATAAAACAGTATCAGTTTAGCCGTTATTAATGAAACATGCATTGTAAACGGTTGGATGTACTCGTATGTCCCGCCGCGCTCAGGCGACACTTGATTACTCATCCTCAAAAGACAATGCTTCTAATTGCGTACCGATACTAAAGGCACAGTCCACATGCAATCACTGCTATTTTTTATATTCCCGACGAAAAAGATGGATTTTACAAGTTTGTTTGTATTTGTGCATCTTGGCATCGTAGTGCTTAAACTTATAGACCGATTTTGGTTTTATTTTTAAAATATTATGTTATTAAGTCCGCCTGTAACTAACTAACTAAGAAAGGAAGTAAGTAAGTAGGTAACTATGTTGTTAAACATATCTTGCAAGTTAAACTTGACCCACTGGTTTTCGATTGAGCTAAAACTTGGTATACAAATATAGGTTTGGAAACAATGAAAAATTATGGTAACATTGAGTGGATCTGATGATTAAACTTCTGAACACGTTTCTGTCATGGGCACCTGAGAGTCATTTGATTGAGAGTCGATGGGCAAATTTATGTCGCGCATGTCTGAGATACTGCGAAGCGATGAATAGTGTGTTTCATAGCATATATATTATACTTCTTATTTTTTCTTTTAAAATTAGTATTATTCTTGTTAATTGCTTTTACGAGTATGTATCTCAATTATGTAGCTCTTCGGTTTGTTACTGTAAAGCTGTATATATTTTGTTTGTTTTAAATAAATGTGGAGCTGAATGGTGGTAATAGGAACTCAGTAATAAGTGCAAAGTTTGGGCTCTTTAGAATCATCTCGATGACTAGTTGCTGGATATATAAACTAAAAGTACAGTCAACAGTTTTTTTTATAAAGTGACTTCATCGAGAGAAAGAGCTATGGTTTAAGAAATATGGTTCAGCCGTTAAAAGTTACAGCATTTTTCTTTTGGGTAATGGACCTAAAAATGAATTAGGTACATTATGAAAACTTTATTTACAATAACGTTTATTTCTAACTAATAAACCAATCCCACCAAAAACATTTCATGTAAAATTGGCAGCCAAGACTCACAAGCTCATGACGCTTTCGCTAAAAAAGTTATTAGATCCCAGGAAAAGCCAAGCCCTCAAGCTCTGACTTTACTGACCCTACACCTTATCTTAAAAAATATGGCTTCCACTGGCTTGAAGCCCCTAAGCCCTGATTTTACTAACCCTACACCTTGGTTACCAGCTAGTTTGCTCTGAAACTTTGTACTTAGAATAAGTTAAAATACATGCAGGCCTATAATTAGTTTATGTAGCTTTAGATACAATAGTAAAACAAATACAGTGAATTTAAGTTTTTCATACAAAACTTGTTTCTGCTGTATTTCGTTTGTTTTATAAACTGGAGCCATATAAATGGATTACAGTCCTAGATATACATCATTTCATTGTATATGCAAAGTTTCGTTACATTCCAACACTTAGATTTGAATTGAGAACGAAACTCCGTTTGTATAAGAAGGTAAAATTCGGCCGAACTTGCCGAGGACTCTTATTATACATATTATAAGTATGATTAGATGCGAAATGTTAACTAAATCCTAAGATAGGTATGATAAACTTGCGACGATGTACAACAAAGGTGTTTACACCCAATTGCGTATTCACTATCTCTTCTTCTCAATCGCTCCCTCATTGCTGAGGATCGTGCGTGACTCCGCTTCAGCTTGTCAACTGCTTCTCTCCATCGGTTACGGTCAGCTGCCTGGTGTAGTGCAGCGCTAATTGGTTCGTTGGTCTGCTCTGAGATCTGGTCAGACCAACGTTTCGGGCTCCGGCCTCTAGATCGTTTTCCTTCCACCTTTCCTGTGACCATCAGACGTTCCAAGTTATTCGCCCCTCTGCGAGCAATGTGGCCAAAGTAACGCATTATGCGCTGCAGACAGATGGTAGACAGACGTTGAGCACTCTCCATTTTTAGTTCTTCTAAGACTGAGATGTTAGTCCAGTGTGCCGTCCATGGAACCCTTAACAAGTGCCGCCAGCACCACATTTCAAAGGCATCGTCTCTGTATCGATCAGCTGCCTTCAGCGTCCATGTTTCTGCACCATATAGAGCGATTGGAAAGACCAGTGAGCAAACTAACATTAACACTATAATTAATTACTAAATATACTTTTTACATAATGAGATAAAAATAAATCAAAAGAGCCAAATCATTTTAATTTGTCACTTCAAAAAGAAAAAATAAAAACCAAAATTTTCATTATTTTTTGGCCATACAACAATAATAATAACGGAGCAGAGAAAACAAAATAAAGATTTTTTGTAGATTTTTACCTACCATAGTCTCATATGCATCACATGAAAACTTTTAATGAAGATCATTATTCAATTATTCAATACCTTTTAAATACATATACCTAAATTAATTTATTTTCGTCTTCTAGACATATTTCTAGGGCGATTGCGTTTCAAATACTCTCTCCACATAATTCTGTGAGTCTTCATCATTAAAAACAATACGTTTACCAATATAATCTGCAGTATGAATATAAAAACTGAGACTAACCTCGCTTGATCATTAATATAAGGTAGTTCAGTCAGCCAGTTCAGAGAGTTCAATAATGTTAATGGTAACATTGCTGCACTGCCACTCATTAAAACAATGAACGTAGCCACGCGTATTTTTTTCCAAACATTTAAACTAGAGTTGCTTCTGATATTTCCTCCACGCATTAAAGCAAATAGCACCGTCAAATATAAAGCAAAATTAATCAAATTGACTCCAACAAATAAAAATTCTATTAGTTCAAAGTCACATAAATATTCTACCAGAACTAAAACTGCTGGGAAACCCAAAGCGAAGATATTAGCTTTCAAATAGATATGTACGAAAGACAGAGTAAATATTTTTACAATATCAACGTAAAAGGTGATACAGGCAACTAATAACCAATTTACATAAGAAGAAAGACTCCAGACGAAAATAAATCTAACATAACCATGAACTATCATTAACATACTTATAGAACTGGCAATGCTTACATTGACGAAAACGTAGTTTCTAAATTGTCTCCATTTAAGAATTAATGTCCACGATATAATACCAAAACAGATTGTCACGACAGACGAAATTACAGCAGCGAAACATAATGTAAGCATGGCTGTCATAATGAAATCTTCGTCAAGTACCACGGTTTCATTTGCAGTTATATTCACACCAGAAGTGTTAGGACCAAAATATTCTGTAGCTACACCAAATTCTGTTGTAAATTTGTCAGTGATGCTATTGTTCATTAAACTTAAAATTTCACTGAAATTATCAATGTTTTTTGTGATGTCCTCTAACATTTTAAATTGATTGATGAAAATAATAACTGTCAATTTAATGTTCGACAGTGTTTATTTTTTTATTTAATTGTTGCAGCCAATAAGCTGGATGGCAATTATTTCACGTAAGGCTGCTATTGACGATTACCTTTTCATGTCAACTGATTAAATCAGCAATTGAAAGCAAACAATATACTGATAAGCTTATTTTAATTTCAATTAATGACTAACATAATTAAAAATAATTTGATTATTATAATATTATACTAATATACATACATGGAGCAACTTCATTCTTACGAGTGTAAAAAGAGTGAATAGGCTGTTACTAAACCAGCGAGCTACATCCTCGACCCCGTAGTCACTTATCATCAGGTTTCAGGTGACACTAGGGTCAATCAGTGGTAAGTTTATCTATTATTATTTATGAGTTTCACTCTTGTCGGTACAGTTGTCTCCAGTCCGTTCTACTTAATGCCAGTTCTTTGTACTTAATATATTATAGTGAATAAACTACATCCCACCAAAAACATTCTGTAAAAAACTAGCCAAGTCTCGATGGAGCTGCTTGTTTATCTTTAAAAAGTAATGACATCTAGACAAAGTCGTGCCAAGTCTAAGGTTCTTTACTGCGATTTTTTCATTATTATAGTTAATGTTCACGCATCACCACCTTCCGACCAAAGCTAGCTAAAACAAATTTAGGGAAGTATTCACTCCTAAACAGAATACAGAAGCGTTACAATACGCTGCAAACTGTGCACGATCTGGATGTCTACTCTGATAGAATCGGTTGCTGGAGGCGTAGACTGCTTTCGCAAGCTTGTGGTACGCAGTAGTTCCTTTTCATATTTCATATTTCTCTTTATTGTTAAGATCGTAGTATGTAAGATAAGGATGATTTGATTTGTAATTTTAACTAAATTTATATTTCCCGTCTAAACAAAACTATCCAATATTTGTAAATGCTGTTGCACATCTGTTATTGAGGTGCGGGCTAGAAGTGCTCCTAGTTTTTACTGTAAATTAAATGTAAAGCGTTGTACTTTGTTGGGTGTCGAATAAATAAATAAATATTGTTGTGTGACTTGGCCGTTGAAGGGTACACAAAGGTACAAAACCAGGTGCTCCATGACAATATTGCACCATGTACCTTTGTGTACCCTTCAACGGCCAAGTCACACAACATTAACTATAATAATAAAAAAATCGCAGTAAAAAACCTTAGACTTGGCACGACTTTGTCTAGATTTCATTACGATGACGATGACCTAAAACTGATTTACGGTGTACAGGAGATTTCCGATTGCGTATCACTCCAGAATGATATCAACAGAGTGTATGAGTGGAGTAGCAGAAACAGACTTGCTTTCAATGTGGCGAAATGTGCCGTCATAAGTTTCAGTAGGGCTCGAAATCCTCTTTGTTACAATTATCTCCTGGGTTCTGAACCAATACTTCGCGTCAACTCCATTCGGGACCTAGGCGTTACTCTCGACACCCACCTAAACTTCCATGAGCACTTAAACGCGTTGACTCGTGACTGCTATAAGAGGCTGGGGTTTGTTGTACGGAACGCTAGGGACTTTCAGGATGCCAGAACCATAAAACTCCTATACACAGCTCTAGTTAGAAGTAAGCTCGAAGCTGCCTCAGCTGTTTGGAACCCCTATGAAGTGACATACGTGTTGCTTCTGGAGCGAGTACAAAAAGTGTTCTTGCGGTTTTTGTACAAAAAATGTACGGGTACTATCCGTATTTATACCCAACCAAATTTCTTCTTGGCGTCTTGGGTTTTAACTCTCTGGAGGTCAGACGCAATTTTGCGCTTCTCACTTTAGCCTGTGGCATCTTACGTGGAGACTCTGGCTGTAGTGAATTGGCGGCGCAACTTCTGCGTCTATTCGTTCCCTCCCAGATCAAATTTGATTTTCGACCGCGTGATCGCCATTTGCTAGCGGTGCCAACATCGCGAACAGTGTCTCGTCGAAATTCCCCTCTGGTTCGTGCCTTGCTCCTTTTAAATGGGCTCCTCGCATCAGCACCCGAGTGTGATGTATTTGCTAGTAGATGGGTAGTACTGCGTGATGAATGTTTGAGGTTCTGCGAGGCGATGGATGTGCGTGCCTCCTCAATTTAACTTAATTCTTGTTTAAATGTAATTTTATGTCTTAAGTAACTTATCTGTAACTTTACAGTGCTTTAGTTCTAACTGTTATGCTGTGAAATTAAATTGGAAAAATAAATAAATAAAATAAATAAATAAATAAATTACTTTTAAGAGATAAACAAGCAGCTCCATCGAGACTTGGCTAGTTTTTTACAGAATGTTTTTGGTGGGATTTCACTTATTTTTGTAGAAACGTGGGCATAACCCTTTCGATTTTGGTCATCACATGAAGCGGCCCACCAAGTTGAATATTTTTTGTAAAGGCGGTATGTCGATCGCTAATAGTTTGGTTGGGCTCTTGTGTTTTCTAATTAGCGTCACCAGGTACTCCAGATCTTCGATTATCTATATCCTATATCCTAGTTTTATAGTTTTCCCTTTATGTGGCCATTAAACCCTAACTCTGTACCAAATTTCAGCTCTCTGAGTTTATGGGAAGTACTAGTTCTATTCTGATGATCATGAGTGAGTGTCATAAATGCGAAACTTTGCTTTCGCTTAACTTCGGAACTAAATGACCTACAGACTTGATATTTTGGATTTTAAGTATGTGATTATAGCTAACTGGGTGAAGAAAATTTCTGCGTTCTGGTCTTATGCAGAGGTTCTCAAATAGGGGCCTGAAAATGCGGCGAAATGGTTCCAGTAAAGGATGGTACGGCAGTGTTTGCTTCGCGCTCGACTTTTTGACTTCGTAATACGACACGACATCTAGCTTTTTACCAAATAACTAATCCTCAGCCTTCCTCTTCCTGTCCTTCCCTCAATTTTCCCCTCCAATATCTCTTGTATTAGATCAGTGGTCAGATTATGAATTAAAAAAACATGCGAATGTGCGTTTGTTACATGTCGCTTTGCCTTCTTTAACGTGATAACGGGGTAACAGATTGTGGCGACATTTTATGCAGATATTAAAACAACCTTTTCGTTTATTTATGTTATCTTGGAAAAATACAATAGCCACAATTTTTCTAAATTAAGGCTGTAGGTGTCAACTTTTGGGCCGATGCCGAGCCGGGACAGTTACCTTAGGTATTATAATGATATAAATCAAGCCGTACTAAAAAAAACTGGCCAAGAGCAGCTTGCATGTCGGACCATGCTCAGTGTCGGGTACCGCAGCCGTTCATACGAAGAAATGCACTACAGATGGAAAAAAATGCGATATGAAAAAGTGCACTAACAAAAGAGCGTATCTCCATGGCAGTTACGTTCTTTAGTTGAGAAGCGCCGTTTTTTGGCAATAGCTCAAAAACGGTATATTCCATCATGTAGATAACAATTTTTGTTTAAAGTATTTATTAAGCTTTATCTTTGAATTTTTTTATATTTTTTGGTCATACCGATCAGAAAATAAAGGGGGGAGACACAATTTATGCTAATTTCGGAGCGATTATTTACGGAAATATCCACTAAATCTAAAAAAAATATAGAAACCTCAGTATTTGATCTATAAATGATTTTAAAAGATCTGTGCCACACATTGATATTTGCTTAATTTTTTTTTGTATTGGTTACATGTATAGAGTGCCCCCCCCCCCCCCCCCTAGATTATTTTCTATTTTGAGTCTTGGATGTTTTCTATGTGTATAAGTAATATATCCATTAAATATATCGTCGTCTAGCACCCATAACACAAGCCTTATTGAGCTTACCATGGGACTAGTTCGATTTGTGTAGAATTGTCCCGTAGTGTTTATTTATTTATTTTATTATTTAAACATGTATGCCATACCTATAATAATCATCTCATTTTAAAACTTGCTGGATCTCTAAAAACCACATATTGTGTATCGTCAAACCACCCGTACCACGCTGGTTTTGACCTATTTATCTCTACAATGGAACTCGATATAATAATGCTTTTTGATTTAAAAAAAAAGCAGTATCATCATATCAGCCCAAGGATCTCCACCGCTGGACAAAGGCCTCCTCCAAGGATCTACATAACAACCGGTCGTGCGCCGCCCTCATCCAATGGTTTCCCGAGATCTTCACCAGATCATTGAACCATCTTGTTAGTGGCCTTCCTACGTTACCTCGTCCTATACGCGGCGGCCACTTAAGAACCTTTCTACCCCAGCGGCCATCGGTTCTACGAGCAATGTGCCCCGCCCACTGCCACTTAAGTTTGGCAACTCTTAGAGCTATGTCGATGACCTTGATTCTACTGCAAATCTACTCAGTTCTGATTCAGTCACGCAAGAAGACTCCGACCATGGCTACATATCGTTTAGCAGTTATTAATGAAACAGCATTCTAACCATGTCCGCCTTTGACCCGTCGCACTCAGGCGACATTGATTGTTTATCCTCAAAAGACAATGCTTCTTATTGCGTACCGATCGAGTAAAGGCGTGGTCCACATGCAATCATTAGTGATATTGACCAACAAAATAGGAGTGCTATACGCAGAGGTCGGAATAGGCAGTGCCTGTTTACTTAAACCTCGGGGAAGGACTTTATAAAGAGTGGGCCACCACCAAAAATAATGATAGATTTTTATTGAATGCTGGATTTCCCGGATAAGTTAATAATATTATAACCAATAAAGAGTGAATCCGTGTGTGTATTGAATTAAGTCAGATTATTCATAAATAACAACCCAAAAGTGATCTTCAAATTTATTCGCAGGGGGTACTCGGTGATCTTGCGTCTGTTATAAGTGAAGTAAATAACGATTTGGAGCACATCCTAAACTGGAGTCGTAGGTTTGGTCTTAAGGTCAATCCTGCTAAGACTCAAGCTATAATTACTGGCAGTTCTAAGCTGATCTCCAGGGTTGACTTCGATAATGTCCTACCCATATGCTTTAATGGCGTATTTATACCCTTTTCGCAGCAAGTCAAGAACTTCGGTATTTTCTTTGATCGCACTTTATCATGGGTGCCACAGGTTAATGAGGTTAGCAGGAAGATGTTTGCGGCAGTAGGCTCTCTTAGAAGACTTAGTAATTTTCTCTCCATCGCCACTAAAATTGCGCTTTCTCAAACATTACTTCTCCCTATTTTGGATAAGGCTGATATTTCCTATCTTGACCTCACAGAAGAACAGCTCAATAAGC
This sequence comes from Hedya salicella, assembly GCA_905404275.2. Taxonomy (NCBI): domain Eukaryota; kingdom Metazoa; phylum Arthropoda; class Insecta; order Lepidoptera; family Tortricidae; genus Hedya; species Hedya salicella. The sequence continues at coordinate 26,630,230 of FR990102.1, read as the reverse complement.
TTCAGCGCATCCAAAACATCTGCATTCGGTTCATATTTGGGTTACACAAGTATGACCATATTTCCATCTTCAGGTCTCAGCTTAATTGGCTTCCAATCCGCTCTCGTCGTAACTCTCATATCCTGTTTCTTCTGTATAGCGTACTATTTAATCCCGCAACTCCCCGCTACCTTAAAGAGCGTTTCAGTTATTTGCGATCTGTTAGGTCCGCTCAAAATTTGCTTCTTGCTGTCCCCTCTTCATCCTCCAAATTTTTCAATAGTTCTTTCACATTCCAGGCAACTCTACTGTGGAACTCTCTACTCCATGACTTGAAGCGTGCCCAGACCCTTGCAACATTTAAGTCACACCTTAAAAAACATTACCTGTCTCTCCCTTAACACAATGCTATTGAAATCACTTTTTCAACTTTGCTGCTGACATTGTTATGGTTATTTATTTATTTACTTTGCATATGTTATATTTATTATGTATAAGTATTTATGTATGTTTATTTACGCAATCTTATGTGTGTATGTTTATTGCGTATACATGTGTCTATATGAGTTATTTATTTTGCTTCATAACTGTTTCTCGCCACCTACTCAACTAAAATGTTGTCTTTTAAACACTCCGCTACCCAAAGGTTGTCTGGAAGAGATCGTTAATTAGCGATAAGACCGCCTGTTGTTTACTTCTGCTAATTCAAATGTTACTGTCATGTTCTGTATTTCTGTGTATCTGAGGTGTGCAGTAAAGAGTATTTGTATTTGTAACCCAAAAGTGGACATACAATAGGTCCGTCGGACATTACGACTGATGCCGAGAGTGAATTTATATATTACTAAGTATTCTTGAAATATTTGACGACCGGAATTACCAGTGGGAGTAACATTGCCTGCGAAGCTGAAGGTCCTGGGTTCAAATCCCGGTAAGGGCGAATATTTGTGTAATGAGCATACTTAAAAACACTACATTAGTCCCACACTAGCACTACCTACTAGTTTCTGTTTGGCCCTATGGTTGACTGGTAGAGAATGCCTTATTAAGGCATTAAGTCCCCCATTTGTAACAGTTTCTATTGTGCCATAAAGTTTAAATAAATAAATAAGGCTTGTGTTATAAGTACTAGATGACGATATATTTTAATACATAAATTTACTTACATACATAGAAAACATCCAAGACTTAGGAACAAATATTTATGCTCATCACACAAATATTTGCCCTTACCGGGATTTGAACCCAGGACCTCAGCTTCGCAGGCAACTTTACTCCCACTGAGCTAAACCGGTCGTCAAATACTATCACCAGTTTCGTTTCTTCAGCCGCCATATTATATTTTATAGAACAAAAAATCCTAATAAAAAAATTTAATAATCTGCAAGCCTCAACATATTGACAAAGACTCCAATAATAATAAAATTCGTTATATGGTTATAAGGATTTAAGAGTATAAAGATCACCACATATTTAGGTACATAGCTGATTTTTGTGTGATTTTGGGCTATTTGGTGGAGATATTTCATTAATATCTAAAGGCATTTCAATAAAAATGTGTTCACTAAAGTGAAGCGGTTAGAACACTCGAATAATGATAATAAATTATTATATCGGAGCTGCGAAAGGAACAACTAGATTTGTGGATTTTTACCTACGTAAATTAAATGATATGCATCACATGAAAACTTTTAGTGTTCCCTCCCTTTATTATTCAATACCTATTCAATGCATAATTAAATTATAAATATATAAATATGCGGTATAATCTTACACAAATCGAGCTAGTCGTCCGAAGCTAAGCATAGCTATACTATACATACACCTACATTATTACTAACTTATTATTTTTATCATTGCCTTCTAGACATATTTCTAAGGCGTTTGCGTTTCAAATACTGTCTCCACATAATCCGGTGCGTCTTCATCATTAAAAATAATAAGTTTACCAATATAATCTGCAGTAGGAACATAAAAATTGACATAAACATAGTTAGATTATTAATATTAGTAAAATCAGTCAGCCAGTTCAGAGAGTTCAATAATGTTAATAGTAACATGGCTGCACTACCACTCATTAAAACAATGAACGTAGCCACGCGTATTTTCTTCCAAACATTTAAACTAGAGCTGTTCCTAATATTTTCTCCACGCATTAAACCAAATAACACCCTCAGATATAGAACAAAGTTAATCAAATTGACTCCAACCAATGAGAATTCTCTCAGTTTAAAGTAACACCAATATTCTACCACTACTAAAACTGCTGGCAATCCCCAAGCGAAGATACTGGCTTTCAAATAGATATGTGCGTAGGACAGAGTGAATATATTAACAATGTCGACATAAAAGGTGATACAGGCAACTAATAGCCAATAAACAAAAGCAGACATGCTCCAGACAAAAATACAGATACCAAAGTCAAAAAACATAATCATTACTAATGGACTTAATAATAAAGACATAGTACTGGCAATGCTTACATTAAGGAAAACGTAGTTTCTAAACTGTCTCCATTTAAGTATTAATGTCCACGATATAATACCAAAACAGATTGTCACGACAGACAAAATTACAGCAGCACACCATAAGGTAACCATGGTTATCACAATACATTCTTCATCAAGTACCACGGTTTCATTGGTAGTTGTATTCCCTTCAGTGGTAACAAGATCATAATCTTCCGTTGATACACCAAAATCTATAGTGAAGTTTTCACTTCTGTTATTTTTCTTTAAAATTAAGATCTCACTGAAATTATCAAGGCTTTTTCCTGTGATGTTCTCAAACATTTTTAGGTGGTTGATCTAACTGACAGTATGTTCAACAATTTTTGTTTCTTTTGTTGGATTTTCGGCAATTATTAATTATACATAATGCTTTAACTAGCGATTACTATTGCAGTTGAAAGCGAATTACATACTGATAAGCTGATTTGAATATCAATTAATTAGTAAACATAATTAAAATTATTTTGATTAACACAAAAGCCAATCCTTATCCTTTTAATTATACGTGCAAATGTTTATTTTATTTTGTACTATAACGTGATAACTGGGTAACACATTGTGGTGAATTTTTATACAAAAAAGTTTTTTTTTACAATGTAGGTTATCCCGTAAAATACACGATATTCAAGAAGTAAACAAAATAGTAGCAACGCGGGCAAAGCAGAAAAATCTAGTATAAATAATATAATATATCAGTACTGGCAGTATTATCAATTTCGCGATTAATCATGAAAAGTTTTAAATAAAGATACCAAATAGAGTGATCGTTTTATATTAAGCTTTTTTTATTTTTTTATGTTCTAGTTTCTTTTCATATAAGTAATATCTTATAACTTCCATATAAATTCTGTGTACTACAAAGTGCGAGAAGTAAATTCAATTTGTTGAGGTTTTTAGCAATTCTTCTTAAGCATAAGTGACTACTCTGCTTCTTTACTGAGGAAAGTAATGCAAATACTACATTGTTCTTTTAAATGCTTTCTTCTGTGTTGTTTCGATAAATATTGTTAAACAACTTAGAATCATGATTGTGCATCTTGGCATAGAAATTAGGCAGTGACACTAACTGTTTTAAGATAATTGTGAATTTGATCGTTAAGTAAGATGTAGGTGCCGGTCGAGACTCGAGAGAGACTACATCTTTTCTGAAACCGAGAAATAATCAATTGGTGTCTTCGTGTCGGTAGGTTTATTTGACGACAATTACTTGTAAAATCCAACCATCATAGCACAGAACCGTGACATTTCTGTCAAATTTACCTTCTCTTCAATTGCTCCTTCATTAATAATGATCGTGATCATTGGCTGATTTTGCAGCTTTGATGGTCTGCTTCTATCAGTTTCGGTCCATAGTCGCTCTCAACGCCTGATAGAATTATTTTGAGGAGGACTCTTCCTTTAATTGATGAGCCCGTCTGGTTGATGAGCGACCTCGGGATTTATTGCCTTCTATTTCACCAACCATGCATGACCTGCTTTTCGAGACTCTTCTTTCCTTACGCCACTTTTAATATTGGAAAACTTATATAAGTAGCATATATTATACAAACATAGCTCGCTCCATTGCCATTTGATTGATTTTGATTCTTTATATGAGGCCCTTATTTTTATTGTGAGTGGCCACATCTCAGTGCCGCGTGTAGTCTGGATTAATTATGTTACGTAACGTAACATAATTAATGCAGAGTTACTCCTTAATTTATTTTATCCTTAGGTGACCCAAGAACTACTACGCAATACTACGCTACTACGTTTGTGGGGTCCGGTCTGTTCATGCTAGCAAGGGCCAAATTAATTGTATACCTAGTAACTGCCTACCAGTGTTTAATGAACTGATGACGTGAGAGACTTCATCCTGTACTCGATTGAAGTTATTTATTTTTTATTTGATTTAGAGACTGTATACATCTCTAAGAGTTTTGTTTTATTTATAGAGGTATATCCTTAAACATTTCTGAGGATTTTAATTAACAAATTTTATCTTTTTGCATGTTATGACGCCTAGAGACCGTATACATCTCTAAGAAATTTAGATTTAATAATAATTATGTTTAATGTATTATTCACTTTGACCCCTAAGAGACCTTAAACATCTCAGTAGAATTCAGTCAAATTATTATATTTAATTTTATCTCATGTCGTGACGCCTAGAGACCTCTTTTACATCTCTGACAAAAAAAATAGTTTATATTTTATATTAACATTGATCTGGAGAATTTGTACATCTCCTCTGCGTGTATCAATTATAAATTAGTTATAACACAATTGTAAAAGTTTTAAGTTTAATTAAGACAATATTGTAATAGTTAATTGGTACACGCATATTAATTGTTTTATAACTCTGACATTTAGAATTTTATTCTAGACACATTCTAGATTTACTAATTATTTTATTTTTAAAATGATGATTTTATCAATAATAAGTTAGTATTATACTTAAGTTAAATGATCTGATTAGGTTTTTCTGGGTTTCCCTAATCCTTGCAACAAATGTTGGATCATATTGTATGTTTCCCAGCAAAGACTTCTCTCATTGTAACTGACAATTCGAAAGTGCTTGTATCTAAGCCTACTTGAATAAAGGATATTTTGATTTGATTTGATTTGACTATAAAGTATACCATAAAAAAAAAATCCCAACATCGCACATATGCATGAGCTACTGTTTTCCCCGAAGCGCGCCTTACACCCTGCGCGTGCGCCATTTGTCTCCTTAATTAACGCCCGAACACATCGCGCCATTACTCGCTTCGACTTGTTGATTCATAGCGACTCCATTGTGATACGGAGACATTCCAGGATTCGTGCCGATTTGTCACAGTGATCGGCGACGTCGGTAAGCAACACAAGTAATTATTTGAATCGTATAACCTAATAATCTCGGTCTTATAGCAAAGAGTCTTGACTCTCGACCAACATCTCTCTCTCTCTCTCTCTCTCGATGAAGAAAGAGGCTCTCACTCGATGGCTCGATCAAGGATCAGATACAGAAGGCAGTGATCCAGTACACCGTGCGGTTCGTCAGGTGGTTCCTCTGTCTGTAGCCCCCCACTGCTGGCGGAACCCTAAGTTGAGGTTTTACCCTAAGTTAAGTATTTGTTTTTTGTATTGTGAAAAACCTGAGGAAAAAAATCAAGATTTTTTTTTTACCAAAGTCTGAAATATTTTTTTTTTATCAAATATCACAATGCCCACATATTTCCGCAGAGCTTTTAAACACATTTTGGGGTTTGTAAAAAATATTTTTGTATTAGTTTCGGAAATGATCGCTCCAAAAGTAGTATAAATTGTGACCACCTCTCTATTTTATTTATTATATACACCGTTTTTGAGTTATTGCCAAAAAACTGCGCTTCTGAGCGAAAGGACGGCGGCGGGAGTGCCATGGAGATACGCTCTTTTGCTAGTGCCTTCCTTCTTTCATATCATCTATTTGTACTAGTATACATATATTATAACTACTACTTTGGCTCAGTGACCCGAAGAGGATCTTGGCCTCTGACACAAGAGAACACCATTCTTCTCTGTTTTGCGCCATTCCCCGCCATTTGGGGGTATTTATATTATAGGTAAGTATTTATTAAAATGTATGTATATTCAAATCTTCGTCCAGTTTTTAGTGCATATTACCAAATTATAGCTGGTTTGTTTATATTCCTTGACGTATATATTTTTTCTTATTTGCTCAAAGGTTAACTTCAAGAGATCCCTGATCCCTGACAAGAATAAGTTTTCCTTTGTATCATCCGTGTTTTGTAGTAATTTTGTTTGTTTATATGCAATAAGTATTAGTTTAACACTTATGAAATACTGGTGCAAGTGTATCATTTTATTTCAAACACAATCTTTGTATTGTTTTGGAATAAATCATGTCATATCATACATACATACATTACATACTATAGGATAGAAAATACGCTACGTTTTCTGGCCTTGTTTTTTATTCGAGAACTTGTACGTTCCACGGCCATCGGTTCTAAGCTCAAGACAGGTAACCTAATTCAAGTTTACCCATGTTATTACATGGGAGACCATGTCATCGTACAATATGAGGTCATAAAGCAGTGTCCACATAGGTGGGTCACACGTGCGCGGTAGTGGCGACGGCTGCAGTGATTAGGGGACATTAATCAAGTCGCAAGTGCGACCGACCCCTAATTACTGTGTAGTGTGAAGACTTATCTTATCATATTTTGATAGGTATTCATGTTTACGACAAGTTACATAGGTCATACGTAAGATTTTTCACGTTACCGTAAACTACCGTAAACTCCCCCTAGGATAAGTATGCTCCAATCCCTAAAACATATTTACGAGCTTGTTATTTGATTTATGTTAATTAGTCAAGAAAATTAAGAACACGCCTGAAATATGTGGTGACAAACTGGTCACACCACATTTTTTTTGCTCGGGAATTCGTTTCTGCTATGAATTTAATGTGCAGATTTGACCTAACTTTGCTTCATGAACATTTAGTAAGGATTAGCAAAGCTTGCCTAGTCAATGTATGAAGGTATAACATTGATTTTAATTTATTGTTTTTATATTTAACAAAATAGATTGTGGCGTATTTTTGAAATTTACTACGTGTTAGGAAATATACTATTTTCAATTATTTGTAATACTGGCATATTTGAAAATTAAAAATGCCTGAATAGATTATTATTTCCTAAATTTGAGCAAATTTTTGGAGCAAAGTAGCACCGTACGCCACGTTAATTTTGAGAAAGGGGCGTTTCCAGAAATGCTCTTATGCACTGTTTCTGTTGTTGGTGTGCAATAAATAATTGTTATATTGTATTGTATTGTAAATAAATATATCACTGTTCACCTGTGACCATGGAAAGCTGAAAAGTTTCGGAAACGTCGGGAACTCAAATGAGATAATATACGCGATATAATCCGTTAACTTGTTTTATTTAAATATGTTATGATTATGAAATTGTTAATGTCATTCATTAGGATAGGCTTACACCATAATCATAACGCATCTATTCTAATATAAAATAAATATTAGGGGACAATTTTATATAAATCGAACTGGTCCCATCATCCCACGGTAAGCTCAATAAGATGTTATTAGTACTACACGCCGATAAACTTATAAGAAATATCTACATCAGTTACCCTCATCTGAAATAAATTATTTTGTCATAATCATTATTTGGCATAATTCATCATATGGCATAATGCAATTTTCAGGACTATTTAGGCATCATCCTGTTAAATGCATTACATTAGGATAAGTTTGTTTTATAACAATCCTGAAAAGTTTACGTGTTCAGAAAACATGCATTATGCCAAATGATGAATTATGCCAAATGCTGATTATGAGAAAAAAGTTTATGCGAGATGAGGGTAAACCATATCTACTTGTATGTACATAGAAAACGGGTCTCCTTCAAAATCCCTAGTGTCGTTTATCCTAATGTCCATACATTAGGACAAACGATAAATTTTCTCATAACGATTTTTTTTTCAAAAACCGTTAATTCTTCAGGATTTCTTAGAAGATCATAGTATAGAATAGGTTAGGTTAAGTTTTTTCTAAAACAATCCTCAAAAGTTTACAATTTCATAAAAAAATGCGTTAGGATAAACGATACATTAGGACAGATGTCGTTAGGGATTCCGATATAGACCCATAGGAAACATCCAAGATACGGGATCAAATATTTATGCTGATCACAGATATATTTGCCTCTAGACCGGGATTTGAACCCAGCATCGTTAACTTCGCAGGCAGCGAGGAAAGCCAGTCGTCAAATGCGTCACATCACTGAGTGAGAGAGTTCAGTGTCAAATGAGTATAAAACTGTATCAAAAATACCTCAGCATCCTAAACCACAACAAAGACTGCAAACCGTTAATTGCAATGAAATAAATCGCTCCAGCATTTTCACGGTCGCTTCAGATCAAAGAGTTCCACTATACAACCCTCCACACTCACCTGTACCTTCTCAAGCTACTGTCGTCTTTATAGTTAAGGAGTTACGGGCGGTAGTGGTGTGACAAGGTGGGATTTAAGGTGAGAGTGTAGTGATGGTGTGTATTAGCAGGGGAGAGACCCTCTGGACTGTCCACCCTTGTTTTTGAGGTATGGTGTGGGCAAAAAATGAGGGTGCGTGTTTTAGCTGCTGTGGACATCTTGGCAAATTGAAATCACAAGTAAAGATGCTAATTTAATGTACGAATGTAAACACTTTATTGCACAATCAGCGTGATAAATACGTGTAAATTTTAGTACCTTAAAACTTTACTAAAGTGTATACATTTTTATGATCTCCACTGCACATAAACAAATGAACATAATGATTACAAAACAAAAGATTATACAAAGGCGAACGTATCTCTGTGAGATATCGGTTCCAGTAAACCTTTAAGAGAATCCTATTTTAAATCATTTAATTCGGAAAAAAAACAACTTTTACGATATCGCCTATTTTTTACCAAAATGATATATTCTCTGAAGGAACGGTAACGTATAGCGGTTACAATTAAATTTATTCATTGATCCTTTCGGAGAACGTTATTAACATAGAAAAAAGCCGGCCGAGAGCATGTCGGACCATGCTCAGTGTAGGGTTCCGCAGCCGAACATACAAAAAAATGCAGATGAAAAAATACGAAATATAATATATGAAAACGTGCATTAGCAAAAGAGCGTATCTCCACTGCACTTAAGTCCTTTTGCTGAGTTTTTTTGGCAATAACTCAAAAACGGTATATTCGATCATATTGAAAACAATTTTCGATGAAAGTATTCATTAATTTTAGTCCTCCTCCTTACTTTATTTTCTAAACAAACCGTTTAGAAAATAGAGTAAGGAGGGGGGGGGGGGGTTACAATTTATGCAACTTTCGGAGCGATTATTTCCAAAAATATTCACTTAATAAAAAAGATATAGTATAAACCTCAAATTCTTTTTAGAAGAACTGTGTAATATGTGCCACACATTCATATTTGCTGGAAAAATAAATCAGTTTCGGTTATATGTGCCCCTCTTAAAAATATATTTCTTTTATTACTCTAACTTTTATCAATATACATCATGTAGTTTTTGAGTAAAATGCCTGTGACATACGGACCGACGGACGGACATGATGAAACTATAAGGGTTCCGTTTTTGCCATTTTGGCGAAGTGCTTTCAATAGTTGTTAAAAAATTACAAGTTATACATGAAACTATCAAAAATATTAACATTGTTACATCAATTTAAAAGTGAAAATCGTATTGGTTTAATTAAATCAACGCAGCGTCTTTTCTCGTGCGGATTGTACGCAGTCCGATGCACGCAGATTCTCGATACGACACCTGAGTACACTGCACCCCAGCGATTACTGTGGGGGAACACACAGCAACAGTGTGGCAGTGGCTTTACGAGCTTTTGTATAGTTTTGGCTTTTGTTATTGTTCGATAATATACATTTTTGACGACCGGTTTAGCTCAGTAGGAGTGACTAGAGTCACTTACACACAGATCATGGATTGAAACATAGTGTTCTTAATAATGACGCGAGCGAAGCTGCGGGTAAATGTTATTGAGGTATAAATGCGAAAATGTCTTCCTTGGTTTTGATTTGCGCTTAAATTAAATGGTAATTTTTTCGTGTGTCTCTGTTTGATTCTGTGGTTGACTGGTAAAGAATGCCATTAGGCATTCTGTCTGCTATTTGTACTTACTTTTGTGTTGTGCAATAAAGTAAAAAAAATGCATAGGTAAAATATAGTCCGGTAAGTGAATAAGCTTTTATATTTCGGACTAATTTTATTATAGTTCCTCATAAAAATCAAAATCATCATCGATACGCTGGAAAAAGTGGTATATTTTATTTACAACTTCAGTTATTATTTCAACAGTAACCTGCGAAAACAAATCTCATTTCCAAACTGGTTGTCAATCAAAACAGCTTACGCACTATCACCCAAATGCCATCGCAGATTATCATTTAAATCGCCGTATTTATTCCGCATCACAAAATCTTCACAACAGAGTCCACCTCCACACCACTCGCTTACCGCTTTAAACATATTCGATCACCGTGCATTAGGGGTGGGCAGCGAAAAAATTGTCGCAGGAACAATTACGCGGCATCTGGCAACCCTGACGGTGTGTGTGGCATTGTGTGTAATTTAAACCTTACCTAATTGTAATAAAGGTGGGTTTGGTACGTGTTTTTAAGATCTTGTGAATTATCAGCCGATATGCTGATTGGATTTGCTCTGGCATGGGCAGAATAAATTAACAACGCACACACGGGGGATACTAATGGGTTTTTTGTTTCGGATTATATACGCATATGTTAGAATATAAAGTGATGACTCATTTTCTTAACATCGGTTGTAATTATGATAAGAAATAAATCACGTAATATTTCTTAAACGATGACGCTGATTTTTGATATCAAAAGTATAGAATTGCTTCTAGCCTTAAAATTGTTTCAAACAAGTAGCCATACTGTGCAACGTTTTATTTTCTGCTAACTTCTAATCAAGTAGCTACAAATGTAAATATCCACACAAAGCTGTAAAATATTTATGTACCTCACCGCCATAATAATAAGACCTGTATACCTACATATTTTTGAAACTTTGTGGTGTATACATATTGGTGCCCTCGACTCTACTTAACCAAATATAGTTGAAAACTTGTAATGTGGGGATGTCTTTAATGAGATCGCTTTTATAGGTATATAAGATACTAGCTTCTGCCCGCGGCTTTGTCCGCTTTAAATTCGTTTATGGCGGATAAGGGTATTTTTTCGAAATAAAAAGTAGCCTATGTCCTTCCCCGGGACTCAAACTATCTCCATACCAAATTTCATACAAATCGGTTCAGCGGTTTAAGCGTGAAGAGGTAACAGACATACAGACAGACACTCTTTCGCATTTATTAGTATGGATATAATATTATTTCATCAATATTATAGGGGGCCAATGAGCTGACGGTTCGCCTGATGGTAAGCGATCACCGTCGCCCTGCACCTGCAACACCAGGTGTCACAAGTTCGTTACCGGCCTTTCAGGTTGGAGTACGCTTTTCCTTGAAGGTTGCATCGGTCCGGAAATACAACAGGTGACAATTTATTCGACAGTTCAGTCTAGTAAGGCAGGATTTTTTTGCAAAACGCACGCGTTGTGGACTGCCAAACATCTTTAGAAGTGCTGAGGATGGAAATATTCTCATGTAGGACGACGGTTTATATAGTTATGACATAAAATGAAGCCAAAAAGAGAACGGTTGGTTGATTACGATTGAAGGTTAATCATCGAGCTGTGGAAAGAGCTATGCTTGGAGTTTTTTTGAAGGATCGGATTCAAAATGATGTGGTTATCCGACAGAGAAGCAAAGTTGTCGATATAGCCCAAAGAATTATCACACTGAAGGGGCAGGGGGCTGGTCACATCTGTCTCAGAATCGACACTCGTCCCCGTTTCAACAAATGTAGAACGCCCTCTAGCTAGGTGGCGGGATGATAAACGTAAAGTGGCCGGGAACGGTTGGAAGAAAAACTTAAGTCACTGGGATATAATGTCCGGCAGTAACGTTGCCTGCGAAGCTGATGGTCCTGGGGTCAAATCCCGGTAATGGCTAATATTTGTATGATGAGCATAAATATTTATTCCTCAGTCTTGGATGTTTTCTATGTACATCTATTAAATATATCGTTGTCTAGTGCTCATCACACAAGCCTTATTGAGTTTACCATGGGACTAGTTCGATTTGTGTAAAATTGACCCATTTTATTTATTTATTTCTTAGAAGGTGGAAAGGTACATCAAGAAACATGCACTGTGAAGTTGTTGTTGTAAGTGAATAATTCTATAATTTTATGCATATTTCTAAAAAAGAAGGTAAAACGAATTGAATTTCCACCAACATGTGTGTTCTTTTTGTTTAAGAGTACACTCAAACAAACTTTCGTTTGACTTATAGGCTAACTTAGTGTATTAGTAATTTACACTTACAACGCCTCACATTTCGAAGTGGCAGTTGTGGCCACAGTTAACAATGCAGATAATGAGTATTGTTAATCGGGTACAAAGCTAAGTGGATTTGCTCTAGAAAAAGATTTTTTACTATAAGAAAATGCACACTGCGAAATCAGATTTCTCTAATGCATTATAATCGCACCGTGTAACCTGCCTAAACAGAGTGGAGCGGAATCGATAGGCCGCACGCAGCTCGTAAATACCTGCGTTTTATTGCACTCGCCGGCGGCGTCGTGGGGCAGTACTGGGCCGAGTACTAGCTACTGTTTAAAACAGTTACTTTTAAATCTTTTCCGGTAAGGCAGTATAACTTTTTGAATTGAATTACTTTACGTTGTAATAGTAACTGGGTAGTCTGGGAGTTTTTCTTTGCAGCGTTCCTTTTCTCCTCAGTTAGCCTCATTTTGTGAAATGCTGCTAGTAAATTATTCAAATCAAATAACTAAGCTCTTCTGGAACATGTGTAACTGTCTTTACAGATTAGGCCCATCTGGCATGTATGCATTACCTTTATTTGTTTTCTCAAAGTGGGTAGTTTGCACAAAATGTGACTTTAACAGAGAAAATTATATGTTTTCTTAGTCAACCCGTGAACGCGGAAAGCTGAAAAGCTTCCGAAACGTCTGGACTGGAATTCAAATGAGATAATATAAGTGATATAATCCGTTTTTCTATTTTATTTCAATGAGTGACAATCGCGGAAACAGAAAAAAATATTACAAGCATTGTTTAATCAATATTTAATGGATTACAGGAGAGCCGAAATTGATAGGCCGCACGTAGCTCGTAAATACTTGCGGGCGGCGACGCGGGCCAGTGGTAAAGCGAGTAGTTTAGGAAGTATCCTAGAAGGATTAGGAAGTAGTTTTTGTGTTCAGTAGTAAATAGTAATTACCTACTGAACACAAAAACTTTTTAATGCATATCTAATGCATTATATACCTAATTCCTGCACTGCGTATACAGGGTCGGAATCCCACACACGCGACAGTCCACACGCGGCTTGTAAATGACTGCGTTTTACCGCTCCCGCCCGTAGCGACGCGGGGCAGTACTGACCCGAGTATTGGCCACTGTTTAAACCATAAGTATTTTAAAATGTATTCAAATATAAAACAGAACATTGAGATGAGGATTACCTACTACTCCATTAGTCCATTACGATTTCGATACAACCTGCCCCGGAGAAAATATCGTGGCTTTGCGGTTGACAGATGTTATGCGTGTAGGCTGCACTGTGAGGGAGTGTGAGGTATAAAAATAAAGCAATCGAGCTGCATAGTTATTGCCATAATTGTTGTCTAAGACTGCGAAAATGTTTACTTCACGACTTCTTAGAGGGACGTACAGTTACGAATACTCGATTATAAAACCGTTAAAACTTGCTCGGCGAATAAGGCTTCACGGTTAACGGACGTGAGTATACTTATTTATTTATTATTGCTCAGTAAAAATATGTATGAATGGCGGACTTAATGCTAAAAGGCATTGCCTACCAGTTAACCAATTTTGGAGTAAATCCCCCAAAGTCGAATTGCCGTTACAGTAAACGAGTTCGATATAAACCGGTGCGTTGGCGGGTACACTTGTACAATTTGTGATGTCATAATAACGAACCAATTCAAAAACTAACAGCAGCAAACGAGGCACCGCGTAACGATGTACTACCTGGCTAGTGTCGTGGAAACCGAAATTTGGCGGGCGGCCAGCGGCGCGTGGGCATAAATACTCGATAATAACACCGTCGCAACCTGCCCCGTGAAAAATATACGGCTTCGCGGTCAGGGGACGTTATCCGTGTACACATTGTGATGTAATAAGACAATGCTGTCTAGTTGTACAGGTCTCTCATTACTGTGTATAAATATCTTCTTAGAGCGGCGCGTGACCATAAATACTCGATAATAACACAGTCGCAACCTGTCCTGTGAACCTTACGGTTTCTACACGCATGATGATATTTTCAGAAATCATAATTTCAGGGAAAAAAGTTGTCTCTCTCTCTCTCTCTCCCTGGGGTTGGTCCCTCATATCTGAGGATCGTGATCAGCATCAGGGTTACACCTGGAGCGGATCTGCTTCCACCGGTTTCTGTCTAGTGCGTCTCTCACAACCGTGTAGAATTTGGAGGATGACGAGTCTTTTAATTGATCGGTCCATCTTGTTGGTGAACGACCGCGCGATCTTTTGCCTTCAGTGTTCCCAACCACAATCAGTTTTCACTAACTAGTGTTCCCTATCTTCATTTATGGAGTCGAAACTTGGAAAATCTTGGCCCGAGAAATACAAAGAATTGATGCATTCGAGATATGGTGCTGGAGACGAATGCTCAGAGTACCTTGGAAAAGGTTGTAGATTAAATGAAAATTCAATTAAATAAAGCATTCTTAGAAACATTTGCCAATGAAATGTAATAATATCCTTTATATATAAACCGATGCCCACCGGGTTGCCCAAGGAAAGGCTTATAACCACCTTTTTCTTTAAATATGAGTAAATGAATATGCTCGGGTTCCCTTGTAATTTTCCTGACGCCACGCCTCTGATACATACATACATATATTTATGAAATAATACAACAAAGCAATTGTGTGCAGGTAGAAAATTAAATATTACATCATGCACATCTTTTCAGTACAATAGAGTTTTTTCGCTTACTATAGAATTCGCCTAAACTTTGACAGCATAACCTATTTCCACAATTCTACAGACATTAGTTAAGATTTAAACTAAAACCTCAACATGTCAATTTCTTACTTTACGACCACCTAATTCTCAAAATTAAGCTCTTTCACGGAAGAGCTAAGAATAAACAGTTTTGATTATTCATAAACAACACATTTGATTGGTTTTAATTAGCACATTAACAACGGTATAAATTTGAGGCATAAATCAATTATATTTTACGCCTTCTTACGTCCCTTGTCCTGAGTTTATTAGCTCGTTAAATACTGAAGTAAGTGGGAGTGGTCGACCTAGATGATCTTAATCTAATTTATTAAGTAATTATTTATTTTAAAATGTAATAATCATAATTCAAAGTATACAATACGGTTGTCAATACATTTAGGCTACTTTTTCAACCATTACCCATCGGAGAAAAATATTTCGCTATCCCCTTTTCTACGCTAATTCAAAACTGTGATTTTAAATATTATAAACATTGAGTCCATTTTCTTTCCTACCCCTTCTCTTATTAAAAAAATCTCGATTTGATTGATCTTAACAATGTTAATCACTTCCTTAACTTATTACTTATTCGACTTAACATCGACACACTTATTCGAATACTTGATTGACTAGATTTTTGCCAACGATATGCTGTCTAGTAATTGTACTCAAACTCAAAACTTACAACTTAAGAATAGAATAGAATCATCATCATCACTGCTGAACATAAATAAATATATTAATAAATATTACGGCAAAATTTATACACAAATCGAACTAATCCCATGGTAAGCTCAATAAGGCTTGTGTTATGAGATGGCGATATATTTAATAGATATATTAACTTATATTTATACATAGAAAACATCCAAGGCTCAAATATTTATGCTCATTACTCAAATATTTGCCCTTACCGGGATTTGAGCCCAGGACCTTTAGCTACGCAGGCAACGTTAGTCCTGCTGAGCTAAACCGGTTGCCTGCTACTATTGCATAAGATAATAAATAGACATAGGTCTCATCA
Organism: Hedya salicella; assembly: GCA_905404275.2. Taxonomy (NCBI): domain Eukaryota; kingdom Metazoa; phylum Arthropoda; class Insecta; order Lepidoptera; family Tortricidae; genus Hedya; species Hedya salicella. The sequence continues at coordinate 26,614,052 of FR990102.1, read as the reverse complement.
AGGGTGTGCCACTAAGCACGATCTTCAGCCACTCTCCACTAGCCGCCGCCAGCCACCCTGCTAATATCCTCGCTCCACCTTGCCTGAGGACCTCGTACGCATCTTTTGCCGAGACGCGGTCTCAACTCGAGAAAACGATATAATAGAATATTTTTCATCATCATCATCATTTCAGCCATATAGGACATGTACTGCTGGACACAGGCCTCCTCAATAGATTTCCACATGGGCCGGATAGAGGCCACCCGCATCCAACGAGTCCCCGCAACCCTAACCAGATCCTCCGACCACGCTGCGCTTGCCGGTACGTGGTCTCCACTCGAGAGCCTTTCTGTCCCAACGGCCATCGGTTCTTCGAACTATGTGCCCTGCCCATTGCCACTTTCCATAGCTCGCTGAGTGACTCTGAGCTTCCTTAATAGGCCAATAGTCACAGACCACGTCTTGGCTCTGTAGGTCATCACCGGTAATACGCACTAGTTGAAGACTTTCGTCTTCAACCACTGAGGTATCCTGGACGAGAAGACGCTTCGTAGTTTCCCAAACGCTGCCCATCCGAGTTGGATCCGTTGATTGTTCCCTTTCTCGTTGGAACGATTTAATAAAATATTTTTATTTTCAGGTTATTATCCCATTTAAATTTACAATAAATAATACTAATGAAAGATGGTATGCTACAAACGAACGAGCAGGGAATATAGATCTCTGATTAGTCCATTAACTGACACTGATCCAACCAGCCGCCGACCAGTGTTGCCATTTTAACGAGCGTATCGTTGCGTTTAGAAATCATAGAAATTACAACACCAATGTGCCATAGTTTAGATCCTAAATTATTTTTTTGGTACAAGGAAACATCCGAGGATGGTTAAAGGATAAATTTTACCAAACTACACTGAAACAAAAAAAGGGTTAGAACTTTTACCTCCACCGCGAAGTCCGCGAACGAATTTTCCAACTAAATACACTCAACCTAATAAAAGTGCCGTTAAACGTCCAAAATACAGTCGGCCAAATAAATCGTAAATAATGTTAGTGTATTGGGCGAATTTTACAACGCGACTTGAAAGAAATCGGTCGGGTTCTCGGTAAAACTACCGGAATAAATGCAGCGGTTTGCAACGTATGGTGTGTATGGAGTAGATATAACCAACTTAGGTGAAAACGAGAAAGCAAGGTAAAGTAAATGTGATCTACACCTTTTTTTATTAGCTTGGTGAAGTGTCCCAAGTCCCAAAGGCCTCCACTTTTTCCCGCCATGCATCTGTACGCACGTCAGCCCTTGCAAAATGTGTCCAAGTCGTCCCGCCCCCATGACATTTTCGGTCTGCCTCGGTTCTGGTAGCTACTATCTTCGGGGATCTATTCGGGAGTTACCTTAACCCACCGTTCTGAATTCATTCGGCGGACATGCAGAGCCCAATCCCATTTGAGTCTGTCGGCTTTAACACCCACGTCCGCGATACCAGCGCAGGTCGAAGAACTGAAGAACCGATCGCATCAGAAACACCGACTCGTTTGCTGTGAGACCAGGGCCTGCCCCTAATTAAACAGTAACTTAATTTATAGAATTATAGAGGTGGAAACAAGGTTCTCACATTAGTATATATTGTAGGGAAGCACAAGGTTTTTGGCCAAGGTATGGAGCCATGGTCGTTCAGGACTTCAGGGTAGGCAGTTTTCTCTGTGCCTATATGAAGCCATGGTCGTTCAGGGTAAGCAGTGTCTCTATGGACCGCACGCAATTGATGTAGGGAGAATCAGGGTAGTGATACATACGGAAGTTGGATTAACTCTCTTTATTTATCCCTTAAGTATAGGTATCTATAGACGTAACATTAGTCATATGGTGGGGTTTACACGGAATTGGTGTTACATGACAGTATTTATAATGGTTTGGCAAACGCCCCCCCCCCCCCCCCCCCCCCGTGGATTTGCATAACGACCGGTCGTGCGCCGCCCTTATTCATCGGTTTCCCACGATCTTCCTCAGTTCATCGGTCCATCTTATTGGGAACCTTCCACGCTGCTTCGTCTTGTATGCGGTCGTCACTCGAGAACCTTTTTGCGTCAGTGATTGTCAGGCGTATAAAAATACTGTTGTAACAGCTCCATATGAGATACGCTATAAGTACAGTCAACAGAGCACTCGGCGCCAGGTGTTCAGACCGCGCTCTAAATTTAACCTCTTTATTTGTATTCGACTGTACCTTCACGCCAACTAATTGGGAGCCGCGATTTAAAACAGCGGATATTTCTGAACTGTTTTGTGGCCGGGGGGGTCACCTGGTTATTTTGAGTTTTGTATGAGTTGCATGACTTAAGTTCTGAACTTGAGTGCAGGATATGAGGGTGTGAAATATAAAACAAAGGTTGAGAACACCCACGTAACAAAGGAATTATAAGTTTAGTGAGCGTGGTACATCTGCACCCTTTAATACTTCGAGTTTTAACATCATTAAATGAAACGGAGCAAGGGAATTCAAAAAGGAACAAAGTATACAATTTTATACAAGACTTCCTTTTGAAGAAAGTCAAGATGATTAAAGTATAATTAGCTGAGGTTAGAAAAATATTCGTGACGAAAAATAAGACTGTTGCATTCAGACTAGTGTTAGAAGCATTTTTTATGAGAGGAATGTACGGCCATTTTCTTATTTTGTCCGATAAAAAGTGCGTTTGAGTATTTCTCATACATTTTTTCCGTTGATAAACCATAACGAATCACAAGGTTTAATTTTGTATATGACAAAAAAACTGTAGGTAATTTTGCGACGCAATATTTAAAACTGACATAACTTTGTGGTCTTTATTTTACCTTTTGGGCTCAATTTGATATTCCTACGTTTGTTTAATTCCGTAATAACGAAAAAAAGCATTGCATGAAATGATAAACAAGACCACAAAATATAGTTCGCTAGATTGTAGTCGCAAGTTATAGCTCGCCCTCGATTAACTTTAAGGTCCTAAATCTGCAAAGCTGCAGATTCTTAATAAGTGGAAAATGTAATCAGGTGCTCAACATCAACAGCCAACTGTGCAACTAGGGCAAAAAGATCATAAATAATAATAAAATTACCTCCCCGGGCAGAAAGTACACAATTTCCAACACGGTAATTAAGCGGCCACCATTAATATCTGATAACGCAATTAATTCCAACCTTCGAGGAATTTTCAATTTGCCCGAAAAGTTCACCTGTTTCGGGCAAAGTTACAATTTCAAAGATAAGGTAATCTCGTCAGCGTCCGTAATGTTGTTTAAATATTACCACCAGTATTTTAGGTTAAGAAAAACGTTGAATAGCTGCTACTATGATATTGCAGTTGTTTTATAAAATCCTTGAGTGTAATGTCAAGATCTAGATGTCTTCATCTTGATAGTTCTACAAAAAGTGAGGTCCTGGATAAGAGCTTCTGCATCACAGGCCATTGCAGAACGCGGGAAAATATTGTTCTGATTCGTCCATTAACTGACACTGATAGACCAGTCGAAAGCCAGTGTTGTCATTTTAACCAGCTTATTACTGCGTTCAGAAAACATAGAAATAATAACACCAGTGTTGCCATTTTACTTAGTCGGGGGCTGTCCCTCACTCCTGTGCTCACTGCACGTTCCTATGCATGGCGGACACTCCAGGCTGTACTGCCCCAACGGCATTCCGTTCTCTGTCCTTGTCCCGTCACGCCCACACCACTACCACAGCTATGGATGACCTTGTGGGATCGCTAGGTGTCGTTGGATGTGGTCTGCGCAGGATCTCACTCTGTGGTGAGCAATAAGGGAGGCCTATGATCAGCAGTCACGTCTGTGGCTGTTAAATAGATAGATGTTGATGGACAACCGTAAATATTGACAAACTAGGGCTTCGTTCGTGAAGTATATGTATCTATTAATTTAATGACAACTTTTGAAGCTATCAAATCATGACGGTAAAAAATATTTCATAATAATAAAATACCTACATACGTAATTAAAATGACGATTATGTGTTTTTGACGCGAATCTTTTTCATTTATAATTCTGTTTCTTTGCGCTTATACTCGTACCAAGCCTTACACTTTACTGACCATTAGAAGACCTTAGTGACATTGATATAAAGTCTACAGATGGTTACTTAATTGCGTTGCTGTTTGTGCGGTCAAGGAATTTAATTTGTCTACCTTGTCATAGTGACATTGATATGGAATCTCTATCGGCTTTCATATTGATTTTGACTGTAGCAAGTTACGAAATGGTATATAAATTAAATTCCTCGACTGTACATGCGTGTCACAAAATTCATACGACAAAGTCTAAAATGTTCCACACACTTTCATACCATACAAAATAATCCAAATAATAAATCAGTGCAAAAAAAGTGAGTGGAGCTAGATAGGTTCCCCTTGTTTTATATTTTGTTTTGTCCGAATCATGATTTAGCCGAATTCATAATTTGGCATAATGCATTTTTTTCTGAACACGTAAAGTTTTCAAGATTTTTATAAGACAAACAAAACCTAACCTAATGTATACAACTGGATAATGCCTTAAAAACTCCTGAAAATTTTACAGTTTTTGAAAAAACTGCAATATGCGAAAATATGAATTCGGCCAAATGATGATTCGGACAATCGAGGTTATGCCACATAAGGTGAACCCTTACAGATATAAGAGTGCATGGTATAAGAGTATTGCCTTTAGAGTTTCAAGGATAGATAACTTACTGTATTTTCAAGCGCCCGGTCCGTCCCCAAAAATGGAATTAAAGTACTGTTTATCTTTTCACCGCGACCGCAATTACAATTTTGTAAGTGAATTTGCGCGGATGGTTTAAGTTTTATCAAGATGGCGATGTCGGGGGGTAATTTACAAAGTAGCGACGCTATCTACCTACGAAAAGTCTACGGTGCTCGCGAAAAATTATACGGTAGCCAAGATAACGGTTAATGATAATGCGAACTTTGTTTGGAAATTGAGAACTAGGTTAAATATTACAAGCCAAGTTGTAAGGCTCTAAAAAATGTAGCTCAGTCTGAAATTTTTGCACTTCTAACGACATTGGAATATTTAAAATTAGAAAACTCATTAGAAAGTATGTAAGGTTGGAAGGCTTTATGGAATGAAATAACATTAAGTGGAAAAAAGATTCATTAATATTTATTTTTATGGATACCTACCGGGGACCATTAAAAAGAGAGGACTGTCATTTGCCATTACTTTGGATTGTGCCCCGATGGCAAGGAGTATTCAGGCAAAAACTAGATGGCGTTTTAAAATTAAACATTTAAGGATGTTATAATCAAATTGTACACAGAAATATAGGTACAGTAACAATTACTTCGTATACCATAACAAATAAATCGTAACATTTATACAGGGTGTCCCAAGAAGTAGTGATATACTGAAGCTGGGACGTAGAGGACCCAGAGGGCTATCTAAATCACCCCCATGTATGTTCCGCGATTTTTCGTATTTTCAGAGTTATGACTTTTTTTAAATTCTTCATCTATCGCCGAGTAAGATAAGATTGTTATTTATGGTGAAGTGAATTATTGCGGTAGATGCTTGATTTTTTTTGTGTGCTAAGCTGATAGATCGTCGATCGTTAGATCTTTGAATGGAATAAAAAAAAATTAAATGCCAAGAATGATAAAATTACCCAATAAGTTCACAAATTCAAGGGGCTTTAAAAAGATAAAACCACTGTGTTTGGCTTTTAAAAACTTGCTCTATCTATCAGGTAGCTACCCTGAAAATTTCATTTTATTATTCATAACACTTCAATCAAAAAATTGAAATCTAAATGTGGCAAGTGCAAAATTAAATTTCGAAAGTGCTTGTAACTAGGCCTACTTGAATAAAGAATATTTTGATTTGATTTGATTTAATTAACTTTCTAAATAAATTTCGTTCTACATCACGCATTGGCCATCAATAGAAAAAGAACAAAAAACAAAAGACGGTTGACGCATGAGAAAATTTTCACGTTGTTTGGTCATCGTTGGTACTTTTCAATAATTTAAAAATTGTGCTAATTGTTCGTTTCTCTAATCATTTTGGCTATTCATATGGACTTTGACTTGCATTACGATTTGGATGAGTTTTTTTACCTGGAATCGACGACTTGGCATTATTTAACTGGACTTGAGTTTGCGTGTAAGTGATCATGTTTACTTCACGTGACTACGCAGAAATGCATTACTATTACGGTTATGCTAGGGGGAATGCGGCGGAAGCTTCAAGGCTGTACCGGGAACATGTGGAACGAAGAGGCGGGCCTCAACCTGAAACGTTTCCTGACTATCGCATGATCTTAAGAGTACATAATGCGTATTTGGAAGGTTACATACCGGGTACCAGATCAGGCCGTATGGCCACTATGCCGGATCCTGATATAGTAGATGCAGTGGTTGAAGAAGTAGAAAGAGACCCGTCGACCCGTGTGAGAGTTATGGAACGTCGTACCGGACTTTCTAAATCTCAGGTACACCGTACACTACAGAGCGTAGGATATCATCCGTTTCACATTAAAAAAGTGCAACAGTTGAAACCGGAAGATTACAATCGGCGTATTGAATTCTGTCAGGAAATGCTGAGGAGACAAGCTGAAAACGAAAACTTTTTTAACCAAATCTTGTGGACGGGTGAATCCCACTTTAGACGCAATGGGATTTTTAATATGCACAATTCTCACTCATGGGCAATTGAAAATCCAAATTTAAAAAGGGAATCGACATTCCAAGATCACTTTAGTGTTAACCTTTGGTCTGGCATACTTAACGGTCAGCTAATAGGGGCCCTTTCAGCTGCCAGACCGCTTGGGCGGCAATGACTTTTTAAATTTTCTACGCGTCGATCTGCCCCTGCTGTTAGAAGATGTGGACTTGGAGACACGCAGAAGCATAGTACTGCAGTGTGATGGTGCACCATGCCATTTTGCCTTGGACGTAAGAAACTATTTCTATCAAAGATACCCTGAAAGATGGATTGGTCGTTGCGGCCGGGGTGACGCCTGCCTTATAGCCTGGCCTCCACGGTCCCCCGACCTAAACCCCATTGATTTTTTTGTATGGGGATACAACAAAGACCTCGTCTACTCAAGAGAATGCCGCAATTTGGACGAGTTAACCCGAAGATTGAGAGTAGCAGAAGAAACCATTAAAAATAATAGAAGTGCATTCAGACGTTTAAAAGACAACTTTTTCGGCAATGTCACACTTGCATTGAGCAACAGGGGGGCCATTTTGAAAATTTCTTGTAATTAAACACCTTGTAATTGGTTTTACTTTGTTTGTATTAATCATCATGTAAATTAAAATTTTGCACTTACCACATTTAGATTTCAATGTTTTGATTGAAGCCTTATGAATAATAAAATGAAATTTTCCGGGTAGCTACCTGATAGATAGAGCAAGTTTTTAAATGCCAAACGGTAACTATTTTTCATGTGATTTTATCTTTTTAAAGCCCCTTGAAGTTGTGAACATATTGGGTAATTTTATCATTCTTGGCATTTTTTTTTTTTTATTCCATTCAAAGATCTAACGATAGTAAATGTTACCATACTGAATTGGCCTATCTATCAGCTTAGCACACAAAAAAAATCAAGCGTCTACTGCAATAATACACGTCACCATAAAAAAAAATCTCATCGTACTCGGCGATAGGTGAAAATTTTAAAAAAAAGTCATAACTTCGAAAATACGAAAAACCTCGGAACATACATGGGGGTGATTTAGATAGCCCTCTAAGTCCTCTACCTCCCAGCTTCAGTATATCACTACTTCTTGGGACACCCTGTATTGTCACGCTTGAAAAGTTGAATAATTGTGAATAATAGTTTTTATACAAAGATGGCGTTGTACATATCGGGGAACGACTTTTGTGTATGAAAACTATCAGTCCTCTTGTTTTAGGCCATAATGATCCTTGTTACCTACTAAGGCTTTGCATGAAAGGTGCAAAACGTTAAAAAATACTTCATTAGAATGAGCAAAAAACTTCTTATATTTATATATTACTAGCTTCTGCCCGCGACTTTGTCCGCCTTAATTCGTTTATCGCGGAAAAGGGTACTTTTCCGGGATAAAAAGTAGCCTATGTCCTTCCCCGGGACTCAAACTATCTTCATACCAAATTTAATCCAAATCGGTTCAGCGGTTTAAGCGTGAAGAGGTAACAGACAGACAGACAGACAGACTTTCGCATTTATAATATTAGTATGGATTTTGTTGAAATAGGCAGGCATTCTAAGACACTAATTTCATACCGTTTACTTTTTTTGCGTAGGAGATATTTCGAGTGACGTCACTACTGACTGATATGGTTTGGCAAGGACAAATAAAAGTCAAATTTAAAAACACGAATAACTTAACCCTTTAATCATATTTTTGAAAGGTGCCAAATTACTTTGTATTATAAACGGCGCGCAGTCAACTTTGTAGTTTGCGTTCACATTGATTAAACTTTTAACATTTTAAAAAAAGGTCGAGCCTAAATTTAAAGAACATTTTAACCTAACCCAGTGAAAGTATAGGTACCTCCTGTCCTTGCAATTTGAACATATCGAAATATCTAACCATTGTAAAGTTGTTGAAATGAAACATTTATTCATATTCATATTCATTCATATTCATATTCTTTATTGCGTACCATGGTAATTATAAGGTGTTATAAAATATACAAAAGTATCACATGGACCCTGTAAGGGTATTGCAAAATTTCAAAAACTATATTCTTACTTAATATTTATAATCTTACATATTATATTTCTGTTACAAATTAACGCAACAGTATTCAAAAAATATTTTCAAAGTTACACAACAATTTTGAGTTTACGAGCATCTTTAACAGTTGACCTCAAAAAGTTCTTGTACAGTGTAAAAACATTTTTGTGCTAGGAATGACTTTAACCTTTTTGCGTATGTTTTGTCGTTTTCTTTTTATTTAAGACATTTAATAAAAAAATTGAAACGGAATGGTTGGAGGTCACTGAATCGAAATATATATTTAATGGATTCTTTGTACGTTTGTATATGTCGTTGTAGCTTCATCACGCCAAATCGGCTAAGCGGATTTCAAATTTTTTTGGTACATGAGTAGCTGGGTATCTTCAGATTGTTATACAATACTTTTTAACCGACTACGTTGAAAACTGCAAAAAAGAGGGGTTATGACTTTTTCTCCTCCGGGAACGAAATTGCCCACCTTCTAGTGTCGTTATAAATATGCGCTTTACTTAATGTGTGACCAATCGGTGATTTGGCAAACGTATTAACAGCATACCTTTATATTTCAGAACACCAAAGAAGGGGTTTCAGTGTATTATAATTAAATTTCAATCTTTTAAAAACCAAACTGACCCACGTTAATTTTGTTACACGCGATTTCACAGCTTAATGGCCATATTCTTATGCCCGAAAATAGAGGAACGATTGTAATGGACTAAGGGAATTCAGTTTTGATAAGTATAGACCTAAAAACAGAAACAATAGCGATATAAACGTGCGCCACATTGCAAACGACGGCAGTCAAAATAGCGCGCACCTGCCCGCTTATAAATAAAAACAATTAAATAAGAGGTGAGCTATTCTGAGGAATATACATATACAAATGGTTGTACTCTTGTCGGGTAGTCTCAAGTGGTCAAAAATTTCCTTTATAGAACGATTACATATTCGACTATCTGCAAATTTACCCAAATGATTTTTAGGTTAGTTTATGCCGTAGACCACTTGCGTTTTTGACCACTTGAGACTAACCCCTTTTATCTAGGCAGGAAGCCGATTTTTTACTTAACAGTTTATATCAGCTAGCTAGGAGTTCGAAGATTAAACATGTTATTATTAGGTACATACATTGAGAAATCGATACATGTATTGCGAGAAAAAATCCAGAAATAAATAATATCAACTATACCCGACTATTTGGAAACGGTTGTTCCGACTACCACCAAAAGTAATGACGACATTAGACTGATAGGTTTTAAATTGTATTATTCTTAACCTATTTTTGTGTCCCACTGCTCCTCTCCCTTTCCACTCCTCTCTATTTTGTGAAAAGTCCTACCAGTCCATTCAAAAAAATCATGATCACCCCATCATCTCTATCTTGGTCTGTCCCTGCTACGATAACCGTCTCGTACATGCTAGCTTGTGAGTAATTTGGCCCACCATTTATCGTCCATTCGGCACACTTACATGTACACTTGCACAGCCCAGTCCGATTTCAGTCCGCTCGGTCTTCAAGCCACTATCGACAATTCAGGTGTTGGAGCGAAGCTTTGTGCTAGGTATCATATCGTATCGGTGTTATTTACCGTATCGGATCTTCGGACACTCAGAATACTTTGTTCTATTTTCCTTTGACAAACCTTAAGATTAGACTTCTGAGTTTTAATACTAATATTATCATCATCATCATCATTTCAGTCATAGGACGTCCACTGCTGGACACAGGCCATCTCAACAGATTTCCACATAGGCTGGATAGAGGCGACCCGCATCCAGCGAGTCCTCGTAACCGTAAGCAGGTCGTGCGGCCACTTTGGGTTGACCACCTACGCTGCGCTTGCCGATACGGTGTATCCACTTGAGAACTTTTCTGCCTCAATGGGCATCGGTTATTCGAACTATGTGCCCTGTTCATTGCCACTTCAGTTTGATTACCCTGCTTGCTATGTCGATGATATTGGTTCGTCTGCACATCTTCTCATTTCTGATACGATCTCGTAGAGGTATGTTTCGATAGCTCGCTAAGTGACTCTGAACTTTCTTAAGAGGCCCATAGTTAGAGACCACGTCTCAGCTCCGTAGGTCTTCACAAATAGGAATCCTACCTTTTTCTCAAAGCATTTGAATTTATCTTTCTCTACGACAGCTGTTACCAAACGGACCGAGTCTCTGTCACCCGATCCTCAACCACAAATAGCCTCTCACCTGAACGTCAATCTAAATTGGCGCCGGATCCAGATACCTATGGGGCGTCAGCATTCCACCTGCCCATTAATTACCACCAAACCTCTAAATCAATCGTCCGGCCAACCTAGCTCCAATACTCCAGCTAATTTAGTTGCTCACCTTTACTTAACAATGCGATCGATAAATTGCGATCACCTCGCGCTGTCGTCGCCGTGCGCGCGCTCGGCGTGCTCGTGGCGTGCCGGTGGCGTGCTCGCGGCGTGCCCGTCGCGCGCTCGAGCCACGTGCGTGCCTGCCGCGCGCCGGCGTGCCGGGTTCTGTTAGGGGTGGTAGTTGTAAAAACTCGAGGAAAACAGAAAGGTGTTTTAGGTAAGTATATGTCTATAGTCTGTGGTACTGTAGCACTTGGAGGGATGGGTTGATTTTTATTTAGTTTTTTTGTGTTTGAAAGGTGGTACATCGATTCGATAGTAGGACTTAGCTTTGATTCAAGAAAATCGGGTCAGGCATTTAACAATTATCTATACTACCTATCATAAAGCTGTATAATTGAAATGTCTGCTACATTAATCATATTAAAAAAAAATTAAGGGACTAAGGGAGGTCATTAAATCGTTTTTTTTTTGTATGTGTCGTTGTGGCTTCATCAAGCCAAATTGGCTAAACAGATTTCAAATATTTCAAAACTGCCACTTATGAGTGAGAGAGTCATCAACAGTCCTGAATAATATTAAGAATAGTTACGAAGCCAAAATACATTCCATGTGTGTGGCAGCCCTGGATGCTGAGCGTGTCTGCGCGCCGCCCGCGCCTGCGCCAGCGCCGCGAGTGATCGGTGTCAACTCGCGCGCAATTATTAAGGTGACTGAGGAAATCGCGGGGAACTGTTTATTTCAACGACTTCAAAAAAATATTTATAATGGACCTGATCCCAAATTATCTCAATAGTGAAATGCTTGGCTGCGAAACCAAAAGCGTAGAAACAGAAGAAGATAAACCCTCAAAGTATAATACATATCGAAGAAAACAATAGGATCAAGTTTTGTCATGCAGAAAAAAACATAAAATTCTACGCCAACTAAAAGATGGCCTGGAAGAGCCAAGATAACCAAGAGAGTTTTATATGAAATAAACTGGTTCCTCTGATATTTTCTTCTGTTTCTGCGATTATTACTGATGTAAATAAAACAATTTAACGGATTATATGACCATGGAAAGCTGAAAAGCTTCCGAAACGTCGGGAACTCAAATGATATAATATACGCGATATAATTCGTTAAATTGTTTTATTTAAATAGTTCCATCTTAGTACTTTTGGACATGGACTTGACATATCGTTAATTTGTCATATCGTCTGTATCTGTCATATGTCTTGACATATTGTTAAGTTGTCTAGATATCTGGAATGCCCTATGCGGAAGTCACTTGGTTCGTATTGTGACAGGGAAGGAGGCAGGGGGCGGGAAATAGCAGTGATGCCCCTTTTTCCTTCTCGTTTATTTTGTAAATATGTCCCATAAAATACTACTAATATCAAGTTTATTAAGTCTTACTAACGCACTATGGAGTCCCTAGAGTCTGAACTAAATGATTATTTATTTTTAATTACATTTAATTTGTTGCGTACCAGTCATATGTGTACGGGAGATAAAATTAATTTAGTTTTAGTTATCCTGATCTAGCATCATAATAAAGCAGTAGGCCGTTTGAGGTTAATAAAGCTTTGCAGGCCTTCAAAAAGTATTATGATCAGAGCTCTGTAAAATTTTAAAGTCAATGCCATTTTTAGGACTAAGATGAATCTAACAACACTTACATCAAGATGCATTAAGCCGTTTAAGCTGTAGAGCGAGCAAAAAAAACATAACCCTCCTTGCGTCAGAACGCAATCAGATAAAAATACTCCGAGCACAAAAATATAGTCTTAACTTAAAACTGAAATTTATTTTTTGAAAATAATAAAATACTTTCCTGAAGCTTTCCCAATATTTTTGTTATGGCATACGCGATGCAATAAAACCTAATCAGACCGAAATAAATGGCGCACGAAAATAAACACCGGCCAGCTGTAAATTACCTGTTCGCTGATCGACAGCCTCGGCTGAGGGGGCTTGATACTTGAATAAAAAACTTTAGAATTAAACCACTGGCACTAATCTCTATTATACCAACCTGTTGTCTCCCAGGCAAAAAATGAATAGCCAGTTTTGCCGACGCATATTGGCGTCAGTGGTAGACAACAGTTAGGGTGTATTAATATTTGACAGCTAAATATGAGTACGAATTTGAAGCGCCCCCAGCGATCAGTGAGTGTCCATTGAACCAATTTTGACGTAAACTATTCTAAGAAGGTCATATTTGACAGCCGATTTAGATCAGCGGGCGTAACGTTGCTTGCAAAGCTTAAGGTCCTGGGTTCAAACCCTGAACAGGCAAATTTGTTCTCTCTGAGTCGTGGATGTTTTCTATGTATATAATTAAATATATCTATTTAATATATAACCGTCTAGCACTCATAACACAAGCCTTAGAGCTTACCATGTGACTAGTTCGATTTATGTAAAAATTGGCGAGTTTCATTTATTTATTTATTTATCTCGATAATTTTGCTATCGATATTCAAATTAGTAATTTTCTATTGCAATATGTAAATATTACGAATATTCATTGTATTTTATTTTTCTTGGCTTAAATCAACCAATAATTAAGATATTCAAATAAAGCATCATTTAGAAAGTTTTGTTTTTTATGATTAGATACCGGCCGATTTAATCGTTTTAAAGTCACCTTATTTATTCCATGCCCACGAAAATAGCGGAAGTCAGGTTCTGCAAGTTTTATGACTAGTGTAATTTCAAGCTTGAGACGAGCGATATTGACGAGTTAGATGTCGCATTTTATAGTATCTGCGCAGTGTGTGATGAAGATGAATTTTAGAATAGTAAGTATTCCTAGTCACCCCCACTTACAGACGCTAACTTAAATGCTATAAGTGGTATAGCGAACGATCGATTTATTCGTCGCAGATGTCGACTTGCGGACATCACTAATTTTATTTTTTTCCATGGACACTCGTATCTACCTACCAGTGCCTACGCCCCAAAATGGCGATAATCAAACACGTACAAACATAAGTTCACAGCAGCCAGTCGAGTGGTAATATTATAGAGGTCAGTGAGCACTGGAGATGACAAACCATCTCATTATTTAACAAATTTTGCGTAAACTTTAAGCGGGAGGCAAACACGTTCAGTACACTACTGAGATTTCATCCAGTGACCTTTAAAGTTTAATATTAGTTTTGCTTTTAGGAAAACAGCTCGTAGTAATTGAATAAGCATCAAGACTGTTCCATCCCGATGTTCCGGCCATGTGGTTCGCGTCGCACGCGCAGCGCGCAATCACCATTACCTGCGCGGGTATTTTTACAGGCGCGCTTGCGCACTCGACGCTCTATTGAGGTAAACTGTTAGGCGGAGGCGATCGTAAACAAAAATATATTAGCGTAATACAAGTTACCCGCGATTTTGCAATGAAAGACATTCAAGTGTCTTGCGGGCTATTGGTTCACTAAAACCTCAGCTCCTGAAAGAATATAGTTAAGGAACTCCTTAATGATGGGTAAGATTAATTACGAAAACTGTGCTAAAATCTGACATTTAACTAGTGTCATCTCAGTCATGAGTGCAATGTGCCTTAAAGGAATCGCTCCCTTATTTAAGCCCAGAACAACGAATCAACGATGCATATCATTGATTTAAACTTACACGATCTTCACTCATTATTACAACACAATAAAACGGTAAAGTTTCTTCGGGACCTGGACGTAACGCAACGTCCGAAACGTCGAAGAATTACCTTACCAATGAAATGTAATTAAATAAATCATATTTATACGCAATTAAGCCCCGTTTTGTTGTTGTGATAATGATGCATACCTATGTTCGTGATCGTGATCTCGTTTTTAAGGGTTTCGTAACCAAATTGGCAAAAACAGAACCCTTGTATAGTTTCGTCAATCAAAAAAAAAAAAAAAAAAAAAAAAAAAAAAAAAAAAAAAAAAAAAAAAAAAAAAAAAAAAAAAAACCCTTGTATAGTTTCGTCCGTCCATCCGCCCGCCCTTATGGCACAAATATTTTCTCAAAGCTTAAAGATAGTGTACATTGATGAAATTTGGCGTACAAGTCTTGTATAAACCAGTACTAAGTTTGGTAGTTAAATAACAAAATAAATATTTCTAGGGACGCATGTAACCGAAGCCGAAAAATTTTTTTTCAACAAACATGAACTCGTGGTGCATATTTTGACAGTTCTCTTAAAAACAATTTTAGGTAACTAAATATTTTGTAGGGTTCCGTGGCCAAAATAATATAAGGTCTTGCTAGATCACCTGAAGCGAGGGAAGGATACAAGCCACGGGTGATGTGCATGACTTCGACCTCGTCCGTTAATGAACCCCCTTATAATAGTACCATTTCCAAAAATATCAAAAACCTTATTATAATTGAGATGAATTTTGATATCTAACAGAATATGGAGAAAATAAAAGAAAAAGAACAAAAAAGAAAGGACAAAGTGGAATATGCAATAAGCTGGATATTACTCTACCGACAAGACCCTTAAACAAATAAATAAGACACAAATCAAGCTAGTCCCAAACTAAGCAAAGCTTGTAAAGCTTGTACTATGGGTACAAGCTTTGCTTAGTACCAGGCGACGATATAAATACATAATATATAGATAAATTATAATATTTAAATACATAGAAAACATCCAAGACCCAGGAACAAAGATTAAATATATATACACTTGCCCTGGCCGGGACTCGACCTGGACCGCCAGCTTAGGTGGATGAAGATGGTGAATAAAAACAGTCGAAGGGTATTAAATGGGTAATTAAATGGTAGTCTGAGTAGGTACCGCTATCTTCGTAATTATAGTATTAAAGCAGCAATGCACAGTGCCCTATATTTGTTATGCTATTCAAAGCGCTGTATAAAGTATTTGTTGTTTGTTTACCGTAACCGAATACCTGAAAATTGAAAACAATAGTTTACAATTGTATTGTGTTTCGTGATAAAAATAGGAGTAAAGTCATGCCATTTTTACACGACCACTCCGTTTTATCTCACAGTGGATCACCTGAAACGAAGGAAGAAAACAAGCCGCGAGTGACGTGCGCCACTCCGGCCCCGCGCCTTTAATGAGCCTTCTAGTGATGGGATTATTTAGAAAATAATCAATAAAGAAAACATTGATATCGAGCTAAAATTTGTTATTTTAATTGACTCTTTCGGGCGGCCCCGTTAAGGTGGGGTGATCAAGTCATTACAGATTTGACCGAACTTCGGCAGATGGAATGGCGGGAGGAAGCTGAAGATAGAGGCAAATGGCGATCTCTGTTGTCGGATGCCAAAGGTGCGTCCACATTTGTATCATTTGCCCGATCAGATCTTCGTCCCGTTGCATGATCGCGTGTCACGATCACGCGTTTAGACGTTGCGCCGATCCGATCGCTCGAAACCCCATGTTGCTACGCGTGTCACATACTTTGATCGGCCGAGCGTGGCGTGATCGCCGCGCCGACAGTGAGCGTCCAAGCAGCGCGATACGCAGTCATACCACGCCACGGTGATTGGATACGAGCAAATGGTACAAGTGTCGACGCACCTCAAGATCCACTTCGGGTCGTTGAGTCAGCGCAGTAAGTAAGTAATTGACTCGGTGGAATGCATTTGATACTAAATACGAATATATTTCTTATTTCTGCAGTAAAGCAGAATTGAATTGTATTCCATTAATTTATTTTGTTTTATCAAGAAAGGATTAGGATATCTTAGATCTTAGGACTGCATATCTATAAGCATTAAAGGTTTTGAATATATATCAGCAGCATAGAAAAATGATCATCCATAAAGTTTTCACTAAGTGATCGTTCTTTGGCGATAAGATTCTTTGTTTTCTACTTCGTAGTTGTATTTTTATTGTCATTGTGTTGTGTTGTAGAGGTCATATCGCATATGATCTATATCCGACAGTAAGTTAGGTATACGATTAGTTTGCTTCGTTATTTTCAGGGAGTATTTTTCAATCGTATTACATTCAAAATTGTATTCACTGTATTTATCATCATAATCTGACATTTGGAAGCGAAAAACGCTAATATTAGCTTCTCACCTCGATTTTTACAACATCCCGTGTGCAAATGGACCGGCTGCCTGAATGACAGCTGATGTACAGTTTGTTAAACATAAATCAACGCGAATCCGGTACGAAGATGAATTAAACGCAATCTCTAATAAAAGGTAAATATTTTGTGGAGTAATTGCAACTGAATTTTCTTGAAGATATTTCACAAGCTTGTACCTATTGTCGTTTTTTGTCTATTTAACTATTAAAGTAAGATTTGTGTTACTAGTTTTTGCATGACTTCGTCCTTTTGCCAGGTGGAGGTCAAACTCATGATTAATGATGGGCTATTTCTGAAACATTTCATAATTTTCCTAAACTGTGAAACATTTTAGGTGTAGAAACATGTAAATAGGTATTGATAAAAGTCGGGGATGTCAACGTTAAAACCAATTTAAGGTTATTATAATCAGATAACCCAGTGGTTCCCAAACTGTACGCCGCGACGCCTCAGGGCTACTAGGTCTACCTACAGGGAATTCAATCCGTAACAAAACTGAACATCATCTATCGATACTATGTTAAGTATACCACATCCCTACAAACCCATCAGGGTTGTCACAAAATGAAATTATACAACGATCCGCACACACTCCTGCTATACACTCGACTGTTTATTCTTTCCCAACAACCCCCAAATCAAACCAAAGGCAACCGTCTCTCCTCCCAACAAGTACTAAGTAAACTGCACGTCTGTATGGCTAAGCTAAACTTAAGACAACCTGTTTCACGAGTGAGTAAGCCCTTTTATCTCAAGGTGACACAGTGCGGTTTATTATTTCTGCTGAGATATGTCGTGTGGTAAACTTAGATACGTGGAATTGCTTCGTTTATTTGTATGGATATGGACAAAGCGGGCTTAAAATAACGATATTGCGAGGCAGCCCTAATTGGCGCTATTTACTTTGGTTTATTATTTTATGCTCTTTGAAACTGTCGCCAGCTCGTACGTGTGCACATTTCGTTGTACTATGTCTTTAGCTGGTATTGAATGTATAGTTGCTTACAATAATTATACATAGATGGAGGAGCATCATCAAAAAGAATTTGACCTCCCATCAAGAGAATCACGACCCTCAGTATAATGAGGAACACAACACGTGGAGGAGTGACAATAATCCTGAGGCACCTAAACTTATTTTTAAAAGCAATGAAACATTAAAACAAAGTCGAAGTTTGTCGAACTTCGATAGAAAAGTGGCAATATTCTATTTGAGAATTTGTTTGGTAGCGTTCCACCTTCTTATTCCTGAAATTTCACTACAAAAGATAAATAGAAAAACGATCAGTCCATAAGGACGACCACTCGGAGAAGAGTCTCCGATATAGAAGAAAATATTATCCTCTACTTAATTTGAACATCGTGCAGACAACAACCAAAGTAGATGACCTTTATCACAGCACAACTAAATGAGCTTTAATCGCGTATATATTAGTTATTTAATTATCTGTATCATTGGTAATTCTTCAACATTTTGGAAGTCGCAATGTCCAATGTCTCCGTCGTCTCATGTCAATGTTCATCGTCCAAAGTCTCGAAGTCAATTAAATACATATTTATACTGGATTAAGTCCCATTCAGTTGTCTCGAAATCCATACTAATATTATAAATGCGAAAGTGTGTCTGTCTGTCTGTCTGCCTGTCTGTCTGTTACCTCTTCACGCTTTAACCACTGAACCGATTTGGATAAAATTTGGTATGGAAATAGTTTGAGTCCCGGGGAAGGCATAGGCTACTTTTTACCCCGGAAAAATACGCGGGCAGAAGCTAGTAATAAATAAATATTACGGGACAATTTAACACAAATTGAACTGGTCCCATGGTAAGCTCAATGAGGCTTGTGTTATGGGTACCTGACGACGATATATTTAATAGATATATATTACTTATATACACAGAAAACATCCAAGACTCAGGAACAAATATTTATGCTCATCACACAAATATTTGGCCTTACCGGGATTTTAACCCAGGACCTCAGCTTAAATAATGTGTTAAGATTGTTTAAATCCAGATTATCTTTGTTACAAGGTGATATTAACGGTGATTTTTTAGTCACTGGCCATATTGAAGCACTCGAATGTGCGTGACTAACGTGTTTTTCCTTTTAATATCTCCTAGGACATTTTAAATCAAAAATAAAATTATCACTAAGTTATCTCAAAAACATTGAACTTTATTGTCACCTACGTACAATGATGGCCCTACTTCCGCTCCATATTATCAGTGGAGGTCATCAGGCTTGTTTACATTTGTCGTAATAGGGTGACCACGTTTCGTGGGAAATACTTAAAAAAAACAGTTATTCTTTTTTCTTTCGAAAACAGATTCCTTAAGAGTATTAATGGTAACCATATATCTCTTGTGGTCTCTCGAACGAGAAACGTCGTCGCATCAGTTGCATTCCTTGATCATTCCAACACCAATTAATCTAGAAGTTTTAATTCGCACGCCTGACAAAGCACCTCATGCATCACCGGTTAATATCATTAGTAATAGAAGTGTAATTAATAGTGACTATTAATAGTAGTGAAGCGCACGCGCGACTACTTGTAGTAGTCTAAAGGATAAAAAGGCGTACAAGCTGGTTGTAACTTGTTTCTTCGGAAAACTTTCCATCGAATACTTCATTTCGTTGGTATATCATTTCATCGGAAGCATTTTTCTCTGAAACCGTTAACATTTTAGGATATTATTATATAAAACCGGCCAAGTGTGAGTTGGAGCTTCCTTCATACCAAATTTCAAGATTTCTAGAACAACTGGAAGTACCCTACCAATTTTAAAATGTGTCGAAATATACGTTTTTTGCGGCATAAACGGCTGTATCTTTTTTACGTAAACTTAGAAGTTTGATTTATTCACAGCTTCAAGGGACCGTAGATTTGAGTATATAGTTTCAATTTCAACTTGATACCTCCACGTATTCCTGAGATAAAGGGTTTTGATTGACAGACGGACGGATAACAGTGATCCTATAAGGGTTACGTTTTTTCCTTTTGAGGTACGGAACCCAAAAAACAACAAACAAAACAAAACAAACGTTCACACTAAACAGAGTGGTCATGATCATGGGTCGTCTACTTCTTTAGTTGCTGGTTTCGCGATTCTTCTCCACCGCCCTCTGGTCATTGTATACCGAGCAAACTCTGTCTGTCTGTGGAGTCTTGGTGACAGATTTGATGGTATTTGTCCATGGGGTTTGTGATCGACCACGCCTTCAATGGGGTACTAGACGGACAGATCAGATCAGTTCCTTTTTATAAACTGTCAAAACGGTCAGAAAGTATGAAGTTTGAAAGGAATAAAGTTTCATGACGTCATAATTCTATACGCTCAAATTGCCTCCTTATTTAAAGTTTTTGATCATTTTAAAATCGCCAAAAGCTTAAAAATAAGTATTCATGAATGTTTTCTACATATTTTCAGAAATAACATTTAACTGCAAGCGTGACATCATTTATGTTGACTACAGGAAAGTACCCAATTCTGCTCTGGTTTACCTCGCTCCATTGAGTTATTTTTGCGGGTAACGTGTCCAAAGAATCTGAGAACACCGAGAGAGATGGAGAAGTATCGCAAAAGATCCAAATATAGAAGAGGACAACCAATAACCACGACTACTCTGACAAAAGTTTACGACTACGATGAAGAATTCCGTAAGTGATGAAAGTTTTTGTTTTATGTTAGGTTCTTTAAGTACAGTTGTATTATTAATTTTATTGTAGGTAAAAAATAATGATAGTCCATGTGGACTGCGCCCGCGTCGCTATATATTCCCGCGCGTCTAAACAAAGCGCTGTACATTGTAACGCAAATGGCAGACACGGTGCTCAGGCGTAGGGTTCTTAGAAACAAACTTAAGGACATAATAGAAGCGGCAATCTGACTATAATTGTGTAAAAGACAAGTCCTAACTAACTATTTCACTTTAGAAATGTCCAGTAAACATTTATATATACATATTATATAAATGTCCAGTAAACATTTGAACTTGTATATCTAGAAACTAGCATTAATTAACCTTATGAATTAATGTATATTTATTTTGCTTACTATGGGTGTAAGTTGGTACAAATCTAATAACATGGTCCACCATAATCTAATTAGATAAGCATGCAAATATACAATCTAATTTGTTTTAACAGTCAAATAAAATACAGAGGCCTTACACTCACTAAAAACAACCTAGATTAAATTATTGTTTATAATCTTATGTTACTAGATTTCATAATAAAAACTCATTTATGGACTACACGCACAATAGGGTTGTGCTACTTACTGTCTGTACACAAATAAAATTAAAATTTTGATGCAAAATAACAGACCCTAAAAAAACAATTTTCAGTTTGATACCTTACGCTAGATTGTTTTGTGAGCCTTTAAAGTTGGGTGGGAATGTCTATTTTTGAAATATGGAAATATTAAGAACTAATAATACCATTGAATAAACCCATGAAATGTACGGTAACTTTGGTTATGAAGCAGTTTTAACATAACTGCGGAACAAAGTTCTTAATTTCCCCGTACAAGGTAAGTGTGACGTCACACGTTCCTTGGCTTAGTATGGAGCGTTTTTTGAGAAAGTCCAAAAATGAGATTTTGACATTGCTGAAATGTAATTTTAACGTTCTTGTATCTAGATGAGTTTTATTTATTGAAGTAGTTTTTCACCAACATTTCTATTATTGAAAGTCGTTGTATAACATAGCACAGAAAAATGTTGTCAAAATTGTCTTCATCCCTATTCACATATCCATAAATACAGTTTCTTCTTAAATTGTGTTAAGAGAACATTGTCATTTGGACTTTTATTAAATATTTTAACACACATTAAAATAATCGTTTGTCTTTAGGGATTTCATAAAAGTAATTGCTTTGCTTGCATTATGCATAATATATCCTATAATCATGCGGAGTATTAAAAAAAAACGTAGTAATACTTTGCATAATATATCTTGGTCTGTTTTAACTTACATTTTTGACACCAGTTTTCAAATATACGATTTTTTTATTTCGAAAATTAAGTATATACTCGGAATTCAACTAGAAAGAAAACAATGTCCTGTTCACTTTACACTAATTTTCAGGCAATTCCTCAGTTTCCAAATCCCTCCTTTTAACACCAAACGAGTAAATCTGGAAAATCCAGTTAACCTGTTGATTTAATCGTCGATTAGTCTTCATTACTCGGCTTAGTCTAACTAATAGTTACTAATGGCGTACCATGCAACACAGGTCTTTAATGCACTTCGTATCTCCCTTAATTCCACACACATTAGGTTGAGTTTGGTTTGTTTGGGAGATAGTGGTGTAAGGAAGAGTAACTGATGTAGTACCTAGGCGACAACAGCCGGCTTAGGGTTGTCAGCCGATAGTAATTGCTACATGTTGCGGGGCAGCCCTGCAGGTGGATTAAGTTATTGGTTGATCTGCCGTATAAGCTGTGTATGATGTGTTGCAATAAACAGCAATATACAATAACAATTAATTATAAGCACGCGCTTATGTTTGTAAAGTACTTAAATATAAAGATTGAACTTTGACCCAGTCCATTATATATTTGTTTTATTATACACTAGAAGATGCCGGCAACAAGAAAAAGTCATAATCCCTCTTTTTTCTTCGGCGTATTTGGATAAAAAATATCCTATTACTGCGGATACCTAGTATCTGAAGATACCCCAGCTACCCGTGTACCAAAAATAGTTGAAAACCGTTTAGCCGATTTGGTGTGATGAAGCCACAACGACACATACAAACATTCAAGAGATCTAATGAAATTACTTTTCAGTCTAGAGATCTCCATCTAGTCCGTTGCAATCATTCTTTTGAAAATATCTTCGATGTACAGAAGTTTCAGTTTTACAAATTTATAATAGTATAGATGTGAGTGTACGAGTCTATAGGGATATTTACTATCTTCAGGTTTATATTTTCAGGATTTTGTTCAAAGTCTTTCCGGTAAGGAAGAAAGTATATAACAACGAAAATGTAAACTACGGAGAAAAAGCGTCAAAAAGTCGTATTAAATGCGAAATGAGGTATAGGCACTAACATCCCTTTCGACGCATACAAACAAAAACGCGAAAATCGCGCAGTTCCAAACACGCAACCTACCAAATACGTGATCCGTCAAAAATGTATTAATTGGCCTTTTGCGTTTTTGGTAATTTACGGACATGGTCATTTACGAATTGACAAGTTTAAAAACGCGATTCACCAAAACTTTATGAATTGGCTATTTGCCCTTTTGGAAATTTACAGACATGGTCATTCACGTATTGAAGAGTTTATAAACACGCGATCTGCCAAAAAAATATGAATAGGCCTTTTGCATTTTTGGTAATTTACTGACATGGTCATTCACGCATTAACGAGTTTAAACTCACGATCTGCCAACAATATGTAATCTTTTTTTACGCTTTCTTAAGTTTGTTTTCTTTTTCAATTTTGATTTTCTATTTTAACTAATAACATAAATTGCTATGTTTGCCAGAATTAATCAAGAAAGTCTACAAACGGTAAAAAAACAGACCAAGACCTTTACATTTGAAATGAAGTGCGATAGTTATCGTTATCACTATAGGTACCTACTAGTCTAGCTAGTCAAGGCATGGCTATTTTATACATGCACAGGCTCTTAAGTAGATAATCTAGATTGTCAACGGTGCTTACCTTACTAAAGGTCTTATCACGCTGGTCCAGAAGATGATCGCCACTAAAGAACGTAGTCAATGAGTAATATGCCAAGATCACAATACTCCAGGTGTACCTAGTAAGCTAAAATGTCAGCAAGCATTGACAGATGGCCGCCGCCCGCCCGTGGCGGCGCCAGCGCCGGTGTTTCTGCTGCATTTGCATCAGACGCTACGCCCAATAACCGGAATATAATTAGTCACAACCTTTCTTAAGATCGAGAGGTCCACTGCTGGATAATGACTACCCTTCAATAATGATTGGTCAACAGTTTTCTGTTATCTACTCTGTTTAAAGATCTATTGGACTATGAATAAAGATATATGTATGACTTTTTTCGTTATATTTAGTCACACGTGCTATTTTTATTTTGGATTATTTGTTCCATAGCTTTATTCGTACCAAGTATAACCAAGCACCATTAAAATAAGAGGACTGACCATCTCCATACAAAAAGCCATTCCCCGCTATGAACAACGCCATCTATGTGTTAGAATTATTTTTTACAATAATTCAACTTTGCAAGCGTGACACAGTGTTTAAATGTTACGATTTATTTATTATTAGCAATTTGCGAAGTAATTGTTACTATAGTATGTTTTTTATTCAATTATAATAACATCGTTAAATATTTAGTTTTAAGCGCCATCTAGTTTTTGCCAGAATATCTCCTTGCGATCGGAACCCAAAATATGGCAAGTGTCAGTCCTCTTGTTTTAATGGTCCTTGGTATAACAAACTTAAATTGATGACACGTTTGGTTCACTTGGTTGCACAACGGCCTACGAAGCTGGCAGTCCCGGGTTCAAATCCCGGCCAGGGACAAGTGTTTGTGTAATGAATGTTTTTACCTGGGTCTTGGATGTTTTCTCTGTATTTAAGTATTTCTATTTATCTATATATGTCGCCTACTACCCATAGAACAAGTTTTGCTTAGTTTGGGACTAGGTCGATTTGTGTAAGATTGTCCCTGATATTTATTTATTTATAAAATTTACAGGTTCAAAATAAGCATCTTTTCCGTCCCATACTTTATGTAAAAAAACCGGTCAAGTGCAAGTCTGATTCACAAACGACACTTGTATCATCAACTTGGCGATAGGCAAACTTGATACGTTGATCCGTGAAAGGACAGCCAACATTCATTCGTACCTATAATATGGGTAAAGATTGATTGTCAGTCTATTTAAAACTGCACAGAATATCAGTTGTGCAAGCAGCAGTGTCGGGTTTCTCGGCTCGAGCCAAATGCAACAGGAAAGATGCGCGCGCCGGCCGACGGCAGTCTGTCACCGCGCACATGTCAGCTTACAAAGTTGTGTTTTGCCTACTAGAAAATTCATTCAGTTGACACTCTCGAAAGGTGAACTCAAAAACTGGAAAGAACTTGGTTTGGTATATTACTTATTGTATTTGTAACTTTTGAAAAATATTTGCTTTGGAATAGCGTAAGGGGCTAAGATCTTTTTATTCCAAAAATATACACTACACGATTACCCACAAAGAAAAAAATGATACGCAGGCAAAAATTGCTCTAAAGCCCGTCAAAAAAAGGAACCCTTATGGTACGACTCTGTCTGTCTGTCCGTCTGACTACTACAGCGCTATCAAGAACTACTTATGGCTTAAGGAACTACCTATTTAAAATTTTGAGTAGTTAAAATGACTAGCCCAAATGTATTGCATGAAACATTTAACAATGTATTTTTATTTTCTATGAAAAAAAAGCTATACGAGGCGGGTCAAAAATTGTAAGTCTAGCTCAATCCGAAAAACTAAACTTTTTTTTATACTACAAAATGTACAAAGCAAGTAATAAACAAGCGGATGGCCTGCTTGATGCTAAGCAGTCACCGCAGCCTTTGAACGCTTGTAACACCAGGGCCATTACGTGCGTGTTGCTGACCCTATCATTTTTTGAATCTCCAAAAATCATGTTTAAAAAACCCGGTTAAGTTAAATTTTCCCTTAATTTCTATGCGACGCCACAGATACCAGAGGCAAGTTTAACAGGCCAGTTAAGTCGGAATAAGTGAAAGTTTGTACGGAACCCTCGGAGCGCGAGATAGACCCACACTTAGCCGGTTTTCTATGATTTTGAGTTTGGGTCGTACCATTCTAAGATTATGCTCGGCTAGAACGTATGGCAATAAAAGACATCACCACACGCGACAGGTGCGTGCGCGCAGACGATTTACCGCTCGTGTGTTAAGAGTTTTACGGTTATGGACGCCAGCTAATTAGTCGCTTCCATAATTTTATGCGATTGTACATCGTGGTCCCGAAAGTTAATAATGTGATCCAGAAAATTGCGTAAATTGCTTAAAAATATGAGATTTTGAGATAGGCGGTAGCAGTGGCCAGCCAGAGGAGACGAGCAAATACCCTAAGCAACAAATTAAATAATTATTTTTATATGATGAACTATGAAATTAAAAAGAAAAACTGGCCAAGAGCATGTCGGACCATGATCAATGTAGGGTTCCGTAGCCTTTACTACAAAGAAATGCACTACAAATGAATAAAGTACGATGTCAAAAAGTGCATTAGCAAAAAAGCGAATCGTCTTGTCACATACGTCCTTTTGCTAAGAAGCGCAGTTTTTCGGCAATAACACAAAAACGATATATCCGATCATGTTAAAAAAAATATATTTAAAGTATTTATTCAGTTTTACTTTGTATTTTTTTCATATTTTTTGAACATACGGTTTAGAAGATATTGGACAGAATTTGTGCAATTTTCAGTACACGTGTAGCTGGGTATCCAGAGATGGTTATAGGATACTTTTTATCCGACTGCGCTGTCTATAAAAGAGGGGTTATGACTTTTTTCCTCCGCGAACAATGTTGCGGGCGCCTTCCTGTACTATTATAAAGTTATGAAAATGAAATATTTGTATATCGGAGATAATTTTCAAAAAAATGATTCTAACAGACTATTTAGAGGTCACTGAATGGAAAAATATAGTTTTTGTGTTTTATGTATGTTTGTATGTGTCGTCGTGGCTTCATCACTCCAAAACGGCTAAATGGATTTTAACTATTTTGGCACACGGGTAGCTGGGCATCTCTAAATGGTTATAAGATACTTTTTACTCTACTAAAAGAGGGTTATGATTCTTTTCCCTTCCGCTGAAGAAGTTAAATCTTCTATTTTTTAAATAAAATAGTAAGCACTTCTGGCGCATGTGTAAATGTCTTAACACATTAGGCCCATCGGACATGTATGTAAACCTTTATTTGTTTTCTCAAAGTGGGTAGTTGGCACAAATTGTAACTTTGATAGAGTTCTTTTTTCTCAGTTGGCTCCGTGAAATCGCAAGTTGTATGAATGAATGAATGAATGTAGTTTATTCACTAGAATATATAGTACATATACAGGTGTTACAATTATTGTGATTAGCATGGCCATAATGAGTTCAGCCACTATGTAGTGGCATGTGAAAATTACAATGGCAACATAAGACTAGGTACATATTGCCTAAGAAAAAATAAATAAAATACTTGTAGAGCTTCCGAAACGTCGGGAACTCAAATGAGGTAATATACACAATATAATCCGTTTAAATTGTCTTATTTATATAAGTATACGTGTGTCGCCATGGTAACTGTTAGAATTTGTATTCCAGTCGGCGTAAAGGTAGTCGTTACCATTATCATAACCACTCGGCTAATGGGCAAATAACTGTTTTACTGAGTGAAAATGTAAGGTGCGAGCCAATTTAATATGGCGTACATTTACATGGCGTAAAATGTGAAAGATGTTAACACAACTACTATTATTGCTGAGCATGGCCTAGCCACGTCAAGCCCAAGGCACTATTCGTGTTTTTAAAAATTAAAACCCCACTGTCATTTATACAATATTTAAAATGACTTTGACAAATGTCCCATTTTTAGGCTGTAGGGCCTTACGAGACTAGGTAAGCGTAAAGCAATATATATAGAGGACTATTCTACAGACAAAAATAGATGTCTCTAAACAGAGACCAAATTTCCTTTTATCACGGTTACACGGTTCTTATAAGAAGGCATATCAAACGTATGTAAGTTGTTTTAAAAAACATATTTTGCTTTTTTTTCTATTTTTACTTTGATAGGTTTCAATAAGTTTTCTTGGAGATATGTCAAGATCGTGGGAAAGCGATAGATGAGGGCTTACGACCGGTCATTGAGGAGATCCTTGATGAAATAATGAAATGTTGAATGAAGTACCCGTCTTGAAAGGAGGTCGTACATATAGAAAAGTTAGGAGAAGGAAGTATCATCATCAGCCCTCCTCCGTTCACTGCTGGACCTATGTCCAAAACCCTATATAT
Source organism: Hedya salicella (assembly GCA_905404275.2). Lineage (NCBI taxonomy): Eukaryota > Metazoa > Arthropoda > Insecta > Lepidoptera > Tortricidae > Hedya > Hedya salicella. The sequence goes on along the minus strand of FR990102.1, from coordinate 26,585,942 downwards.
TACCTTCCCTATATTGGAAACAAAAAACTATTGGCCTAGGCGTAGGCCTAGGCCTATAGTTTTTTGTTTCCAATCGCTGCCAGCCACTTATCTTATGTCGTCGCTCCAACTTGCTGGAGGGTGCCCTACACTAACGTTTGCCAAGACGCGGCCCGCAGTCTCCACTGCAGAACACGTTTGCCCCAACAATAGTCAGTTCTACGAGAGATGTGACCGGCCCACTGCTACTCCAGCCTGCTAATCCTTTGGGCTATATTGAAAATTTGGGATGTATCTACGAGTAATCTGTTTAAGTGTTTATCCGTTAGGGATCCGGTCACCTACGGCCACATTTTTTAAGCGGCCACTTTCCGTGATCGGCCACCTCACCCATCGGCCATTTCCCTTGAACGGCCACTTGTCTCTCGATTACAGCCTCATTCCTCGAACGGCCACAATCCGTAAGCGGCCATTAGGGAAAATAAATGATTTTTTATTTTTGCTTTATTAAAAGCTCATTCATGTAACAAACAGTAAACAAAAATAATTTTTCGAATAACTATAAAAAACCCCAAGATATAAGCTATCAAACATTTCATTCTATCTCTTTCTAGCAAAACGGAATTTAATATGGAGTTTATATGGCCGGCGTAGACTATGACGTAACAGTACATGTCGGACCTCTCTGTCAAATCTCCGTCTGATTAGCAGTTTAAAATGCCTATATCATGCGTATTTCTTGGCCGATTTTAATTTAAATTTCACTGTTTGAAAGCACTTAGCAGGAACGGATCTACGCTACATTTCCTTCTCAAATTGTGCAATTTTGCCTACGCTAAGTTGTATCCGTGTTAAAAGCACAGCGTAAATTATAATAAACAACATTGTACGCGTGTTTGTATGACGACAGCAGTTTAACCGAGGTGGTTAATCTTGTAGTTTATATCTGAGAAGGAGAGATTTAGATGGACGCCGCATGAATGAAACGGTTGATATAGCATTAATGGGTTAAGTGCTTGAGATAAATATAAAGAATTATAACATAAATCATGATTTGTAAAGTTATAAATTAGATTTTAATATATGCTAATGACCCAAAATATTTGATGTCCGTCCTCTAAAATTATCTAGAAAAGCATTCTAGTCCTTCTTACTTTGAATGAGCAAAGTACCTTATTTTTGAAGCATTTTGAGAAATATTTCGGTCGGTGCTGTCAATAAAAATGTATTAAAAATGAAAGTCATCGCCATTAATAGGGTTCTATAGCTCAAAAGGAAGAAACGGAACTCATAGGATCACTTTACTGATACTTATAGGATCACTTTATTGTCCGTATGTCTGTCAAAACCCTTTTTCTCAGGAACGCGTGGAGGTATCAAGTTGAAATTAACATCAAATACCTATGTTTACGGACCCTTGAAGCAATAAACAAATCAAGCTTTTCAGTCAAAGCAATCTAAAGATACAGTCATTAAATAAAGGTATATTTTGTATTGTCGTCCGTAGAAAATCTATAGGTACTTCCAGTTGTTCTAGAAACTTGAAATTTATGATGCGAATGGAATAAAAAATATAGAATGATACGTCTAAAGCACAACCCACGAAATAAATCTGAGAATCTTTATTTTTTTATTTCGGTTTGTCAGTGTCAGTAACCAATATAAAATGACTCCGCATCGCGTAAACTCAAAAACAAAAGTAGCTGATCATTTTATTTCCTTGGCATTTTCACTACTTCAACGCATCCAATTGTCGCAGAGTATTGTTACGTCAGTGCAACAAAGTACTAAAATGATCATCTACTTTTGCTGTTGACTGTACATTTGTTACTTTAGTTAAAGACTGCCTCAACAGGACAGCTGCAGTGTTACAATTGTGTAAAGAGGAACGTTTCAATCGTCCAAACCTCGCAAAATTCGTGCAAAACCGAAACTCCCAAAAAACCGAACAAGTGCATAATCTTAAGCGCCTACCATAAATCGTGTGGGGCCATAAAGTAAGCTTAATAAATCGCCGCTTGCACGCGTAAAATATACAGCGTCCCTTGCAGCAGCGTGATGAATAGGCGTAGGACGTCATTAAGCGAACTAATTTATATGCTGCACAAAGGAGCGATAGTTGAAATATCGCTGTATTCTACGTTTTATTGTTTAGGATATTGAATATGTTGAGCGGGAATTTTGTTCTCATGGCGTTCGTTCTGGCAACTTCGCTATAAAGTAGCATACTAATAACTTGCGTCCCTATTAGCAAGTTCAAATAATATCACTAAATTTTTTATATGTAATAGCTAATTTAGCTAATCGAGCCTTAATTGGAAATTTGAACTATCAGTAATAGCAAATTCTATAAGTTCTGCGTGTTATGCCCTTCGAAGTCTTAGGGATGAGGCAAAGTTGTTCCAACTCAAGATAGTATATTACGCATTGGTGGAGTCTAGGTTAAGGTATAGCATAAAGTTGTGGGGAAACAGTTATAAATACAACATCCACACGGCTTTTGTTTCTCAAAAAAGGGCTATCAGAACCATAGCGAGAATTCCCCAAAGAACATCCTTTTCTTTCAATATTTCAGTAGCATTTATTTTATTTTGTATTACAGATAATGTTTTTGTGAATTTTGTTACTTGATCGTTGATGACATGACCTAAATTATAATAATAATAATATTTGTTAGTATTGAATGTGACATTTGAGTTTTGTTTGTTTTTCTAATATCGTGTTTTTTATGAAGTACCTATTATGTTTTCAATCACAATGTATATTGTTCTTGAAATAAATATATGATGATATGATGATGATAGCTCTTAACAAATTCAATTACCATAATGTTGCATGCGGTGTTTACCTTTAAGAAATTGTTGCATTATTTTTCAAAGAAATGCATGAGAATTTATATAATAAGTAAATTTAAAAAAATCTAATTAAATTTTACGTATGGGGTCATGAGCGGGAGTGGCAGGGGTGATGGGGAGGGTCACAATGAGCAACTCTTACTATTGGGCCCACCAAAAATCACGAAAAAAGATCAGCTGCTCCATACATTTCCGATAATTAGCTATCAATTACCTCTTAATAAGCTGGTTTTTTTTCTCTCGATTTTGTGGTAGAACTAAGGGCTACCACAAAATCGAGAGAAAAAAACCAGTGACTCCCTATCTATCACCCATGTCACTCCTGAGGCTAAAATCACCCAATATAATTATCGGATACTCTATCAGTGTCGTGGCGTCCATATAAGCCAATTTCCACTGGGCTGCCCAAGTAAAGGCTTCTAACCACCGCGTTTTTTAAATATGAGTAAATGAATACTCTTCGGCTTCACTTGTGATTTTCCCGCCGCCACGCATCTGTAATCTATGCTAATATTAACTATAAAATATCAATCCATCAAATCTTCAAGAAAAGAGCGTCCTCCCACCTGAAAGGCCGGCAACGCCCTGTGACTCCTCCGGTGATGCAAGTGTCTATAGGCGACAGTGATCTCTTACCAATACGCGACCCATCTGCTCGTATGCCTCTTATATTATAAAAAAAAAGCTGAAAGTAAATCTATCTATCTATCTGTCTGTTACATTTTCATGTTTGAACCGCTGAAACTGAAATATGAAATTTTGTATGAAGATAGCTCGGGAAGGACACAGGATATCTCTTATCCTAAAAATAATTTAAGAAGGTGAAAAGTGTGATGGAATTTCGTATGGAGAATCTCGGTAGATCAGCCGGGCGAAGTTGTTAGGTAAATGCTATCAAAATAATTTCCCCAAAATATGGAAATCAAGGTACATTTTCAATAGAACTGCCTCAATTTTATGTTTCCACATCCCACAAATCATATTTCCCTCCTAATCTCATTATTAAGTAGCACCTCACACGTCTGGTGGCCCAGTTGTCGCAGACGCAATTCGTCGCGCGTTGTCGGACAAGGTCGCGGGTACGTCATAATTAGACGATATCGTATCGTGAGAGCAACGGAAATATCGGAGCGCGCGCCGAAATTGTAACGATATGAAAACGATATTTTAACTTGCTTAAACAGATTTTCAGTCTGAAATAATATAAGATTTTCAAATTGTAATCCAAAACTAGGTACCTTGTAGAAATCGGGCGTGTTATCTATACTATATAAAGTTGTAAAAATTTAATGTCTATACTCTGTACATTGAAGATATTTAAAAAAATGATTGTAACGGACTTCTTGGAGTTCACTAACTGTGTATGTTTGCGTGTGTCGCTGTGGTATCATCGCGCCAAATCGGCTAAATGGATTTCGACTATCTTTGGTACACAGGTAGCTGGTCATCCAGACATCCACAGATGGTTAAAGGATAATTTTTATCAGACTACACTTTAAAAAAGAGGGCTTTAGTTTATTATTATAATACAATACAAATAAGGCTTCATTCCACAACTCGAAAAACAGAATACTGACAAAAGAAAATAATATTCAAGGCGGTAAACAACAGGCCGTCTTGTCACTAAACAGCGATCTCTCCCAAAATATGTTTGGGAGACATTAAGAAAAATAAGCTGTAGGTATTGAGTACTTTCATGACACTCGCATTTTTTTTATGTAAAAAGAATTAGAAGAATACTATGCATCTCTTAATCTGACGTCTTAATTTTTCTACCATGTTTAATGCGATGATATGGACTCATCACACTAAAAAGGCGTTCAATGCCCTGCGCGTCCAATACAACAATGGACTCAGAATATTGTAGGGACTACCACGCTTTTGCAGCGCATCAGGTATGTTCGCGGAAGCGCGCACCGATTGCTTCGGTGCTATACTACGCAAGAGAACTACCTATCTGATGCAGCGTGTGTGTGAGAGTTCCAACAGCCTCCTGCGCCTAGCGTTGGAGTATCCTGCTAGCTCTATATGGAAGCACTGGAATACTATTCAAATGGAAGCTAGGGACTGTGTTGCAATAACATTTAATATTTTTAATAAGTTTATTACTAACATCCATACTAATATTATAAATACTGTCTGTTACCTTTTCACGCTTAAACCGCTGAACCGATTTGGATGAAATTTGGTATGGAGATAGTTTGAGTCGCGGGGAAGGAAATAGGCTACTTTTTATCCCGGAAAAATACCCTTATCCGCGATAAACGAATTAAACGCGGACGAAGTCGCGGGCAGAAGTCTATAAGTTTCATGTAACTAACTCTATGGACATGATCTGAAATAAATATTTTGAATTGAATTGAATTTTTAATCAAGACTAAGAATAAGTGTATAGATGATTGTAAAAAAAAACCTAAAAAACTAACGGCACACGACAAATCATTTTGAACTCACCGCAGAACATCCAACTTTCATAATTCCAATTAATGTTACACGGAACTTTAATACACTCGTAAACCTATTATTTATTAGCAAAAATATTGAGACAATATCCAATTATACCGTTCCTCAGAATACCGTCACGCGTCATTAAAATGCTAACAAATTTATCGCGGCCCCTTTCTATTTTGAATGAAAAAATTGTGAATATACTAGTTTAGTGACAAAACTTACATTATTTGTTACGAGTTCCTCTTGATGATTTGTCGCTTTCTTACGTTTCATAACTGGAGGTGCTTTTAATAGTGCTCCTAAATTTTATTGAAATATCATCATCATCATCATTTCGGCTATAGGACGTTCACTGCTGGACACAGGCCTCCTTAATAGATTTCCACATGGGCCGGATAGGGGCGATCCGCATCCAGGGAGTCCCCGCAACCCTAATCAGGTCGTCCGACTACCTTGCGGGTGGCCTTCCCCCGCTGCGGTTGCCGTTAAGCGGTCTCCACTCGAGAACCTTTCTGCCCCAACGGCCATCGGTCCTTCAAACTATGTGCCCTGCCTGTTGCCACTTCAGTTTGCTTGCCCTGTTTGCTATGTCGGTGACCTCGGTTCGTCTAAGAATCTTCTCATATTTAAATGTGTTCTAGCCTAAATATTTGGGTTTATTGGACACCTGGAGGATGAGGATATGACGTCTATAAAAACTGTGCTAGTCATGTTAAAATAATCAAGGTAAATTATTACGAAATTTAACTTTGTTTTATATCAAAGGGGCAGCCCAGCGCACAAATGCGTCAGTCATTTCTTCAAGAAGTGGGAGTCACCGTTAGACTCTCGACAATCTGTCTACCGTAGGATATTCGAATTCTTTGGTCACATAGCCAGGAAGAAAAAGGACACCCTGGAAGAGGGAAAGTACTGGGAAGGCGGCCAGAAAAAAGTCCTATGCGCTGGACAGACCAGGTCCACGACAACACCAAGACAAGTTCACGAGGCATTACACACTGCCGAAGATAGCAACAAGTGGACAGCGATTGTTAAAGACAAGAGTGAGTAGGCTGTTTCTAGACGGGCATGATACATCGTCGGCGGCATCGTCACTTAACAGCAGGTGAGATTGAAGTCAAATGCCCGTCTGTCATCTATAAAAAAAAGTCCATAAAATAATTCGTGGAAGACACGACCCACAGCAATGAGGAACGCGACACGAGGAGGAGGTATAGCAATATAAAAATATCCATTACAAATATAGATATACTAATTATTCACTTAACGCAGAGTCAGCATCAAAAAGTCTTTGTGCCTATAGTAATAGAGATGTGTTGCGATATATGTGGCACTTTGGATATTAAAATAATAAAAAATAAATAAATATTAGTAAAAATATTACACAAATCGACCCGCCAGTCCCAAACTAAGCAAAGCTTGTACTATGGGTACTAGGCGACGATATACATAATATATAGATAAATTATAATACTTAAATGCATAGAAAACATCCAAGACCCAGGTACAAACATTCGTGCTCATCACACAAACACTTGCCCTGGCCGGGATTCGAAACCGGGATCGCTGGCTTCATAGGCCGTTGTGACTGAGCCAAAGTGTCGTTAAATTGCAAACCAATTAATGCTGACTGTACATACTCATCGTAATGCAGTATTATTAAGTTGAAAATGCCTTCTTTTTTCCCATAGAATGTAACAAGTTTCAATAAAAAATCTATACTGTAATAAAGTTGTGAAAATAAAATATCTATGCATTGAAGATATGACTAAAAAATATTGTAACAGACTTTTAAATTTGGAGGTCACTGAAGCAAACATTTTTTTTTTGAGTGTATGTATTTGTCTTTCGGGCGTCATCGCACCAAAACGGCTTAACGGATTTCAAACATTTTTGTACACGGGTAGCCGGGTAGCTACAGATGGTTAAGAATACGTCTTACCCAACTACACCGAAGAAAAAAAGAGGGTTTATGACTTTTTTCGTCAGCTGACAAAGTAAAGGGCACCTCCTTGTTAAATATAGAGTAATTATAAAAGAATTATGATACATTCAGGTGTACAGTACAGTACCAACACTGTATAACTCCATCATATGGCCTAAGAATCTATTTATATATAACTATATCGTTTCTTAAAAAAAAACCATCAAACTAGAAAAAAACTTATAACTCCGTATCGCATTAGCTCGAGTTTAAAAAGCCTCCAAGCCAAGCTAATGGCTACCACTGAGTGGTTTCACGTGTTACCTCAGCATCGCTTCACGCATCGCAAAAAGATGTAACACGTTCAGTAAACCCGAAACTTACACCCTTTTCCCCAAGAAGAATACCTTGAAAAAAGACAGGTTTTATTTGGAAAAGTGCGTCGCTTACGACGTATTGTGCGAGAAAGGCGAACGCCGGGGCGCCTTAATCCCGCTTTTAGTTTTTTACGCCAACTTGTAGGTGAGGACATTGTATTGCTTTCCCATTTTAAGAGGCTTTTGTGTTAGAGGTTATGGGGGCGGGATGATTTTGAATCGATACGTGGATGGGGTTAAGTCTAACTGTGGAACGATTAATGTTAAAAAACCCCAGAAGAATACTATGCATCTCTTAATCTAATCATATTAATATTCATCAATCAATCAATCATTATTTATTGGTTGATTGATTGGTATGACTATGACACATTTGGCTCAGCCTGTTGCATAAGGCCCTACGAAGCAGGCGGTCCCGGGTTCGAATCCCGGCCAGGGCAAATGTTTGTGTGATGACCACAAATGTTTATTCCTGGGTCTTGGATGTTTTTATGTATTATTATTTATCCCTATATTATGTAACAGATGGTGCCCGCAACTTCGTTCGCGGAGGAGAAAAGTCATCATCCCTCTTTTTTCTTTAGCATAGTCGGATGAAAAGTATCTTATAACCATCTGGAGATACACAGCTACCCGTGTACCAAAAATAGTTAAAATCCGTTTAGCCGATTAGAGTGATGAAGCCACAACGACACATACAAACATACAAACATTTCATTTTTACAACTTTATAATAGTACTAGAAGTCGCCCGCAACTTCGTTCGCGGAGGAGAAAAGTCTTAACCCCTCTTTTTTTCGTCAGCGTAGTCGGGTAAAAAGTATCCTATAACCATCAGGAGATACCCAGCTACCCGTGTACCAAAAATTGTTGAAATCTGTTAAGCCAATTTGCGCGATGAAGCCACAACAACACACACACAAACATACAAAAAATCTAAAAAAAATTAATTACGTTTTAGTGTCCTCCAAATAGTCCATAAACATTTTTTTTTTTTAAATATCTTCAATGTGCAGACATTTCATTTTTACAACTTTATAATAATATAAAAGATAGATATTGTCGCCCATTACCCATAATACAAGCTTTGCTTAAATTGGGACTAGGTGTGTAAAAGTTGAGATTTTTTATGATATTCATATGTGACAATTAAGAATAAGAATTAGGATGTCTCTAAAAAAAATGTAGGTCCTATACTTAGAAGTTAGGGAGAGTAGATCAAAGCATTTCCAAGCTACACGTTTATGAAAACGCCATCAAAATATCAAAATTTTTCCGATATTTCATACAAACAGATGGACGCATGCTTACTTACGCATTAACGTTTATCATTTTGTTTATAATAATTTGCTTTTATCCATCTAATAATAGAGATCAAGAGTGAATGAGCATGATAAATTAGTCCATTCACCTTTTTACGTATTACAAAAACATATATTCTTAAACATTGTATCACATCGCACCTCACAAATAAGATAATCTTGTCATTCGTAAAATTAAACAAATATCTGTTCGCATAAATTGCTCTGGCACCGGACATCTCCCTCGCCGTCTGTCGCGAACCAAAGGTGTTCACATAATAATCTTTATCCTAATTACATTCCAGCGGAGACATAAACACGTCCGTGTTTGTTATAAATTTGTTTACATAAAAGCGTGTATTTTGTCGCCGTGTCCTTCTCGGTTCATATACTGGATCCCAATTAGGATATTAAAGGAGACATTGTACCGTTTTGTCACGTTGTTCTGTAAGATATTGTTGACACTGTAGTTCTACGGACGTTTAATTCCAATATTTACTATAGGAAACATGAAATGCCTTACCTATATCTTTAATCCGTAGGGACCTTCCTAATTTCACTGAGTAAACCTTAATAAAGAATTACCTTTTCAGAATTCATCTAACAATATTTTAATTCCGATAACTTTTTTTATTTGTGTAGTTATCCCGGAAAACCAATTTTAAAAAGTATTCGATTTTTTGACGAAGTATAAAAGATCGCTATTATAAAATAAATAAAATAAAGAAAAGAAAGAAAGAAAAATATTTAAAGTTATGATACGAAACCCGTCGGCCCCTTCACGCGCGAGTCTGACTCGTACTTGACCGGGTCTCAAAGTAGCCAAAGTGTACTTATCTGTATATCAAAAGTTACGACAATTTGTCAAGAAATATGATCAAACCAGTAATCTATCACTAAACAAAAATAAAAATAAATACTCTTTTGTAGTGTAGGATCGTCTTCTAGTACTTACATAATTCTTTACAAAGTACTTAAAAGCATAGCATTTTTCAAATTACTTACACATCGATTTTCTATACAACGCTCTGAGTAACACAAAACTGCACTTTACCGCCCTCCAGGTATTTATAAGCATTTACCCGCTGTATTAAACGCTGACGCAAAAGCGGGGGCCGTAACTCGCGCGTTTTATGGCCACACGCTCACCTTATTATTTATTTTGAGGAGTCGTTAAGACATGTATTATTTTCGATTTAAAAACCTACTGCTAAATGGGGATTGCTGGGTAACATTATAAAAGGAATATAGTGCTCACTTTGAAGAGGGTTGCAAACAATAGCTGTTTATAATCTTTGTACGGGACCACCAGTATCAGGGTCATTCCCTCAACTACCTTAATTAGTTGTAAGTGAAAATAGTTGGATCTCGCATAGGCAACGTTTGGGAAACTGCGGAGTGTCTACTCGTCCAGGATACCTCAGTGCTTGAACATGAAAGTCAAACCGAATGCGAGAAAGTGTTAAATAGAAACTGAACTTTCATACGAGTATATACTATGTTTGAAAGTTATTGTCACCATTCCAGGAACCAGATGCACAACAAAAACTAAGAAAAGTTGTACATTTTTGCTTTAGAGTCCCTTAAGACAAAAGCTTTTAACCAGTGCGTATCGGTGATGAGTGATGACCTACAGACTCGAGACGTGGTCTCTAACTATGGATCTCTTAAGGAAGCTCAGAGTCGCTAAGTGACAAATGCGTATGGAAAGGGCTATTCTCGGGATATCTTTACGAGATCCAATCAGGAATGAGGAAATTCGTAGACGAACCAAGGTCACTGACATAGCAAAGAAGGTAAGCAAACTGAAGTGGAAATGGGCAGGCCACATAGTTTGAAGAACCGATGCCCGTTGGGGCAGACAGGTTCTCGAGTGGTGACCGCGTAACAGGAAGCGCAGCGAGGGATGGCCACAGTAAGGTTAGGTGGTCAGACCACCTGATTAGGGTTGCGGGTACTCGCTTCTTGCGGGTCACCTATGTCCGGCCCATTTGGAAATCTATTGAGGAGACCTGTGTCCAGCAGTGGAATTCTAGAAACAGAAAATCTACTCAAATGAAGAAATGTTGGTCATCGTACCTATACAATCACAGTTATCGAACATTTTCAAGGGAACGGAAACTCAGTCTCGTAACAAATTTAAAGGAGTGTAATGAATGACACCTTTTTAAAAAGTTTGTTAGCTTCAATTAAGTTGGTAAAGCATGCAGGTTTCGGTAGCAAAAACAAACTCGCCACATGGAAACTTTTAAAAAATATAGTCTAACTGCATTATCGACACCTACCGTTTTAAAAGCAATTCCGGACACACCGCAAACACGCGTCATAGCAAAATCCGCGTAAATCCGCGTAAATCCCAAAATCCGCGGATCCGCCACGGCCGGCCGACTGCGCACAAATAAACGCCTGATTTGATCCGTCCGTTTGTGAAAAACCGCTCGACAGTGACGAAATGCGTTAATCGCATGTTAAAAAGGTTTTTCGATATCGGTAATTTGATCATCTACAATGTTCAGTGATGTTTTCGGAATCAAGAAGAAGATGACTCGAAAAGTCAAATCGGCTCAAAATGATCGGACGGTTTGAATATTACGAAAAGATATCAGGTTATCATCAACCCATGTCAATCCACTAACCAGCTTTTCTCCTTAATTTGCTACAAGCTAACCTGGGTTCTCGGCATCGAATGCGGCTTGTGGGAGGAACTTGCTGCAAACCGTGATGAGTGGAGAAGTGTCATCATAAAAGACATTGAAAAACACGACTACTCCTGTTTTCAAGATCTGGCCGAAAAGCGTGCCAAAAGTTACAACCGCAACATTGACCCCTGTGTAGGGGATCCTCAATTGACGTGCCAGAAATGTGGGCGTACATGTCGCTCCCGAATAGGGTTATATATCAGACGCTGTTTAAATTATATGTCAACATGTAAAAGGCCTTATGATGATCCAGGGATAAATGGTTCATAGATCCTTTGATGAATATTATCACTTTAACGATCCCGTTGCCATCAAGCTCGTCTTGAGACAGCGTCGATCATTTGGCATCCTCACGATGCGACTTACGCTTTGCTTCTAGAAAAGATTCAAAAAGCATTTTTAAGGTTTTTATTTAAGAACATAAGCTAAATATTAACATACTGACGAGGTAGACCTTGTAAAAATAGACCCATCTTGGCTAGGAAACCATGAGTAAAAGGTACAGAAACAAGTTGATTGACCAGGAACAACACAATTAAGTACTTACGATATCAATTGTTCCTCAGCACACAGGAACAGGACGCTTAGAACTCAATACAACCACGGATTGGTTTATCCAACAAGAGAGCGAATTTTATCATTTTGACTCAATTTGTTTCCCATCAAATTAACAGCTGCTCTGGTCGGACTGGGTTCGATTCCCGGTTAATTTCCCGCCTCATTGCAAACACGGCTTCGTACTGTCAACACGGCCCTGTTGTCGTTAAACGTTGTATTGTTATATTAATTCCAAAGGCGCATGAGACTTTTTAGAATAGATTGGGTAATAGTTAATAGGTATTGGTCAATAAATGCGATGTGTTGTGATGTGGAGACGAAATGGGGTGGCGTTAAACGTTTCTGTCAAAATGACGGAGTTAAAATGACTAGTGATTATGAAGGTGTAATATGTTTCCTCTTTAGTAACTATATATAGAAGCCTGGTCAAATTTTCGAGCATTTGGACCGCTCGGTTGTATAGTCTTTGTTGTCTCACAATTATCGCCACAACGGAAAGGGAAGACGTGATAACTTTGATCAAAATAAACTCAGCCTCGGGACTGTCTTTCGGTTTCATAAAAAGTTAAATCTGCATATCGTTAATTTTAAAAATATTTGCTGAGACGACAATGACGAAAAATAAACGCCGTAAAAACGCTAAAGATTGGCCCGCGTACAACAGCGTAAAATCTAATATCTATATGCGAAAGCTATACAGGTGTTGAGGGGAAGGGACAAATTGGAAGAGCCGCCGCATACTGCGCACAAGTAAAGGAGAAAGTAAACGTCAGGTGTCGTACCAAGAAGTCAAGTCTTTGGCCGAAGACAGTGCAGTGGAGGTTACACCATCGACAAGAACGTAACTCTTAAGCTAAATGATGAACAATGAGTTACAGGGCACTCAAAGGTTGGCGATTCCTTTGATGTTGCACATATCTAATGATCGACGATGATCCCTTTCCAGGTGGCTTGTCTGCTCGTTTGTCACTCATTATATGTACGTATGATAATAGGTGAAATACACAATGTATCAGCTGAAGCTTTTTCGTCGGGCTCTTGTCATAAATTGGGTTACGCACGGCTTATTTTACATTATTTGTAAAAGGTAATAAGTGGATTTGTTTCCTAAAGCATATGCGCAAAAATGTATTAGGATTATCAATAGTAGATTGTTATACAAGACAAGCCATTTTGATACGTGATTAATTTTATCGAAGCGAGCGTAGACAAAGACAAATACTACAATCTAAGTATCAAAATGGATTTCAGTCTTGAATTTAGTGCTCTGCTTATCACTTCGAATGTTTGACAAAGAACGAAAACCTATCCTAAAATAATCTAAATCTAAACAATAATAAAGATGTAAAAATGAATTATTTGTACATTGAAGATAGTTTCAAAAAAATATTGGACTATTTGAAGGTCTCAGTTAGGTACCTTTAAATGGTTTTTTTTTATTCCTTATTTATTTGTATGTTTGTATGTGTCGTTGTGTATTCATCGCGTCAAAAGTGATCAAAACGGCTAAACGGATTTCAAATATTTTTGGAACACGGTTAGCTGCGTATCCACAGATAGTTAGAAGATACTTTTTACCCAACTACGCTGAAAAAAGCGGCCAAGTGCGAGTCGGACTTGCCCATGAATGGTTCCGCAGCCGTTTATACAAAAAATACACTACAGATGAAAAAAAATACGATATGAAAATAAAGCACTAACAAAAGAGCGTATCTCCCCGGCACTTACGTCCTTTTGCTAAGAAGCGCAGTTTTTTGGCAATAACTTAAAAACGGTATAGGTAACGGTCAAGTTGAAAATAATTTTCGTTGGAAGTATTTATTAAGCTTTATATGTAAATTTTTTCATTTTATTTTAACTTACCGTTTAGAAAATAGATGGGGGAGACACAATTTTTGCTACTTTCGTAGCGAATATTTCAGAACATATTCACTAAACCGAATTTTTTTTTTTAAACCTCCAAGTGTTTTTAGAAGTACTGTCGAAATATGTGGCACACCTTGATATTTGCTGATTTTTTTTTTCAGTTTCCGTTATATGTATGGAGTTTCCTCCCTAGAAATATATATATTTTTTATTTAACTATCAAACTAAGTAGCGGTTAACACACGACACCTATACTCCAAATTTCATCAATGTATAGTTTGTGAGTAAAATGCCTGTGACATACGGACGGACACACAGACAGACAGACAGACAGACAGATATGACGAATCTATAAGGGTTCCGTTTTTGCCATTTTGGCTACGGAACCCTAAAAAGAAAGTTTTTAATAAATCTAGAAAAACACGATGTATTATGTATATGCATTTGCTATATATTATGTACATACCTATATGGATAATGGATACTCAAAGACCTCGAGTGGTTTTTCAGTGTCGAGAACAGATAACGTCGTAATGCCAGGTTATAACCTTTAAACATCCAAATACGTCGCGTTATCAAGTCATAGCTTGACATAAATCAGCCCAAAATATCTTGTTATTAATTCGTCAACGAGGTATGGAGGTGAAACTTCAGATGCGCGCTCGTTACACTTCATAAAGCCGAAACTTAACAATGGGCTCGTCGTTTGATGGGAGAGGGAGACAAAACATGCTTACTTAACATAGTTACCTATTACATACAGGGTGCGTTGGGCGACGTTAAGTGATTCTTGTATCTTCGATAGACATTATGTGTTTAATTTTCATGTTTACTCTAAGAGTACTCGTATACATGAAGCTTGTGGGCTTAAGTGTATACTTCACTACACGGCCGGTTTCGGCCACGATGACTGAGGTTAACTCCGGTCTCGTCGTTGATTAGCTCGCATGAGTCGTTGATGAGCCGATCTTTTTGGTGAAATTGCGTGAACATTGCGGACATACGAGCACACCATTGACGTAATTATACGTCACTGAGACATGGTCGTTCACAATGGGACTAATAAGGCGGCTGAGAGTTACGCAATGTGCAATGGAAAGGGCTATGCTCGGAGTTTTTCTTCGTGATGGAATCAGAAATGAGGATATCCGCAGAAGAACCAAAGTAACCGACATAGCTCACAGGATTGTATTCTTAAAGTGGCAATGGGCGGGCCATGTAGCCCGGAGAACGGATGGCCGTTGGTGCAGCAAAGTCATAAGTGGCGACCACGCATAGGAAAGCGCAGCGTGAGACAGCTCCCGACTAGGTGGACAGATGACCTCGTAAAGGCCGCGGGGAGTCAGTGGTCTGCGCAGAATTGCACCCTGTGGCAAGCTATAGGGAAGGCCTGTGTTCAGCAGTGGGAGCCGTGGCTGATACATAAGGACAGGTGGTCGGGCTTTCATTTGATCGCGTTTGGTGCACAATTGGGCTAAAGTATGGCCACAAAATAATGTCCAGTGCCGCGGTAGGCCTTGGCAAAGATGGCGGGACGAGCTTGATTCTTTTCAAAAGAACTGGTGGGAGATTGCCCGAGACTGGGACACGGGGAGAAATGAGAGGGAGGCCTTTACCCAGCAGTAGGAAAGTCTAGGCTCTTAAAAAACGATAAGAGAAAAGACCAGGCAGACGTCCCCGCACCTATTAACTGTTAATTAAATTTTATTCACAGTCACAGAGTCGATAAATATGTTTTTTGGATTATTTGTATGGTTGATGTATTTTATGTGTCGTTGTGGCTTCATCACGCCAAATCGTCTAAACGGATTTAAACTGTTCTTGGCACACGGGTAGTTGGGTATCTACAGAAGGCTATAGGATAGTTTTTACCCGTCTAAGCTGGAAAAGAGGGGTTATGATTGGGCTTTCTCTCCTCCGCGAACGAAGTACCAATAGAAGATACACTACTTCCTATTTCTTCAGCGTATTCGGGTAAAATGTATCCTATAACCATCTGTGGATACCCAGCTACTCGTGTACAAAAGTAATTGAAATCTGTTTAGCCAATTTGACGTTATGAAGCCACAACGATACATACAAACATACAAAAAATAAGGAATAAAATATTTTTCAATTTAGTGACCTCCAAATAGTCTGTTACAATCACATTACATTACATTACATTACACAACTTTATAATTGTATAGATTTATAAAACGTCTAATCCTTTAAGCATCACCCTGTACAGCTAAGCCGGTAAGAGTCTCCATTG
The DNA here is from genome assembly GCA_905404275.2 of Hedya salicella. Lineage (NCBI taxonomy): Eukaryota > Metazoa > Arthropoda > Insecta > Lepidoptera > Tortricidae > Hedya > Hedya salicella. The sequence continues at coordinate 26,569,679 of FR990102.1, read as the reverse complement.
TCGGTAACTTCGTAACGAGTGGATCCGACGGCTGTAGGTGAAGAGGTAATTGGCTGCGGGGAGCGACGTTAATACACGTCACGTGATTATAAGTCAATTGTTATCCTTGTGATTCAACAGTAAAGTACATGAAAAATAAATAATAAATAAATATCAGGGACACCACTCATGAACCTTTCTGCCCCAACGGCCATCGGTTCTCGAACTATGTGCCCTGCCTATTGCTACTTCAGTTTGCTTACCCTGTAATATGTGATATGCCATGTGATATGAATATTTTAAATTTGAATCTATCTATGCGGTAAAAATATTTCCAAAATATCTCTTGAGTATAAGTTTGCCTTTACACATATAAATTGTTTTGCAAGTATGTTTATAATATGCTATCAAGTGTTTAGTTCAATACTTCACTATAATATGCTTCACTACAATAACAAACTGTTCGGTAAAGCCATAAAGTTTCATATCGCCTCAAATAGGCTTGTAAAAATCAAATCACAACTCAAGCCTTATCATAAATCTACCATTTCCAAAAAAACAGGTCGCACCTTCGCATCCGTCATCCCTTTATCACAAAAAGGGCAATATCCACCTTCAGAAAAATGAGGTATACTTGCCCTCCGGCCTAAGACAACTATTTATTGGGAAATTTCCCATAAATCACGGAGTTTTTATCTGGCAATCTCAAAGGTGGGGTAAATAACAAGGTGGCAACGGTAAGCGTTTTATGGGGTTTTGATATAAATGGCGTTTTGGGGTGTATGGCTCTTCATTATATTATAGATAGGAAGATTTATGATGCTATTTTTTATATTAGGTACATACTAGTTCTTGTGCGTAGCTGCGCTCACTTAGAAAACGTTCAGTAAGCCTACGAAAATGTTGAAATCGATCGTATTTTGTCATAATAAGTTTCATGCAAAAAATATATAGAAGAATTAAACACGGTGAAGAAATAAATCTTTTAAATGACAAGGTTCTCATTATATTTATAAGTCACAACTTTGCGGGCTGGCTATACATATCCCGTTGGAATGGATCCACAACAAATACAGAGACAAAAAAAGCTTATATCATTATTTTAACCCCATATGTCTAAAACACAACAAACAAAACGTTAATTACATTACCGCTTGAAACAGTAGCACATAATATCGAAACACATTCCCATCCATAAAATAACGTAATTTCGTGATGATTATAAAACACTGGCTTACCTATCTTCTTTAAATCACATTGTATAACAGACAAAAGATTGAGAATATCACTTAAAATTAAATGAGACTTGAAATTAACAAAACAGCTCACCTCAGTACATTAAAACGGCGTGTGGCAGATAAGGTGACACCCCTATGTCTAGGGTTGCTGCAGTCTTAATGAAACCATGTGTCCATTGTATTCCAGTATAAATATACCTTCATTTCTATTTAAAAGCTCCCGAAAAGAAAATTCAACTTTGTATTTAAAATACATTAACACTATTATTCACGCATTGACTGAATAAAATATTCTGTACCTATGTTCAGACTGACATATGATACTTAATCCTTATTTTTAATACAAATTGACTTTATAAGTATTGAAAAAGAAGCGCATGTATTTATAATTTTCTGCGTAGTGAAGCGAAGCGAAGTAATATATCAAGAACCAACAATTATTAAGAAGTAATAACCCAGATCTGTCATTTGTTGGTATTTTTAAATATATAATACCTATTATGTATACAAATTCTAGTGTTCTGCACACTCGCATGCAGCAGCCCTAGCGGTTAAACAAAATTATATTAATATACAAAGGACTAGAAGATGCCGAAATTAACAAAACACCTCACCTCAATACATTATAACCACGTGCGGGAGATAAGTGACACCCCTACGCGTAGGGCTGCCACACAACATAAGCTGTTTGATGCAGACAATTAAAACCTTAACGATTAACGTAAACCCCCCTGAATTTGCAAATCTCTATTCTTGCCCCTGGATTGCTTCGTCTTAAGAAGTGGGGTAAGTATCATGTTATGGTAATTTCAGGCCAGGAGCAATATATTTTTTTAATTTTCTGTTGAAAATATATCATATTAAGCGGTGAATAATTTGATCTTTAGAAATGAGAGCATGTACTTGTAATATATTTTTATTCCAGTAGTATTAGTTAATGTTTCTACACATTATCCTATCTGCTTTTTTCCTGGACGAAGTAATCGCAACATAATATTTAATAATTAAGTTTTATGTGTACAATAAAGCACATTGCGTTTGAAATTGATATACTTAAACATAATTATTTAGAACACAGGAAGATAACACAATAAATAGTACGAAGTTAATATAAACAAATCTAAATATATCTCATTATTCAATTGACATTTATGACAAAAATTAAGGTCAATAAAAACCACAATTAATTTCATGATGTCAATGAAAGCCTACAATAAACAACAAAAAAATAAACAATATCTCCACTAAACACAAAATATTTCTTTGCTTTCTATTATATAAATACATATATTATACAGATAATACGAATTCAATAACGTGTCGTTGACATTTGCTTCTCCTCAACTTATAAGTCGTAAAGGTAACAACAAACGCACAGCGTTAGGAGCCGAGACAATGCAACACCCCTACGCTAGGGCTGCCGCGTTCACACACGTAAGCCACTTGATGCCCGCAATTAAAATCTTAATGTATAAGGTTAATAAACACTACCTTGGTAGGGTTGGGAAAATAAGGTATCGATAGTTTTAAATTGCGTTTTATTTGTCGAAGTATTGTCCTCTTTTATGTAGCTGTTTTAAATAATAAAGGGTATAAATGATTTTTGTTTATTTATTTATTATTAAATGTGGGTACATATCACGTACAGACTATTTTATCCAACGCATGATACATACTATACTATTATGTCAAATATAAAATGTCAAGAAATAAGCAATAAATTATAGCTGCGAGTCATAAGAAAACTTTGTTACAGTCTATACATCCCACCTATTTTCCAAAAACATGAAATTTCGTGTGCCTATTAAAAAGCTTACATATCGCACAATGCGGAAAATATCACGGAAACTGTTTTTTTTTTTATTAATGTATGTATTTATTGTACAAAAGTAGATGACTATAAAATAATATGGAGAGAGTACCCCTCTAGAAATATTTTTTTCGTTATATAACTATGAAACTAAGTAGCGGCTTATACAAGACACCTATTCTCCAAGTTCCATCAATATACAGTGTAGTTTTTGAGTAAAATGCCTGTGACATGCGGACGGAAGGACGGACATGACGAAACTATACGGGATCCATTTTATTTTTTGTTTCTCCTCAACTGTGGTCTCCTCTTAGGAAATGCCGTAGGGTCAAACTTGTAAAAGTGGCCTTGCGGCCGACTTACAGAATAAAGATCATTATTTCGTTATTTAATTAAATATCGAGTACACTAATTTATCTTATTATTTTTATCGACTTTACCCCACACACCATTGTTAAGAGGTGGAGGAATTAAATTACCTCGCATTGCGACTAACTCCCAACAATAATCTTTAGCGTGGTCCTCCGCCGTCTTGAGGGTTGTTCCCGAACGGACCTCTAAATTGAACTCCATCAAAATTTAAAATGAGGAAAATGGAAATAGGTAAGTCTTGTATATTGAAATAAAACAATTTAACGGATTATATCGCGTAAATTATCTTATTTTAGTTCCCGACGTTTCGGAAGCTTTTTAGAAATTTTTGAAAAAACAAATAAAGGTGTACATACATGCCAGATGGGCCCAAGCTGTAAAGACAAAAATGGGTAGTTTGCACAAATTGTAACTTTGACAGAGGAAAATATATCTTATCTCAGTCCACCCGTGACCATGGAGAGCTAAAATGCTTCCGAAACGTTGGGAACTAAAATGAGATAATTTACGCGATATAATCCGTTAAATTGTTGTATTGCAATGAGTAATAATTGCGGAAATAGAAGAAAGTATTAAGTCTTGTATACGTAAATTTTGTATTCGTCGATTACATACGTTTTCATGGTGTACTTACAATAACTTTTGTGATTAATATTTTCTTCTGTTTCCGCGATTATTACTCATTGAAATAAAACAATTTAACGGATTATATCGCGTATATTATCTCATTTTAGTTCCCGACGTTTCGGAAGCTTTCCAGCTTTCCATGGTCACGGGAGGACTCATGGTCCTTTATTTCAACTTTTGTGATTACTATGTTTTGACTTATCGACATGATCGTGACGTAGCATCATTTTAGAATCATATTCTCTTTTATAAATTTTGTTGCACAAAATAATAGGCATGGTGATAGGGAATTCAAATCAAAATTGTATTTCGTCCGTCAGTTACGTAATAAAAAAATATTGGACACGTATTTTAAGTGTTTTAAAATTGACAAAAAAAATCTAAGATAAATCGCATTAAAGTTTAGGAGTGGGGGCTCGTGACGTCTTAACTAGGTACAAACTGTACTCAGTAGTGACGTCACGTGACATTTTGACTCAATATATAGTCTTTGTTTATTGATTACGTAAAAAAATACGTGTCCAATATCTTTTATTAATCTACATGACCGACTTATTATTGCAATTTATGGGATCCAAGCAAAAACATTTGAAGCACAAGTGTTTTCATAAAATGAAATGCATGAATTATGTTTATTCCCTGTAAACAAGCATAAAAACAATAATAAAGCCTGTAAGCAATTGATAACATTAAATTTCTCTGAGGTCTGCATTTAAATATTTTTTTCCCGTATACGACGTTATATGTGAACTCTCAATCTAGAAATAGTTTATTTTTTATGTTGTTTTGTTAGATTTATTTATTTAAGCACACGTCGTGATATTTTTACAGTTCCGTCGTATCAATACATTTTTACTTTGGCAATAATCATATAGATTAGCAAGAAAGAAAATAATAATAATAATAGCATTTTCAGTTAGGTACCTGTTTAATTTTTGTAGTAACACCAAAGTAATAATATATTTTAATTTTTCCAATTCAGTAATTTCAAGTCCTGTTAGGAATGGGCCCAGCACTCCCGCACTTCGTCAAATCCTTCTAAGTCCCTCATATCGGCTGTTTGCCGACTGCAGATAACGCGGTTATGTGTTAGACGCCTCCTTTTACGGCCGGCGGCTGCTGAACTATCTAGAATAACAAGCGGCTAAGTGTGCCGTAATCCTTCTTGCCAGGCATAAGGTTCACGCAGAAAAAGTAAGAAGATATCTATGTGTATAATAAATTGATAGCACATTGACGACACGTTTTGCACAACGGCCTACGAAGCTGGAGGTCCCGGGTTCGAACCCCGGCCAGGGCAAGTGTTTGTGTGATGACCACGAATATTTTTTGTCCCTGGATCTTGGATGTTTTCTATATGTTTAAGCATTATAATTTATCTATGTATTAAGTATATCGTCGCTTAGTATCCATAGTACAAGCCTTGTTAAGTTTGGGACTACTTCGATTTGTGTAAGATTGTCCTCGATATTTTTTTTATTAGTTATATAAATAATCGATAATATGTAACGAACACATTAAAGAGGATTTATGGTATAGGTGGATATAAAGTTTTTTTTTATGTCAACAAATAGTAAATCAGAATTACAAATGAGTTGGTAAAGGGTAATGTTACTCATTTTGAACACAGACACGTCAAATTAAATTGCCTCTCAAAAGGAACAAAGGGCCCAACAGTATCGTTTACAGTACAATAGTACTTAATCGTCACCTATTTCACCTCAAACGGCACCTTACCCAATTAAGGTCATCAGTATGCTAATATCTTAATCGTCCCAAAATGACCCACATTATCCGTGGGTCCAAGGTACACAAGGTATTGTATAATTGGCTCGACCCAAATTATCGAAGGTTAGGGGTGACTTGCGACGTGATAATACGCCAACAATTACCTATCCGGAATTAAATTTACCTGAAGCTATTAGCTTATTTTGGTCCCTTGCGCAGCTGACGGGTTAAGAGTCGTGGCTTCTTGGGTGTTAGTGTAATTGTGGGATGATGTTGGGATAAAAGTAGGCTCAATATTTTAAATATTATTCATATTTTTGAACATTTGGAAGATAGAGGGGGCAATTTTTTTTACAAACTCCTAAGTGTTTTTAAAAGTACTGTCGAATATGTGCCACACGCCTATCTTTGCTGAAAAATATTTTTAATTATCTTCATCTTCTTTTTGTGCCTCTTCCCATTATTTGGGCCCTCCTCGTTCTTATGCGCCAGGTCTGTCGATCCTGGGTTGTCTTTTCGTTCAGCTGGGCCTGTTTCAGATCCTTTGATATAGTGGACCACAATGTAGCAAACGGGCGACCTCTGCCTCTCTTGTTGTCCGGTAGGGCGAGAGCTTTCTTTACGACATGGTCTTCGTCTCTTCTCATGACATGCCCGTACCGTCTCATGCGGGATTCCTTGATCTTGTCAGTGATGGGGGCGACTTAGTAGCTTCCTCTGATGTGTTCGTTACGCACTTTATCGAGTCTCGTTACACCGGCTGCCCACCTCAACATCTTCATTTCATTGACATGGAGTTTTTGTTCATGGGCTTGTTTGATCGCCCAGCTTTCAATACCGTACACACTAGCAGGTCTCACAGCTGTTTTGTAGACCTTGCCTTTGGTCTTTATCGGCATACGGCGGTCACAAAGCACACCGGTGAGCGCCCTCCAGCTTTGCCAGGCTACATTTACCCTATGTGTCACGCCCATGTCCACATTTGCGTCCGCGGATAGGATTGAGCCTAGGCATTTGAACTGGCTCACTTTCGGTACGGGGTGTACTTCTATGCTAATCGTGGGGGCTGTCTGCTCTGTGAGGCTATAGCGGCATTTTTTTTATATAATTTTATTTACGGTTTTCCTAATACAAGACTCATTATGAATCGAAATTATTAACAACTAGAAGGCGCCAGCAGCTTCCTTCGCGGGGGAGAAAAAGTCGTAACCCTTCGTTTTTTCTTCAGCGTAGTCGGGTAAAAGGTATCCTATAACCATTTGGAGATACCCAGCTAACCGTGTACCAAAAATAGTTGAAATCCGTTTAGCCGATTTTGCGTGATGAAGCCACAACGACACATACAAACATACATAAAATTCCAAAAAAATATCTTTCGTTTTAGTGACCTCCAAATAGTCCATAACAATCATTTTTTTTTTTAAATAATTTCAATGTACAGACATTTCAACTTTATAATAGTATAGAAATATGTTTGTGTTTAACAGTGTCACCCCTAACAAAGGAATCCTGACTGCCTGGAGCAAATAACTTCAGGGTCTGTAAGTGTTCTTTGTACGTGTCTACTTGGTGATGGCATCCTTCGTGTAGAACACCAGCCTCAAGGTTAGGAAGTACACAATCTCCATGAAACTCAGCACGCTGCAGCCCAAGAACAGACCCGCCATACTACCCACAGCCACTGAAAAAAAAACGTCGACTGGTTACGCCTAAGCCTAAGTATCAAAATTTGGTGTCTATGAATGTCCTAACAGCAGGAATCTCTCTTTGTATCAGTTTTATAAATCGTCACCCCATTTCAACCATTTAGTAAGAATGTTTGAAATTCTAGAGTTTTACTATACTTACACCAAACCTTTTCCCCGAAAAGTAAAACTTGGATTTTTCAAAGACTACACTACCACGTACGGAAGTGAAAGTTGGGTGTGGCAGAAGAATCAAGAAAGTAGATAAATGTAGTAGAAATTAGGGCATTGAGAGGCATGATTGGTGTGAAATTGGATGACAGGATCAGAAATAGCGTGATAAGGGAACGTTGTGGTGTGACAGAAGATGTAATAACTCGAATCGAGAAAGGAATGCTAAGGTGGTTTGGGGCTAGACAAATATTTCGCGATCAGATTGGAGACATTCTGAAAAAAGCGGCCAAGTGCGAGTCGGAATCGCAGCCGTTTATACAAAAAAATGCACTACAGATGAAAAAAAAAACGATATGAAAGAAAAACACTAAGAAAAGAGCGGATCTTCCAGGCACGTCCTTTTGCTGAGAAGTGCAGTTTTTTGGCAATAACTTAAAAACGGATCCGATCATGTTGAAAACAATTTTCGTTGGAAGTATTCATTAAGTTTTATATTTGTGAATTTTTTAATATAAGTAAAATGCCTGTGACATACGGACGGACAGACAGACAAACAGACAGACATGACGAATCTATAAGGGTTCCGTTATTGCCATTTTGGCTACGGAACCCTAAAAAGGCCAAGATAAGAGTACTCTAAACCGGCGAGCATGCATGAAGAGATTAATGAATGTGGATGAAGCGGCAGTGGTATGCCAGGACCGTAGCAAGTGGAAGGAGGTAGTCTCTGCCTACCCCGTTGGGAAAAAGGCGTGATTGTATGTATGTATGTACACGTCCACCAGAAAAAGTGCTGCAACGCACTTGTGACTCCTCTGGTGTTGGAGGTGTTTATGGGCGAAGGTGATCGCTTACCATCAACCGATTCGTCTGCTCGTTTGCCCTCTATAACATAAAAAAAAATCAACAGTGTATTTGTAATATTTTCTTCTGTTTCCGCGATTATTACTCATTGAAATAAAACAATTTAACGGATTATATCGCGTATATTATCTCATTTTAGTTCCCGACGTTTCGGAAGCTTTCCAGCTTTCCATGGTCACGGGAGGACTGAGAAAAGATGTTTTTCCTCTGTCAAAGTTACAATTTGTGCAAACTACCCATTTTTTTGAAAAAACACAAATAAAGGTGTACATACATGCCAGATGGGCCTAAGCTGTAAAGACAGTTACACATGTGCCAGAAGGGCTTAATTATTTTATTCTAATAATTTACCAAGCAGCATTTCACCAATGAGGCGTACTGAGGAGAAAAGAAACGCTGCAAAGAAAAACTCCCAGGCTACCTCATTACTAATTATAATATTTTAAAAAACAGAGACTATTAAACTACTTTAAACAGATAAGATATTTTACACCGTTCGGAAATTAAGGTTTTGCAGTCCTGTGTCTCGCTTGTTCCTTGGGATCCTGTAATACATCTCATCAAGGAACAAGCGAGACACAGGACTGCAAAACCTTAATTTCCGAACGGTGTAAAATATCTTATCTGTTTAAAGTAGTTTAATAGTCTCTGTTTTTTAAAATATTATAATTAGTAATGAGGTAGCCTGGGAGTTTTTCTTTGCAGCGTTTCTTTTCTCCTCAGTACGCCTCATTGGTGAAATGCTGCTTGGTAAATTATTAGAATAAAATAATTAAGCCCTTCTGGCACATGTGTAACTGTCTTTACAGCTTAGGCCCATCTGGCATGTATGTACACCTTTATTTGTGTTTTTTCAAAAAAATGGGTAGTTTGCACAAATTGTAACTTTGACAGAGGAAAAACATCTTTTCTCAGTCCTCCCGTGACCATGGAAAGCTGGAAAGCTTCCGAAACGTCGGGAACTAAAATGAGATAATATACGCGATATAATCCGTTAAATTGTTTTATTTCAGTGTATTTGTAGACAAGCGTCATCTTTCATTGACACTTGACCTAATATTAGTGAAATGGTGGTTACTTGACCAAGATTTTGCGAATTGTACATAAAAACATGAGCTGTCTCGCCTTAAATAGTTCTAACGTTTCTTCACGAACGATCTCATAAGACTCCTGTTTAAGTTGGTTCAAGGATGGAAATTAAATAAATAAAGTAAAAAATATATACAAACCCAATACGTCTGTGAAACCGAAAATGATGTCCCTCCTGTAACGCATTCTGGGATAAGTGACGATGCCCCACTGCAGGTTGGTGCCCAGAAACCATTCTTGCAACACCTGCAAACACACGTACGAGAATATACATCGATCCTTATGTATATATCCGTATCAAACCCTAGCTAAAGACACAGTGAAACATGAGTATGAAACAGGAATATTACAAATCATTCATTTCGGACTTTGAATCCATAGTGTCAGTTAAAAAAATAAAAAAAATAATATCAGGGACAATCTTACACACGTCGACCTAGTCCCAAACTAAGCAAAGCTTGTACTATGGGTACTAGGTGAAGATATACATAATATATAGATAAATTATAATACTTAAATACATAGAAAACATCCAAGACCCCGCAACAAATATTTGTGCTCATCACACCAACACTTGCCCTGGCTGGGATTCGAACCCGGGACCGCCAGCTTCGTAGGCCGTGGTACAACCAACTGAGCCAAACATGTCGTCGAGCAGTCGTTAGTGGTTACAAACTTAGAGCTATGGTTAGCATTTTATAATTGTGCTAACTTAAATTAATGAAATAATGATGTGTGTGTTAATTTTAACTAATGTTTCCATAATAGCCCATCATGGTGGAAAGTAAGCCAAGGCTATCAACCATCTGCCTCCAACTTGGAAATACTGATGGTGATGGAAAAGATGGACTGCACCAGATCGCGGGAAAGAAGCTCAATATAATGTACTTTTTCAAAATGGCGGAGATATATGGGTTGAAAGGCTCGCAAGATCTATGTTCAATGTCATAATCTGTGTATAATATATATAAACAAGTTCGAATTCGAATTTGATGGTTCATGGCGGTGTCACGATGAGGCAAATCGTACATCGCGGTATAGTTTGTTTCCCGTAGATTGTTGTTGTTTTTAAAAAAAATACATTTTTTTTGTTCGCATCCCAATATTTCGTGTTTTCATTAACCGCTATTGTAGAGGGCGCTCCTTTGGACGAGTACGGTGTCGTACAATCTGCCTACGGCTCACAGATCACAGAGGCATTAGGTCTAGATAAGTAGGTTTTTCCATCTGTTCATCGATAACTTGTTACCAATCTTGAATGAGATATTATTAAAAAAAGAGACTGACGTAAGACTGTATGACGTAGTTGACATCGTCACAGATCGGAAAACAGCCGCAGTTGATTTTCTTCTTGTCACTGTCGACTTCCAGCTTATAAAGCTCATCTGAAATCAAAGCAGTTATACAGGGTGACTTTTAAGATGTGATACAAAATTTTACTTTCCGAGGCTACTCCCAATGGTGGTCAACTTTTAGTATAAGACCGACATCGATCTCCTCTTAGGAAATGCCGTAGAGTCAGACTTATAAAAATGCCTTTGCGGCCTACTTACAGAATAAAGATCATTATTAGAAAATGCCTTTATGGCATTAAGTCCGCCGTTTGTACTTTCTTTTACAGTGCAAATAATAAAACCATAAATATGAAAGAATAAAACGAAGTATGTTTTTTGCTGTGACAGCTAGGCAGTCTATTGAGAAGGATGACGTCATAAGGTACGTTGGGTTTCTTGAAGCTGTAACGTTGTCTTGATTTTAATGTACAGTCTACCTCAAAAGTAACTTAACACTATGTCACTGTATTAAAATGTCTAGCTATTTTTGAGGCTGCCTGTACCATGGTCGAATACATCAATTTAATTTAAATATTTACCTTTGTATTTGGCGAGGCAGCGCATCCCGGCCACGTTGCAAATTGGCTCATCGCCTGCAAAAAAAATATTAGCAATGCAACTTAACTGTCAATAAAATGGTTATCGAGGCATCACGTGACGTTATAGACTTAAAATGGCCCGTGCGCCGGCAAAATTTGTTTTGTACGGTCTTAGAGTATTTAACTACTGGAGCTGACAAGTCGTTATCATGCATTTTAGCGGAAGGCGAGGTAAACACGTAACACTACGGAAATATTCCTAATTTCTGCAAACACGCACCATTAAAAGAAGTCACCTACTACCAAAAAACTCCCAAAACGCCCTTATATTCTAAAATCTGTACTAAGCTTACCAATTTTTCTGTAGAAGTACGGTATACAGCCGCAGTGATTCAGACAGAGGCGGATCCGACACTCCATGCGACACATGGTGTAAGTGTAGACGGAGTTGTGTTTTAGGGGGTTCTCGTGGAGGAAACGGCACCGACGCTGCGCGACACTTAACCTAGAAATATTTCTAAATTAAGTACTTAGAAACAGCTCCAAAAAACGTCAAAAACGCTGTTAAAATCGTCTGAGAACAACAGAAACACCAATAGTGACCATTTTTAGGGTTCCGTACCCAAAAGGTAGAACGGGAAACCTGTTACTAAGACTCCGCTGTACGTTCGTCGGTCTGTCTGACCGTCTGTCACCAGGCTGTATCTCATAAACCGTGTCAGCTAGATAGTTAATTTTTACACATGATTTATTTCTAATACCGCTATAACAACAAATACTAAAAACAGTATAACTTTATGTCCGATGTCTGTGTTACGTCATAACCAATATAAAATGATTGAACACCGCGTACATTATGAATTTTCATAGATACGGCCGTTTGTAGCGTATATTTTGTACGAAAAGGCGCAAGTCCGAGTCGCACTTGGCCGGTTTTTTATTACAGTCCGATTTCAACTCAGTTCATTTCACAAAATTCTTTTTGAACCTAGAAATTTCATTTCACATCGAAAACTTTGCTCTGCTAAAAGCTTGATATAAAAGTTAGGCATTAATTTAAATAATTAGTAAACATCAAATCATACCTAAAGTTTAATTGAGTAGGAAAATACATTAGTAAGACTTTTAATAAAGGTTCATTTGACAAAATGTTTCGCACCGTAGTTTGAATATTTTACACTGCTCGTTACATCTATTGCACCTTCAATTTCAATGTATTGAGATTGAAGGTGTCAACTATTAGTACAGTGTCGAGCACTGGAACATTATTTTACCTTACGTGGTTTACTGTCGTTGCCAACAGAATAATGATATTTGAGAATCAAGACATTGGCGTTTGAACTAATCATTAGGTAAGAATTTCAGAGACTGTTCTTTCTTATACCACAGAGACTCTAGGGAAATGCAAGTAGATTCGGTCTTGTAAAAGTGCCTTTGCGGTCTGCTTACAGAATAAATTTTATTACTTAACGTACTTAGCAGCTTCAGGCGAAGTGTAGACTGTGAGCGCGGTGACATACATCTTCATGTAGAAGTCCTGCGCTGAGTGCTGGAACTTGGTGGATATGTCTGGCACCTCCAGCGGCCCGTGGATGTACACCTGCATTACACAACCAGCATGAAAGTGAACGGTCATCAATAGCAATGTAGCGACGAGAAACTTCAAAAGTTGCAAAATGTTCTAATTATCAGCCACGGACTTCCACTGCTGAACAAAAGGGCATGAAAATATGGTCATGTGAGCACAATTTATTGTCACATCTAACCAAGTCTTTTCAAAAGAAAAAGAAAAGCAAAGAAACTATAATCCATTAATCTAAGCGTCTGTATGTCAGCGATATTAATGTACAATAAGAAATTCGAAATCAAAGTTTTTCTTTAGAGCTATTTCTGTTTTTTTTTACAAGCTTTTATTTAACTTGCATAGTTTCTATGTACGTCATTAAAAAGTAACTAATTGTACCTGGTATACACCAAACTTACGTCATAGGCTGTCGACAAATTAATCACTTGGGCAAATACTTCTCCATCCAAAGGGTGGACAAAAAACGTCTCGTTTTGATGTTTGATCGGATCCCACCGGTTTGCCTCCCTATACCTGAAACAAGAAAAGCTGGTTTTAGTTATAATAATATACATAACTAGAAGGCGCCCGGGACTTCGGTCACGGAGGAGAAAAAGTCATAACCATCTTATTACATTATGGTTTTTACTGCCCCGCGAACTAAGTTGTTTGTTACAGAGTTCCTAGGAACACTTTCTGGCTCCACATCAGATCAATTCGATGGAATTATAATTTTGCATGGTCACCAAACTTAACTTACAGAAAACGGTAAGTGGGTCAAAATTAACTTGCAAGATAAAGCTAAATAATTAAGTAAAAGCTCAAAAGCTTGTAAAAAATAATTAATAGGTATTGATAAAACGTTATTTTGCGGAATTCCATATTAGATTAATGGATCATAGTTCCTTTGCTATTCTGTGAAATAGTTTCCTCGAAATCCACTTCTGGGGTGGACGCCGGACCGTCAATATCTCTTGCATCGCCTGATGATGCCTCGTAGAGAAAACACGTCGCGGATTATACTATCTGGTGGTGGTTTGTTGTATTTCCATGCGTATTTTTTTCTGGAATTTGCATATAACATACGCATGTGAGCACAATTTATTGTCACATCTAACCTAGATACTATTTCGCGGAATATCAAAGGCACTATAATCCATTAATCTTGTATAACATATGCAAAGATACTTACGATGGCGAATTATACTCAGCAACTTTAGAATTGATTGCATAGCAGAGCCCCATTTCAGTGACAGTTGGTTGGACCTTGAGAAGAATCCCCGATGCACCTATGGTCAGGATGGGCCCAAATGGTGCAGTTAGGTTCAGCAGGAGCGGCAGGTAGTCGGAGGGAGGAATGGGATCGTAGTCTGGTAACTCTTCGAAGTTCTTGTACGTCGAGTTGGATAGAGTGTATATGAACTTTTCGAGGGCTGTTTTATCTTGAATTGGTGAGCTTCTGAAATAGGAAAGGGTTTCGCTGTTTATTAATAAGTTTCTATAATTTTTTTTTGTGACAAAATTTACTGTCGACTTTTCTGTGAACGTCCATCAACTACTCACCGAGACGATTCTAAAGAGCCTAAATTCGGTAGGATTTAATTTTATTGCAGAGTTCCTATGATCACTTTCTTGCTACATCATAAGATCAGCTCGATGGTACCAACACTATTGCATTGTTACCAAACTTACTTAAGTATGCCAAATTTTAGCTTAATTGCAAACCGGGAAGTAGGTGAAATTTAACTTGCAAGATTCCACCCGAACATACATAGTTACACTGTAGTTAAATAAAAGCTTGTAATAACACAGAATCAAATACATATTTTGTGTGTTGTATTTAAATACAACACACAAAATATAACATTACACGACATAGACATCATACGTCGAATTTTTCTTACAATCCTATCATATCTACTCTCTCTAAAATGTTTCAAATTTTCGCTTCAATATTTACATTTAGATCGTTATCTAACGTAACTGCTTAAACAAAAATTTCATGAGCTGATAATGACTTACTTCAGATACGCTTCCAGTTTTTTCTCATCCAGCCTCCGATGCGGGCAGATGGTAACGCACGGGAACGTGGTGTTCCAAGCGAACATGTCTCGGTCCATGGAGACAACGGTGGGTGAGGACTGGTAGCGCAGCCATGTGGTACGAGAGAGATACACCGAGCCGAACACGGAGAGGATTACCATGGTCAGCCAGAGGAGACTGGGGGAGAAACCAGAAAGACTCAAATTACATGCATATGATGGACCTAGTAGGTGCTGCGAGGGAGGATCCAAGGTACCAGGAAAGGCTAGAGCTTGAGATATTATATGAAGCCTGAGCTGTCCCACAGTTGGACAAAGGCCTCCCCCATCTTCTTCCACTGATCCCTGTTTAAAGCTATCTCTGGCCAGTCCTCCATGTAGAGGTCTTAGTCGTCCCGCCATCGGCGACAACGTCTGCCGCGTTTCCGCCTCGAGGTTTTGGGTTTCCACTCTGTGGTTATCTTGGCCCACAACTCGTTCGGCATGCAGCAGATGTGACCAGCCCAGTCCCACTTCAACTTGGCCGATTTCGGGGCTAAGTCGATGATTTGGCTCTTGGAGCGTAACGTGGTGTTCCGAATTCGATCCATATGTTTTACATCCAATAGATCTCCAGGGCTCCATGGCCCTTTGGCAAACTCCGAGTTCGTTTTTTAATAACAACGTTAAGTTACTTTTCATTAAGTGTTTCATGGACGAATAGCTTTTCCAGGCGGTTGCTATCCGTATATCACAGCAAAATGCTGTTATAAAGGTCCATTGAGCTGCACTTACAGCAGATTACGATGATGGAAGCAAAAGGAATTCATGGAGGGGTTAAAACCTGGACCTAGGACTTACACTTCAAGAGCATGTCTCCCAGACGCTACGAGGTGGTTCAGCCCGTGTATGGACGAAGTCTCCAGGAACACCACCAGGTACGAGGCTGCCTTCTTCCTCACGGCGCGGATGATGGTCTTCCTCTTGCTGGGTGGTGGGGCGTACACGTATGGTTGCGCTGAGCGGTAGTCATCTTGGATTATGCGGGATTGGTATGTGCGTTCAGAGAACATTATTTCTGGTATTTAGGTTTCACTTGATTAGTCAAAACTGGAATTTAAATCAAAATTTTACATCGTAAAATCTACTGTTTACTTGAGGCAATATACTTAAAAATAACTTCACCAAAAAAACAAATGATAATATCTGTAAAAGCTAATTCATAACATGTGGAATATGAAATTTAATTTTTGGGTGGTAACGAAAAATTAAACATTAATTGGGAGCGTCTATTTTATGTATTTATATTTTAATTAAAAGCACATGAGATTTATACGCCTGCCTAATATACTGGGAATTTTTTGTAGAAAGCTAATTTTTCGTTCTATCCTTCATCAAAGCTAATTTACCCACTGAATCAGAAAACAAAACTTCACATAACACGATAATGAAACCGTCAATCGTGACTAACTTTCATTAGCAATAGTGTAATGATTTAATGATGCCGAATGAACCTTCGCAATTATTCAGTCAATATTAATGAGTTTCCACTCGAAAGGTGATGTTATCCATTTTGTCATGATTGGGGCAGTCACGGCATGTTATATAACCGTATTTTGTGTAATTATCTTGTCCGTGTGTGAAATTATATGTGATCATTTGTATTGATACAGATTTATAGGACAAACATGAAACATTACGTAACAAAACATATAGCGCCTGATCAAAAACGATGTGCAATCGTCAAATAATATTTATATTACAGAAACGATTGCTCACGACGTAAAGGCAGTAATTAACATGTTTCGAATTATTCCGAGGACCGTAATCAACAGCGTGGTTGGCTTTAATATATCTGAGTCAAATACTTAGTATAGTTTTCTAGTTAAAATGTATTCAATGTGTTTATTACGTGACATTATCTTTGCTTAGGGGCAAACTCCAATACCTATACCGAGGAATGTAGCAAAAGTATGTGCATGCCAGAGAAAAAACTTAAAATCCTTATCACATGTTATACATAGCTACGCTTCCATCTACTGAATAAATAAGTTTCGACAAAAATCTATACCATTATAAAGTTGTAAAAATAAAATATCTGTATATTAAAGACATTAAAAAAAAATTGTAAAAGACTATTTGGAGGTCACGAAATTGAAAAAAAAAACACTTAACTTTTTGTGTCTGTAGTCTGTATGTGTCGTTGTGACTTCACGCCAAATCGGCTTAACAGATTTCAACTATTTTTGGTACTTGTCGTAGTTGGGCATCTAGAGATGATAATCGGATACGATTCCATTCCATCGGATCGGATTTTTACCCGAATACCCTGAAGAAAACAAGAGGGTTATGATTTTTTCCTCCCTTGCTATCGAATGTCGAACTTCTCCCGTTGTCCATCTTATCAGTTCCATACCTGACATAATATTTCACTCTGAAGTCTAATTTGTACGAAAATAAGCTTAAAACTTTTAACTTTATAGACAATTTGACATTGGCACCTCGCACTTAGCACTACCAACCAATACAAACTCTCATAAATATCCATTATAAATTGAAATTTAAAATTGAAAAATTATGCGCGTACAGGACCGTTTTTCACGAAAGATGTTCTACAAACAAAATTAATAGCCATTATGACAGAAGCCATCAAAATCACTTTCGCTTAAAAAAAATAAAACGAGACAAAGTTTCGTCATAGCGATCTATACGGAAAAATTGAACTTTGTTGAATAGGACGGAGGGGTGTTTGAAGTGTGAAGTTTTTTTTTGTAAACGGGGTTTAGAAAAATGTTTCCACGTCATCGCGTTGACGGTAAAGCAACAAACTCGGGTTTAATAAATTCGTAGTTCGGACACGTTTAACCACGAGTTAAGTGATGATGGATCGTTCGAGCTGATGGTTTTAGATCTAGGAAGGAAATAAACGATCTTGTCGGGAAAGAGTTTAATATTTCGAGATATTTTTAGACGTTATTTCCATTCACAATTTATGTCCGACTTAAGATGGATAAACAGTTTAGTAGTTTTTCCCTGCGGTTACACCGTACATGACAAATATACTACTTGTATTATTTATTTATATGTTCCTTTATGTTGTCTGTAATTAATAAATGATTTGATTTGATTTGATTTAGCTTATCTATCAGGCAATTAGCGGTTTGAAAAAATAAAAACACTGTTTGGTTTCGTAGCCGAAAAAAATGGGATGTGAAAAAGTGCATAGGGCGTATCTTTGTGGCAGTTATCGTTAAAGTTATATATTAAGCGTTACCATTATAATTTTTTTCATATTTATTAGATATATATGGTCTGGATAGAGGGTGGGAGGGGACACAATTTGTGCTACTTTCGGAGCGATTACTTCAGTTTCGTCTGCCATTTTGGCTACGGAAGCCTAAAAAGGGCTTTTAAAACGGAAAGTGAGCTAGCTGAACACAGTTAAAAATACGTCAAAATCCTCTTATGCAAATATGGCAAAACGATTTTTTAAGGGCTATATTTTAACGAGAGGAAACTATAGGTAACATTTGCTCATCTTAAAAATTATGCAAAGATAACGTAATAACAACGAATTTTTACAAAGGACCTTAAACGCCACCTATGTAAATATAGTCAAACTTTTAAAAAAGGCTACCTACATAGCAAAAATGAGAGAAAGTTAGGTAAATACGGCTCACCTCCGGCGTAATCATTTCCGCGGTGTCGCGTCGCTGCGAACAAATGAAGTGAACCGAATAGATTTCATTAAAACTGCGCCAGAATTTATCTTTAACTTATGAAGGGTTCTGCACTGTCTTTAAAGGAATATTCTTTTTTTATAGCCAAAGGACTGAACAAAGGCAACTCTTTTTCGCCACTGGTCCCGGTGGAATGCATGTTTCTGCCACGCGTCGTGAAATGCGTCCAGGTCATCCCACTATCTTTTCTTTGGTCTGCCTCTCCTTCGGTAGCCATATCTTATATATTAAATATAATATTCTTTAAAATGGAATAAATAAAATAAAAAAAGAAAATGCATTTATTTCAGGCCAATTTTCTTCATATTTTGTTAGTAAAAGAAACTTATACTAAGGTTAACTTAAATAACTATCTTAGGAGCTAAAATTAAATGCAGAGAACCAGTGTCTTATCAGGCCACTGCTCTATCTATATAAATCCATATATGGATGATGTAATAAACAATTTCATTTCATTTCATTTCATAAAAAATCTGCATAAACAATAATTGACTTTTCATCTGTTTCATCGCTATGGAATTAAGGTTCATACTCCAACAAATCGTACAGTGTCTATCATTGAGACACTGCACTTCAAATGAATGTTTATTTTATTATATAAATAAATAAATAAAAATTATGCGAGACAATTTAACACAAATGGAACTTGTCCCAAGGTAAGCTCAATAAGGTAAAGCTTGTGTTATGAGAACTAGACGACGATATATTGAATAGACATATTTACTTATGGATATACATAGAAAACAACCAAGACTCAGGAACAAATATTTATTGCCCAGCACACAAATATTTGCCCTTACCGGGATTTGAACCCAGGACCTTCAGTTTCGCAGGCAACGTTACCCGCTGAGCTATACCGGTCGTCAAAAAAAAAACATTATGACGCGAGCCAATTTGTCTTAATCATGGTAAAGATGAGAACTGAACTCTGATCCGAATACCGGCCCACACGTATATAAAACTTGACAGGTTTTCGTTTCATCATGATAAGTAGTGTTTTAGAGTATTTTAAAAATGTGGATTTCTAGATTTTAAAAATAAAATAAAATAAATTATAGTCTTTTAAAAATCTGGAATCTTAAAATTCATAATATTGACGAGCTTTAAGTTTTTGATTTTATAAATACTGTAAAATACTACATATCATGATGAATCGAAAACCTGACAAGTTTGATATACGTGTGGGGTGGGTCTGTAGCTACAATTTTTATTTTCTATGAAGGAAAGAAATAAAACTCGACCGAACTATGAATATTACATTTTTACCGACCCCTAAAAAATCACAACGGTCCATTATTCCCGAGGCTCCCCTAATTAATTTCACGTCACAGAGAGGTGACAGTCGCGGCGAGTGAGACGCCGATAGGCAACCGCCGATGGAGTGAAAGAGATGCTGCATTCAGTTCATTAACATCTTGAAGGTGGACGGTTTCATGCAACGACGAGATCAACTAATAGCAAAGTTTTGTAAAGTCTCACTTTTGCTGCTTGAAATGCTTTCTGGTTTTATAATCAAAATTATATTCAATTGAAATGGGAGTTTAGTTTCAAATGAATGAGAGATATCGTGCTAGTGTATGATTTAAACCTCGATTACAGTATAACAATATGAAGCGGTCTTTTCCAGCACACAAATTTTCCTTAGAGCACTTAAAAAATTGAGATGAAAAGCTGTGTCATTGCCGAACAAAATTCATGCATTTTTAACAGGGGGTGAGATAAAAACGTGCAGCACACTACGGAAATATTCGACAAACGCACACAATTAAAAGAAATCACCTACAAAGAAAAAACTCACACACTGGCAATTTACCATATAAACTAACCGGAGATTTCGCGATTACTTTGGCAGTATTTTCTAGGGCTGCCACTGACTCCATATATGCGACAAAGTTGTTTTTTCTGGTGAAATGGATACTCAATTGATTCGTCATTGAAATAAAAATACATAATAAGCGATCTCTTCAAGGTAACTTATTCTTCGTCTTCTTCCTCGTTTCCTCAATGCTGAGAATCGCGACCACATATTGCTTGTCTCCAATGGGTGCAGTCGTAAGTCGTTTGTAACTTATTAGCTTATTGCATAAGAAGTCAGATAAGAACAGATATTTATAAATGCCAATTGCGCACTTATACATTCCCGACCCCTCTGACATACTTCCAAAACCCACCCAACGCCACGTCCACAAGTAGCACACGTTAAAAAATAAACATAATCATGATAATGAATTCAGCACACGTTGCTACTTTAATTAACTACACATAAAACCTGGAAAACCACAACGATTTGCACTTAAATCCAGGAAAATAACTTCTATGTTAATGGTTGTAAGAGTTATGAGCACTGCTTGAATATATTCAAGTACAAGGATGGAACAGGGAAGAAATACACGGAACAAGTATAATTCCAAGACGCTTGAAAGTACCATGTAAATATCGCGAGGCAAGAGGTGAATCTTGGTGCTGAGTAAATGTGGAGAAGGTATTTCTTTGGTTCCAGAAACCAATTGCGTTACAGATACTGTAAATTTACTTTGATGTGAAAATCTCACAAAATAAACATGGCGTTTTCGATATTTTATATAGAGAAGTTGGTGCCTCCAACAGTAACTGGAGACTGTTTAATTAAATTATGGAATTTCAGTAATTATAAGACCAAAAATAAGAGTGATTGAAACGTTTGTGGATGTCCTCAAGTGTAGGCTTAATTGTTTATTTTACTATAGTTGTTACTGGTTGACTATTAACTATAAAATTTGTTCTTGACTTCTTTTTTTTTTCAGTCTAATCTGTATATTTTGATAGACCAGTATATTTTGACATCTGACTTCGAACACATCTCACCAGTTCACCCCAAGGTAGTAAAATTTTCACTGAAAGAAAATTGTCATGCGAGGCGAATACCTAATTCAATTTAGACTTGAGATACACGGTGTCACTTTCCGCCTGTCTTTTATAAGTTGGGTGTAGTTGTGGAAAAAACAAATTTCGTAAATCACAAAGTATACAAATCTGTTGTGGTGAGCACTGTGTGACGAAAGAAGCAAATTGGTTGACTAACATGATTCTATTTTATTCATTTCGTTACCCGGTTTTTTCCAGTCATATTCACCCACACATACATGGATCGCATAAAAGCACCTATATACTTTTTTTTGGTGAAAATACAACCAAAATACTTAAAAAAAAACCTCCTCCACACAAACCTACCCGTCGCCACTTAATTTGAACATCCGAATGTTTAATAAAACATCCAGTTTGATTTACATCCTACAAATCCGTACCTTTTCGCTTGTTTAGTGTAAACACGCCCTTACAGACCCCACTTTATTCGCTGCTAAGCAATTTGAATTTTGAATTTTCAGTAAAATTTTCTGCGTTCACTGTTTGTTGAGGTTGTTTAAGAATGTTTGGTTTTGTTTTAATGATGTAGTCGCATAATTAATAATGATACACGCCGACAGCCTTCTGAGTTACCTTTCGCTCTTGTGTTGACTAACCCTAGCTGGCAAGTCTAAAACGTGGTATAAAATGCAGTTAAATAATATTCGTCCATATCTACTACTGAACACTTTAATTTAAATTAGTGCGGTTAAGTGGAACTTATGATAATGAAATAATGATCTTTATTCTGTAAGTAGGCCGCAAGGGCACTTTTACAAGTCTGACTCTACGGCGTTTCCCAAGAGGAGACCACTGCTGAGAATTAAGCCGAAACAAACTCAACAGTCAGTCATTTTTTTAAATAACTCTTACCTACTACAATATTAGTACTTAGTCTATCTTAAATATAATGTTTTTAAGTATAAACTCAATACGTAGTACTCCAAGAGAAAAATTCAAACTTATATTTGAAAGTAAACATGTAGCGTATATATAATAATATCGACTGTGGAAATACAATTTGTGCAAACTACCCATTTTGCGAAAATAAATAAATTAAGATGTACATACATGCCAGAGAGGGGTGCCTGTTGTTTCGCATAACGTTTTTTGTCCTAAAAATGTTTGGCCGAGAATGTTTGGCATACTGTTGAATGGCATACTACTTGTTTGTCCTAATAATTTTTGCACATACTCATTTAAAGTCCTAAAGCAAGTTTATCCTAATATTGATAACTCTAAAATCGAATTACCTAAAGCATACTATTCCTAACATGAGTTGTCCTAAGAATTATTAAATTGGCTACACTTACAGCACCTAAACTAAACTATGGTAGGCGTGAAGTCAGAAGCGTTACGTATTCTACTTTAAGGCAGGTCAGACTTCGGTTAGGTTAAGTACGTCGACGAGCGAAGCGAGGAGGAGTGTTAGGTAGAACTGTGACCCTAACGAGCGAGCGAAGCGAGCAAGCGAAACGCCAGAACCAACAAGGTTGAGAAGGTTAGGTTTTGCTGCGTTATTATTGCGGGTTATCATCATTTCGTCTGAAGCGCAACTAGTACAGGCAGTAACAGGTCTAAAACGCTGCTAGTCTAAAACGCATCTCGTCTAAACTGCAACGGGTCTAAGTAGCTACCAGTCTACGTCGCTACTGGTCTAACCGGTAAGTGGTCTAAAACACAGCTGGCCTTAGAGTACGTGGTCTAAGCCTTAGCTGGTCTAAGTAGTAAAGGGTCTAAGTCACAACTGACCTAAGTAGTGTCTCGTCTAAAATGCAGTTGGTTTAATTTAAGTAGTCATTTGACTAAACATTCGCTGTTTTCTAAAGCAGGAAGTAATCTAAAACTCAACTAACCTAAGTGTCTGTAATAAGTTGTGATTTGTTTGTTTCTTGATGAACTATAGCTTGTCTTATGGTCCTCCGGTCTAATTTTTTACCCCACCTGACCCTAGGGTATAGGGTATGCCGTTGACCGAGAACTATAAAATTAAATTTCAAGCCGGTTTGGTGCCTACATCACTTAAAAATGTCACTTAGTAAACCAAAAATTTTAGAAATACCTATGCTACACTGAGCTTTATTATTCAAAACTGGATCATAAAATATAAAAAATAGCACGCTTATCTCAAGCAGATTGAAATTTCCTTTCATATCTTGTAATAAAATGTATAATATTACTGGTATTTTACAGGAAAAATTCTGATGACGTTGAGCAAATTCGTCAAAATTTCGTATACGGACTAGTAATATCAAAGTCAATCAAAGAAAAGTCGTCATTGTAACTTGACTTCAGTCTGTAACTTGGTTGCAATGAATATCTTATCTTATCTTAAATATTGTATAAACAGGTACACCTTCGAGTAGTGATACATAAATTCGGCAATATTTGGTTTGGAGTGCACTAGAGAGAAGTAGGAACACTAATCAAACTACTAAGGAAGATATGCTGTCAGACTAACGGCGAATCTTCCATTGCTACCGACGTAGCGCATCTCTGTAGCCTGGACTGAAATTTTACAAATTACTCCGGACACCCAGGAAATGCAAATTTCTAATAGGCATTGTCGCAAGTCACAATTCGTGTAATACGAATATTGGATTATTTGTTTCAAGTTTTTCCCCACGGTACCACTAATATAGTGATGTCAAAGTCAATAAAAGAAAAGTCGATATTCACGGGTTCTCCTTGTTTATGCATATATTTTTTGTCATAATTCTATATCGCATAATCACAATAAGACATAATGCTGGCACAGTTTTAAGAAACAACACATCTAGACATCTAGTTTAGACTAGAAGCGTTTAAGACCAAATCAGCTTTAAACGGGGTGAGTCTTAGACTAGATGTCTTATTAGACCAGTTGCGCTTTAGATTAGGTGCGTATTTAACCAGTTGTGTTTTAGGCGAAATGCGTTATAGACCAGTTGTGAATTGTCTGCTAGGCTAGATGCTACTTAGACCAGTTGCAGTTAAGGCGAGATTCGTTTTAGACTAGCAGCGTTTTAGACCTGTTACCACGTGTACTAGTTGCATTTTAGACGAAATGATGATAACCCATTATTGCGACAGGCAAATATAGTGCGAATCGTGCCATTACTGCATTTGCTATTGTGATTTTGCTAGGCGTTAACTTTTAACGTTTAAAAACTCTGCTTGCGAAAAATCATCAAGATTTATGCTGAATGACATGTAGTAAAAACAATTTTAGCACATTAAGTATTAGGAATACTACAATTATGCACACCAATCATTCGACATTAGAATCTTAGCCACATCAAACGATAGGACAAATAATATTTAGGACAAACGATAATAGGAGCAACAATTTCGGACAATCAAAAATATGCGGAACAAAGTGTATGCCATACGTTATTAGGACAAAAGACGTTATGCGACACAACGATAGGACTAATAATTGTATGCCAATCGATATAGACCCGCCAGAGAGGCTTAATGTGTAAAGACAGTTACACATGTGCCAGAAGGGCTTAATTATTTTATGTTAAGAATAAACTACCGGCAGAGTTTCACAAAATGAGACTTACTGAAGAGAAACAAACGCTGCAAAGAAAACTCCCAGACTACCTCGTTAATAATTATAATATTTAGAAACAAAGACTCTACCAAACTACTTTCAAACAGATAATATATTTTTTAGCTTCACATAGCATTCTGGGAAAATATCTTTTCCCTTTGGCAAGAATAGAAAAATTATCAAACCTAATTTAATGGTTTGGCTTGTCAATGACATGTTCACAGATTGCGGACTCATTACATCGATGGTGCTTGATATCTGCTTTGTGCTTCTTCACCCGGGTTGATATAATGCGTTTCGTTTGACCAATGTATGAAAGACCACACTCGCAGTCCAGCTTGTAAATACCTGAACTCAGCAATGGCAATACCATAAACAATGACTATAACATAAAAAAAACATTTACCGAACCATGAATAAAATCAAAATTGTGGGTTAAAACACATTTTTTTTACCGAAGCTAAAACACAAGATTATCAAGCACTTATTTTATCTTTGTTTTATCACAAAACCAAATCAATCTAACGAAACTAACACAAACAGACGCTACACAAAGCACCTAATTCCAGCATAAATCGTCCGGACAAATTAAACATTATTCTTTTCCCATCCAAATTCCAACAGGAGATGGGACTTTTATTGGAATTTCTCCCGATCGTGTACGTGCCAATAAATACTGTAAGTGTTCAAACGAGGGCGGCATTTAGCGTCAATCGCACGCCCACATGCAAATTGCAAGGATACGGGCGCCGTGTTCTCTGTGAGATGTCGCTGTGTTAGTGTGGGACTTCTTGACACTTTATAGTGAAGGTCATCGTAGAATTTGTTAATGTCTCGCTTTGCACGCTCACGTGCTAGTTGCAAAGATACGGGCGCCGTGTTCTCTGAGAGATGTCGCTGTGTTAGTGCGGGACTTCTTGACACTTTATAGTGAAGGTCATCGTAGAATATATCAATATCGAGCTTCGAACGCCCATCAAAAATATGTAAGGATTTTTGTAATATGTCACTGTAATAGTGCGGGACTTCTTGGTACTTTATAGTTCACTATAAAGTACCAAGAAGTCCCGCGTCATCGGTCATCGTGGAATTTGTCGATTTGTGGCTTCGCACGCTCACAAGAAAATTGCAAGGATACGGGCGCAATAATTTTGTAAGATGTTTATAGTAAAGGTCATCTTAGAATTTGTCAATATTTCGCGTCGCACGCTCACGTGCTAATTACAGGCTAAGCACGGGCGCCGTGTTCTCTGTGAGATGTCACTGTAATAATGCGGGACTTTGTGGTACTTTATAGTGAAGGTCAGAATTTGTCAGTTTGTGGCTTCGCACGCCCACATCAAATTGCAAGGATGCGGGTATTCTTTTTGAGAATGTTACTGTAGTAGAACAGACAGTTAAGAAGTCATATTATGCAACTCATAGTAATAGGTGTATTGTATAACTTCTTAACTGTTTCTAGTTTCTGGCTAATTCCAATTTACACCATTGAAATTTCAAGGTTTTAATAATTGAAGAGTGCAAGCAGGGTGTCCCACAGTAAAGCTTATGAAATTAAAGCGTAATGTACCGGTGTGTGAGTGAATGTGTTATATTTTATCAAAATAAAAATTTTATGTTTGATTACTGGTGTGGAAAATAAAGTCAAAAGCCTAATACATCCACTGATAAGAACAATGGTTTGTGATTGTGAAATAGTTTTTCTGTAATATCAATGTTACCTAATATTTTTAACCTGTGTTATCGATAATGCGCTCTATTGCAACATTGACACCATTTTATCACTTTTAAATTAGGCAATCAAATAAATTATCGCGATTAATCATTTTGCTTATGCTATTATTATTTGGAAAATTGAGTAGGTCAAATTAGTCGTTTAACTATTGGACGGTAATCTAGGATATAAATTACCAATTGTAAGTAAGATATGAAGGTTTAAAATTAAAATATACTAGAAGGTGCAACTACGTTCGCGGAGGAGAAAAAGTCATAACCCTTCCCTTTTTATTCAGCTTAGTCGGGTGAAAAGTATCCTATAACCATCTGTGAATGCTCAGCTACCCGTCTACCAAAAAAATTAAATCCGTTTAGCCGATTTGACTTGATGAAGCCACAACGACATAATATATACAAATATGCAAAACTTTTTTTTATTCAATGAGCTTAACATAGTCCGTTATAATCATTGCAGATATTTCATTTTTACAACTTTAAAATAGTCTATAAATTATGTGACATATAATTTATTTTATTTTAGGTATAGCAAAGCGAGGCGCTTTTCTTATAAATTATCTTTATTTATTATTCAATAAAAGAATTGTATAAAAACAAATTAGTTTGTTTTTCTTACTTTCTGCAAAATTCAAATTATAATCGTAACACGAGATGTTACGATTAGTACTACGGCCAGTTTCACTAAAGCTTGTAACTTGTATCACAAGTTATTTCCACAAATATGTATTTAAAAAGACTTCCACTTGTAATACAAGTTACAAGCTTTTGTGAAACAGGCCCTTGGTGTTGGGTATTCATTAATATAGGTATACTAGCTTCTGCCCGCGACTTCGTCCGCCTTAAATTCGTTTATCGCGGATATGGGCGTTTTTCTGGGATAAAAAGTAGCCTATGTCCTTCTCCGGGACTCAAACTATTTCCATACCAAATTTCATCCAAATCGGTTCAGTGGTTTAAGCGTGAAGAGGTAACAGACAGACAGACAGACACACTTTCGCATTTATAATATTAGTATGGATTATCATAGAGGTATCTCTTGATTTAGCGTGTTAAATATAATAAATACTCTTTACTGTACACCTCACAAAAGACAAGAAATATACGAAAAGAAGAATATATATGATTAGATGTGAAAACAGGGTACACAGCAACGATCAAAACAGACCAATCGCAGTACAGAACGCGACAATCCATGTTCCTTTAATACGAAGCACGGCAAAATAAAATACAATACGGAAAGCGTAAAAAACGTATTGATTTGGAGGAATTTTTATTAGGAGGTGTTGCGATCCTGTTTATTTGATCGTGTGTCGGCGCCTTACGGCGGGCGTGTGTAGCCGGCTTAACGGCTTTCCGAGATGTGTTTTTTATTTAAATTCTTTGGGGCAGTTTGGCGCTAATTAGAATCGGTTTGTCTGACGGTTTCAATGGGTATTGATTGATATATGTATAGCTGTAGATGGTGATTTAAGGAGTTGGTAATAAAAAAACTGGCCAAGTGCGAGTCGGACTCGCGCACCGAGGGTTCTGTACAGAATATACGCTACAAACGGCCGTATCTATGAAAATCCAGTGTTAGCAGAGTCTCCTGAGCATAATGTATGCGGTGTTCGATCTTTTTATATTGGTTACTGAAATCGACAGACAGACATAAAATTATACTGTTTTTAGTATTTGTTGTTATAGCGACAATAGAAATACATCATTTATGAAAATTTACATAGTAACAAACGATAAAAAAAATACAACCGAATTGAGAACTAGCTCCTTTTTGGGAATTGGTTAAAAGCTTAATAAATACGTTGAATATATGGACAATAAGTACTCTGGTACGGATCCCCTGGTGTTCCAAAATATTCTTCACTCAATGCGATTAATTGCATTTCTGGATATTCTGGATGTATAGATGTAAAAGCCTATATTTATTAATTTAGAATCTATATAAAACTAATAGGTACAATCAGGGAGAACTCATACGAAGTTGCCTTTCCTGCATTTTCGTTATGATGTCCGGGTATACGACCCCGGCTCCCCGAGTTGCCACTGGCTCATACATAGTCTTCTGGGACAGTAGTATCCTTTAACCCTTTCTCCTGTCTAAATTCGTACAATTCCTTTCTTTACCTGTTATCCTTCCTCCTATTCCGCCAATCCAAGGTATGCCGTGCCGATGGATGCGTGGCTAGAGGCGAGTCTAGTCGTTTAGCGTGCCGAATTGCCCTGGGACTGGAGACCCCAGAATAAGGCTAAACCCTTACCTGGTATGCGGGGCTCTGCTGGGTTCGAAAATTTTATCACTAGCAGCTCGTGAAAACGCAATGTGTTTCGATAATTTCAAAAATAATAATGGCGGCGATGAGGTTCTCAACCCATCACGTCTTGGCCCCAGCGATAGCGAAGAGTGGGCTATGGAGAGCCGCTCTGCTACGTTAAATGTAAGGGGAGGAATGAATAATAAAATAGATGAAGTATGTTAGATGATGGATGCGAAAAAAAGAGGGATAAATGAATGTTGATGAAGCGGCAGTTGTATGCCAGGACCCCGTAGCAAGTGGAAGGAGGTAGTCTCTGCCTACCCCGTTGGGAAAAATGCGTGATTGTATGTATGTATGTATGCATGTACAGTCACCAGCATTCATATCTGCCTCAACAAAGTGCGCATAAATATCTGACACGACTCTATTTCTAGGGCTGTTAGTGAGTGTCAGATATTTCCGCCAGCGTTTTTATGGCAGATATTGATGCTGGTGAGTACAACGCACTATATTCGAACACATAAAAAAGCATGCCAATCAAATACGCATCGAACTTGATCGTGGAAAAACCCAGCGAGAAGCGGGCCACTAACGAACACATCCTGTGATGATTAACTGGTATGATATCAGCTGGACAAACCGTGTGCTGAGTTCCCAATAAGCAGAGACCACAAGGGATTTTGATGAAAAGAGATTTTTTTTTTGGGGAATTTTGTGCCAGCCAATGACTTTTTAGGGAAATGTTTCTATATTCACTCATTTATCTTAACCTTTTATATAGTATACTAGCTTCTGCCTGCGACTTCGTCCGCCTTAAATTCGTTTATCATGGATAAGGGTATTTTTTCGGGATAAAAAGTAGCATATGTCCTACCCCGGGACTCAAACTATCTCCATACTAAATTTCGTCCAAATTGGTTCAGCGGTTTAAGCGTGAAGAGGTAACAGACAGACAGACACACTTTCGCATTTATAATATTAGTCAGTTTGGAAGTATGGATATCTTTACTATATCAAGAACCATTAAAGCAACACTGACCATCTCCATACGTAAAGCCGTTCCCCGATATCTACAACGTCATCTATGTACAAGAATTATTTTTTACAAATATTCAACTTTGTAAGCGTGACACAGTTATTAAATGTTACGATTTATTAGCTACTAGCTTCAAAATTTACTTTATAAATGACTAGTTTCTGCCCGCGACTTCGTCCGCCTTAAATTGGTTTATCGCGGATAAGGCTATTTTTCTGGCATAAAAAGTAGCCTATGTCCTTCCTCAGGACTCAAACTATCTCCATACCAAATTTCATCCAAATCGGTTCAGCGATTTAAGAGTGAAGAAGTAACAGACAGACAGACAGACAGACAGACATACTTTCGCGTTTATAATATTAGTATGGATTTGTTACTATACTACGTTTCTTTATTCAATTATAACATAGTTAAATGTTTATTTTTAAAGTGCGATCTGGTTTTCGCCAGAATATCTCGTTGCGATTGGAACGGAACACGATCCAAAGCACATCCAAAGTATATCTACTGTCAGTCCTCTTGTTTTATTGGTCCTTAGTATGAAGCGTTTTTTGGAAAAGTTAAAAAAAATTAACATTGTTGTATCTTGGGGAGTTTTTATGAGACTGAAGTAGTTTTATCACCAATATTTTTATTATTGAGAGGTCGTTTCATAACATACCATTCAATTCAATTCAATTCTTTATTGATAACAACAGTTACAAGTCAAGTTACAATTATATACATTTCATGGTTTACATCATTATTATTACTTACATTTACTTATTTCTACTATATTATCATTTATTATTTCTACAATTACATCAATTTAATTTAATTATTATGATTTAGAAATTCATCGACTGTGTAAAAAGCATTATCTATCAAAAAATTGATTAAATTACTTATAAATATTGTTGAATATTGCCGATCCTAGGTAGATTTTCGTTATTTGTATAGCAACACTGGTTGCCACTTCAATAGGTCGTTAGTGTGGCAACCCTGTGAGTCGTTCGTACCGTGTAGATCGAGCACGTTGTACTTTAAAAAGTTAGCCAATTATTTATCGATAATTCGGGCTTCGCGAGCCAAGGCAATTGATTTATCCACCTGTGTGAACCTTTAAACAAGAACTATCACGATTGCGACTCGGCTGTTGTTAAACTGTTTGTGTGCGTCTCCAGTGGTAGAAATGAGGGTAGAACTTATCTGGATCCAGCGCTGGGTTATCCCACAGAACTGCCTTCATCGGACGCTGAACTCCGCCCAAGAGAGCTCCAGGTAAGCCGACACGCAATCGAGTAAAAATACAACCTTTCCTACAAATAAATTCATCCAAGTAGGATCACGGAAGACTGCGCAGGACTCGTTAAAAATTATACAGTCCACTTAAATTATCTTCTCGCATTATCGCACATTATTTTGGTCCGTCTCGCCGAATTTTGTTGAAAAGTACCTTTGTCGTGAGTTCCTACGCAATTTTCCGTGATTTTATAAAATTATTTGATTAATTGTAACTTTCGTGGGTACTTGAGAAATTGCCTTGGCTAATATTTGACCGTGTCGTGTTAGTTGTACGCCATCTTTTTGTCGCTTTCGTTTTCGTTCGTTTATGTTGGCAGTACAACTTACTACTTAAAGACTCCATATATTGTTAAACGTAGAACGGAACGCTTTCCGTGAAAATAGCATAATCTGTCAGAACTTGAAACGTCAGTCGCTGCGAGTGACGTTTTAGAATTTAAGGTTATTATTTCGTTGCTAGTTGCTACTTTGTATGATACACAGTGTTTTGGTTTGTATTTAGAATAAAATGAATGAACACGATAATAGTGGATTGGAACCGGCGACTGTAGATGGTTACCGTGTCGCACGGGATTATTGTATTATGCGTTTAGAACATATCGAAAGTTCGGATTTGCAAGGTTACAATGAGTTAGACTTTAAAGATATAGAAAAGGATTTTCATGAAGCGCAAATCCGAATTTTACGTCCGCTGTCAAGGGATCAACGATCAATCGAATACGAAGTTACAAAAGAATTTGAAACTCGTTTAAAATCAGTGAAAAGTAGATTGAGGCAAAGTGCATCAAGTTCTCCAAGTGATCATATAGAAGCTAAACATTTAGTATTGGAAAATAACTTAGCCAAATTACCGAAAATAACAATCAAACCTTTCGATGGGAAATTGGAGCACTGGGTGTCTTTCAAGGAACTGTTTGATTCATTAATCCATAGTCGGAACACTATTAGTAATGTGGAAAAATTACATTACCTTTTATCGAGTGTGCAAGGTTCCGCTTATGAATTAATAAAAAGTTTTCCTTTGTCCGGCGACAATTATGTTAACGCTTATGAGACTCTGTCCAATTACTATGACAAGAAAAGACAAATTGCTGTTATTTATTATGAAAAGATGTTGAATTGTGACATAGTTAAAAACAAGAATGACTTAGAAAGGGTTTTTCGAACATTTAATGAAAATTTAAATATCTTGTTGAAATTCAACCTTCCTGACCAGAACTTTATGCTGTATTATTTGTTGTGGTCGAAGTTAGATGTCGCTACTCGTGAAGCTTTTGAACTGCAGCTTACTTCGAATGTTGATATTCCAAGCTTTGACGAATTGAAAAGCTTCATTGAGAAGCGAAGTAAAGCATTGGAAAATTCAAGCATAAAGGTTCCAAATATTAAGCCGTTGCCTAATAAAAATAAAACAGCACTTGTCGTTTCTAGTCCAACTTGTGGTCTTTGTACTGGTCAGCACAGTCTCAGAAAGTGTAGTCAATTCTTAAAACTTGACAACAATGCTCGTTTTAATTTTGTGAAAGAAAAGGGCCTGTGTATTTTATGTTTTTCGAATTCCCATAGGGTGAAAGCTTGTCGTGCCTCTCGTTGTAGTGTGTGTAGTCGTTCACATCACACTTTATTACATTTCACTAAAAACAAACAAACGCCCGCACCCCACGGTCCAACGGTAGCTGATAACGCGTCGCCTAGTATTAGCCCCAGTAGTAATAATAGTAGTACGGTTTTAACTACATTGACTGGGGAAAATACTATGTTGTTTTCAACAATAAAGGTTCGAATCAAGGACAGTTCTGGTAATTTCCAACCAGTGCGCGCGCTTCTCGATTGTGCTAGCGCCTGTAACTTTATATCGAAATCCTGCGTTAAAAGGCTAGGATTTAAAATTTGTCGTGGCCAACACGCCGTGTACGGCATTGGTAATTCTGTCGCTCAACCGCTCGGCTCGCTGTCGTGTGAAATTAAGCCGGTCGGTAATACAACTTTGTCGTCAAATATTAAATTCGAAGCTCTCGTTTTGTCGTCGATATGTGCCGACCAACCTACACAACCTGTCGATTCGTCCAGGTGGTCGCACATAAATAATTTATCGCTTGCTGATCCTGACTTCGCTCGCCCGGCGCCAGTGGACATGCTGCTCAATGCAGATATTTTCGTCTCGTCGTTGTCACCTGGTATACAGCGAGGGGAGCCCGGACAACCTACCGCTTTGAATACGGTCTTCGGGTGGATCATAATGGGTGAGTGTGACAAAAGTCAACTCACGACAAACGCTCTAGTTTCGTGTCGTAACAATAATAAACATTGTTTTTTCGTGTCGAATCCTTCGCAAACCTTGTCGCTCGATGACTCCATTAAGAAATTTTGGGAATTAGAAAATGTTAGTTCTCCGGCCAAACCTTTCGTATCACAGGAGGACCAACGCTGCGAAGATTATTATCGTGCAAAATACTACCGCAATGAAGAAGGAAGATTCGTAGTCCCTTTACCTTTCGTTGATCCTACGAATAAACCTACCTTCCTCAATTCGCGTGAAATCGCTCTTAAACGATTTCAGTCGTTGGAACGCAAGTTAAATAACAGTCCTGAATTCAAAAGGTCGTATGTCGAATTCATGGAAGATTATGAGGCTCGTGGTCACTTGGAAAAAGCGGACCCTCCTTCAACGAGCGAGGGCCAGTTCTATTATATTCCTCACCATGGTATACTGCGTGATTCAGTGACCACGCCGCTTCGGGTCGTTTTCGACGCTAGTGCTAAGGACGCTAGAGGGGTGTCTTTAAATTCCACCCTCCTTGCTGGACCCAAACTTCAGACTAACATTTTCGACCTGCTTATTCGCTTTCGTTGGCACGCCGTCGTGTTCACCGGCGACGTTAAGCAGATGTATAGGCAGATTCTGGTCTCTGGAGAAGATGCTGAATTTCAGCGTATTCTATGGCGTCCATCGAGTTTCGGTCCTGTACGTGACTATCGCCTTAGAACTGTAACATATGGAATTTCTGCAGCGCCTTTCCAAGCTCTTCGTACAATGGCTCAGCTTGCCAGTGATGCTGCAGGAGAATATCCGGCTGGCTCAGCTGTCCTCGCTCGCGATATTTACGTTGATGACGTCGTCACTGGAGCGAATTCCGTTGAACAGGCCCTCTTGCTTCAAACGGAGCTCACAAAAATATTGTCGTCGGGTTGTTTCCATCTGAGAAAGTGGACCTCCAACAATCGTGAGTTTTTGGACAACCTTCCATCCTCGGACCTGTACTCACAGGACTTTAAACATTTCGAAGAAATGTCTGACATGTCGCTTAAGATATTGGGATTATTATGGCAACCCCAATCAGATTCCTTTCGTTTTCGCGTAGCAGCTACTCACAACGGTCGCTGCACTAAGCGCACCATTCTTTCGGAGATAGCTAGGATTTTCGACCCGTTGGGTTTCCTCTCGCCTGTAACGTTTCTCGCAAAGTACCTGATGCAGTTGCTCTGGGCTTCTGGTGTTGCATGGGATGACGATATTCCAGATAACATCAAGCTTGAATGGCAGGAACTCAAAGCCCAGCTTCCGTCGCTGAGCTCTGTGGCTGTTCCTCGCCGTATTGTGGTGGAGTTTGACGTACTACATCTGCACGGTTTTTGTGATGCGTCTGAGCGAGGCCTTTGTGCCGTAGCGTACTGCCGCACAATTAGTAAGAATGGCGATATCGCCGTCCAATTGATCTGCGGCAAGTCCAAGGTCGCTCCCCTGCGTAAATTGTCGGTGCCACGTCTCGAATTGATTGCAGCGGTTTTGCTATCGGACTTGATGGCATCAGTCGTGGAAGCTCTGAAACCTTTTCATTCTGTGAGTGAGGTCTTCGCTTGGTCGGACTCGAGTGTAGCGTTGACTTGGATCAAATCGTGTCCTTCCAAGTGGAAAACTTTTGTGGCTAATCGTGTAAGCCACATCCAAGAACTAATTCCTCCCGACTCCTGGCATCATGTCAAAACCGCTGATAATCCCGCAGACTGTGGATCACGTGGGTTACTACCCCAAGACTTGGTTAACCAAGCTTGCTGGTGGAACGGGCCCTCTTGGCTTAGGTATCCCAGTGCAAATTGGCCGAAATCGTCATTGTCAATAGACAAAGACGTCCTTCACGAAGAACAAAAAATTACCGTGCTCGTAGCGTCCCATACCGATGATCAAGTACAAACTCTTTTGGAAAGGTTCTCGTCATTAAAAACGCTCCAACACGTATTAGCGTATTGCTTTCGATTTTCGGAGAACAGTAAACAGAAAATGGTCGAACATCGTGTCGTTGGGTCTTTACAACCAACTGAGATTCACAAATCGCTCATGTTCCTAGTAAAATTTGTGCAAGAGAATGCGTTTTCGTCGGAGTTAGAACTCATTAAAAAGGGTTCGCCTAACTCGCTTCCCAAGAGTTTTCGCAAATTATCGCCTTTCGTTGACGAGGCGGGTCTTCTCAGGGTGGGCGGTCGCTTGGCTAATGCCAAGATCTGCTTTGAAACAAAGCACCCTCTTATATTACCCCGCTCCCATCGCCTCACTTCCCTAGTAATCCAGGAATATCATTCTCGCTTCATGCATCCTGGTGCGCAAACTCTTCAAAATCTCATTGCACAAAATTTCTGGATATTGTCGTGTAAACGGGCTATTCGATCGATAATCTCGGGTTGTATCAAATGTTTTCGTGTTCGACCACAACATGCCCCTGCTCCGTTCATGGGCAATTATCCATCGTATCGTGTTAACCAGCTTAAATGCTTTTCGAATTCAGTAGTCGATTACGGTGGACCCTTCAATATAGCTTTCGGACGAGGTCGTGGTTCCAGAACTTTTAAAGGGTACATTTGTGTTTTCGTGTGTACCTCTACGAAAGCTATACATATCGAACTTGCGTCCGAATTGTCCACGGAGGCCTTCCTGGCCGCTTTGCGACGCTTTATCGCCCGTCGTGGCCGGTGCAGCCATCTTGTTTCCGACCAGGGAAGGAATTTTATCGGTGCCAGTAACTATCTTGGTTCTGTCATGCAAAAGGCCGCAGTGTCCCAAGAAATAAAGTTTTCATTTAGTCCTCCTGGGAGTCCTCATTTCAATGGTCTAGCAGAAGCGGGAATCAAGTCGGTAAAAACTCACATCACTCGTGCCATCGGTGCGCAAAGATTGACGTTCGAGGAATTCTACACCGTGCTGACACAAGTAGAGGCAATGTTAAATTCGCGCCCATTGACGCCTCTTAGCTCAGACGCGAATGACCTCGTAGCTTTAACCCCGGGTCATTTCTTAACCTTAGAACCACTGTCGATTATGCCCGAGGAAAAGCTTGTAGACTTAAAAATCAACCTCCAACAACGGTGGAAACTAATCCAACAAATTCACCAAGCCTTTTGGCACCGCTGGCAAAGTGAGTATGTACACACACTCCAACAAAGGGCAAAGTGGGACAAGACCCATCCTAACATAACCGTG
This sequence comes from Hedya salicella, assembly GCA_905404275.2. Taxonomy (NCBI): domain Eukaryota; kingdom Metazoa; phylum Arthropoda; class Insecta; order Lepidoptera; family Tortricidae; genus Hedya; species Hedya salicella. The sequence goes on along the minus strand of FR990102.1, from coordinate 26,532,712 downwards.
GGATCGTTAGTGCTTATAGAAGGTGAATCGTTACATCCCCTTAAATGGCCGTTAGGGCGTATCGTTGCCCTGCACCCCGATGCAGATGGAATTTGTCGAGTGGTAACGCTTAAAACTGCCGCTGGGCAGTACAAACGACCAGTTGTTAAGATTTGTCCTTTGCCAATGGCCAATGACGCCTAACTAACATAAATTATTAGTTGTATTCTAGTTAGCGTACTGTCCCTAACGGCAGCTTTTTTTGTAGTTTTTTAAGTATTAAATATCGCGGCAGTATTCAGTATGCCGTCGCATTTAGGTGGGCGGTATGTTGAATATTGCCGATCCTAGGTAGATTTTCGTTATTTGTATAGCAACACTGGTTGCCACTTCAATAGGTCGTTAGTGTGGCAACCCTGTGAGTCGTTCGTACCGTGTAGATCGAGCACGTTGTACTTTAAAAAGTTAGCCAATTATTTATCGATAATTCGGGCTTCGCGAGCCAAGGCAATTGATTTATCCACCTGTGTGAACCTTTAAACAAGAACTATCACGATTGCGACTCGGCTGTTGTTAAACTGTTTGTGTGCGTCTCCAGTGGTAGAACTGAGGGTAGAACTTATCTGGATCCAGCGCTGGGTTATCCCACAGAACTGCCTTCATCGGACGCTGAACTCCGCCCAAGAGAGCTCCAGGTAAGCCGACACGCAATCGAGTAAAAATACAACCTTTCCTACAAATAAATTCATCCAAGTAGGATCACGGAAGACTGCGCAGGACTCGTTAAAAATTATACAGTCCACTTAAATTATCTTCTCGCATTATCGCACAAATATGTTTTCTGACATTTCAATTTCCTTACAATTTGTTGATAACTTATTATATATTTTGGGACCTATGTACCATACACACTGCTCAGATTTCGTCAGTCTGTGTCTATTTGGGAGGAGATCTTTTCCATTACGACTGTCATCAGGATTACGTTTTTTATATTCATGAAAATTCCTATGAACTATTTTAGCCACCTAATATGTAAAGTCCTGGAAACGTTATTATTTTTTAACTCGCGAAATAGGAATATCTCAGAAAAAAGTTGTTTAATAGCCTATCGCATCATGTACCGACATTCTGATGAAATGTACCATTACACCATGAAAAACAAATAAACATACATATTGTAGGCTAGTTTACCTCTAGATGTTTTGACTCATACATAACAATACTTCATGTACGCTATACACAGTTCATAGTACAAACCGCACATGTGGTGTAGTGTCTCAGTACAGCAAAGTACTCACTGATTCTCGTCATTTTTATTTTGTTAGACAACTAAGTAGAAGATGCCTTCAACTTCGTCAGCGGAGGATAAAATCATAACCCTCTATTTTCTTCAGCGTTGTCGAGTAAAAAGTATCATATAACCATCTGTGGATGCCAAGCTACCCGTGTACTAAAAATAGTTGAAGCCACGACACATAGAAAAATACAAAAAAAAATCGATTCAGTAACCTTCACAGTGTCAATGCCACTTATTTTTTTGAAAATATCTTAATGTACTACAATTGAATGTTTACCACTTTATAATATTATAGAGGATGGTGGCTTCAAATTCGTTTGCAGAAGAGAAAAAGACATAACTCGTCTTTTTTTTCGACAGCATAGTATAAAGCATCGTATAACCATTGATAGAAAAAATAGTTGAAATCTGTTTAGCCGATTTGGCGTGATGAAGCCACGTCACATACGAACATATAAAAAAACTAAAAATGTTTTTTTTTTTTCGATTCAGTGACTGAAAAGGAAAAGGAATAGATATTGCAGTTTCCCTGCAATTTGCAATACATTTGAGCTGGCCATGTTTATAACGATTCCAAATTTCAAATGAACGGAATAAATAGTTTCTGTGATATAGACGAAGGACGGACAGACATAGTCGCACCACAAGGGTTCCTTTTTTACTTGCTACGGGACCGTAATTACATACGAATAAAAAACATACACACACACGTACGCACGCACGTATGCCCGCATGCACCACGAACGCACGCACGCATGTACGTATGCACCACGCACGTACGCACACACTCATACATGCACACACACACACACACACCAACTCTCACACACACACACACAATCAGACACACAAAGTTTGCTTATATGACCTTACAATGGTCATATACTTTGGCAGAGGGGAACGCGACCGCATCCATATCGACATCTCCAGTGATTCAATGCTTTTAGACATGTACCTTTATTAAAACGTTTCCAATTTAAACAAGCCTTAACAACGCATAATCCACTTATCAGACGCTGCCCACCACCGGTTTATGTATAAACATTTGCCCGACAATCGCCACTCACGCCCCGACCGCCGACCTTATCACACGTACATCAAGTACCAAGTATGAAGTATCTGCTGCTACTCTTCGTGGCTACGTGCCAAGGCTTGGCTATCCACAAAGGCAAGGAAGCTCTGCCAAGACCTGATCTCCTGGTGCTGACGGCGCTGGAACCGCCGGCGCTGCAGGTGGAATGGAAGCCGGTGGAGAGCGCTGACCCAAATGACCCTGTTATTGGTTATAAGGTATCGTTTACATTAATTGCCTTTGCGAGATAAGCGCGCCCACTTTCATTGTATATTTCAAAGCATTTAAACTGTCCCATGTAACAGAGTCAGATCTACAAAAATAGTTTTCAAATTTAAACTATTCTGTGTAGTAATTTCAGATTAGACTCCATTAATTTGTCATCTTAATGAAAGTTTTTTATAGTAGGCTACAAATGTATACAGGTTTTAACTACTAAATCTGTCTTTTTCTCATGAAAAGTCGATGAAACGTTAAATTTACAAAAGCCAAACGTATTTTTTGTGTTTCAAATATCATGATAATAATCACAATATTTGCAATTTTATTAGTGGATGACTCCACTAGCGTTATTTTTATAAACAAAGATCAGAAACAAATGAAAAGCTGCTGCCCCGGTCTGGCTCAAGGCACCGGTTCAAGTCCAGTATCGTCGAAAATTTTTTTCATTTGTTTCTGACCTTTGTTTATAATAAAAGTCAAACGTTTTATAAGTCAAAACATAAGAACAATGGAAATAGAATTTACTTTAATATCAGTTTAATATCAGTTCAGTGAACATTCTGAACTTGTTCTTATACATACAAATACTCCAACTGGATAAAAAATCAATATTCAGATCTTGCTTCCAGTCTCTACTTCAAAAGTTTTTATTATTTCATAGACAAATTGCGTTGTATAGTGTATAAACAGGAGAGGTCTTATATTATTGACTATGTTACTTGCTTGAAGTATAACTTAGTTAATTCGAAATTTCAGTTGTCACGGTCGTATACTTCGAACTCAATCGGCAAACAATTATCTTCAGTAACAAAAATAAATAAGTTGCTACAAAGTAGCGAGCTATAACGTATGACGTTGGTGCTAATCGCTGTTTTAATTAGAAAGTATTAGTCACCTAAAGGCCTCTCCTCTGGATTTCCGCGACTCTCGATCAGGTGCCTCCTCCGGCTAGGTCTGCGTTGTCTAATCTTTTTGCATCTAATCACTGGTTAACTTTGTATAGAAAACAAAAACTTTTATTAATAGTTAAAAAAATGCTTTTTGGCGGTTGTTTTCTCCTTTTTGGGGTTCCAAAGTCAACAAGAAACAGTAAGAATTTAAGCTGTGTTTTTCTGTCCGTCTGTCTGTAGCTCAGACCAGATTCTCTTAGCACTTGAAAGCTGTAATGCGGCATGGATATACATATTATAGTCACGCCGACAATGTGGTAAAATAAAATGGCGAATAAAAAAATCTCGTCCTTTTATCTCGTCCACACCATGGTGTTGGTTCATCATCATCATCATTTCAGCCATAGGACGTCCACTGCTGGACACAGGCCTCCTCATTGATTTCCACATGGGCCGGATAGAGGCGACCCGCATCCAGCAAGTCACTGCAATCCTTACCAGGTAGTCCGACCACCTTGCGGATGGCCACGCTGTGCTTGCCGGTACGCGGTCTCCACTACTACATATGCTCATTGCCACTTCAGTTTGATTATCCTGTTTGCTATATCGGTGACCTTGGTTCGTCTACGAATCTCCTCATTTCTGATTCGATCTCGTAGAGAAATCCCGAGCATAGCCCTTTCCATAGCTCGCTGAGTGACTCTGAGCTTCCTTAAGAGGCTCATAGTCAGGTGTTGGTTATTATGGGATATTATACTGTGAGTTTGACATTGCCAAGGGCTACCTGATAATCTTGGGAAATCGTCTTTGAAGATTAGTACTTTCACTATCCGGATGCCCCTAATGGTGGGTCACGCAATTGCTTATCAGAAGTCCATGCATCCACTGTGAAATATTTTTTCCAAACCGCGCATTTAGATGTATCTATGACATTGTCAAATCATTTTGTTCAGGGACAGTGAACGTGCTAAGCAAAATACATTGGCTGCGAAGCCCTATAAACGAAGTTTTAATTTTATTAAATTTGTATGCAATCAAACAACATCTAAATTGCTTTGTTCCTCATTCCATCTCACTTGCACATGCGGATACATCAATTGAGTAAAAGCAACCAGAAACCATGCGCCTGAGCGTGAATAGCCAATTGTTTTGATTATCGTACAATGGGGATTCCAGTACACATTGTACAATATAACACTACAAAGCATACCTATGTTAAGCCATATAGACATATTCATATTTAAGTGACTACGTTCATAAGCCTTTTTTAGACAGTACCTAATCTATACATATAATAAAGCTGACGACGGTCGAAAGTCTGTACATGGAAGATATCCGAAAAAAAATTGGCCATAATACTTAAAAACGATAACAGAACACGTTCCACCTTTTTTTATAATTTTTGTCTGTTTGTCTGTTTATCTATTTATCTGTTTGTCTGTTTATTTGTAAGCGCATCACGTGAAAACGGTTGAACAGATTTTGATGTAAACTTTACTAATCTGTTGAGAAAATACCTGGCCAGGTTATAGGCTATAAAAATTCAACCGTTAAAAAAGCCACTACATTTGATTGAATTAAGTTTGCACCTGAATCTTATCACGCTACTTAGGAAAGAGGTGCAAACTTCTCTCAAACATGTGGTACAAGCCAACGAGTAACGAGTACCTTACTAAACTAACAGGTGGCACTAAAACGAACACCTTTTTGCCTAATCCGTACTAATATTATAAATGCGAAAGTGTGTCTGTCTGTCTGTCTGTTACCTCTTCACGCTTAAACCGCCGAACCGAATTGGATGAAATTTGGTGTGTAGATAGTTTGAGTCTCGGGAAAGGACATAGGCTACTTTTTATCTCGGAAAAATACCCTCATCTGCAATAAACGAATTTAAGGCTGACGAAGTCGCGGGCAGAAGCTAGTGATTAATATTTATATGAAACAAGAAGATGGCTGCAACTTCGTCAGCGAAGCAGTAAAAACTAATAACCCTCTTTTTTCTTGAGTGTTGTCGGATAAAAAATATTCTTTAACCATCTGTAGATGACCAGCTACCCGTGTACCACAAATAATTAAAATCTGATCAGCCGTTATGACGTGATGAAGCCACAACAACACATACAAACACAAAAAGCCTAAAAATATGTTTTCCATTTCGTGACCTTCACCTTCACAATAGTCACTTATTTTTTGAAAATATCCTCAATGTACAGAAATGTTATATTTACAACTTTAGAATAGTATAGATGTCTCATATACATATTTGCGCGTGGAAGTATTATTACATAAATAATTACAGTAAAGATTAAAAATATATAAACTAGATAGTATAAAAGGCTGAAAGCAAAAGTTTTATCATTTTTTTGCTTGTTCATAAGCTATCTGCACAGAAATATGATGATTCAAAAATTCATTTACAAAAAAACCCCTTACGAATTCAATTATCAATGTTGTACAGCAAATGGTAAGTACAACATTGATAGGTAGTGGTGAATACATTTATGGGTGTCAAATAACCCGATTCTTATAAGAATATACCGATAATCAGCTAGTTTAAGGTAGGGGAGACCGGGTAGGGTTGGTTATCACACTCACACGGCTATCATAACAGAAAACGGAACGAACGAGTTAGTACATCGACCGATGTCGAAAGATCGCTAAGGCTTAGCCTAGATATTTAGAAGGGAGATATAGCTCTCGCGATCTTTCAATAATACCGGTTCATATTTCATTATGGCCGCAATGACAACCGACCCGTGAGACAACCTTACCTTGTCTCCCCGATTCTATTTATAAAATATTCAAAGACTCAAAGATTTCATTTAATCATCATCACATAACACATCTGATTATGAAATCTTATTTACAGGTAAAAGTTTGGGAGCTACCGCCCATCAAAACCTACAAATTTGTTATGGAAGATGGAGAAAAGAAACTAGTAGAGGAATTAACACCACCTACAGTAAGTACATTGAACCTAATTTATTTATTTATTTATAATACATTACATTGTGAGTTTACAGGACACCCAAAGCACTCACAATGTTATTTGCACAAATAAGACTTATACATTCAGCTAGATAATAAACACACACACAGTTAGAATAAAAAATAAAAAAACAATAGAATGTCAAACGAACATTATAATCATTATTAAAAAAAATACATCAAATTCATCATACATTCAAATAATTATTTAAGAAAATGTCAAAATGTTTTATTAATATGGGCCACCTGTCAGTGAACACATTGGCATCCTGGACTTCTTTCAGGAGATTATTGAGCAGACCGAGAGCTGGAGGCGTAGGGGAGTTGCGAGCGTGGCATGTGCGCGTGCCGTCCGTAAGCGCAAATAACTGAAGCCGGCGCCGGACACCTATACGCGTATAGTTTCATAGGCACAAAAACACGCATGGACTCAACTACCCCAAGAATATCAATCTCATTCTTAAGGATCATACATACCATACAGAATTAGAAGATTTCGCTTTCGCCTATACTCTAATGTATCACATCCCACCATGCCCAAGACAAATTTCGATGGATACAGCAGAGGGTAGTATCCTAATGAGGGTGTTTTGGAATTCCTTTGCCATCAATTTATGTCATTACTTCTGCATTATTCTGCGATGGACGTTTTATCATTTATTTATTGAATGATAAGATAAACGACGCTACCATCAAAAATGCGATGCAATCTGCGATCAATTGTCACATTTTCTTGGGGTCGACCATCTGTGCCCGCATTTATTATTATAAGTTTCTGTCAAAAATGTAATTATTGTGACATTTTTTTTTATTGCTAACGGTGCTGTTTTTGAAACTTGCGTAAATGTACGGATATTTCATTTTTACATCTTTATAATAGTATAGATGTTTTTGTTTATACGAGCCTCTTTTTTCAACATGGCAAGTTGATCTCCCACTAAAATTTTGCTGTTGGCAAATCCAGATTTTTGCTTTATTCTAAGATTTGTCCCTCTATTTTTAGATCGGTGATGCCGAGACCCCCCCAGAAGAGGACGCCAAGGAGATCATCGTCAAGGACCCTAAGGCTTCCATGACCAAGATCCCTGACATCAAGCTGAACGTTATCTACGAGGTGCGCGTGCGCGCCTTCTCGCGGTCGCACGACGGGCCACTGTCTGCGCATATGCGCGTACAACTTATGGATGATAAAGAAGAGTCCCATGACAATGAGCTGTACCATTTCGTTTAGGATTAATTAGAGGAGAGGATTAAGAATGTACACAGTATAAGTAATTATATGTTTCAAATATCTTCTTCTTTCGATGCCATCTCATACTGGATTGGCGATTATCTTTGCAATACATTATTTACCAACGATAGCTCTGAATATCGATTGTGTGCTCATCCTGAACCATTCTCTAAAGTTTTTGAGCCAAGATGCCCTTCGTCTGCGTGGTCTTCGGCATCCCTGTGTTATTAACTTCAAATATTATAAAATACATGTCGGATGATTGTTGGGAAGGTAGGTCCCTTTCATGAAAAGGTAATTTATAGGACTGCTATGTTGATTTCAAGTATATTTCAACGGACGTCATTTTCTGGGTTAGCCATCTTTTCAGTAGGTCATCTTTGTTTTAAGTCAATCTTTCAATCAAAATATTCTTTATTCAAGTAGGCCTGAGTATTCAAGTTGGCCTAGGTACAAGCACTTCCGAAACGTCAGTTACATAGAGAAAAGTGTTTGCTGGGAGGCATACAATACGAGTATAATCCAACATTTGTTGCAAGGATTAGGGAAAACCCAGAAAAACTTCAAGGGACGTCATGTTCTCAGCTAGTCACATTCTAAGCATGTCTATTTTATACTATTTGTTTTCTTAAATTGGCTGTATAAGCCAAAAGCGGCACGACATTTCTTCCCGCGCATGTCATACCCCTACATGTACCGTGAGATAGAAAATCACAAAAAATAAACTACATCAGTAGATTATTAGTAGCAAAAGTACATAACAGTTCGTTTTCTCACTAAAACCCGATATCTTTTAGCCGAGCTGGTTTGGCTGAGTGGCAGTAACCATGCCTGCGATAAGCCGAGGGTCCTGGGTTTATATCCCAGGAAATATTTTTGTGATGAGTGATGAGCATAAATATTTTTCCTGAGTCTTGAATGTTACTTATGATTTAAGTAATATGTATCTATTCAATATTTTGACGTCTGTAACTCATAGCACAAGCCTTATTGAGGTTATACGGGCAAAAAAGTTCCTGTAATATTTATTTATCTTTGGGGAAACCATAGAATAGAAATGTATTGCTTTCATTAGTGTTATACAGCAGCAGAATATCAGAATATTATAGGGCAATTTCATTAGAAATACGCAATCAAAGACAATCTATTCTAATAAATAGTCTCTTTTTAAAGTTCTTTCAACAATCACTATATCTTTGAAAGCCTGTTAAAAAACTAATACATTTACTACACAAATTCAGTAAAACTGATTTGAATAACATAATATTTCAATCATGCGTAGAATTATGCTAGCGAGCCCCATGTGTGTACAAACAAAACATTTGGCAAAAACTACAGAACTGACGGTAGCTTAACCCTTCAAACCTATCATGCAAAGAAACAATCAATTGTGTACCGTCAGTCAATGCAATAAGGAATATAAATGGATGTAAGGGAGAAGTTGGTTGTTCAAAGTATTAGGATTAGATAGTAGACAAGGATAGTAAGAGATGACCCATGTCACCTGGGTCCCTGTTGTTGTTGTTGTGTAGTTGTGATGTCCAATCTAGGGATTAGCTGACGTATAAGTTTTTGCCAAAAAATTACAGGCGATTTTTCATGATATTTCTCAACAGTTTTGCCTTTTGATAGGGGCGGTAAACTCCGATTTCTGTACGTGCGCGTGATACTTATTGTTTGGGTGGCGTTAATTTAAATAAGCAATATAGAATTGGAGAGAGTAAAAATACGATACTCCGTTAAGTTTTTTTTTTATGGCATAGGGAGCAAACGAGCGGACGGATCGCCTAATGGTAAGCGATCACCATCGCCCATAGACACCTGCAGCACCAGAGGAGTCAAAAGTACGTTGCCGGCCTTTCAGCTGGGAGTACGATCTTTTCTGATAGTGGGGATGCTTTCTAAAACTTTTTTCGCCTAATGTAATATGTGAACTAATGTAACGTTTGATATTTATAACACGCTTTTTGCTAAAACTATTACTTTAACAGTTGTTATAAAATATAACGTATTCTGGCATTAACCACCAGGACGGCATAAACAAACAAATCATAATAAATGAAACGTTTTATGCGAAACGTTACATTAGGTCAAAAAACGTTATATCATACGTCGGACATAGCCCTGGCGTCATACACAAAATAACACGTCGATCCATTGCTATGTAACTCTGAAATAAAGCGAACTATAAACGCACTTATTACATCTGTATGGAAGGCATGGATCTATACAAACAGGGTTAGAACGATTCAGAATTGAACATGCAAATAACTAATCCAAAATTACTTTGTAAACCATTCGTTTTTCTACCATTCCCAAGCGCCTGCAAAAACATTAACAGCAATAATTCTCTCCGTAGAAAAAGTGCATGCATAATAATACGGGATTTAAATATCGGTTGTTTTGGAAGTCCCGGATAAAACGGCGGCGTGTGCATCGCTCAGGCGCTCACCTCAGCAAAATGCAATTAGATACGTCTCGGGAGACTGACGCGACCGACAAGCGTAGACCAGGAGCTAGCACCTAATCTTGTCCTTGAAAATCAACACAATAGTCAGACGTTACTTTGCGAAATTCCACAATTAGATTAATGGATAAGGAAAGAACTCCTTTGCTTTTCGGTGAAACAGTGTCTTGGTTAGATGTGACTATAAATTGTGCTCTCATGCGGATATTTTGATGCAGTTTCCACAAAAAAAACGCATGCAAAACCAACAAACCACTACCAGTAGTTTCGCAATCTCCCCCACGCCTAATTTCTCTTCTCTCCCTACCCACCTTCAGAGTTCTTGCACCTTGCGCACTACGTCCCAACCAACTCTAAGTGGCCGCAGTGACATTCCCGTTTATTGGCGCTCCCCTACTGAATCCGATTACTGGTAAGAAGGCTTATTGATCAAAATTCAAAGGGCCTTTTAACGATAAGACCAACAACAGGTTGAGGCGTGCAATAAAATGTATTCTATACGGTGACCGCGAGGCACCCGAATGATTTTAAACTCGCATTCATAAGGCCATTAAGAGTAAAAAATGTCATATGAACCCTAAATCTAATTCACCAAAAAAAATGTAGTAATTTTAATACATACATATTGAATAACTTTCGCTTCTCTATGAAAACTATGCCTAATAAAATGAAATAACCTTTAATAAAATGGTAACGATGATTTTTTTCAAAAAGGATAACTTTAGTGAGTGGTAGCTGTCACTTTGGGGCTGTTCATAAATTACGTCATCTATTTTTGTAAATTTTTGACCCCCCCCCCCCCCCTAAAATCATCCAACCATCATAATTCGAATGATCCCCCCTACCAAATAAACGTAACGTAATTTATGAATAGCCCCTTTGATGTCTGTGAATAGCTAACTGAAACTTGGCAACGTGACGATCAAAATAACTTAATGCACGTTAGTAATAGCAATAAATAATTTACATCAAAAGTGATAATATCCTCAAAACTAAGCTGGCTTTGACTGGGGTTGATGTAACATTTTTAGTTGATATTGACCTAAGGAATGATTGCTTAAAATCTTTGGAGTTCCTCGCAAGCACCGTGTATATATTTCTAAGAAACCGGCCAAGAGCATGTCGGACCATGCTCAGTGTAGGGTTCCGCAGCCGTTCATACAAAAAAATGCACTACAGATGAACAAGATACGATTTGAAAAAGTTTACTAGCAAAAGAGCGTATCTCCACGGTACTTACGTCCTTTACTTGAGAAGCGCAGTTTTTTGGCCATAACTCAAAAATCGGCTTGATCGATTTTACTCAATATAATTTTCATTGAAAATACTTTTAAGGTCTCATTTTCATGAATTTTTCTATATTTTTTTGACCCGTGGTTGAAAATTTGCACGCTATTCTTTGGATTTCCGGAGCAAATATGTACAAAACTTCTGACTTTGTCAAAAAATAATGTTTGGAGGAATTTTTAAAAGATCTATTTAACGAAACCCCACACACTATGGTTGAAACAAAAAAAAATTCACTCCCACTGTAGATCTACAAGAGGTACCCGAAAAAAGTTTTTTATAGTTTTTATTTTACCGTTTTGTCGGCGTGATATATACACACTCATACCAAATTTCAGCTTTCTAGTACTAATGATCACGGAGCTAAGCCGCGGACGGATAGACGGATATGGTGAAACTATAAGGATTCCTAGTTGACTACGGAACCCTAAAAAGGTCTATTTATATCGCCTTTTAACAACTACTGACTCCTAGACTACGGCTACCCCCGCTGATTTACATATAAATTGTAGCTAACTCACGTGACGCCGCGCGGCCCCGAGTAACCGCCGCGAAAAAACCATTTGCGTACATCTGTAGATCTGTACCTCTGAGGACAATTAACATAAGTGCTGGCGATGCTGGCATTGTAGTTCGATGTTAGAATTATAAATGTATAAATATCAGGGATTATCTTACACAAATCACATCGATGACACGTTTGGCTCAGTGGGTTGCACAACGGCCTACGAAGCTGGCGGTCCCGGATTCGAATCCCGCCAGGGCGGCACGGTGTGATGAGCACAAATGTTTGTTCCTGGGTCTTGGATAATTTCTATGCTTTTTTGTATTATTAAATAATAATATAAATATATTATGTATATTGTCGCTTAGTACATAGAAAACATCCAAGACCCAGGAATAAAATCACACAAACACTTGCTCTGGCCGGTATTTGAACCCGGGACCACTGGCTTTGTAGGCCATTGTGCAACCAACAGAACCAAACAGGTCGTTTGTTATTGCCAAATTGTTTGCATTTGTAATATTACATTACTATAGAGTTCTTCGCCCTCTAGATATTGACCACAATTCATTTCATTACGTTGGTACGAAAAAAAATAACTTCGCTTAAAATCAAGGCATAAATTGCCTTTATGATAATTATATGATAGAACTGAAAAGTGGGTGTGACCCACAATGCTGAACCATCATTAGCCGTAGTTTCAAACTGTCATAGAAAGTTTTTAAGATTCGGTACCAAAAGGGAAAAACCAGGGCCACTTTCTTGATCTCCCTATACAACATGACGACAACCTCTCTTTTATTTGTTTGATGTAGCTTACGAGTATCCTTGGTCTTCCCCTTCCTCGTTTACCTTCAACCATTCCTTCAACGATGTTATTAATAAAAGCGACGTGTCTTATAAGGTGACCTATCACTTTCCGTCTTCTATTCTCAATCGTTTTTATTGACCCTTAATTTGACAAGAGTTCAAAAAGCCTCAGTGACTCCAGAGAGTACAAAAAAATCTAATTAAATAAAAAATCCAGAATCGCTATAAAAAAAATTTTAAGCCCTGGCATACATTACCAAATTAAGGAATCCTCCTTTCCGCCACTCTAGCAAATACTTCTGCATTCGTGACTGAAGTTTGAATTTGACTGTAAGTAATTCTTTATCATACAAATTTAATTCTACTCGTAATAATTACTGCGTAGGCATGTGAGCGACAGACTTAACATTTCCGAGTAGATATTTCCATCTTCCACTGAAACAAGGCCACTTCTGGACAGTGCCAGCCACACCGCCTTCCAGCAGACTTCTGCAACCTTTAATAGCTCACCAGTCCTAGAAATATCTTGAAAGAGGCCTACTGCGTCTTTTGGTACGTGGTTAACTATCACCTGTATAAGTATATAAATGGCCTATCGCCCATTAATAGGTTTGATGACAGCAGGGGTATGAAAATCAAATTCTAAATGGTCCGTCACTTATATAATAAAAATAATTTAATAGGTATTTTTTGCTTTTTCAAAATACTAAATAAATACTCAGATTAATCGGATTAAAGTTAAGAGGTGGGGTGGAGGGGGGTGGGTACAATTTGCACCTAGATGTGACATCACGCGAATGATTCAATGTATTGCCTTTATTTTTTTATAATATAAGTAGGAAAAGAATAAATACGTCTGTAATATTTTTTAAATTCTAAATGACGGACTAAGTAACTATTAAAATTAAGTCATCATCCCTATTCTACGAGCAAGCAGTTTGCTACGAGCAGTGTGCTGCGCAATGTCACTAAGTTTAGCAATACTTCGAGCTATGTCGGTTCTTTTCTTATTAAATTGATATTAATTCTCTAACTGGCATTGACACAAACTCCATCAATTCCGGGTCTGAAAACAAAGTCCTTTACAAAGTTAACATTTAAAGCCCGCGTCTTAAACAACACGCTGTGATTGGCCGACTCCCACGGGCGTCCTCTCCGCACCACAGATAACAATATCACCAGTATTTTAAGTTCATTTACTCGGGTCCTGGCCAGGCGTGGTGAACTCCGCGATTTCGCCTCGCAACTTCAAGTACTTACAGTCTGGCGGCCGCGAATAGCAAGTTTTGTCTACACATTGATGCGAAGCGTGCGTAATCCACAAAAGCTTGCATTTGACTGCTGTGCTTATAATAATTACTTTAACTTACATTATTACCCATTATCTACTCGCAACTTTCCCTAATACATATATATTATGTTATAGGAGGCAAACGAGCAGATGGATTGCCTGATGGTAAGCGATCACAACCGCCCATAGACACCTGCAACACCAGAGGAGTGACAAGTGCGTTGCCGGCCTTTCAAGTCGAAGTGCACTCTTTTCTTGAAGGTTTGAAAGAGTACTCGTGTATGATAACACATTCTGTACCCTAACCATAATATAAAAATCATTTGATGCGACCAATACATATGTAAATAAACATACATATATACAGTATTCACGCTGCCCAGAGAGCTGCATCTGTATCCTGAGGACCCAGCAAACCAGCCACATATGTCGCTGGAAGCGTCTGCTTGCGCCTCCATAAACCACCATCCCCTAAATGATGACTAACAGCCTAGGTTCATGGTTAACAGCATACTACCCTACAAGCCCACCTGTAATCCTCACAACTGACAGCGCCCCATGGGCCTCGCACCTCCCTGGTTAAAATTTAAATTAGGTACCTTGTACTTAACTGACCACTGTTTCGGCCGTATTTGGAATTTTCCAGGTTAAATGCAAGCTATGTCAATGTGCATTTATTCACATGTTCATTATAGGTACAAAAAATAATGGCAAGGATTAGATACTGCCTGTAATATTTCCACTATGCCGGCACTCCCGGTGAGCGCTCCGCTTAATAATATTTTTCACCTTGTTTCGCTTTCCAATTTTCCGCAAGTCACTCTCGGGGGTAACGGGCCATGGTTTGATTTAGCAATGCGCTGAGCGCCGGGAACGCTCATAACCTATTAATGTTGCTTGAAACAAAGAAAATAAGAGCTTGTATGTTGACTTATGTGTCATTATCTATTGTGTTACTGGTAAATTACCAATTAGACAATACCAGTTACCTGTTATTATTACCAGGATAGCCATGGCAAAAAAGGCATTGAACACTAAAAAGAGCCTACTTTCAGCTACAAAATCTAGCAATATAAAGGTGTACATCTAGAGTATAGCCCTTTACGGCTGAAAAACGTGGACCATGATCCAAAAAGTCAGAGAGAGATTGGAAGCGTTCGAAATGTGGTGTTGGAGGAGGATGGAAAAGATCAGTTGGACAAAAAAGAAAAGTAATGAGGAAGTTTTAAATATAGTTCACAAAAAAATATCTTTATTGAAAAAAATAACGGGAGAGGAAAAATGTTAGTTCATCTCTTACGTCACCATAATTACATTAGGACTATAATAGAAGGAAAAATAGAAGGAAAAAGGAAAAGGGGAAGACCAAGAAGAAAATATATGGAGCTAATGAAAGAAAAAAAATGTTTCATCATATAAAGATGTAAAAGAAAAAGCGCAATGTAGAATAAACTGGAAATTACTCCACCAACAAGAGCCTAGCTCTTAAATATATGATGATGAACTTGTAAATATTCAAAAATGCTAGTGTGATGTAAATACAAATCAAAGCGCAAAGAAAAATACGATTGCTTTCGCGTGGTCACACCAGGACTCGAACCCGGTACTTATAAATTTTCTTTGCGCTTCGATTTGTAGTTATATCACAATAAATAGTAATGTGGTGTTCATTTCCCGCATTAAAAAATACAGAACCCCAATAAACTTGTGATTCATATAAAGAGAAAAATGCACACTAGGTTTTTTGGGGACTAATTGGAATGAAGACAATTTTTTTCTGTGGTATGTAAAAGAACGACCTATCAATAAAAGAAAAATTGGTGAAAATAACTACTACAATCTCATAAAAAATCGGTGAGTTACAACAATGTTTATCTACCCACATATCATTAGTGCTCTAAAATGCGTTCAGAAACCGTAGGAAATGACCAGCATTACTATAACCAATTTTACTATGAGAACTTTTTTGTCTGTGGTAGTAGGTAAAATCTGTACTGTAATGAATGAAATGTATTTCAGTATAGATTTTTGCGATTTTTGTAACGTTATGAGTTTAAATTTGGAACAGCTGTCAAAACTCAAGTAGATCTCTATTCTAGTATCCATAGATATTAAAACAGTTATCGATATGAAACGTCAATTCAGTATGTTTTTTATATAAAGCGCACGACATCTGATCTCAAGTGATATGAGAATAAGGACTTCAATCGTTTGTCTATGATTTAAAAAAAATGCATTCGTTTTGACGGAGGACCATTAATGATGTCATTTAATTGTTGATATTTTGCTGTTACGAAAGTAGAATTGTGAAAAGTTGTTTTTAAGTTGAAAATATGAGTAGAAGTGACTCCGAGAGCTATATGAACACTCCGCCGGATATTGTAAATGCAGCCACGATTGCAACAAATAACTTGTTGTCAGAAAAATCGATAGCCAAATTTAGTACTAGTAAAAAAGTATACAGATTTTTTAGATTGTAGAATGAACAAACGCATGAATTTATGTGAATACATAATTTGTTCCTTTCTGTATTTATTCAAGTTTATTTTTTATTGCATTATTTTAGTATCTATAGCCTATTGATATTTTACAGGTAGCACTGGTAACAATGCAGGTCATTTCCCTACGGCTATTTCTGAACCCATCTTAGAGTATTTATGATATGTGTGTAGATAAAGTAGTGTATGTATCTGTACATAATTAGGCCTTAAAACACTCGTGTGATCCTAATATGAAACTCGCTAACGCTCGTTTCATAAAACCACACCTCGTATTTTAAGGCCTCTCATTATGTAGCAGTTGCATAAACTACTATAAAATCTCAGTTTTGGAATTTCCCAAAAAAGGCTAAATACGCCTAGGAACGTATCACATGTTCCTACCATGTATGGGGAAATTAAGAACTTTGTTCTGCAGCTATGTTGAAACTTGGGTATATCGAAACGGTTTCATAACAAAAGACCATGCATGGGTTATTCAATGATATTATAAGTTATTAATATTTTTATACTTTAAAAATGGACTTTCCCACCCAACTTTAAAGGCTCATAAAACAAGCGACGTGAAAAGTATCAAACATTTTTTTCTTTAAATCTAATCGGCTCAGGTATGTATAGGGGGTAAGAAACGTCAACTTTTAAAAATATCACCAAATTTTGTATGAAAAGTTGACGTTGCACCCTTTCCTTTGCTACACAATCAACTTAGTGATTTTTTTGTGAAAATATCGTTCTGTCTGTCAAAACACCCTGACCAGCCCATACCATAACTCTGAGCAAACTCCCGCCGTTTTGGCTATTTTTAGCGACGCCATAATTTCATATTTCCTGCGCCATTGTCCACTTGGGCAGTCGCTTGACCCCGCTTGTAGCAATCTAATTTGGCCCCCTCGTTGGCCCAATGTTGCCAAATGTACAGTTGGAGCTGAAAACAACGCTACCTACTGGATATTCTTTGAAAGTCCGTTTATCGAAAATGCAATCTGAGTGATTCGCAAAAAAATGCAAACCTAATACCTATGTAGGAGTATCTTGTCTTTTTAATTTTAAAATAAAGTAAAACTGATTTACAGACTTATGTAAGTACGTATGATCTGTACTTAAATGGTTGATACATTTCGATTTAAAATATACATTTCTTGAAATATAAAACAGAATTGAGTAAACAAGAATAAAAAAAAATAAAAAGCTTCCGACGAACTATTTGTACTCGTATATTATAAAGACCCATTAGGCGTTACTTTACCAAATTCTTTATTTTGTTACTAGCACCTTTGGTATTTATTAAAAATCTATTTTTAAAGTCAACTGATACCTGCACATATCTATACGCTTTCATCACACTATAATCCCAAACATTTGTCCAAACATAGCCCCAACATTGGCTGTCGGTAACATCTTCCCCCACATCACAAGCTATCATACGCCGCAGGTACGAACGAAAATCTAATTTGCCAAATTGAATTACTCTGTCCAACTCCAGGATATATGTCCACGACGTGTTATTGTATGAAATGTATGATGGATAAAGAAAACTTGACAATGATAGTTATGGATCGCCCCGATTTTGCTTTATGGGTAGGAAACCCTTGGACCAGTATTTCTGCAGGTTATGTTATTATTGTAGTATTGTTTTTTTTTTAATCTTTTAATAGATTTTATGGTTAGAGTTCACCGAAGTTAAGTTGGGTAGATGAAACAATTTATTATCTATTACTATTACTAAGTTGAAATAAAACAATTTAACGGATTATATCGCGTATATAATCCGTTAAATCTTTTCCCCTCAGTACGCCTCATTTGTGAAATGCTGCTTGGTAACTTATTAGAATAAAATAATTAAGCCCTTCTGGCACATGTGTAACTGTCTTTACAGCTTAGGCCCATCTGGCATGTATGTACACCTTTACTTGTGTTTTTTCAAAAAATGGGTAGTTTGCACAAATTGTAACTTTGACAGAGGAAAATACATCTTTTCTCAGTCCTCCTGTGACCATGGAAAGCTGGAATGCTTCCGAAACGTCGGGAACTAAAATGAGATAATATACGCGATATAATCCGTTAAATTGTTTAATTTCAATGAGTAATAATCGCGGAAACAGAAGAAAATATTATTACTAAGTTGTGAAAATGAAATGTTTGTACAATGTAGATATTTAAAAAAACAAGATTGCATTTATTTTTTGTATGTTTTTATTTGTATGTGTCGTTGTGGCTTCATCACGCCAAATCGGCTAAACGGTTTTCAACAAATTTTGGTACACTGGTAGCTGGTTGGTCCACAGATAGGATAGGTACTTTTTACCCAACTACGCTGACAAAAAAATAGGGGTATTGACTTTTTCTCCTTCGAGATCGAAGTTGCGGGCACTTCTAGTATTACATAAGAACATAAGAAGGTGCCCGTAAATTCGTTCAAGAAGGGAAGGCAAAACCCCTCTTTATTCTAGCTCTGTGTAAGTGGGTATGGGTATGTAGGTATGTCTATTTTTTTGGTACGGTTTTGTATTACATGTCATTACATTCAGTGACTTATGTTAGCTATCCTCTCACTCTTAATTCAGACATTCTTTCGATCTCTTAACACAAACATTTTGGCTATAAAAAGAAGATAAATCCCTGTTGGCTAGCTTCTGATTGAAGCTGCACGTAAAATATCGTACTCAAAAATGTATGTTCCTAGTTATTACTTCTTTATTTTCCTTGTTTTATTAAAATGTTACATAATTTTGACTAATTTTGAGTTCCTTCACAGAGTAAAAGTCGATCCAAATCGCCTAAAATCTTTCTGTAACTCTAATGAGTTCCATTTGCTTCACTATCTCACATCTAAAAACTGTAGAACGTAAGGCGTCATAAATTCGATCCTACCTTCGTTTCAGTGTAAGAGCGAGTAGCAAATGTAGCGTAAAAGAACCTTATGAATGGCCACCGCGTGGCCTGAGTAGCGCGCAGTATTACGTTCCTTGCCGTGTATTACGATCGCGTGGTAGGGTTGCCTCATTCAATAAAAAACTAAGTCTGCTAAAAAAAACTGATCAAGAGTATGGTCCTCAGTGTATGGTTCCGCAGTCGTTTATACTAAAACATGCACTACAGATGAAAAATTACGATATGAATATAATATATATATCATAGCAAAATAGCGTATATCCACGGCACTTACGGCCTTTTGCTGAGAAGCGCAGTTTTTTGGGAATAACTCAAAAACGGTATATCTGATCATGTTCCAAACAATTTTCGTTGAAAGTATTTATTAGGTGGTTTAGAAAGTAGAGGGGGGGACACAACTTATGCTTCTTTTAGACGTATTGGTGTCTAAAAGGAGCATGAATTGTGTCCTCCCCCTCTACTTTTTAAACCGTATGTCCAAAAAATATTACAAAGATTAAGCCTAATAAATACTTTACTCCAAAATTCTTCAATATCATCTAGTTTTTGAGTATATTGCCTGTGACATACGGACAGATGGACAGACGAACGATGGACGGATGAACATGAGGAAACTATAAGAGTTCTTTATCACAACACAACAAACGGGTCTTAATCGTGTCTAAATATGATTTTCACTTCTCCTGCTCAAAAAGTACGTCATATTAGCTTCGCGAAGCGAGACTAAAATAGTACATTTAGCCCCTAGGGTTTAAAAGAAAGCCATATAATCCCATACAAATTTCTATGACACTGAAAAAAAACTTCCGGCCAGCTACATACTACTTACGAATAATTAAAAACAAACAAGCCTACCTGATCAGATTGGCCAAAATTTCTGATCGAATTGCTCAAACTGTAATTTTAATTTTTCATGAAATATACAATTTAAATGTTAAGTTTTTTTTATTTTCTCGCAGTCGAAGTGAAAAGTGGAGTGTTTAATACGTGGCTAAAAGCCATTATGACACTCAGACATATTTATGTCTAAATAATCACTTCGTGTCATAATAGCTTATTTTAGCCCCTTGTCAAACAATCTACTATTTATTAATTAAGCCCCGCTTGTTGTGTTGTGATAATGAGTAAAAATCGTGTTAGTTTAAATCAATGTTTGAAGGGTTCCGTTTTTGCCATTTTGCCTACGGAACTCTAAAAAGTAAAACGAGACGTACATAACAACAAGCTCAGGCACACCTAGCTTTGATCCAAATAGCAAAAATTCCATATGAATGGCCTTCAGTGGCCTAACCTACTGCACGAAGAATTTTGAGTTGCTCATTGCACTGTAAAAAACACGATGATGATAAAAGTTTTCAAATAAAAAGCAATCATAAACCCCGATTCTCGGCTGGCAACCCTACAACCACGCTAAAAGCCGTTTAAGGGTAGCGGGCGATTTGTAGCCCAATTGACTATCGATGAATTTACCTTGCGGTCCTTTGTACGGATTACCTTCCTTCGTCACCTCATTACCTCCGGAGGCATTTGTCGAGCTTTTACCTCGGGTATGGAGAAATGGGTTTTATATGGCTTGCAAATGGAGGTGTAATGGGAACATTTGGTGCTGCTGCTTATTCAATGGCCTCTGTTCTGAAAATCAAATCAAGCAAGATATTAGGTATACGCTACACAATATACAAAAAGTGCAAAATGAAAAGATTTAGTGTCGTCTTACAATAAGCTATTTAACAACTTTTTTGTGTAGTATGAAATAATGAAAAAATGATCTTTATTCTGTAAGTAGGCCGCAAGGGTACTTTTACAAGTCAAGTCTACGGCATTCCCCAAGAGGAGACCACCGTTGAGAAGAAAGCCGAAACAAACTCAACCGTCAGTAATTTTATCTAAATTAGTACTTAGCCTATCTTAAATATATATTTCTAAGTATAAACTCAATGCTTATTAGTTCTCAAAGAAAGATATCTATCTAAGCTTACAATATACGTTATAGAAACCTCTCAATAATATAAATATTGGTGAAAAAACTACTTAATTCTCATATAAACTCCCCAAGATACAACAATGTTATCTCATTTTTGGACTTTTCCAAAAACGCTTCATACCAAAGCCTACAAGCTTAGTGACGTCACACGGTTAGTAGTTAGTTACCATGTATGGGGAAATTAAGAACTTTGTTCTGCAGCTATGTTAAAAATTGCGTTTATCGAAACGGGTTCATAACAAAAGATAGCAATATTAAAAAACAATTGTATTATTAGATATTAATATTTTCATATACTTTAAAAAAATGACTTTCCCACCCTTAAGGGCTGATAAAAAAAGCTAAGCATAAGCTAAGGTACTCAAAATTTTAAAGTAGTTACTTATTTTTCTTGTTTTATCAGGATCTAGTATAATTTTTACAAATTTTGACATCAAGCAATATCCCTAATGTGTACAATCCCACTCATCGTCATCGCAAGTATTCACAAAATCAAAAAAATATTTTAAAAACCTCAAAGTGTTTTTAAAACCACTATTGAAATATGTGCCACACGTTGAGCTTTGCTAAGAAAAAATCAGCTTAGGTTACATGTATTTAGTGCGCCGTTTTTGACATTTTGCCTACGGAACCCTAAAAATGAAATGTGTGTAGATTGGAGATACTTTCAAAAACATAAATGGATCGGGTTATTTGAAGGTGATTCAGCCGATATATTTGTTTTTTTTTATGTTTATATTTTGTTTGGATGTATGTGTCCTTGTGGCTTCATGACGTCAAAGGGGCTGGAGAGATGTCACCTAGTTTTGTTCTTCATGTACAGATGGTTATAAAATACTTTTTATCCAACAACGTCGGAACAAAGAAGAGCTTATGACTTTTTACTCCTCCATGAACGAAGTCGCGAGCTTTAAGACTGTTCATAATAATCGAAAAGGGAGAGAAAGAAGATTTTCTACACCAGTGAAGCTGTGTACATCTAAATATATGTACAAATTTGAACGTCACATTAAGTTATTGTATATGTCACAGTCAAGACTTTTTGCTTGTTAAAACTATGTACTTTTGCGCTTGGTGACTAAAGCGCTTGGTTAAAAGTAGTTCTGACTTGACAATTTTGGTTATCACAGATTTTGACTGCAAAATATCGGTCAAAATTACTTTTGCCCAAGAATAGTCTTCAAATTACTTTTGACCAAAAATATGGTTAGATTAGGTTAGGTTAGTTACTCCTGTCAAATATAAAATAAAATGCTTTGACCGATACGTTTGGTCAAAACTAGTTTTGACTAGGAAAAGTAGAAAGTCCTTTTGACTAACAGGCCTTGGTCAAAACTAGTTTGGGCAGAAATTTCAGTCAATATCTACCAGTGGCGTGCCGTCCATATAAGTCCATCCCCACCGGGTTGCCCAAGGATAGTCTATGAAATAATGAAACTAAACTTTTTCTTTAAATATGAGTAAATGACTACGCTTTGGCTTCCCTTGTAAATTTTCTGACGCCACGCCTCTGATACCTAGTACTTTTGACCAAGACCTGTAGTCAAAAGCACTTTTGACTAATTTTGCCAGTTAACAGTAGTTTTATCCGGGAGGAGCCTTGACTGTAAGATATATAGACATAGGTACATTTATATATTTATACAGTAACTTAACAACACGTTCCTTTATCCTTTTTGCCAGAACACTTAACTCTAGCGACCGCCGAACCTGGGCTCACCTCTTTACGGCCGAGGGACGCTGATAGCTCCAATTACTGCCCACAGCAATAGCAACTTAGGGATATACCTCTAACCACTTAGGTCATTGATTAAAGCGTGGAAATGGTTCTCGAATGAAAAACGTGAACCAGAGGCGCCATGGCCTTCGACAGTTATGTCTTTGGTCAAATGTATGATCAGCATTCTAGAGTTGAAGTGTATTTATTTTATTCAAAAAGTTACACAGCATAACAGTAAAAACAAAGGCAATGTGAACTACAAAAAACTAAACATATAGAGAAACTTAGATAAAGATAAAGATTCATTTTTTGTCAAAACTGTGTACATTAGATCATATGTCATATAAAAGGTCCAACAGCTTACCCATTTCGGGCGTACAATATTAAGTAACTATACTAAAACAATCTTAACTAGGTATCTAAACTTCTAAAATATTTATTTAAATTGTAGAAACTTTTCGTTAACAGCCATTTCTTGAGCTTCGTTCTTAATGTAGTCCCATTTTGCGATTTAGTATGTTCAGGCAAATTATTAAATATTTTTATTCCACATATATATGCACTCTTACTAAGTATGGAGCTGGAAGATCTAACCGTACATATGTCATATTTATATTGTGATCGAATGTTTTTTTTTTGTGATACTTTTAAAAAAAAAAATGTCATTTCGGTCTTTAAAAAATAAACAAATTTGTAGTATATACATACACGTCAGAGTTAAAATTTCGTTCTCTTTGATAACATCCCTTAAGGATTGCATATTCTTAAGATTAAACATGATTCGCAGACATCTTTTTTGAAGAAGAAATGTGGATTCAATGTTTACAGAATTTCCCCAAAATATTATGCCGTAGGTAAGGTCAGGGTAAATATTTCCACAGTACTTAAAAATTAGTTTGATTTAGTCGACAAAAAAATTGTCAAGCTTAAAGAGTTACTGGCTCAACTTCAGCCCTCAGAACTTTGGTGGCCACAAGGACACATACCAAAATACAAACATACAAAGAATAAAAAATAAAAAAATCGGTTCAGTGACTTTTTGTGGCAAACGGGCAGACGAGCCACCTGATGGAAAGTGGTAATTGTCGCCCATGAATATGTGCAACACCGGAGGAATCGCCTAATCATTGTCAACCTTTGAGAGCCCTGTTAACACGCTTCTTGAAGAATCCCATGTTATAGCGCTCTGGAAACACCTCAGGGCTCAAATAGTCCTTATTATTTATCTTTTTAAAAACATTTTTAATGTTCAAACATTTCATTTTTATAAATTTATAATAGTATAGATAAAAGAAACGAGTCTTATCCTCGATACTCTTTCTATCGTCCAGCGGTTCGATATATCGGGGTCGGTCACTCCCTTAGACTTTGTTACCTCGCCGGGAAATTGCTCGGTCCCATACCTATATGTTACTTTTGCCATTATTCTTGCACCTTTTACTTATACGTATCTTTTTCTTTTATGCTCTTGGTCAGTAAAAAGTAATTTACAACATTACTTTGCAAGATGAAGGTCTATTTCACACAGTGGCGTGCACAGCGTTTATTATATTCTGTGACATTTTCCCGGCTAGGAGAATGAAATGGAATAGTATACAGCGATGTAGACCGAAGCTTTTGCCTCGCAGGACTAAGGAAAAATTGTCGTCAGCAGTATTTCCGGACCGGTGCAACCTTCAAGTCTTCAAGAAAAGAGCGCACTCCCACCTGAAAGGCCGCGCTTGTGACACCTCTGGTGTTGCAGGTGTCTATGGGCGACGGTGATCGCTTACCATCAGGCGATCCGCCTGCTTGCTTGCCCCTATAACTTAAAAAAAATAGCAAACAATATATAATAACGACTGGTTTTAAGGAAGATTAGATACAAAATCTTTAAATATGCTAAAAAGAGTTATTTACTGATAGTGCTGAAATCAATGAGTGAAGTCAATAACTTAATCACCTAAGTCACAACGGGAGAATAGAAAAAGTGTATCGTATGTTTATGCTAATAAATCGTATATGTTTATGCTAATATAGTGATCCTGGAATGTGGAACAAAACTTTTAATAGCCAGCCCTTAGACTACTGATGACAAGTGTTTACATTAAAACAATGAAAAGGTTTTCATACCCCTAAGATTTAGGAGCACTTTCAGACAATTTTATACAACACTAGATGGTGCACCTTCATCAGCAGGGGAGGAGAAAACTATAGCCCTCTTTTTTGAGCGTAATCGGTTAAGAAAGTATTCAATAAACATCTGTGAATGACTAGCTACGCTACCCGTATACCAAAAATAGTTGAAATCCGTTTAGCTGTTTTAGCGAGATGAAGTCACAACGACAGATACAAGAATACAAAATTCATCATCTTCAAATATATTATGAGTGGATAACAATAGGTATAGATAGTATTAATTTTTAGGACTTTTGTATTCTCACGTTATTTGATATCCAAGGTGTTTTTTTTTTGTTTATTCATTTCCTTAGTCCTAAATATTACTTCAATAACCCCAATTTATTTTACTTTTCAACCAGCCCTCAACAATCTCCTTACAAACATAAGTTGAGGTGTTACTCTGAAAGCACGTCTGCTGCCGGATTATATTTAACAGGTAATGTAAGTGCACTTTATCCGAGTTATTGGCCGCCATTCCAGTTATGGTCTGATGAAAGTTTGAAGAAAAAATGAGAATTGAATAAACCACTGCTGAGCAGAGCATACTTCTGTATACAAACATTAACGAAGCCTCACAGTTAATATAAAAAGTTATTGTAACTATCGGAAACTCTTCGTCTCTATCAGAAGCTTATTTTTCTTACTGTTTTATTTTCTCCTACGGACGGACGGACGGACATGACGAAACTATAAGGGTTCTGCTTTTGCCATTTCGACTACGGAACCCTAAAAATATGGAAAGATTTACAAAGATAAAACCTAATAAATACTTTCAATGAAAATGGTTTTAAACATGATTGGATATACCGTTTTTGAGTTATTGCCGAAAAACTGTGCTTCTCAGCAAAAGGACGTAAGCGTTGTGGAGATACGCTAATTTGCTACTTTAGCCCTTTTTGATATCGTAGTCTTTTCATCTGTAGGCAGTTTTTTGTATGAACGGCTGAGGGACCCTACATTTAGCATGGTCCGACATGCTCTTGGCTGGTTTTTTTTTAATTCTGTCATAATCTTTATTAAATTTTACATTTAAACTGCAAAAATCTCTCTCTCTCTCTGGGGTCGGTCCCTCATGTCTGAGGATCGTGGTCAGCATCAGGGTTGCACCTGGAGCGGATGATCTGCCTCCATCGGTTTCTGTCTAGCGCGTCTCTCACAACCGTGTAGAATTTGGAGGATGACAAGTCTTTTAATTGATCCGTCCATCTTGTTGGTGAACGACCGCGCCATCTTTTGCCTTCAGTGTTCCCAACCACAATCAGTTTTTCTAAACTTGCGTCGTTTCTGCGCATTGTGTGGCCAAAATACAAAAGCAAAAATAATAGTTAAAAAATTATTAGGTATAAATCAGACTCGTAAAAACTCATGGAAAAAAGTCGTTAACGGAGCAAGATATTGCAAAAATAGTCATTTTTGGATATTGTTGTTTCATGATAAGATCGCGGAAATTCCTAATACAGTTGGGTATTGCAAAGAAAAATATATTATCACGATAAAACTAGTGTGATATAGATACAAATCAAAGCGCAAAGAAAAATACGATTGCTCTCGCACGTGGTCACACCAGGACTCGAATCCGATACTCCCTGATTACGCGTCAGGTGTGTTTCCTTTTCACTAGCGAGCACTGTGACGTACGCATCGAATTTATCCATCCGCCTGGAAGAACTATCGGAATGCGGAAGGAAGGACTATCGGAATGTGAATAGGTGTAATACATATTCTCATAGATGGCGCTAAGGTTATATACCTTTCAATACGAATAGTTACAGAGGTCAAGGTGAGGATGGATAAATTCGATGCGTACGTCACAGTGCTCGCTAGTGAAAGGGTAACACACCTAACGCGTAATCAGGAAGCACCGGGTTCGAGTCCTCGTGTGACCACGTGCGAGAGCAATCGTATTTTTCTTTGCTCTTTTAATTGTATCTAGATCACAATAGATAGTAATGTGGTGTTAATTTTCCCGCATTAAAAACACAGAACCCCAATAAACTTGTGGTTCATATAAAGGGCAGCAATAAAACTAGTGTTTCATAATAATAAAAATCTATTGCTGTTATCTAAATTAGGGTGACCCGAAACTTTAGCTTCGCAGCCTAGTGTTTCTTTCGTTGGTTCGGTCATTTAGAGAGGATGGGAGACGATCAGATTAAGAGTCCCCGGTAAGCTCGGTTCTCCATACAAACGTAGTTACGATCTCATTTTAAGACGACTTGCTAGCTTGCTCTGAAACTTTGTACTTAGAATAAATTAAGGTATATGCAGATCTGAAATTAGTTAATTAGTAGTAGCTTCAGATACCCTAGTAAAAAAATACAGAAAATTTAAGTTTTTCATACAAAACTTGTTTTTGCTGTATTTTGTTTGTTTTATAAACTCGAGCCATATAAAGCCTAGATATACCTCATGTCATTGTAAATGCAAAGTTTCGTTACAATCTAACACTTAGTTATAAAATGAGAACGAAACTCCGTTTGTATGGGAAGGTGAAATGCGGCCGAGCTTGCTGGGGACTCTTAATATCGTGTAACTTAACATCATAACAATAACTATATGCCATCATACCTCATTAAGTTTGAGAGTACAACATTTCACTGATACGACCCGATAGTCAAGAGACTATCGTGTCCAAGTATTTTACAAATAGGCATTAGACAAACTATCACTCTCAGTAGTCCCTAAGTTGGGGTTACAGGTGATGGAAGCACGTCCGCTGTCGGATTATGGCAGGTACTGTAAGTGCACTTAATGCCGAGAGTTATTGGTCGCCATCGTGGTTATGGCTAGAGAGGGCTGACTTGAACATTTTAGGTTCGTTTTCAAAGAGTTGCAAATGTTTTCGAATTTTATTTTGTCATTTAGTTTGTTAATTGAAGTATTAGTTTAGTTGTTATATATAGCTTTGGTTAAAGCCTTCCTGACAATTGCAAAGCGGTTTTCAATTACAAATCTTATAACATAAACTCGCAATTTTTGAAGTTTGAATAAGTTGTGCAGATTTTGTTTCAACACGAAGCTACTGAGACTCAGTGAGAAATAACTATGGATATTAATTTTATACATATTTGAGGTTTCTTGTAACTTAGGTACCATGATTGTATTTAACTAATAAAAGAAATAATGCACCCTGTGACACAAATATATATAGGGTGTTTTCTGCAGTTGTCTTAAACTTGTATGCGTCATTCAATTATCTCGAAATAAAGAAATCCAAATATAGCGTGTCGTTTGGGTGGAGGCTCGGATTCATCATCCGCCCACGGGCTGTAATTGATTCCTGCAATTGCGTCTATTGTCACGACACGGGTTTTGTTCATCTTGCCACCAAAATGCTTAAATGAAAGAAATAGGAGACGATACGGCAACTACAAACTTGCTTATTGGAAAATGAATGTGCTGTGCGAGTAAACAGCATTTTCAAAGGTATGATGACTAAATTTTGATAATTACTCAGACATGTCTCTTTTCAATTGCTCCCTCATTGCTGAGGATCGTGACTCCGCTTCAGCTGGTCAACTGCGTCAGCTGCCTGGTGTAGTGCGGCGCTAAACTCTGAGATCTGGTTAGACCAACGTTTTGTATACCGGCCGAAGGTTGAAGGAAAACGACCTAGAGGCCGGAACCCAAAACGTTGGTCTGTAGATTAATAAAAAAAATTGAAAATACATTTTTTCTTTTTTTTTAAGTAATCAAGAGATATAGGCGATACATTGATCCAAAATTTCGGTGACATCATACCTATACCGCTTGTATCTTACGACGTCACGAGGTCGGCAATATACGGGCGGATACTCTGTTGTCATAATAATGCGTGACGATGACCAGTTTCAATCAAGTACTTTTAAGAGTGTATGATAAATATACATAAAATCCATAAAAGACACTATACATCTTAGTCGCAACACTCTTGACAGAGGTGTCGTGGTCAACACTTAGGTCCATTTGTATTTGTGGCATTGTGGCTCGCCTCATGATATTTAGCCATTTTTCCCTGCTGGCAGACATTAAATTGGGTTCAGATTCCTTACTACTGACCTAAGACCATTAAAACAAGAGGACTGACACTTGCCATACTTGGGATCGTGTACCGATCGCAAGGAGATATTCTGGCAAAAACAAGATTTAACAATGTGATAATTAAATAAAGAAATATAGTATAGTAACAATTAGTTCGCAAATAGCTAATAATAAATAAATAGTAAGATTTTAATACTGTGTCACGCTTGGCGTTGTACATATCAAGGAACGGCTTTTTGTATGGAGATGGTCAGGCCTCTTGTTTTAATAGTCCTTGTTACTGACGAAAGTGCACTAAATATACATAATTACGTATTTGCGAACATAGCTGAAAAGTGACGAATGTGTCCAGGATCACTGGTTGTGCGGGGCCTCCCACCAGGGATTTTATTTGGGCGGTTCATCGCATTGGAGATCGTTCGCGCGGTCTACTTCCTCCATTCTACCTAGCACAACAAAACGCTCCATTGAGTTATTGTTTCGCCTAGAGACATGCCCGAAAAGTTTCAGTATGCGAGTTTGTACTAGAGTCGAAAGACGATGATTTCTGCCAAGTCCCTGCAGTATGGAAGCGTTGGTGCGAAATTCGGTCCATGACACTCTTGATGACATTCTTCGCCAGCACCACACTTCTAGAGCATCTATCTTCTTTTTTTTATTCTCGCAGGGTCCAAGTATCCCCAGCGTATAAAAATATGGAGAATATCGGTGTTCTCTAGCCGAGCCGGATCTTAGTGGCTTTGGTGATGTTGTTATTTTTCCATATTTTCTTTACATTTCTTTTTGAGCTTCTTTGTTATTGCCATACGTCGACACTAACATAGGTAATCATAATCAATCTGTTGCTGATATGTCGACGTTGTGCTGTTTTAAAACATCGTCGACGCAGGATGGCTGACGATAGGATAGATAGCATCTAAATTATGTACTTTTAGTTAAGCGCCAAGTCAGATATCTTCTTCCTTTTCTATTTATCTAAGCCAACAAGTTCTCGAAAATGTACAATTGTATCTGAAAGTAGATACGACTCAACATAAAATACTAGTGCAGTGACGCGCCTAAAGGTGCGTCCACATTTGTATCATTTGCCCGATCAGGTCTTCGTCCCGTGGCATGAACGCGTGTCACGATCACGCGTTTGAATGTTGCGCCGATCCGATCGCTCGAAATCCATGTTGCTACGCGTATCACACACTTAGATCGGACAAGCGAGGCGTGATCGCCACGGTGACAGTGAGCGTCCAAACAGCGCAATACGCAGTCATGCGACGCCACGGTGATCGGATACGAGCAAATGATACAAGGGTGGACGCACCTTAATGTGAATCTAAATTTTCTCAGATAACTAGTACAGGAATATACTGCTGTTTACAGTACTGTGACTACTCCTGCTACAAAACTACAGAAAAGTTGAATGAAAGTTAGTTTCGTCACTTAGCGAGAAAGCAACCAGCTCCAATAGGAACAAAGCACCGTTTAACGGTAAGCCGAGAAGGGAACCGGATACCACCTTTTACCACGCGCAAATACGGGCTCAGGTGCTGGAGGGAGCCGCAGGCAAAACATGTATACCAAATGGACTGATGGGCCATACATTTTAGCCTGTACTTAGAGCCATTTGGTCCTGGTGCGGAAAATTTGCGGGCAGGTTATCAACTTTCTGTGTGGATTGTTTCTAAGAGTTTTGTTTAAAAGTGGAATTGAAAAAAATACTATGGAAAGTATTTCAGGTTCAACCGTTTTTACTCAAGCGGTGGTAATATGAAAGCTGCAAAAGATTATACTAGAATCTGGGTGATTTGAGTCTTGTTTGGTGAGTGGGTGATTTTGCTTGTTCAAGAATTTCTTCTAGAAAATCCTCAAATTTCGTAATATTTTTTTTTTTCAAATCATTGGAGCCATTTACACAAAAAACAATTGCATTTATTTACAAATATTCGTGGTTATTTTTTTATTGAGGATTCATTATCATTATCATCATTTCAGCCATAGAACATCCACTGCTGGTCACAGGCCTCCTCAATAGATTTCCACATGGACCGGATAGAGGCAACCCGCATCCAGCGAGTCCCCACAACTCCAACCAGCTCGGCAGACCACCTTACGGGTGGCCTTCCCACGCTGCGCTTACCGGCATGTAATCGAGGATTATGAACCTTCATTACCTTTTTTTTTGCAATAAAAGAGCTACAAGGTTCAAACAGTAATTACTTAATTTTATTCATACCCACAACTTCGTTCACGAAGGAGAAAAAAAGTCATAACCCCCTTTTTTGTTTCAGTGTAGTCTGATGCAACGTCTTCTATAACCATCCATGGATGCTTAGCTACCCATGTACCAAAAATAGTTGAAATCCGTTAAGCCGTTTTGACGTGATGATGCTTCAAAAATGTAAAACAGATATTTTTCGATTCAGTCGAAACTTCAAATTGTCCGTTAAAAGCGTTTCTTTTACATCTTCAGTGTACAGACATTTCATTTATATAACTCTATAATAGTGTACTAGTTTCACATACTTGATCTCTTTTTAAGTTTTAGTGATAAAAAATGTAAAAACGTATCAATACGTCAAATAAACCTCAAGATCCTTAACTAGTAGAGAATCTGAATTTGTACTTCGTAGAAGTGTGCAAACAAGTTTAACTCAAGAAATAGAAGTTAAAAAGAACTGACGAACATTTACGCATTCCCCTTGGAATGCCCATAAGAAGGATAATGAGGATCTTAATAATTAAAGTCATCGATCAGACGGACGTTGATCGAGCCGTGTTCACCCGGTGACGGCGGTCCTTGCCGGTGACACATCTAATAACAATCTAATTGTACCGATGTTTATACGGACAATGACTAAACTGGCCAAAGTCTAGCAAACTAAACATTCCTTTGTAACTGTAAACTCATTTCTGACCTTGGTTTGCGTTTATGAGAACAACCAAAAACCATGCTCTTTGGTTTAACCATAAAATTTTTGATCACGATTTCTGGTACAAGGCAGATTGTAGAAATACTTACACAGTCCCTTCCAGATCTCTAACTCTCACTAACTATGCTTGCTCATTAATGATTAGTCCATTCGACATTGCATGGGTAAAGCTTTAATCATGCTGTGCTACTTGTTTTGGATAATGATTTTCACAGGATACCTGTATCTTGCTCGTGTAAAATATAAATGAGTTTCTCTGTTTAGTGACCCAAAGTAATTATTAAAATAAAATGAATAAAAAGGAACTTACTATTAGCAAAAATTTAAGTTTCTAGATTGAAGTGCTTTGGCTGTAACAAGTCCGAATGTCTCTGGTATATATTTGTAGAAGATGAGTAAAGATTACGGGAGTCCACCAAATTGGATGAAAGGTAGGACCAATACTACGAAATATTTATCTATATAATATAGATAGCCATAGGCAACTTAATTACAAAGGTGGAGTTAACACAACAATCTTGCCTACTTAGAGTAACAAAATTATTTTAATATAGAGAGAAAGAGTCAACGTCAAAAAAACATTATGTTATTAATCAGAAGGTTATATTAAACCAAATATAAGGACAACAAGACTAATCAAAAAGCAACTTCACGATAAAAAAATAAATGTCAAGCACACCATATTTAAATGTTAATATTTTTAAAAAACTAAGGTTTTAAAAAAGAAATTGAATTCAAAACGATTAAAGGTAAGCAAAATAGCAGAAAGAACGAAAAGAATAGCGCAAATTCACTTTTCAACTAAAGAAAAGCCACAAAATTAAAAGCAAGACCTTTAAGACTTCCGCAATAGAACCACCGGGAACTTATTCACCAAAAAATAAATTCAATTAACAATAACAATTACAGACACGGAATTACCGTCGTCTTTAAAAAATTACAGGCGACGTCATAAGTCGTTCACTGCGGGTGGCTGCCAACACTCCAAACTGCCAATATCATCCAAGACAACTCAATTTCAACCATTTTCTTTGGTAACAAGAACTACGCTAACAGCTTTTGATATGTTGACGTGCCAACTAAGTTTTTCAGTCGGGACGCACGATTTTGAGGTCTAATTGCCAGTAGTGAGGGTTCGTGGGGCACAGGTGGGGTGGGTCTGTCCTGGCAGAAATAACCGAAGGTTTGTGACGTTTAATCTTGCGTACAACGCGTCGGCCGTGGTATCACTTGCCGCCTGATGATAGTGTTGGGACATGTTCATCGATGACCAGTTTTGGGTTGCTACTGGAATAAATAAAGTGGAATAATGGAGGTTGAAATGTTAATCTGAGAGTAATTAAAGGAACAATAATGAATTATGACACAAATGATACAAATTATCCTTAGAATATTGCATTATCGTACTTGATACTGACATTGATATATTTTGTTACTTAAAATTGTTGTAATTCAAACGCAAACGCCTTTAACCGACTTCCGAAAAAGGAGGAGGTTATATGTTCGATAGTTTGTATTTTTTTTTATGTATGTTCACCGATTACTCCGCCAATAGTGAACCGATTTTAAAAAATCTTTTTTTTTTGAAAGGATATACTCCTGAGGTGGTCCCATTGCCAACGAGTTGGGATCTGATGATGGGATCCCAGGGAAATCGAGGGCAATCCTCAAATTTTATAGGCACTTATAACGTTTTTATATATTTTCTTAAGCTATTTAAGTATTTGCATATGGTAGTCATCATCTGATTATGCTGAGCTGATGACGGAAGGTACAACTCCTTAATAGTTAAGAGTTAGATGATAATTCTTAACAAAATCATCTATTATAGGTAGATACGTTAAGACTGTTAGTCATATTCTTTATAGGGTGTCCCTGAAGTAATCTCCTTATCACCAAGTCAGGATCAGATGATGGAATACCAGGAAAATCGAGAGAAACCCTCAAATATTGTAGGCACTAACAATGTTTTGTATTTATTTTTCTTAAGTTATCAGTTGTTTTCCTCTGGTTGTCATCATTTCATGCTGAGCTGATGATGGAAGGTACAATGAACTAACCAACTTTTACATTACTTCCAAAGACTCGAGATGCGTGCAAAGTGCCTCCTCAATCTTCCCATTCTGGGCTCTACAAAATACTTTATACTTTGTATCACTACTAAAATCTATCACTAAAAAGCAAAAAATATTCTTATTTTTAAATAAAAAAAGATCCGACTTCAAAATAAACTAAAAAGCCAAAAATAATCTTTTATGTAGGGCCAAAACCTGAAGTAAATAAAGTTCTTTATTCAACAAAAATACGAATTACTATGACTGAATATACAGGGTGATTACGGGGTCGTGGAGCAAGAAAGAAGCATTTAACTTAATTTCTACTAAGGATCACGATAGGTTAGGACTAACAGTACACCAGCGACTTATTTTAGTCAGCAAAAAAAAAACTCCGATAATTTAAGATCATGGTCACCCTACTATTTCCGAAGAAAACTTATGTCAAGTGCATGGACTTAACAATCGTCGCAGTAAGGTTGTTATGACGATACTGATCACAGATAAGATAAAAATTAATTTGATGCCTACTGCGATTACGTGGATTACTTTGTCGTATTTAGAAGGAAAAGACAGAATAAAAATTCAAAAATTTATTTAAAAAAACAACGCTACACGTACTTCAAAAGTTGTTCAAAATGTGAACCCTGTTCCTGTTCGCACAATTCCGCCCGTCGCCTAAGATTGGCCTTTAATCTGTTTAGAGCATAGCGGTTTTGCTTAACCGTTTCAAAGGCTAAAATAATCCGCTGGCGTAGCTCTTCTACGGTGTTAGATTCTTGCTCATACACCAAACGTTTCACCTCTCCCCAGAGAAAAAAGTCTAGCGGTGTGAGGTCGGGGCTGCGAGGTGGCCATGGAACAGGTCCTAGGCGACCGATCCATCGTCGCGGAAATTGTTCATTCAAATAATCACGAACACGGTTATGGAAATGAGCAGGTGCACCATCATGTTGATAATGCAGGTTTTCCAAATAATGTTCCGGGACGCCTCGCAATAGTTCCGGCACAACTTCGCGTAACAAGTCAAGGTAATTCATACCATTCAATCTGCCTTCAATAAAATGAGGTCCGATAACAACATCGTTAATAATTCCCGCCCAAACATTTAAAGAAAATCGAGTTTGATATGCGTTTCTCCGAGTAAGATGCGGATTTTCTGCACTCCAAAAATGTTCGTTGTGCACATTAAACAAACCAATACGCATAAATGTACTCTCATCAGTCCACAAGATATTCGTTTCTTCATTTTCTAAAATCCATCGACACATGTTCATACGTAAGGGAAGATCAGGGCCGACGATATCCTGCACAGGCAGAAAATGGTATGGATGCAGTCCAGAAGCGTTGAGCAGTTTCCAGACAAAACTTTGGCTGACATTGTACCTTCTAGCAGCTTGTCGGGTACTGCGTTGCGGATCTCGGAGAAAATATCTGAGTATGCGTTGATCCAGGTTCTCGGGATTGCCTCGCCTTGCTGGCCTGTCGCCACCTCGTGCTTGGGCGTGGGTTGGAACGCTGAACTGCCCGTATTCTCGAAGATTATGCACCATTGTATTAATCAAACGTCTAGTTGGTATTGGCAAATTGGGATATCTCTGATGAAACATTTCACTTGCTCTGGTAGTGTTGTGTGTTTGATAGTAAAACATAACCATATCTGATCGCTCGATATTAGAAAATGGGTACGGCGCAGGCATAATTAATTTATTTTATTTTAAATCTTTGTTGAGACGTTTATTGACTTTGACGTGTTGTGACATTATTAGTCATAAATTATTAAGTATTCTATCAGACAGTTTGAAAAGGTGTAATATGGAAAGTAGGGTGACCACGAATTTTAAGTCAATAATTAATTTTAAATAAAAATACGTAAATAATTATTGAGCTTTGTTTCAATTAAATTATATACAGATAGCATCGCAATCATTTACTGAAATCGCCCTGTATATGCAGGTAGATAATAACTAAAGGCTCGCTGCCGAGGTTATTAATAGTAATAAATGAATGGTTTGGCACCGACTTCAAAATGTGATTCAAATGTGATCCGTACCGTACATAAAAGATTATTTTTGGCTTTTTAGTTTATTTTGAAGTCAGTTCTTTCTTTTTTTTTATACGAAGTGGTGGTGAAGTACAAACAAAAACACACTTAAGTAACCAGCTTTAGGCTTTATGTCAATGTCAGACTGTAGACTTTACTACCAAGAGCCAGTTAAGTGTATGGCTGATGGTACATATACTAAAATATTTGTGAGAAGAGTTATCTTCTTCCTCTCAGTATATATGTGTCCACTGCTGGACATATGCCTCTTGCATGGATTTCCAGTTGGTTCTTGATGCGGCGATTCTATTCCCGGTTGGCTTTGCCGTCTTTTTGATGTGGTCCAACTATCTGGCTGGCGGCCTTCCAACGCTTCTGCCACCCGTCGGGGTCTCAAGTGTAGCACTCGTTGATTCCACCTGTCATTGTCTCTGCGACACATATGGCCGGCCCATTGCCACTTTAGTTGCGCAACTTTTTCACCGATATAGGTGACATTCGAGCGTTGGCGAATGTCCTCGTTTCGTATTCTATCTTCCAGAGAGATTCCGAGCATTGAGCGTTTCATAGCTTGCTGTGCCACCTTCAGACGGTGGCTTCTTCCGAAGAGTGTATAAGAAAGAAAAATTGTAAAAAAAGGGTTGATTAACAAGTGTTTTATTCGGAATAAAATAGAAACTTAAAACGAAATATGGTTAATTGATTATCTATAACAAAGTATTTAAAAAGGATTTATGTAGCAGTGTGCAATTTCGGCAAATGAGAAAAATGTAAGAAAAAATCCAAGGTTTTAAAATTCAATAAAGTACATCGATCATTTACTCCGATGTTACTGGCAAGTATAATACATTTTGTTTACATTGAGAAACTCTATCGACTCTTTGTCCTATATTATTTCGTCCGTTAGACGACTCGATAAAACCCAATTTCTCGTTCCCCCATCCCTAACCGCAAGCGTCTGCAGAAATTCAATTAACATTACCTCCAGTCGCATGCACCTTTATTTCCGTTCGGAGTCACTTACCCCCCCTCCCCAAGTTGGGGGCAAGACGGTAATGAGGTCCGGCGATCGTTTAGTTTGGAGGTAATGGGGTACGTGAGGGCAGTTTGCGAAAGTGAGCTGGGTACAGGGAGAGTGTTACTTGGCAAGGCTAGAAGTTTTGTACTCGTATCGAATATAATGGATTTTATTTCAGCTGGGTTTATATTTATTATTATATATAAATGTATAAATATTGCTGCAGATGGTTGTGATTCTTTGTTTTTATAATTAGTCTTATATTTCTCCGATACACGTCAAGTACAAAAGTAAGTATATAGATATATACCTACTTAAATATAATATATTCTAGAGAGTCGCTTTACACCTCCAAAACGTTACCTTTTTCATCTCCTTATTTAAAGTTTTGACCACGGTGACTCTTTACATCTCCGTTAAACTTAGTATAAGCTTATACTTAGTTAGTTTTTATTTATACTGTTATTTATTGTAATTCTTTTATACTCTCTCTTGCGCCTAGAGACCCTTTACATCTCTGAAAGTATAGGTTAAGTTATATTATCTTATGGACCCGGAGACAATATACATCTCCCTGTAAAGTGTGCCCAGGTATTTGTCTGTTGCATTAATATTGCTATGAAGTAATATAAAAATAACACTTACATTATCTCGCTTGTGAATGCTTTTTCGTTTATTGTAAAATCAGACATGTGTACTTGCAGAATACAGATTTAAATTTGAATAATATTCTTAGCCATAATATTTTACAAAATCAACATATTCCAGTAGAATTGCAATTATTTTTTTCTTTGTATCACCTTTGTTTTTCTCATTTCTAACCCGGTTCGTATCTCGCACCTTGGCCATCAAAACAAACCCTATCGCCGGGATTCCATTACGGCGCATCAGATAGCGACCGACATCCGTCTGCGTCAGATCTTACCTTGGCTTTTACGTGTTGTGACGATTCCACTTTTTGTGAAGTAACATTTGGGTAATTTTGTAAAGGGTACTTTTTAAATAAAACAATTTAACGGATTATATCGCGTATATCATCTCATTCGAGTTCCCGACGTTTCGGAAGCTTTTGAGCTTTCTATAGTCACGGGTTGACTGAGAAAAAAAAAAAATTCCTCTGTCAAAGTTACAATTTGTGCAAACTACCCACTTTGAAAAAACAAATAAAGGTATACATACATGCCAGATGGGCCTAATCTGTAAAAACAGTTACACATGTGCCAGAAGGGCTTAATTATTTTATTTTAATAATTTACTAAGCAGCATTTCACAAATGAGGCGTAATGAGGAGAAAAGAAACGCTGCAAAGTAAAACTCCCAGGCTACCTCATTACTAATTATAATATTAAAAAAATAGACTATGAAACTACTTTCGCCGTTCGGAAATTAAGGTTTTGCTGTCCTGTGACTCGCTTGTTCCTTTATGAGATGTATTACAGGATTCCAAGCTAGAAGTAGCGACAACGATCTTCTCTATTGAAATTAGGATGCTTTTTAATCTCAATAGCCTCGCGTAGCATTCTGGGAAAATATATTTTCTCTTTGGCAAGGATAGAAGGATTATCAAACTAAATTGAATGGTTTCGTTTGTCAATGACATCTTCACAGACTGCAGACCTATTACATCGACGGTGCTTGACATTTCCTATGTGCTCCTTCAACCTACCGTTGCGTTGCGGAATTTCATTAATATTTTTAGTTTAGTCTCATTCGATTAACAAAAACATCTCCGAATGTAACTCGATACACCAATAATCTATAATTTCAAAGGTCAAAACTAAACTGACCAAGCGCGAGACTGAATCACGCACCGAGGGTTCCAATTTTTCTTAACCTAATTGGCCGGTTTAGTTCTTTTTGCACTTGGTATCTATAGCGTTGCATACAAATGAAGAGCAAACCTAATGCAACCGCGATGTTCAAAAATGTTTTTTTTTTGGTAAATCAAAAATAAACTACTTACATAGAACAATTGTTATAACTATCCGGTAATATTTATGTTAATTTAGATAATGTGAGAAAAAAATTAAGGGAACGGTATTTTTTCCACATTTTCCTTCATAAATTGAAATTTTACAATACAATAAAAAAAGAAAATATTGAAACCGAGCCCATTCATAACATGAATGGGCTCGGTCTAGTTACTCGGTCAAGTACGAGTATATGAATTTGATATATTCGTACTTGACCGAGTAACTAGATTTTGAATTTATGGCTCAGAATCATAACTGATATCTATACTATTATACAGTTGTGATATAGATAGTAATGTGGTGTTAATTTTCCCGCATTAAAAACACAGAATCCCAATAAACTTGTGGTTCATATAAAGAGAAGCAATATTATAAAGTTGTAAAAATGAAATATCTGTACATTGAAGATATTTTCCAAAACTTGATTGTCACGGACTATTTGGAGGTCACTAAATCGAAAAGTACTTTTTTTGGATTTTTTGTAAGTT
This sequence comes from Hedya salicella, assembly GCA_905404275.2. Taxonomy (NCBI): domain Eukaryota; kingdom Metazoa; phylum Arthropoda; class Insecta; order Lepidoptera; family Tortricidae; genus Hedya; species Hedya salicella. Next base: position 26,492,898 of record FR990102.1, on the reverse strand, counting down.
TGTATGGTCGTATGTGCCGTTGCTTGTGGCTTCATCACGCCAAATCGGCTAAACAGATGTCAAATATTTTTGGGACACGGGTAGCTGGGTATCCACAGATGGTTATAGGATACTTTTTACCCGACTGCGCTGTCGATAAAAAGAGGGATTATGACTTTTCTCCTCCGCGAACGAAGTTGTGGGCACCTCCTAGTGATAGCATGAAGTAGTTCCTAAGATAAAGCGCTGTGCTGTAACCGTCGGAGAGAAAGACAGAGTTACACTATAAGCGTTTTTGTTTTTAGTTTTATGGTTCGAAACCCTAAAAAACTTCAATATATTACTGTAAAAACTGTCATGAAAGTCACAGCCATAAATGTTCCGCTCAGGTAAGCTTGGGAAACTCGATATTTCAAGCTCCGCATAGTGATGTAATGTAAATAGCTCAATAATTCATCGATATTCGCTAGACGCCAGACTGCATAACTCAACGTGTGTCGCTAGGGCTGGGATATACCAGATCATCTAAACGTCGATAAAATATTTTTATTTATCCAAGATAATATTATAAATTCAAAGTTTATCATTTATTTCGTAGTATTAAAACAAGAAATTATGTGGTGGCTCTTGTATGTAGGTATACTCGTATCAGAAAAATATCGGGATTCGTACAGTGTTTGCCAGTTTACTTTAAATATCTAAGTTGGGTTCGGTTTTTGTAATACTTATTGTGTAATGACTTCGTATTTTTTTTATATTTTCTTAGAAGTGCTATCCACATTATTTACTCAAGCGTAATAATGAAGATACAATGCGTTTATATCTCATAATTGCGGTATAAAACAAACTTAGAACTACCAAAGCTTTATCTTTTTTAGATATTGCAACGCATTATCAGAACACAACAAAACGGGGCTTAATCGCGTATAAGATTTATTTATTAATCGCGTATTGTGTATGATTTATTTAGTTACCTTTCGTTGGTAATTCTTTGACGTTTCGTTGGTAATTGCGACGCAAACTGGCAGTAGGTATTGTTTATCTTGTGAAAAAGAGAATTAAATGTTACTTTGTGATTCTTTTCGGTTCAATGGAGAATAAAATGTATGACAACCATACACACTTTTCAGCCCACTTTTTAACGGCCAAAATAACAAAATACTCGGACACTCCTCACTCTTCAATACACTTGTGACTTGAGTGACGTCACACACGTCACTCGATGTTTATGCAGCCGTTTTAGCCGTTTTGGCGTGATGAAGCTACAACGACATATACAAACATATAAAAAATCCAAAAATAATGTTTCGGGACTTTCAAATAGTCCGTATTACTTACTTTTGAAAATTTATTCAATGTACGTACGTTATATGAAATGTTTATTCAAATTAAAATAAGGTTCAGAATCATACACAGACATTTCATTTTAACAACTTTATAACAGTTTCGATATGACTCCTATACTATTATAAAGTTGTAAAAATGAAATGGTCTGTACACTAGAGATATTAAAAAAAAATTGTGGTATGGACTTTTGCAGATCACTGAATAGATTTTTTTATTTTTTTGTTTTGTATGTTTGTATGTGTAATTATGGCTTCACCATGCTAAAAGGGCTAAACAGATTTCAACTATTTTTGGTACACGAGGAGCTGGGCATCCACAGATGATTATTTTTAACTTGATTACGAAAAAAGAGGATTATGTTTTTTTCCCGCTGACGAAGTTGCGTGCACCTTCTAGTCAGTTATAATTATACTGCCATATTGATATTTAGTCAATTGAGTGCTTATAAAATGTTCACCATTGCTTATCGATATCGATGAAAGCACCGCCCTGCGCGGAATGTGACAAATGGCACGCAGTCGCGCGGGGTTCGTCTAAACACACAATTTCACTCTTATTTCACGAACTGCTGCCCCTGCACTTCTGAGAGACTTTGGAGGACACGGAGGTATTGCTGCCATTTAGTTAACACTCAGAGAAAATTGTATTGTTTGCTTCTGTATCGAATTCTTTGATATTAATTAAGCTATCGATATTTTTTAGCTCCCTTGAGCGCGTATTACACTTTGCTAAATTAAGCATCTTAATACGTCACCTGTGCAGTGCATGCCTCATATGTAAGGCATTACGAAACACATTTGATACGTGAGTGCATCTGAAGTTATTAAAATTGTATAAATTCCAAGAACTGAATGAAAATATTAAAATCCATATGTTTATCAAACCTGTTCATAAAATTTCACGAGAGTCGGTTGAGAAATGCGACCTATAGAGAAGAACAGCCAGCTGGACATCCGCCGGATATACCCAAGCATTTTTGCCCAAGCTGAAACGGTGACGCTTCGCTCACTGCACTCGCTCAGTCAGCAACGACATTCCCGTATTTAGGTTAAAGATTTAAAAAATCTGATCATTTATCACAAAATCAATGTTGAATGAGACCTTTGAGACTAGTTATGATTATAGTAAAGGTCTGATTCCGATTTTAAGGTGATTTGAAACTTTTTCAAAAAAGTCACAAAAATTAACATTTTGACAAAAAATTACGATTTTAAAAAGTGAAATTAACATTAAAATCGGTCAAGAAATACGCATTTTTAACTACTAAATAAATAAATAAATAGTTATTCCAAAAAAATATTTTATTTCTGCTGGCTGTTCAGTTACATGCATCAACTTTTAATGAAGCAAAAATAAAAGTTCATGCATATTCCCTATTCTACTCAAACTGTCTCTTCTTCTAACCCATACCGTGTATTCTGTACTCCCTAATGTCCCAACCTGTCACATGAGCATTAAAACTTGCACGCGTCTACACAGAGCAAGCTAAGCATACGGCCGTAAATCTCTGCTCAGTAACCTGCGCTGCCGCAAGTCCAGCCCGATCATGGATGCGCCGCGGCAGAACCGGGTACATGACATTTGCTAAATTTTAAGGAAAGGCTGTTGTTTATTTTAGACTAGCTTCTGCCCGCGACTTCGTCCGCCTTAAATTCGTTTATCGCAGATAAGGGTATTTTTCCGGGATAAAAAGTAGCGTATGTCCTTCCCCGGGACTCAAAATATCTCCATACCAAATTTCATCCAAATCGGTTCAGCGGTTTAAGCGTGAAGAGGTAACAGACAGACAGACAGGCAGATAGACAGACAGACAGACAGACACACTTTCGCATTTAGTATGGATGACACACGATATACAAGCCTCATTTAATATACTACATACTTAGTGGTTTAGGCGTCATGAGTAGGAGTGACAGGGATGATGGGGAGGGGTGACACTGAGCAAGTAGTAGTATGGGGCCAACCACGAAATCGCAAAAAAATGAGCTGTTCCATACATTCCCGATAATAAGCTATCAATTTACTCTTAATTAGCTGATTTTTATCTCGATTTCGTGGTTGCCCTATAGTAAAAGTTAGTGTGACCGCATCCCCATCCCTATCACCTCTGTTACTCTTGCTCATGACCCCAAAACCGCCCCAGTATTATAGCTACTTTGAAAAAAAATTCAATTCTATAGTTAAATAACTAATCATAATAAAAAAATATAGGTTTAGATATTCCAGTGTATGGGGTGGCAATAAAGCGCGACTCTGACTCACATTTAGCAGGATTTTAGGCAATTATAATAAAAAAATCTTAAAACTGTAAATATATCAATAAAGTATAGTTCAGGCGTTCTGGCCCCTATTTCATGAACGGGTGACAGTTTGACAACGACAATTCGGCATACATTACTTCTCCATCATGATGTCAGGCATACACTTACTCGGCGACCCAGCAATGTACGTGGAAATGTCGTTGTCAATTGTCACCTGTCACGTTTATGAAATAGGGGCTTGGTGATTCTTGTATTCGTTAGAACCCAATAGTTGGATATGTAACTCGAAGTACTGTTTTACCAGGTTTTGACGTTGACCAGTGGAATCAGGTGGACCGGCTTAATCCGGATCGGAGCCGCTCTAACCGGATCAAACACGATTTTAGACTTAGAACTTTGAAGGGGGAGCTCAATGTTACGGTGTTTTGATCCCAATTGGACCAATTTATGGTATCTTATTTAGTCGATCAAACCAACGTATACACTGACGGACTCAAAACTTGCAACATGAATTGAGATACCTAGCTTGAAATCTTGCAGTTTATCTTTAACCCCCTACAAAAATGAGGGGCGTTATCACTTTAACGTGTGTTCTGTGTGTCTATCTATGGGATCGTAGCCCTTAAACGAGTAAAACGATTTTGATTTAAGTATTTATTGCACACTCATGATCCGAATAATCTATTTGAAATTTAGTGAATAGAAGCAAACTGAAGTTTTATTATTCATTATATATAAGTAAAGTATTGTTTCTTTAATATTGATTTTTTTTTGTAGGGTATACGAGAGGCACACCGAAAATGATCGGGAATAATAAAAACTATTTGCAGGTCATACTTAAATTACATTTTATTGTTTATTAAAGTATTCCCCCATGTAATTAATGCCCTTTTGCATTCTTTCCAACCAGTCATTTAAGCAATAATCCGAGTCTGTAGTAGACGCTTCCAAAATGGCCGATTTGTTCGCTTCTACGGCTGCTTCTGGGTTTTTTCTGGGGAAGGTAAAAAAATCTTTTGGACTCAGGTCAGGACTGTACGGAAGGTGAGATGAGAGATGAGATGGGATGAAAGGTGAGTAGTTTTCCGTCATTTCTTTCCGTGAGAAACGGTACATTTTCCCCGGAGATCACCTCAGTCATGTTTGTTGGATATCAACTGTCAGCCTCAGGCTACAACGGCAAACAAAGTTGCAAATTCCTGCTAAACAACGTCTGCAATCCGTAAGTAAATAGCAGAGACTTATGCTCTTTTGAAATAAGATGCGCAGGTTTAAATTGCCACCTGTTTCCATGTTTGAGTTTTAGATTAAAATCGGTATGAATATTTTGTAAGTCGTTGTTTGGAGTTGACATTTGTTAGTAATAATGTTGTTATGACGACATTATTTCATACTAACCCTGTTAGTACAAAGTATTTTAAGGTATATCTCAGAAATGAGTCACAATTTTTTTTAAAACAATTGAAACCCTCTTAAAAAACTTTCTCACACGGTCAAAGTTTTAGCACCGGGGTAACAATATAATTTAAACTATTATAAAGTTGTACAAATAAAATATCTGTACATATTATTGATATAAAAAAAAAAGATTGCAACGAACTATTTGGAGGTTCCTGAATCCAAAAATATTTTTTATTTTTCGTATTAATCTCGCTAAATCGGCTAAACGGATTTCAATTAGTTTTTGTACACGGGTAGCTACCCAGATGGTTATAGGATACATTTTACCCCACAACGCTAACGAAAAAAAGAGGGGAAGCTAATGATATAAATATCTCTTAGTATCTAATAGCTCACCGAATCCCTGTGTTGTTTAAATTTTGAAAATACAGATAATCTGTGAGATTACACATAGGGGTAGTGAAAATGCTTGCAAGAGAAAATCTAAATAAAATATTTTTTACAGCAACTATATACATAATTTGATATTTAAAAACATAAGGTCAGAAAAAAATAGCATACTAGAAGAAAATATCATAACTTCTTTGTTCTTCAGCGTAGTCAAATAAAGAGTATCCTTTATCCATCTGTGGATCCCAGCCACTTGTCTACTAAAAGTAGTTGAAAGTCGTTTTGGTGTGATGAAGCCACAACTACACTTACACACGTGACGTACAAAAATCCATACTAATATTATAAATACGAAAGTGTGTCTGTCTGTCTGCCTGTCTGTGACCTCTTCACGTTTAAACCGCTGAACCGATTTGGATGAAATTTGGTATAGAGATAGTTTGAGTCCCGGGGAAGGACATAGGCTACTTTTTATCCCGGAAAAATACCCTTATCCGCGATAAACGAATTTAAGGCGAACGAAGTCGCGGACATAAGCTAGTAAATAATAAATGTCTTTCGATTCAGTGTCCTTCAAACTTGGAACTTTTAATAAAATAACAATTTCACTTTTTTTTAAATATCCTCAATGTACTCAGTACCGCCTAGAATTTTTCTCCTTTGCCTTAAGGTTGACTCGTAGAGCCTTATGGCATTAAGTTCGCCCTTTGTACGATAACTTTTCTTTCGTGCAATAAATATTAAAATAAATAAATAAACATACAGAGATCTCATTTTTACAACTTTATAATAATATGAATAATAATAATAATATTACGGGTCAATTTTACACAAATCGAACTAGTCCCATGGTAAGCTCAATAAGGCTTGTGTTATGGGTACTAGACGACGATATATGTAATAGATATATTACTTATATACATAGAAAATATCCAAGACTCAGGAACAAATATTTATGCTCATCACACAAATATTTGCCCTTACCGGGATATGAACCCAGGACCTCAGCTTTGCAAGCAACGTTACTCCCACAAGCTCCCACTGAGCCAAACAGGTCGTCTAAGTTCTGTAAGTATAGATGTATATTAGTGAAAACTGGTCTCTGAAAATCTTATTATCTTGACGAGAAAATTGTATACCACAAAGTTACATTTTAAGTTTCTGTATTATTTACTTGTGGCAATTTCTATCTCATTTAACAGTATTATTTGTCTTTACCTGACCTGCAAAAAAAATCTACCGTCTCGTAAGGAGGTGATAACAATGAATAATCTTCATAGAAAGATTTCCTTATTCCCCATGGTAGATTTCCCGACAATACGGCTGATCCCTTTGTATCTGCTTATTTAGCCCTTTGGGGAAGGCCGGGGAAAAAAGGGTGCTACCTGAATATTCCAAGTAATTCATGCAAACGAATGCAAGCCAATTAATTAGGAGTCGACTGCGCTCGAATCTGCTGGCGTCGGCAGCGCTGGCTGCGTTACACAGGGTGCCGCGGCGATTTGTGACCACTTATTTTCAACCGAATTCAGTAATATGGGCTTTTCTTTGTTTAAGTGATATTTTCAGAATCAGAATAATGTATTGCATATCACATTATAAAATACAGATGGAATGGAATTTTAATAAGTAGCCTTGAGCTGCCAATTCTGCGATTACGGTCGAAAACGGTAATATAATAATAAACGAAAAACAGATCTATTTTCCGTAAAATTTACTCATACACATAATTTCTACTAATCTTTATCATAATCTAAATGACGCAGCTAAATGACAGCTAACGTTTTTTTTTTGAACCAGAGTTTAATATGATGACGAGGAATTAAATATCATCATATCAAAACAGCTCAATTGAAATAGCTAGAAAATTAATAAGTAAAAATTCTGTAAAAACCACAACTGTTGCGTTTTTAAGTTTTCAACGTGTGGACAGACTCTTATTCGAATAATTAATTTCCAGCGCGCTGCTACAATTAGATCTCGTAAAGATTAAGGTGTGCATTTAAAATGAAAAGTATCCGTCGTCTATTTTCGAGACGGCACAGATTTTTTTGCAAAATTACCCCTTTTTTGTTTTTTTTTCCTATAATTCAAAATACATTATTTTTGAGTGATAAGAGAAAGGTGTGAAATAGAATTGGATGTAGTAACCAACAGTTGAGAAAGGTACGCTTCAGTGGTTTGGGCATATCAAGAGATTAAGTGAATGTAGACTGACAAAGAGAATTTATGTCGAGAAAATGTATGGAGGAGTCTGAAGAGGGCTGCCTTAGCGAGGGTATCTCGACCAAACTGCAGAGATAAAGGCCTGGTGAGAAGTACCTGGAACCGACGAGTGTGTATGAAGAGATGTATGGATGTAAATAAAGCAAAGAAGTGTGTAACGCACTCCGTAGTCTCTGTCTAAGCCAGTGGGATACAGGCGTGAGTGTATGTATTCAAAAGAAAAGAAAGAAATAGAGCATATACATTACGATGACAAGGCATAATCGAGAATACGTAGTATTATTTTTAATTTCCCAAGTTTATTAAATTGAGAGAATGGGAGACAATCGTGCAGTGAAGAGAGCGTATGTGGGCCGGCCCATCGAACGTTTTCCGCTGGGCCACCTAGATACTGCTGGAGCGACGAAGCCCTCAAAGATCCGATCGCCCTAGGAGTACCCAATTGACGTGAAGTGGCGCAGAAAAGGAAAGAATGGCGTTCTCTCGTGTCTGATTTCAAGATCCTGTTTGGATCACTGAGCCAACTAAGTAACAAGTAAGTAAGTATTAAGCTGCAATAAACGACCGTATTACTTGCACAGAATATTAAGAACACTTAATAAGAATTTATTCATCGCAACGATAAGAACTTTACCAGGAGAATAACACAGGCCACGGCGGTAAAATACAAAGGCGAATGTTTAGAAGTGTCGTTTGCTCAAATATGCGAAGGTAATGATCTCAGCGGCCCGGGGGCCGACTTTGCCCGAACCACCCTGAAGTAAATTGAAATTATTTTTTCATTAAAACTGCGTTGAGCTTCAGGTGAAGTTCGGAAAACTTTTAAAAGATAGATGACGGCGGTTTTTCTTCGTAGAGAATATAAATGACATTGTAAGCTAGACAGTTTTATAATGACTTTGAATTAAGGTTAGAGAGAAAACCACAATATACTCCTTCAATCGGTGTAATTCTGACTGTGGAAATAATGTCGAGTGACATCCACTGGTGACAAACTTCCGCGTCAAAATAAAAATCAATTATCGATCTTTAAAGTTCTTGACAAGTATGAATACAAATACAGAAGACTGGCACCAGTTGCCAGTTAAAACTTTGCCGCAATTATTGGCCACTGGTCACTGAATTTAAAAATATTTAATTTAAATTTTTTGTATGTTTGTATATTCGTATGTGTCGTTGTGGCTTCATCACGCCAAAATGGCTAAACAGATTTCAACTATTTTCAGTACACGATACGGTTATAAGATATGTTTTACCTAACGACGCTGAAAACACAAATATTTTTTCCCTTCCGCGAACGAAGTTACGGGTACCTTCTAATTATGGTCATAAGATAATAAAAAAATGTAATGCGCTTTAACGATCCATTTATTTATGAAAACAATATATCGTAACACTAATTCTCGATCCCCTCATGTTACCCTACAGGGCCCGTCCAGGTGAGATTACCGGCATCTTGATATATTACTACGCGTGGTATCTTCGACATGTGTCGGCCGGCGTCGGGTTGTTTCTTTTCAGTTTAAGGTAGGTACCTACTTATTTCTTGGACAGTGATGTGACAATTGTGGCTGTACATTAAGGATATAAAAAAAATATAACGGACTATTTGGAGGTCACTTAATCAAAAACATTTTTTAGCGATTTTAGGTATGTGTCGCTGTGGCAAAACGGCTAAACGGATTTTAACTATTTTTGTAGCTAGGTATTCACAGATGGTTATAGGATACTTTTCACCCGACTACGCTGAAAAAAAAATAGGGGTAATAATGACTTTTTCTCCTTGGCGAACGAAGCTACCTTCTAGTCATCAGTAACATAAAAATGTTTCCGTCAAACAGCGACTGCAGTGGATCGCAATATTTTTTTTATTTCTTCTTACTTAGATCTTTGTATCAATATTGTTTGTTCACTCGTTAATTAATAGTAAATTAAAAAAATATCTAATACAATGCTTTCACATAACATAAGTAAACAACAACAATAAGTAAACAAGGTATAAAAATGTGATCCGCAATGTCGAACCATTTAGAAAGCAATGTATCGAGCTTAAGATTAAACTAAACTCCCCGAACCCCTCGTGTCACCCTAAAGGACTTGACCAGGTGAGATTACCTTCCGTCTTGATATATTGCGGCGTATGGTATCTTTGACACGAGTCGGAAGGTATCGGGATTAGTACATCATTATATTCAATATAGTACCTAAGTAACTTAAGCTGTTGTTATTCAGTTTAGGTTACGTACTTCATATTCTTAGCATCGTACGATCAAAAGTATCAAAAGGAATATGTTAATATTGCACATAAAATGTCTGCACCAATTTAATTTTTCAATAAAATGAAGTTTAAATGATATTTTACACGTATGATGACACAATGGTACAGTCTGCATCAAATATATAGTGATACCCAAAGTCGCCAAATAGTTCTAAGTACACAATACAAACTTTGGGTCTTTGGGTGTCACTAACTATTTATTGGGTTGCCAATCTAAATTTTACCACAACATTTGGCACAGCTACAGATTTTATTATCTATGGGATATGTATTGTAATGTTATACCCGATTATGGTAAGCACAAAAGTGCGTTAGGACTTTTTTTTTTTTCGCAAACAAAGTTGCACCTTCTAGTGTACTATAATATTTTCTTTGCGTTTATTGAGTCCTTTAGTTAGAGCTTCCTTATAAAATATGAGTAAATAAGAAGAGTCGTTTCAGCAACAGGTGAGGCTGTAAATATACGTAGTACAATTAATTTTATTTGCTTGTCATACCGACAGCAGTATCAAAACCGGCCAGATGCATGTCGGACCATGCTCAGTGTATGGTTCCGAAGCCGTTCATAAAAAGAATGCGCTACACATGGAAAAAAAATATATATGAAAAAGTGCACTAGCAAAAGAGCATATCTCGGCGGCACTTACGTCCTTTTGTAGAGAAGCGCAGTTTTTTTTTAATAACTCAAAAACGGTATATCCGATCATGTTGAAAATAATTTTCGTTGAAAGTATTTACTAAGTCCTACATTTGTAATTTTTTTTTATTTATCTCCTGCTACATGTAACGGTGATCTCCCTAGAAATATGTATTTTTGTTGATTAACTACTAAACTACGAAGCGGCTTATAGATACAAGATATCTATACTCCCAATTTCATCAATATACATTTTGCAGTTTTTGAGTAAAATGCCTGTGACATAAGGATGAACGGACACGACGAAGCTATAAGGGTTCCGTTTTTTACATTCTGGCTACGGAACCCAAAAAACCGGAAAAGCTTAAACGTTAACTCCACCTTTTCCCACAATCAATACACTACGTCACAATAATATTTCAACCGAGAAAATCCCGAATCGTTCATTAATCACACTTTCATTCTTTAACGGGATAAAAGAAATCCCTTATAATTCTTCACTCAACCCTCAAGTAAACACCTGTGAGTGCTCTTAATAACTCAAACTCGGTAAATTAATTCCGCCCAAATCCGTCCCTTTGCGACAAAGAAAAATTGTAACGAATGGTCGAGCAACCTGCTTAGCGGCCATTGTTGGACTCGGTCCGCTGTTGCGCTGGGGTAGGACTCAGAGTTGCCCGAATTCCTGGCACCTTGAGGTGTAAGAGACGAGCTTGGAGCGTTGTCATCGTCTGAGTAATTACAAACACAAAATCGTTTATTAACATTTAGTGACATCATTACAAGTGGATAACCATATACGAGTATGGAAGTTAAGGATGAGCGTAAAATGAACACTGCTTGATATTTTTTACACACAACACGAAGTAGCTGTGTCCCCTACACTAGGCTTAGCCTGTCTCATCGGTTGACACTTTTTAAGTTTGGTAGTTGAAGTTTATCTGGCGCTAAAGAATTACACAGTTTTGGCAAGTGATTATTAAATAATTGCAATTACTTTAGAGATGGGGTGGACCTATTCTATGCCGAACCCACGCAGCCAAAAATACCCCAGTGCTTGAAGACGAAGGTCTTCGAACAGTGCGTGTTGCCAGTGATAACCTATGGAACCGAAACATGGTTGTTCACAATGGGACTCATAAGGCAGCTGAGAGTTATGCAACGTGCAATGGAAAGGGCCATGCTCGGAATTTCTCTTCGTGATAGAATCAGAAATGAGGATATACGCAGAAGAACCAAAGTAACCGACATAGCTCACAGGATTGCATCGTTGAAGTGGTAATGGGCGGGCCATGTAGCCCGGAGAACGGATGGCCGTTGGTGCAATAAAGTCCTGGAGTGGCGACCGCGCATAGGAAGCGTGGGACAGCGTGGGACAACCCCCGAATAGGTGGACAGATGACCTCGTAAGGGTCGCGGGGAGTCAGTGGATGCGATCTGCGCAGGATCGCACCCTGTGGCGAGCTATAGGGGAGGCCTATGTTCAGCATGGACGACCGTGGCTGATAGATAGAATTACATTAACTTAAACTAACACGATTTTCACTCATTATGACAACACAACAAACGGGGATAAATCGCGTATAAAATATGATTTGTTTAAAATTTAAAATATGAACTGGTAATTCTTCGACGTTTTGAACGTCGCGTTACATCCATGGTCTCGAAGGACCAAGGAACGAAGGAACGTGAAAGAATTATTAATGATAGGTAATTAAATAAAACATATTCAGGTATACGCGATTAAACCCCGTTTATTGTGTTGTGATAATTAATTGCTATTAGATATATACTTGATTGCTTTTTTGTTGTGGTATTCTAGTTAGAAAATTAAATGTGGAGTTAGGGGAGGCCGAGAAAGGTTATCTCATGAGTCAGTTGTCTCAGCGGCTATGAACCGATGTAGAAATCGCAAGAGCTATATCCCACTCCGAGAACTTTATCTAAAGCTCGCGCGATTTTTCGACACCGATCGATGAACTTATTCATTCGTTCAGTTTTCTGCTATGACAAACTTACCCGGTCTCCCTTAACTACAAGTTTTACTCTTTAAACTGGAATGTCACAGCAAAAAAGCTACCAAATAATCAAATGTCCTATACCTTAAATCCAGCCGACGTTAGTAAGGCAAGACGTGCTCATTACTTAAGTGTTATTCATGATTTTCACTGATTTAGTTATCATTCAATATGTATTAAACACAGTTTTTCTGCTGCTCTGCCTCCATCCTGTGCCTTAGACCAGGCCAAGGTAAGTCAGGCAAGATGTCCGTCATTAATACTGCGCCATGACTAATGGGCTGCGCAAACGCGGGAATAATGCCTTGTTAACTCGACTCAATGCTCAGCCATTTCGCTGAGTGGAACATAGATTTTTTACCGGCCATTGACGGATCGCTGTGGAATTTGAATTGCTTTTGCGGTTGACGTTACGGCGATCAGTTGATTGATATACGGTGATGCTACCGTTTTAGTGCGACTAAGGTTATTGGTGAGGCGAGACAAGAATTTAAAACTCGTCGTAAAACCTTTAGTTGATAAAGCGGCCAATAAAAGCATTGTTAGAACCACCATGTTCTAATCTGTATAAAGTAAATATCCCAGTGCTTGAAAACGAAGGTCTTCAAACAGTGCGTATTGTCGGTGATGACCTACGGAACTGAGACATGGTCGTTCACAATGGGACTGATGATGCGGCTCAGAGTTACGCAACATGCAATGGAAATGGCTATGCTCGGGGTTTCTCTTCGTGATAGAATCAGAAATGAGGATATCCGCAAAAGAACCAAAATAACTGACTTAGCTCACAGGACTGCATCGTTGAAGTGGCAATGGGCAGGCCATGTAACCCGGAGAACCGTAGTGCAAGTGCAACGAGGAACGGCCCTCGACTAGGTGGATGGAAGGTTACGTACGCTTACACCACTTGCACATACGCAGCGCGGGCTGTAAGTTCATGACGCCCGAGGTCGTATAAAAAATGAGTTTGGTCTATATGCTTTAGTAAAAGAATTAAAAAAGCGAATGACATTGACAGCTAACAAATGTCTCATATAGGATTTAAAAAACGATATTTAACAAGCAATATGACATAAATGTAAACCATCCGTAGAGTCAACATACCGCGTACTACCGAGAAAAAATATAATATGAACACCTCTGGGAATCTTCATTCCCAATTGAGCGTATGAGTTTAAAAACTTCAAAACCTCTATAGCTGTGTTAAAGAAGCTAATAAAGACGTTATGAGAGCAACCATGTTCTAAACCGTTCTAATCCGGCGCACGTAATCACGACACTTGCAACTACCTACCTTTGTTTCATTTCCTGATACGCCGCCTTTTTTCAAACGCTTCAATCGATTGCACGCGCTGCTCGCCATGGAGGCGGCTGTTAGCTAATCTATATTATTACAAAGTTGTAAAAATGAAATGTCTGTACGTTGAAGATATTTTCAAAAATACTATTGTAACAGACTATTCGGTCACTGTCGCGAAAACTATTTTTTTGGGTTTTTTGTATGTCTATATGTGTCGTTGTGGCTTCATCACGCCAAATCAGCTTAACAGATTTCAACTATGCTTGGTACACGGGTAGCTGGGTATCCACAAATAGTGATAGGATACATTTTACCCGACTACGATGAATAAGAAACGAGAGGTTATGACTTTTTGTCCTTTGCGAACGAAGTTGCGGGCATTTTCTAGTGAATGATAAATGTTTACAAGAATAAGCAGTATATAAGCTAAGTTGGTATACCTATGGTATTAAACTGAACGAAGTATACCAACAATGCGAATAAAAGATTATTCCACTAAAATTGGAATTTCATAAGACCATCATGCATACAAGCCTAGAAGCAATTTTAAGCACAGCAATGATGATGATTAACCATTCCATTATGTTGAAAACTATTTCCTAGAACTTTTGCCGTCTGCTACAGTACTCATCGGGTACGGCCACTTTTAGGAACCTTTCCGAAAGACCGATACTATCTATCTTGTGCTTCAGGATGTTAATAACAAAATTTATTAAACCTAAATTTCTTTTAACTTACTAATGTTTTTTTTTTAATGTTGTCGAATTTTTATCAATAAATTGCTCTAAAATCCTTCTGTAAATTACGATTCGAAAGTGCTTGTAGCTAGGCCTACTTGAATTAAGAAAATTTTGACTTTGATAATATAATTACATGATTTCCTATATAAATTCCGAAGATTCTTTGGGCTTAACATCTCCCCGCAAGTAGTTTTTCACAAGTGTAAAAAACAACATATAAAAGCCTTCTCCACACCTCTCCCCAGATCTCGTTATTAGGTATGATCGGGCCGGCACCGAACTGCGGATTTCAATAAAGCGATGCGCCCTTTTGTTCCTGCGCCCAATATTTGAGCGGGGCTTATACGCTGATATTAAAAGATTCATCTCAGATGTACCTTCGTGTTCCGTTGCTGCCAACAGCTTTGTTTAACCCTTGTGGCGATTCAATCGGTCGATTCCTTTTTTAATGGTCCACCATCATCCGTCGCCGTTGCTTTGCCGACTGTTTTGGAGTTGGATAATAACTATCCGAACCTATTACTAGTTTTGAAAATTTAGATATGTATTGTGTACTGGAATTTATAAATAAGGTCAAACTCACTGCAATAAATTACAAAATGGAGTAAAATAATTGGTAAAATTAAGTTTCTCAGCTGGGTCGGTTTTTTTAAGGGCATTACTTCTTGCCGATTTTAGCAAGATGAATTTTGCCAATATTGTCGTGAAGACATATCACACGAGAGGAAAATATTCAGTATTAAGTGGGTATTTTATATGAAAACTTAAAAATAAAATATTGAAATTGACAGGCTATTTTTTTTTCTCTAATATATGTAGACCAAAGTAAAAATATATTCATACGAGGGGACTGTACAAATGTCACGTCGGGTGTTTAAAAAACGATATCCAAATTACAATTATACATAAAAATAATATATTTGTAGATTTTGAGTTGATATTACGTAACACTGTCGAAAAAAATATGAAAAATATTGCGCTTAATGGAACCACATGAGCAAAAATCATGAATCGTGCTATAGAATGTGCGAGAATATCTTGGTTTAAATAGATTTTTTTTTATTTAGTTTGTATTAGTTTTTCGTCAGCTGAAAAGGGTGGAATAATATAATTTAAGACCTGTAACTAACTCTTTTTCTGCAAATAAATCATATTTCGTTTCCTTTCATTTCGTGTGCGTGTAGATACATAACACTATTCCAATAAAAAAATGTAAAAATAAAACTGTTTAGGGCCGATTTAACCAATAATCAATTTACACGAGAGTGGCTAACCCAGTATAAACTAAATCTAACGATTTACTCAAAGGTTAACTTCATTTCAATTTGACCACGCTAGTCTACGGATAACAATCTCTCGCATAGTTACTAAGTAACGTTGAACGAATGTATTGAATGAAATCGTAATGCACCCAAGTAAGATAGACAATTTGTCCCATGCTTGAGCAATGGTGCTGCGTACTTTTTAAATTTGTTCGAGTAATACATCAATTGTGAAGTAAGTATTGAATTCACTTAACAGTGACAATGACAATATTAATCTATATCTAACAGTTTACTCAGCCGAAATTGGCGGTGTAAGATTATAATAATATAATATTAATAATTATTTTATTTCGGATATGATCGATAGTTTTTAGTTAGCTACAGACTTATATGCTAGTGTTAGTATTTATACAGAGTATCTGTATAAATATACAGATACAGATACTATATTATTCTCTATACGGCCGTGATTTCTACCATCTGTCTTTTGAGACATGACAGATGATGTAAATAGTTATGAGGCAAAAGCGTTTCGATTAGGTAGTCTGATTGATTTATGCGATTACTTATTCTGTATATTAATAATCCAATCTCTATATGTTTACCTGATGTAAATAAACAGTATATAAATAAAATCATATGTCTGGATGACATATTTATTACAGGGGAGTATGGATGGTTATGAAAAAAGAAGGCATTTATTGATTCCGTAGTTACTGTACCAATGCAATATGCGATATTATGTGACGCATTCCACTGGCTTGCCCACTATAAAGCATCAGAAAACCATTACTTACTGTTTTTGGATGAAAAATAAGCCTAAGTCTGTTTAATGCAAGAATACCGTTAAACTGCCGTAGTCTTTAATAATATGAAACAGTGTACGTATAAGTTAATAACAAATATCTTAAAAATATATTTATCACATATATTTATTATGTGCCCTTTGCTTTGTCGTATTCTAATACCTGTGTCCGTTAAAAGTCGTTAAATTGGTGGCGCCACTGTCGCAAGTGCCCAAAATGCTAGAGTAGGATAATAAACAAGATAAACAAGGAAAGCAACATTTATGTAAGTTCATTTCATACGCACGTGCCACACTAGCGCCATTGAGGACAGATTTGGAATTAATCACTGGTTTCCATTTCCATCCGCTTGGCAGTTTTTGACTATATGAGTTTGGCCTCCTTATCTCCATTCTCCATGGTTCAGATATCGATACTGTTGTTTACACATTAATAAATGAGGACAGGTATACACGTAATTAGTTTAATTTTTAAGTCGGATCGGATTACATACATGATTTGTTTCATTTTTTTATTAGATATTTGTAATTCAATACCTCGAAGTATTCGATTACCATCGATTTGCACAATTTACTTCCAATTCGTAAATATGGAATTGGCACGGTTTAAAATTAAAAATAAAAAGTCATAGAACGTAATTGTTTGCGTATAATGATTGAAACAAACAAATGTGCTAGAAAAAAAAAGTATTGAGTTAGTTGGGGCTAAAATGAGCATATATATTATTTTTCGATAATTGTGAAACTTAAGAACTATTGGATATTTTAATTAAAGCTTAGATAAAACGTGCACATTTGCGTTATATGGGTGCTGTCATGTGTCAAAAGACAGTTGGTAGAAATCTCTAACTATAGTTTAGACATTTTATCTTTAGGTTAATTATGGCGAAACGTAAAATGAGTTTACTCACGTGTAATTAATAATTTATTATTGGAATAAGGCTTATACTACGTCGGTGAAATTGACCCTTACTCAAATACCCAGATAGTTGCTATTAGGTGTATCAAAAGGAGTGCGTAGATTATTGAATATTAAACACAAAAACACCATCAATATCATTATCATCATCATCAATATCAAATTCCAGTAACAAACTCAAAAATGCTTTCACAATTCTTTTAAAAATCGAACGTCCGCCCGGAAACTCAGAGCATCTGTTCCCTCCTTAAAATTAAACAAGCATCCACAGACAATGCATAGGCAATGCGGAAACTTCGTTATATAAAAATCATGGATACTGACTAACTTCGGGCGTATAAAGAATTCATTGTAATTGGAGCCAAGTTGGAACGGGGCAGGTGGGAGATGCTTTAAATTTGGAACTTTATTAGATTTTGAGTCCGTTGCCTGCGGCTTGTTGTTGACTTAATTACAGTTTTTGTCTGTGGAGAGTGGAGGCTTCTCGGGGGATTGTGAAAGACAAGTTACGTAAGAGTGATTAATAATAATGTGCTTAATGTTATCAATTTTTGATAAGTCGTACAAGACCTGTTTGTGTCGAATAAAGAAAAATACTGATATATAAAGACTGTACACGATAAAATCTGGGCACGCCTGATCTGGTATATTTTTCTATCAACTGCTTGTTTAGAAACCGCACTTTTTTAAATAATCAATAAATATAATACTATAAAAAAGAAATACAACCATATTAAAATACATGAGCATGTGTGACTTTTTGCGTTATACATTCCAAAATACTTTAAATTTTTTGGCCAACATTATTTGACAATGGTGATTCACTTTCTACTACAATACCATAATTATTTTAAGATTTTAAAGTTTTTTACGCTTTTTAGAATATCATCTGACCAAAAAGTTAAAGTAGTTCACTGATTTCTACTCAGGGTAGCCAGCAAGACTGTCCATTTCATGCACTGAAAGTGGTATTTTGTATGGACATTAAGTGACAAATATCAGTTAAAATCAAAATATACTAAAGTAGTAAATATCTTCTGACTGCCCCAAACAGAAGACAATAAAAAAAGTTGGTTATTGTGAAAAGACGATTTAATAAAGCATAAAAAACTCTTCGAACCCTTATAATAAATATATATCAATAATTTTGAGGCAAAAACATACCAAAGATTGTAAAAAAATGCTCTACAAAAAATAATAAGTATGTTAGGATATATAAAGCAAAATTTTACACAAACACTGGCCCTGGCCGGGATTTAAACCCTGGACCGCCAGCTTTTTAGGCCATTGTGCTACTCACTGAGCCAAACGTGTCGTAATGAGCAGTTGAAGTAACGTTTTAGTAAAAAAAAATACTTTATATGGAGATTCAATTGAACAGGCGTTTTGCTTTGTCGGCTTTCAAAAGTAGAGATAACTTATTTAAATAAAACAAATTAACGGATTATATCGCGTATAATTAACTCATTTGAAAATTGCAACTTTAATAGAGAAAAATATTTTTTTTCTCAGTCAACCCGTGATCAAAAGCTTCCGAAACGTGGGGAACCTAAATGACATTATATACGCGATATAATCCGTTAAATTGTTTTATTTAAATGACTGATAATCGCGGAAACAGAGATAACTTACATAAAGCAAATTCTATTTACCTGACTGTTCTCATTATTAATTTTATTGGCAATGCATACTCATGCGTAAGTACATAGATATACGTACATAGATAACCATACATTGAACGTGCCAAATATTAGGATAATGTTAAGCACTGGGACATTTTACCTGTTCAAGCGGATAATTTGAGAATTAGCTCCGCCACATGAATTTTATATGAGTGCATGTAAATTCTAGTTCCACCTTTGACAGAATGATAAAGTGGTGATGCTCTTACTGTCAATTGTGGCATGTATAACATCATCATCGTCATCAACCTCTCCAAAGTGGGCCACTGAGCACGATCCTTAGCCACTCTCCTCCGCAGCCGCCGGCAACCACCCTGCTAATATCATCGCTCCACCTTCCCTGAAGACATCCTCGGCTTCTTTTATACCTAATAATTCAAAAGGGCTACCCGCATCTAGCATAAACTTTTTTGTCATAATTATCATTTCGCATAATTCATCATTTGTCATAATGCATATTTTTCTGAACAGGTAAACTTTTCAAAACTGTTATAAATCTTGTCGAATTTAGTGATTGTTTAAGTGAGATTGCTGCCATTATTAAACAGGACGATAAGCCGAATCAGTTTTTATCTTAGGCGACCTAAATGCGCACCCTGGGGAGTTATTCGGTAGGGAGATGTTGCATGTTTGTGAGGATCAGCAATGGTCATGTATTGATATGCAGGTACTGGGAAAGATTAATGACAATTATACTTTTATTAGTGATGCCCACGGCTGTCGGAGGTGGCTTGATCACTGTCTGGTGACCGAAGCCGCGAGCCGATCAGTAGAAAAAATTAATATCAATCATGGTATATTTTGGTCGGACCATTTTCCTTTGGAAGTATTTTGTAATTTAAAATTAATTAGGCCTAAAAGAGAAATCGCTTTCAAAGTGAACAATGAAGTTTTATGGGGCAATAGAAATACGACACAAACAAGTAGGTACAATCAACTATGTCAGATTTCGCTTAGAAGTATTGATTTTCCGACTGAGCTACAAACCTGTTGTAATTGCAATACAATATGTAATGATCTAGGCCATAGGAGAATAATAGACTCTCTGTATAATGAGATTGTTGAAAGCCTTTCTAGAGCTGCAGTTGATACCTATGACTCGGGAAGGATCGGGAGGGGTATGTATGAGACCGGGTGGAATAAAAATGTCAGAGAAGCACACGGGAAGGCTCGTCTTAGTTTTCTAGACTGGGTGGCGCACATACTTTCATAAGCAGTACCGGACGTAGGAAACCTACGTCCGGTACTGCTTATGAAAGTATGTCAAATAATAGGAAATTGTTTAAAGGTAAATTGAAGTACTGTCAAAATCACAAGGAGCAAACAAAAATGGATTCCCTTGCGACTTTACACAATGAAAAAAATTTCAGTAAATTTTGGAAGCAGACGAACAAATTGAACCCTAGGAGGAGTCTACCTGTGTCTGTGGAGGGGGAGAATGATCCTATGCGCATTGCCAATAACTTTAAAGAGCATTTTAAAATAAAATCTAGACTGACACCTAACCATGACGCGCGGGGGATCGACGCTGACAGCCATCATTCCAATCAGCCGATTATTATTACCGCTAAAGAGGTAGCGTCAGTGCTAAAGCATATGACGCGCGGCAAGTCCCCTGGACATGATGGACTCAGCGTCGAGCACCTGCTTTATGCTGGATCGCACGTGCATAGGTTATTGGCAATGCTGTTTACAGTAGGTATCAGTCATTCGTACCTACCTGATGAGTTTATTAAGACCATAGTTGTGCCTATAATTAAGAATAGAACGGGTGATGTATCAGCGATCAACAACTATAGGCCGATATCTCTGGCGACAATAATGGCTAAGGTATTGGACGGTGTGCTGGAGCGGCGTCTCGGTGACTATGCGCAGTTACATGACGGTCAATTTGGATTCAGGAATGGACTGTCCACTGAGAGCGCGATTTTAGTCCTCAAGCACACCGTAAAATACTACACTGACAGAAAAACACCGGTCTATGCTGCCTTTCTCGATCTCTCTAAAGCATTCGACCTCGTGTCTTATGAAAAACTCTGGGACAAGCTGCGTCAGGGTGGGGTGCCGTCGGATTTGGTTGGTATTTTTAAATACTGGTACAATAATCAGACTAATCATGTTCGATGGGCGGAGTCACTTTCTGACGGTTATAGAGCGGAATGTGGAGTAAGACAGGGAGGTCTGACGTCCCCTTTATTATTTAACATTTATGTCAACCAACTAATTGTTGAACTCAGTAGCATCAGAGCCGGTTGTTCTGTTGGAGGAAAAATGGTAAATAATATTAGCTACGCAGACGACATGGTGCTGCTGGGTCCAACGGTCGGTGCGCTTAACTCTCTATTGAGCATATGTGAAGAGTATGCAGAGTCTCATGGGCTCTGTTATAATGTAAAAAAGAGTGAGATGCTTATATTTAGAGCGGGGCGAAAGAGTCCAGTAACAGTGCCTCCGGTCACTCTATGCGGTGTCGCTCTGAATAGAGTATCTCAATTTAAATACTTGGGACATATCGTGACGGAGGACCTCCAGGATGACGCGGACATTGAGAGGGAACGCAGGGCACTGGCTGTCAGAACTAATATGTTGATCCGCAGGTTCGCGCGCTGTACAGTGGCGGTCAAACAGACTCTGTTTAGATCCTACTGTCAGTCTTTTTATACATGCAGCCTGTGGATTAATTATACAAAAAAGGCCTACAGTGCCTTGCGTGTCCAGTTCAACAACGGTTTCAGGATGCTATTGGGGCTGCCACGCTTTTGCAGCGCATCTGGAATGTTTGCCAATGCACGTATGGATGACTTCTATGCCATAATGCGCAAACGGGCGGCGTCCATGATGGGCCGCGTGCGAGGCAGCACCAATGGCTTCCTGGAGATCATCGGGGAAAGGATCGACAACCCCTTTAACCGTCACTGGGCGTCGCTGCATGTTCCCAAGTATCAATGTTTTAAATAATGTCTCGTGATTGTCTTACCTACGTAGTTATTAGTTTGTACCTACTAACCTTAGTGTTTTAAGTTCATTATTGTTACTAACCAGATATGGACCAATTTTTAGATGTCTGAAATAAATTGATTATTATTATTATTATTATAAAACCAACCCAAACTAATGCATTTAACAGGATGAGGCCTTTAAAAGTCCTGACAATAGGGAATATGCATGAATTCTATTTTTGCTTTATTATAAGCTCAGCCATGTAACAAACAGTAGACAAAAACATTTTTTTGAATATCTATAAAAATAACCAAGATATAAGCCATCAAACATTTCATTCTGTCTCTTTCTTGCAAAACAAAATTTAATATGGAGTTTATATGGCCAAAGTGCACTGTGACTTAACAGTGCATATTGGACCTCTCTGTGTAATTACTAGTTTAAAATGCCTATATTATGCATATTTCTTGGCCGATTTAAATTTTAATTTCACATTTTGAATTCTTTTTACGGTATTTTGTTATTTACTTAAAAAAAGCTATAAAAAAAAATCATGCATGATCCCTATTACACAGTTTCAAAAAAAAATACAATATGCTAAAATATGAATTATGGCAAATAATGAATATGGCAAAAAGTTTATGCAAGATGAGGGTGCCACCATTCAAAAAGTAGAAGTTCCGCATTTTCCTCAAATCACCTCAGTTTACGGTAGACCATTGACACTGCAAATTATAAAACCTGTAACAAAATGATATCATAAGTGCCGCAGACTCAACCAACTATCGAAAAGTCACGTCCGGATCCTCAATCGGGATAAAATATTCAGTTTGTGCAGGTGGCGTGCCGCCGTGTTGCGGCTTGTTGCGGGCCGTGTTGCGGGAGTTGCGGGTACTTCTTTATGCATGAAGGCTCTTGTGATGCCGAACGCACGTCGCCGATATGTGGGGACAGATTATATACGCAGAGGTGTCAGAGAAGTCTGAGAATAACGGTGTTTGAAATATTCATTCTTGAGAGTGGTATGCCGAGATTGGTTAAACTAGGAATTGATTTCGGGCAAAGGAGTGTGAACTAGACGGATAGTTTTAATGGCATATTCATATAAGAAAAGAAATTGTTTCCTCAAATGAACAATGTATGAAAAAACATGAACAATTATTTTAGTAAAAAAATATCATGTATATAACTTTTGTTATGATTGCTAAGATAAGTTTATTTTGACAATTGTTATATACACTTTAAATTTTGCATGACAATTAACAATTTATTGTGACAACTAGGCGAAATGGTAGTAGCAACTTAACAATTGTTAAGAAAGCTTACCAGTGTTTCTGACAATCATGCAATAATCTTTACTTTTAAGAACTTTTTAGTGTATCTAGTAAGGAGACTTGATTGACTTTTTCGATTATTCTAAATTCTTAGACCCAATTCCACGGGGCTGTGATTAACGGTTAATTACGTGTGTCAAATGCTCGATATTGACAGACATAATCAACTAGTATTAACTAACAGAGCTTAGTGAAATTAAACCTTAACTCTCTCTTATTCCAGTCTATAACAGTAGCGCATTTAGGTACTTTAATATTGAGGTTCGCTCACCCTAAGGTAATAATAATAATGTCAGGATGATGAATGAATTAAACGCCAGTCTGTCCGGTCTGTATCTCGTCTCATCAAGTCAGGCAAAGTGATCATTGTCGTAGTAACATGGCAAATGCAGTGAAAACGTATCATTGTCACATTATCAGCACTCTGCTAAATATCAAGCTGTAAATTTATTTAACAAACTTCCCACCGAAATAAAAGTTATTACTAGTCATAAGTTGTTTAGTAGGAAATTAAAGATATTTGTATTGAGAGGGTGTTTGAGGAAATCTTCATCAAAAATAACTAGTATTATTAAGTTTGTGATGTGTATATGAGTCTGATTAAATAGTCTATATATAGTGATTAAGCTAACCTTGTCACATTTTATTTATTGTAAGTTCATTTTATTGTATTTCAAACACTATCTCTGTATTGTTTCTGAATAAAAATCATATCAAAATCATATCATATCACATTTTAGATTGTCCGGTCTGCGGAGCCGTCTAGTCTCGTCCAGGAGTGGGCACCAGATTTACATTTATATTGGGGGCCGCTCACCTCCGCTCCTGCGTATTCAATCGAGTGCCATTGTCAGATTTTACACTGGGTACGCTTGGCAGCCAGATGGTTTGAAGATTGGTCAAGATTTTATTGGACAAATTGTCTTTGTCTATACTTGACTGATGAGAAAAGGGTTACGCTTCACTTTAATGATTGGATACGCAAGTCATATGTGTTGAGGAGCTAATGACATAACTCTTATGTATGACTATATATTATATTTCGGAATACCTATGTGGTATTCCGAAATATAACCCTTACCACTCGTTTTTACCCCATTCACCTTAAGTAAAATTATCGATGCGTGCAAAAACATTCAACGTAAAACTACTAAGGACGTAAACGATATGTCGACTCAGATCTTAGATTGTTTACCTCCAAAAGTCATATCGTTACTCCTTTATTTATTTAACGAGTGTGTCAGCGCGGGCGTGTATCCAGATGTTTTAAAATTAATAATAGTGCAACCTGTTTATAAGGGCAAGGGTGACTTACACTCACCTAAATCATATCGGCCTATATCGTTAGTGCCTATTATTTCAAAGGTGTTCGAACGTGTACTTAGTGACAGAATGATGAATCACTTTATAGTCAACCGATTGTTGAACCCCCTTCGGCCGCGTACGAAACCAAAATTCGAAACCAGATCTTAAATAAGAATTATTTTTCTTCTTTCGAAATTGGTTTCGGTAAAAGAATAATATTTCTTATTTCGAAATCCATTTCGATAAAAGAATATGCTTTCGTCTTACGAAACTATAAAATCAGAATTGAATCCAATCTTTAGATGTGTATGAAGTAATTTACTGACCACTAACACATCAGGAAGTTATCTTTAAAATAAAATGACATATATTGTCACTATCTTTAATGTTATACGTCAAGTGCTGATAGTACTTGGATAGTACGTACGGAAGTGCAACTAAGCAATTTAAATTGCATTCATTTACTGGATACAGTACGAATTGCAGTATTTACAATGAATACAACACAAATCGAGTTTATAAGTACTAAAAGAGGAGGGGTGGCAGCCCTGTATCAGGGGCGTAAGTACCATAGAAAGAAAATTTACAAAAACGGCAACACATTTCATTATTGCGAAAATGAACATTTGGGATGCAAAGGTAACTTTACTATTAATTGTAAGAATGAAATTATGAAACACAACCCGCACGAGAATCACTGTAAAGGGGATATTGTTAAAACAGGATATCTTAAAAACTTGGATAATTTGAAGCAAAAAGTGAGTACTAATTTTGTCTCAATAAAAAAACAATATGATGATATGATGGCTGATATGGAAAATAATGGATTTGATATGATTAATGAATTGCCAAGTTATAGTAATATTAAAAGTGGACTACACAACGAACGCAACAAAGTATTAGGTGTCACGAAACAGAGATTTACACTACCGAGCGAAGTAATCGTTCCCGGAAAATATGAAAACACTTTTAAACTTTTAATATTACTATAACTTGGCAATTCATTAATCATATCAAATCTATTATTTTCCATATCAGCCATCATATTGTTTTTTTATTGAGACAAAATTAGTACTCACTTTTTGCTTCAAATTATCCAAGTTTTTAAGATATCCTGTTTTAACAATATCCCCTTTACAGTGATTCTCGTGCGGGTTGTGTTTCATAATTTCATTCTTACAATTAATAGTAAAGTTACCTTTGCATCCCAAATGTTCATTTACGCAATAATAAAATGTGTTGCCGTTTTCGTAAATTTTCTTTCTATGGTACTTACGCTCCTGATACAGAGCTGCCACCCCTCCTCTTTTAGTACTTATAAACTCGATTTGTGTTGTATTCATTGTAAATACTGCAATTCGTACTGTATCCAGTAAATGAATGCAATTTAAATTGCTTAGTTGCACTTCCGTACGTACTATCCAAGTACTATCAGCACTTGACGTATAACATTAAAGATAGTGACAATATATGTCATTTTATTTTAAAGATAACTTCCTGTTGTGTTAGTGGTCAGTAAATTACTTCATACACGTCTAAAGAGATTGGATTCAATTCTGATTTTATAGTTTCGTAAGACGAAAGCATATTCTTTTATCGAAATGGATTTCGAAATAAGAAATATTATTCTTTTACCGAAACCAATTTCGAAAGAAGAAAAATAATTCTTATTTAAGATCTGGTTTCGAATTTTGGTTTCGTACGCGGCCGAAGGGGTTGAACCCACAGCAATACGCCTACCAGCCGGGTCGCTCGACGACTGATGCTGCGCGCGACGTGGTGTCGCGGGTGCTCGGCCACCTGCAGGGCGGGCGACAGGTTGCCGCCATCTTCTGTGATCTGTCGCGCGCCTTCGAGATGGTCGACCACTCGCTACTCCTCAAAAATCTGTCATACTGTGGAATCACCGGCTGCTTCTATGAAACAATCGCGTCATTCCTAAAGGACCGTAAACAAAGTACGTACGTACTAAACGAGAAGTCAAATCTCGACACCATTGGTAGTTGAGACACGAGGTGTGGCAAGTCGTTTATATGGATAAGGAACAGGAAAGGTCCCAATATTGATCCCTGCGGCACACCCATAGAGACTAATGACCCCGGTGAAAACTTTCCATTCACGTCGACCCTTTGTATTCTACCATTTAAATAAGACTCTAATACATTTAGTGCTGATCCTTTAACTCCGTAGTGGTGTTGCTTCCTGATCAGATTTATTTTTTATTGACAATCCTTTTTGAATTTATCTTATTGATTATTTTAATTTTTAAAATGATGATTTTATTAATAATATTATACTTAAGTTAAATGATCTGATTAGATTTTTCTGGGTTTCCCTAATCCTTGCAGCAAATGTTGGATCATATTGTATGTCACCCAGCAAACATTCACTCTCATGTAACTGACATTTCGAATGTGTTTGTAACTAGGCCTACTTGAATAAAGAATATTTTGATTGATTGATTGATTGATATTACCTACACTGTGGGCCACTATAGGATCATAACAGAGCACCGCCTCTATTTTTAACCGACATCCAAAAAAGGAGGAGGTTATTAGTTGCCAGATTTCACTAATGTGTCAACGGTACGTATTTTGATGAACTGTATTATTTTAGGACCTCATGACCATTGTGCATCAATCCTTTTTGGTTGCATCTAATACAACAATTATTTATTGGACACCAAGAATACTTTTTATAAACTATAGTCAACAATAGCCGGTCCTATCGCTAAATAGCGATCTCTTCCAAACAACCTTTGGATAACGGATTTTTTTTGCCAGGAATGAGTTGGTGCCGAGATAAGAATACAAATGAAAATGTAATATATAAATAATTCAAAAGGGGTTCATGGACATACAAAAATAAATATATATACATAAACATATATATCATTATTAATAAGACCGCCTATTGTCTACCTTATTTTATGTTAAGGCTCCTTTGTACTGTTTCTGTTGTTGGTATGCAATAAAGAATTGTTGTATTGTATTGTATTGTATTGTATTCTATTATATCTATTGTATTGTATTGTGTATATACACGTGAATACATACATAGTGTATACATACTTACAAAAAAGAAAACTATGATACAGTTGACACCAATCTAGCTAGGAAACAAGATAAATAAGTTACATTAAGGTGCTTTGGGGTAAGGCGGAAGTATGGGAAAGACTAAAACTTTACCGAAAATGCTCTTATAGGCGTTGAAAGATAAAGTTAATCTTTCGAACTTCCTCCTTCTTCTATCTTACCCCAACGCACCTTAACTAATCGTGCTTATTGTGTAAAAATATACCTCCAATACATTTCCATGGCGCCTTGAACATCAGAAAGTTGTTATTCCACAGCAGCTTACCTACCGCTAAACATCGTTAATGCGGCATTGTTTACTTTTCACAATTAATCGGATTGTTGGTCGCTGGAGCCCAAACCACATCCAAAACAGCCTAACCTCATGCAACGTTACGGACACTTAAATCGTTTTACAAAAACAACTCTTGCAATGCTAAAACGATGTAAAGGCTTTAGGTTTAGAGAGCACTTAAGACGTTATAGATTGTACAAGTTTGAGGAATGAATTATTCAGTGCCGCGCTTTCAGGTAACTTTTGTTCTACATGAATAAAGATACAATGTTTAGGTTTTTAGTACGTTTTGATGCAAATTGTCTGTCTCTCCAGAGATATACATCTGATACTTGCATACAACATAGACATGCAGAGTTAAACGCCTGTGTTTTCGTTTTGGTAGTCGAATTAGGAACCATTATGGGACCCAAATTATATAACGCTCTCCGCCGGATATTAAAAACTCGGCAAGCGATGCTGTTTTTAGCAATAAGTTAAAAAACTCCTATTGAAAATAGCTCACTCTAACCTTCAAGAAAAGCGCGTACTCAAACCTGAAAGGCCGGTAACGCACTTGTGACTCCTCTGGTGTTGCAGGCGTCTGTGGGTGACGGTGATCGCTTAGGTGATCCGTCTGTTCGTATGCCTCCCTATAACAAAAAACTTGTTACAACATTAACTAATTCCTGGAGAAAATAACATTGACCAACACGTAGTGCCTAATTAAATTTTAACAATTGTAAAAGCAAACACACATTCTAAAATATCCGTCCTGTTTAAAACCTCTAGCGAAATCTATACAATTATAAAGTTGAAAAATAAAATATTTGTATGTTTGTATTGTGTCGCTGTGCCTTCATGACGCTAAATCGGTTTAACGGATTTCAACCAGCGATTTCAACTATTTTTGGTACACAGGTAGCTGCTCTCCAGACAGTTATAGAATATTTTTTCTCCTCCGCCAACGAAGTTGCGGGCGCCTTCTAGTATACTTTAAAAATATACATGAGACAACTAATTTGTATCTTTGCAGCTGTATGATGTGTAAATGTATATTTATCAATAAAGTCCTGATTCTGATTTAGTTTTGCCATGTCCATATTATCACATAGTTTATGTTAGAAACGATCAGAGTTACAAAAGTGTCATTTATCTTATTGATTATTTTAATTTTTAAAATGATGAATTATCAATAATATTATACTTAAGTTAATTGATTTGATTAGGATTTTCTGGGTTTTCCCTAATCCTTGCAGCAAATGTTGGATCATATTGTATGTCTCACAGCAAACATTCACTCTCATGTAACTGACATTTCGAAAGTGCTTGTAACAAGGCCTACTTGAATAAAGAATATTTTGATTGATTAGTGTACACAGAATATTAAAATCTTTCTATTAACACCTTTGCTGACAATCCCAACGTTTGTGATAAAAAAATTCTAACTCCTATGCCAGTGAGGGACGCGCTTGCGTAATTCTATGTTAGAGCCTTTTTCTCAGCGAATTCGTAATATTAAAATTTCAAATTAAATGTATAATAAAACACAACGCATAACGTTTGTGATAAAAAGTTCTTACTCTTATGAACACACACACACGCTTGCGTTATTTTATGTTTGAGTGCCCGTGACACAACGCTGGTAATAAAAATTTAATTTCGGCCGGCATAGCGTAAGGGCTTAGTGGACCGTTGCCGGCGCCGAACGTGTTAAGATCAAAGGACTAAACAGTGAAAATGATAATTGATATAATATAGTTGTTCATACATAGCAACCATCATTATTTAAAACCAAGGATCATTAAAAGAACAAACAATCTCCATGCAAAAAGCCGTTGCTTGATATGAATGTACAACGCCATCTGTTTACAAGAATGATTATCTATAATTATTAAATTTTGCAAGTGTGACACGTTATTTCAATGTTACGATTTATTTATATCTGTTTACGAACTAATTGTTACTCTCCTATGTAACTTTGTTCAATTATAACATCGTTAAATGTGTAGTTTTAAATCGCCATCTATTTTTGCCTCGATATCTTGCGTTCGGGGCACGATCCATGGCAATTGACAGTCCTCTTGTTTTAATGTTCCTAACACGTTTTACTATAAAACAGCCATACAGAACATGTAGTTCACATATAGGCTCTAAGAAATCCTGATCCTACTTTTGATCTTGGCCGATTTTTATTCAAAGTTAGATAATGTAAAGTTACTTTATATTGGTTTATGTCATTTTTATCATACGAAAATTCCCCGTGTATTCCTCACACCATTGTATCACATTCAAAACACCCTCTCGGAATCCCTCAAATTTAATCACGCCTCGATTATCGTACCTAAAGGTGGATTATTCCCATCCCCAGCATGAGGGATTGTAGGATCCACTCCCGACAGTGATGGATTCACCTCACCATCCATGCCGAATTGTATCGACGTCTTCACCTTGCCAACTTATCCTTACTCTTGGGTTAATCGAAAAGAAACCATAAGCCTAAGAAATTTGAGGTGAGTGTAGTAATATGATGGCACTTGGTGATGGTCCTTTGAACCGGACAGTTTGAAACAGATTGATATCGAAGAGGACTTATCATAAGCTTGTTTTATACAATTTTATATTTGGGATTGCGAGGTATAGAAATGTGTTATTAATTATTATTTGAGTACATATGTTGTGGCAGTTTGTATGTTTAAAGAACAGAAGACAATATATATACATATCCATGTAAAGTGTACCCAGTTATTTGTCTGCTGCAATAATAATGTTATGCAATATAATATCATTATCTAGATTATGATTTTTTTCTCTATTTATTGTAGTATATCATCAGTCATGTAAAATTGCCCTTTAGGCCTACTTGCAGAATAAAGTTTTTTATTTTAATTTTTTTGAATTACATACATTGTAATTTTCGACTCAGAGTATTTAAGTAGCTTGATTATTTTTACTTGTGATAACGTTTTTAAAATGTCTAAAAAATAGATCAAAGTGTTAATTTGCACTAAAGAAAATAAAGATATTGTAAAGATTGCTAGCGAAATACATGCAAAGGCAAAAAAATTGGCAGGCGGTTATTATGTTTTGGCTATATTGAAAGGATTGCATTTTTACTCCAAATTTAGTTAGTGTGTATAAAAATAAAGCCTCTAAATTGGGCGTCAGCTCACCTGCGAGGGGATTACGTACCAGGCTTAATCTGACATCCCGACACTACCCTTAGTAATTAAAACCCACGTCCAAAGGCCTTTTCACTCACGCTCATTAGGCAAGCTTATTGGAAATGAGACCCAAAAGCCTTACATTTATTTAAAGCTTTTTGCTGAAAGTTAAATAACTTTATTTTAAGGTCCAACGGCAGACAGACATCGGCGTAATTTATTTTTACTTTTTAACAATTTAATGTGGTGATATTATGTAGAACCTTTAGATTTTGAGATGAGGTGTTGAGGTGTTAAGTTGGAAAAGTTTCTAACTAATTTGTTACCGTTATCAGTGTGTTTAATTATTGAGCCGTCGTTAAGTATTTAGTGGTGACAAGAAGAACGTGACATCAACACCTACGCGATTATTATTTTTCATCATGTACAGTTTCAAGAGAGTAGTTCATAACAAAAGCTAATATATCTGGGGGCACGGTAGTGCCACGGCCGAGACGAAAAAAAAGAAGCGGGGCACTACCTACCTTTTCCCGAACCGTTTCGTCTCATTTTCAAACCCTCACAGCTTCGTCCCAGTTAATTACCTTAGAGCCCAAATAGGGTACATGTATACATTTTTTTTTCGCTTTTCTTAACTTAGTATCAAAATACCGTAAAAACTATTTCAAAACGTGAAAATTAGATTTAAATCGACCAAGAAATACGCAAGAAAATAGACTTTTTAACTACTTATTAGACAGAGAGGTTCGATATACACTGTTACGTCATCGTGCACTCTGGCCATATAAACTTCATATTAAATTCTGTTTTGCTAGAAAGAGATAGAATGAAATGTTTGATGGCTTATGTTTTGGTTATTTTTACAGTTATTCGAAAAAATGTTTTGTCCATTGTTTGTGACATGATTGAGATTTTAATAAAGCGAAAATTAAATTTCATGCATACTCCCTATTCACAGGTTAAGATGTAGTCGGGGAACATATGAAATGCACTAAATTTCATTGATCTAGTTTTCATACTTTAGGTTTTATTGATACCTTAAATACGCCGATTTTGTCACTGACTCACTCTCTTACTCACGTATCAAAATTCTGGGGTACTTTCCGATGACCTAGAAAGCTGAAACTTGGCATGGAGCCTATAATTTACATACAAAGAATAGTCAAATCAAGAAATCTGTAACTAATCCTAATCCTCTTATTAGGGATAGCAAAGTGCAGGTCTCGTTACGGAACTAGTAAAACTGAAATACTTCCCAATGCCCTGGAAAGCTGAAATTTGGAATAGAATTAACATACAAAGAATAGAAAATATCTGGGGGCACGGTAGTGCCCCCGCCAAGATGAACAACAAATATTAAGAAATTTAACTACTTAAATTGTTCCTCCTGAAAATTCCTAAACAAACGCAACAGCCCAAAAAAAATGAACTAGGGCACCTTAAAAAAAGAAGTGAGATCCCACCAAAAACATTTCACAAGCTCTGGCTTTATTGAGCCTATACCTTTTCTTAAAAAATACGGCTTCAACTGGTTTGAAGCCCCTAAGCCCAGATTTTACTCACCCTACACTTTGGTTTCAGAAGTATGGCTTGGCCGTTTCATCGATTCACACACCAACAATTCTAGGCCAGTAGCCCAGGACGGACAATAATATACTCTCAAATCGACTGTTCCAGGCCAAAGTTTACCCACATAGCAACATTTTATACTCACTACTTCCTTCTGAGCCAATTTGACCCAGTATGGCATGGACTTGATTCACACACCAACAGTTCTAGGCCAGTGGCCCATGACAGACAATCATATACTACATCCGGCAACAGTGGCAATCGACTTTCAATTTGGACACAGCTGTAAAACTAAATAAAACGCAGTAATATTTGTTAAAATCCAGCGCCACATTGGTATTCCAGCGGTTAACCCGCTAATTGCCCGCGGACACAATAACACTGAGTTTATTCCCCAATCCCTCTATACATTTTTATTGGACGCTCCACCTTCGCGGACGTGGAGGGAATATTGTAGCTAGGCCGGTTTGCAACGGTCGGGCAGAACGCAGCGTTTTTACAAGCTTTTATTTAACTTGCAATGTATGTTTGTTGGGGTGGAATCTTGCAAGTTAAATTGCCTTTTTGACTACTTTTGACCACTAGAGAGCCGATCAAAGTTAGACAAAATACAAAATGTAAAAAATACGAGTACCATAACTATTTGTTTCGATCATTTCTATGTTACTCGAGTTGACCTCGTTAATATCAACGTCGTGAAATACCTAGGACCCCCTTTCCTTCTCCCCTCCCACAAACGTGTCAAGATCGTTCTAAAATATAAGAGCTTCTGTCCGCGACTGGCAGCTTTAGATTCGATTATGCATGGGATTAGGGTATTTTGTCCGCGACAATAAGTAGCCCAAAAATACATAACTGCTGGACTAGCACCAACCCTCAGGCATGAGGAAAGAATGAAGAAGAAGAAGAAAAGATAATGTTCTTCTGACAAAGCTAAGTCTGAAGAAATCTGCATTAAAATAACAGCCCGTCAACCCCACTAATGTGGTTATGGTGGTAATTTGTCGACCAATGAGCTCTTGGAAATTTATATAGGTGTAAGGTAGGAATTAAGAATCATGGACAGACTTTCGTTGACTGTACAAATGCGAGTTCTCAGATTCTTTGGACATTTCCCGAATCCAGCAGTCCATTGAGCGTCTAGTGATGCAGGGACAGGTTGAAGAAAAAAGGTCTCGAGGGCGGTCTCTAACCCGATGGATTTATCTTATAAAAATTGTGACAGACACCAGCATCACAGAGTATTCTCGAAATGCTGCCAAAATAACGAAGTGGAGACAAATTACAAGGGCGGCTACCCAAGACGAGGGGACCGAGGACGAAGATCTGCCGTTTACTACTACATCGTCATCGAGACCAGCGGGCCTATGATGATTGCGTTTATCACGTGATAAATGATATGATAACGTGCCTGACACTCTCGCACTCACATACGTGTCAGAAGGTAATTAGGTAGACAGCTATGTCACTTATTTATCGCGTGACAAACGCAACCATGGCCCGCAGGAGCGCTCTAACAAGAGTGAGATGACTAGAAAGAAAGAAGGTTGCTATGTACCTGCAATGAACATTATTAATCAAGAACCTACGTTATGCGTTCCATGTCGATTTTAATTAGTCAAGTCAAGATAAACAGCTATCACTCTATTTAATACAGAAAACGCAATAACATTTCTATAAAAAGCGTAATTACAAATGTAATGCCATGTAAAAAAATAGTATACCTACTTTTTCCAAAACGCTGCGGCATTTTGTAGTCCCGTGTAAACAAACCCTCTGCGTTCAACGAGGCGTTTGATTCGTTTCCGATGCCGTCCAGAGCAGGTAAACACCGACCGTGCTCAACAATATGTGGTTTCTGCCTTTTATTGGTTAAGTAGTGGAAAAAATTACGATAGGCGATGGGAATAGAGAATAAAAAAAAATTTGCCTGCGTATATTTGCACTTCATGTACTTATAGTGATTCTTCAAAGTTGGTTCTAATTCAATTTTAGTTCACTTTGTGCTAAGAGTGTGTTAATATACCCACATTTTTTTCTACGAGTATCCAGTACCTGGAGGTCAAGATCTCTGGAACCACCGGATATGAGCAGCACATGATCCGTGATTGGAGATCGTTGGGAGAACTTTGTCGGGATGTAGACATCTTTCATACTCGTATATATGAATTGACTAGTAGCCACCTGCGACTTCGTCCGCCTTAGATTCGTTTATCGCGGATAAAAGGTATTTTTCCGGGATAAAAAGTAGCTTATTTCTTTCCCCAAAAC
Source organism: Hedya salicella (assembly GCA_905404275.2). Taxonomy (NCBI): domain Eukaryota; kingdom Metazoa; phylum Arthropoda; class Insecta; order Lepidoptera; family Tortricidae; genus Hedya; species Hedya salicella. The sequence goes on along the minus strand of FR990102.1, from coordinate 26,457,719 downwards.
TTGATATTTTACTGATTTAAATGTGAAGCATATTACCAAGATTTAAATTTTTGACGACCGGTTTGGCTCAGTGGGAGTAACGTTGCCTGCGAAGCTGAGGTCCTGGGTTCAAATCCCGGTAAGGGCAAATATTTGTGTGATGAGCATAAATATTTGTTCCTGAGTCATGGATGTTTTCTATGTATATAAGCAATATATCTATTAAATATATCGTCGTCTAGTACCCATAACACAAGCCTTATTGAGCTTACCATGGGGCTAGTTCGATTTGTGTAAAATTGTCCCGTAATATTTATTAATTATTTATTTATTTACATTATAGCCTATGTCCTATTCTGATATATAAGGTACATAACTGGTAAGTTTCATAAAAATAGTTTTTGAGATTAAGTGGAACGTACAAACATACTTTCACGTTTATAGTAAAAGTAAGATGATTATCGTAGTTATTACACTTAGTAATGCAGTTATTCATGTTAAGAAAATTAAAACAATGTTTCCTGTACGGAAAATTAGCTCCCTTCAGGATTTAAGGTAGTTTCCTTCTAGGGCCCATGGATTTTTTCCACCCTGTATAATTGTTTGTTTTTAAGAAGTCTATATCGTTTTTGCTCAAACAAACATTTTAAAAAAGTTTAGGTACAGGCTATTGTTTCTGTCTGCTTTTATTTCTTCAGCCGCGTAATTAAAAATGCGACAGTAACAAAGCCAATATTTTTTAAAACAAATTAAACCCTTAGCGCCACTAAATACCAAACAGTGTTCGTATTAATTCCAGATACGACGCAGGTAAGTTACGAATGCAGTACACTTGGAGGTAAATAAAAGTTGTATGCACTATTATTTTTAAAATTTTGTTTTCATTTCGTCTTGGACATAATACTGAACTTATTTATCTGTAAATGAAATCTAGCATTGGAATAGAGCGTAGACGATTTATATCTAAACATCTAAAATTTCAAGTTAACAAGTCACGAAAGCGTTCCATTCCATTAAAGTAAAATAATGTAGGGAAAGTTGTTATGCTTAAGGGTTGTATTCTCAATGTAACTTCTAGATAGTTGATTTTCATGTGTTAATTATAGATATATACTCTTTTTAAAAACCATGACCCTCAAAAGTCATATGTACATGCCTTGCACTTAAATGAGCCTAATGCCATATTCTTTGACTTTTAAAAAGGCTTATAACATCGACTATACCTGTAAATTTTCACAAAATTTTCTTCGCGTTACAATACAGACAGCAATGCAATTATTTTTAAATCCGAAGCCGTACACACGGTGGCAAATAAAAGTGGGCACATTTTTTGCGCTCGGCACGTGCGCGGAATCCAATCATTTTTTCTTATTTGGAATTGATTGGGCGGTCATTTTGCTCGTCGGCAAACAGGCAGGTGGGCTTTACGCTTCTCGTGGCCCGTGAAATACGTTTGAACTGTTGTGTTGTGCGTTTTTACGGATTGATTAGTAAGAAGAGGACTAATGACATTTGTATGCTAGAGAGTGGAATGCTGGTTTAAAACAAATTGCACCTTTTCATTTAGATATTAGTGATGTGTGAATTGAATACATGGTCTTACATGCTTACATATTCCGAAGCATTTATTTAAAGAGATATATTTAATATTTAACAATCCAGTTGCACAAATATTCAATCAATTTAATGCTACATTACATGCTTACATATACGAGTTTTATACGACTATGCACTGTGTTTCTTAAATCAAGTCCCTATTATTTTTTTAGTTATTGAAACTATTGCACACAACAAAAGTAAGTAAAAATGGCGCGCTTAATGCCAAATGGCTTTTTTTTACCAGTCAACCGTAGGGCCAAACAGAGAAGCATGAATTTGGTGCAGTGGGAAAAATCAATCAGTGTTATTGAATTCAATCTATTTAACTCAGACAGTGTCCATAAAATATATTAGTAAAAATACAATAGTCTTCACTATGTTACTAAAAATATATCTTTTTATTCGATCCATTATGGATAACTAAAATATCTCTAAAAAAAATATGGGAAAATAAAATTATAGGGAGGTATTTTAATTAATTATCATCCCTTCTTCATGCATGAAAGTAGGAAGTATTGGTTTTATAGGATATTTATAAAATCCTTAAGTCAGGAATCTTAAATATTTCCATTTAAGCTACGCCCTGTAGCCCTTTCGGGCCGGAAAAGGCTGCCGCAGGCTGGAAGACCTTATGAGCTAAAGCTTTTACTAGTTTTAGTTATTTGATAGTTTAGTTTTAATCAACGACAGCAAAGTCAAAACGAGGGTTATGACTTTATTCCTTGCGCACACTATAGTAAATAATAAATTTTATTAGTATAATTTTTATAGTAGGTAATTATTTTCTTGCAAAAACACTGCTAATTATTTAATCTTTTTTTTAGAATCTTACTTAGAACTGGGTTAGTCTGGCTAGGGCTCCTTACCAGTAATCGGATTCAGTGGGAGGAGCGCAAAGCCACAAACTGGAATGCCTCCGCGGTCCTTTCAATGTCCTCATGTGTATCCAACAAAGAACTGTCACCACTAAGTCAGCGGCGTGCTGCGACTGCAGACTGCATTTTTCCAGTTCGCTTTACCAAACTCCTACCTTACACAACAGTTTAAACCAAAAACATCCGTTTCCCTACTAAAATAACATTTACATTGCTGTGGGACAAAGTATCAGTTAAGACACAAGGAAGGAAAAGAGTTGTTTTGTACCCGCACTCGGACTTTCTTGGCGTTGCTCTGAATCTTAATTGCTACGTTTAATGAAGGTAAGGTGTATGCGTCTGGAGCACTAATTAACTTTTGGAAAGTTTCTACTGAATACAAAAACCTATATTTTTATCACAAATGTAATACTTTCCCTCGTTCAATCTGCAATACCCAGTACCTACGCGATCAATATTCTGTTTAACAAGAATTATCAGAAATGTTACAAAAGCCCCCTACACCATAAATAAATATGATGATTTCAAACTGATGAACTGATTTTCTTTACTCATAGCTAAGGATACTCTTTTAACTTATGCAACCAAAACAGGCTACATTCAATCGAGTCATCAAGGGCTACAATTGCACTCTGATACACAAGTTAAGGCAATATAACTTCTCTTTCTTCGTGGGGGTAGAAAAAGATGTCCAAGATCGAGTTAAATCTTCGAAACAAACAACTGTGCGTAACACGAGTCCTCAGAGCGCAATGAAATAAAAATTAAATCCATTTAACATTAATTCCCACGCGGATCCACTGGAGCACGAAATGGCGCCCAACTTGGGGCCAAAGGGGTGCGGGCAGGTGCCGCCAACTTTTATCTGACGGAGTTATTGAATCGGTAATCCCCTTTTATTGGCCGTAGTTTCAGCATAAAACCGGTAATTGTCGATTGCACGTTATCGGTTTTCTTTTTCAGTTGCGGCGGAACTTTCAGTGAAAGTGCAAATTGTTTTGTGAACATTGAACGGTTTGTGTTTGGGTGGCTGTTATTGGATTTGTAGGTCAACTGTTGCAGGTCTAAATAATCATAAAAAATAGTATATTATACTCACGTGAAATTTGGGTAGCTTACTTTTATAAAGCATTATTTTAATCTTACAGACAGAAGTCGTGCTTTCCCAATCTAAATCTAAACTAAGATATATACTTTAACTATCATTCTGAAAAGTCAATTTCAATGGAAGCTTATAGGCTTATGTTACATTTATCGAAGCCCATAAACCATTACCAATTTATTCAAATACAGTAGTATTGGTGTAATAAACTTATTAAAATTAAGCTCAGACTAATCTATTGAGAAATTAACAGTATTAAGACGGAATTTCTTTCACGGATCCCGCCATCTTTTTTTGGTAAAAAACCGGTATTTACCCGTTCTTGTCAGCTCAGACAGGTTTTTAATTAACAAACCCCAAACACTTGGACCTTAACGAGTTTGCCGACGCGTGGGGAATTTGCAAGAAAATTTGCAAAAAACAGTTAATCTGTCTTGTAATTAGTCACACCTAGTAAAAAGTCTTTTGAAACAATTTGCAATGTCCGTGATTAATTATTAAGCAAGATAGTTAATTCTCAGTTTGATTTAAATGTGTCTCCAGTCATATGGTAAGATTTCATGACGTTCTAATTAAGAACTAACTACGGAGTCTTGGTTAGATAGACCTTAAAATGGATTTACTATGGCTGCTATATGGCAAGTACAGCTGTCCAATTTCAATCTTGTACCTAAACTCACGTACGTGGAAGAGAAATATGGAAATGTGTTGTCAACACAATCACTAATTTTAGTCCGAGTCAAAGATAGATTGTATACTGTATAGAACTGAAGCTGAATAGCTTTTCAAATTAGATTTTAAATTAAGCCAAGCAAGATATTTTTTATGGATTTTTATAGTCGCTGAAAATTTTAAACACCAACGTTATCATCATCCTTCAAAACTTTCATCCTTTGTTTCAGAAAGTATCCGCCACTATTATAAAACTTTCCGACTATCTTAAAAACTCCGGGCGAATCCTCAAGAAAAACGCTATCTCTCTCAGGCGGCTGGTTCCTTCCACTCACCTGCCCCGAGTCGCAAACGTTGATTAATACGGAGGGAAACTATTTGCGGACGGGGAGAATAGTTCGGAGCAAACCTGACACTGGGCAGATTTGCAGACTTTGATCGATAGTGTTGGAGGTGTTTTGTTTATGAGGCAACCCGCCCGCTCCTTCGCTTGAGCGTTATGCGTTATATGAATTATCTCCTTAACCAGTTTTTGAACTACACTCAAATTCTTAAATTAACCCTCAAATTCAAAATTTCCATCTCTGTATAAGTCAGTCAGCTAGAAAACTAACGTTTAGGCATTCCATATTTTCCGTACCTGAGTTATAAATGGACCTCAGAGCCCGCTTATCACCAGGTGGATTCTTTGCTTGTTTAATTGTTCTAACTAGTACCGTAAAAAACAAAATAAGAAGTCTGGTGTTTCGGGAATAAACGAAGCCAGATACTTACATGACATGATCTTTTATTTGGTCGAACTAAATATACTCCCTATGTCTATTTCTCAATCTTATTGATAAAACAAACGTTTTTTTGCCTCCACAAGTTAATCAATCAATCAAAATATTCTTTATTCAAGTAGGCCTAGTTACAAGCACTTTCGAAATGTCAGTTACATGACAGTGAATGTTTGCTGGGAGACATACAATATGATCCAACATTTGCTGCAAGGATTAGGGAAAACCCAGAAAAACCTAATCAGAGTATTTAACGTAAGTATAATATTATTGATAAAAATCATCATTTTATTGTGTGCTCTTAAAAGCACATATTAGCTCTAGGTGCTAAAGTAATTTTAGATTTCATCAAAATCGTCTGTAATGCTCCCAAATTCTTAACTATGGAGAACCATGAAAGAGCAATTGGAACGAAAGTTTTTTGTGAGCCGAAGACTTTGCTTAATCAGGATGTAGGTACGCCTAATAACTTTTCACAACCCATTATTTTTCATTGATACCCGAAAGCGAGCAATAAATTGCGTCCCACATCAGAACACCTCCGAATACGGTAAACAGAGCCGGGACCATTTGTCTCGGACCACCTTTAAGAGCTATTCACAACCATTTCTCTTTTTAAAAACCTTTAGACACTTCCTTTTCGTTTTTCAATCGCCGGAGCTATCGCGATAAATGCTTTTGTTTGGGAGCCTGAGGATATTTTACTAGAGCTGGTACAACCATTTTAGCTAATAGAAATAAGAATGTTACATCATATTATTCAGATCATAACCAGAACTGTTTTATTTGAAATCCGCACCGCAAGAAAACAAGAAAGATAGTGGTAGAAGAAGGAAACAACAGAAGAGTAAGTAAAAAAAATCCGAGTCAATCAAGAAGCTATTCAATACAAAATATAGCTGCAGAATACTTGTTGACGGGAAAACATAAATTTTCGATGATCTTAATTATCATTAAATACACCAAATCTTTCCTTTCCCCTTAAGATGTCTGAACAACAATCTCTTTTATTTAAAAATGCGTCAAAAATTTCACAATCGAAGCATGAATTGAACATTTGTTTGTTTACTTACTTTATCCAACAACTTCCAAAGGTACACCTATTCTGCTTGTCGTTTGCATACATTCCAGGTTGATAAATAACCTATGTGACTCCAATACATAAATACTTTGGCTTTTTATATAAATGTTTCTTGGGCGCGAGGCACCAATAAACAAAGATAGACCAATAAATACACTTTCAAAAGATAAGATAGATAAGATAATATTTATTTTTTGTTAAACATAGGTATTACATTGATTGAATATTACATGGTGGTTGTCGCACTATGTTTTACCCGTAGGTGTACAAAGTTTTATATAGTGGTTGATTTACAGAACTAGGCTAAGGACTTATTAATTATAATATCAATAGATCGTTATGCAACAAAAAAAGAAGTAAGCAACTGAAAGATCATTATAAAAGATTTTTTTAGGTCCACTTATTATAATACATAAATTAATTTTAGTTATTCGTTTATACACTTGTCTTTTTTAATCCTAAATAATAATCTAAGTGTCATCAACTTACAATAACATCGTTCAGATAGTCTTTAACAGAATAGTAGCATTTGTCTAGCAATAGTTCAATTAGTTTACTTTTAAACATAGGCAATTGTAAACATTTAACCTCATTTGGTAGTTTATTAAAAATTAATGGTCCCATACCGTTTTGCTCATCTTTGTTTGCAATTTGTGTTGATATTGTGTTCTGATGAGTCTTGTTTGATGGTTGCATAAATATATATTATGGGTAAAGATTTTAACTTCAAAAGCTTTTCTACGGGGTGGTTGCTACCCCCTTTAAGTCTATCCCAGAGCTGGCATGAAGCGTTGAGCCGTTCAGACAGGTGAATGGATGCCTCGGCCCGTCCACGACGCGCACGGCCCCAGCCACAGAATGGAGCGAGTCGGCTCGCAGAAATTAAACCTAGTATCCTTCTAAACTGCTAGTATGCCTGAGTTAGAGTTTTAATTGATCGACCGAGTACAGGAAGCAGCGCGTCTCCGTTTGAGCTGGACGGATATACAAAAGCAGTGAAATTTCGTGAGCAGGTTCGATAACTATATATGTTTTTTTTTAAAATATCCGGATTAAAAGACTCACGAGAGCCTACAGCTGCAGAGCAATACAGGACTAATAATAAATAACTATTCTAGATAGCTTGGGTGCTATTCCCCTTAAGGCGATACCTAAGCTGGCATGAAGCGTTGAGCCGATCGGACAAGAATGGATGCCTCGGCCCGACTCTAGGCACAGTCTGAAGCGAGTCCACTTGCTGAACCTACAGTTAGTTTCCTGCTAGCAACTGCTAGTATACTATACCCTTTCAATAGTAGTCAGTTTTAATTAATATCTTTTTTAGAGGCTGGGGCTATCCTTTTTAAAGGCTATCCATGAGCTGGCAAGACACGTTGAGATGTATAGAGAGATGACTGGAATGGACGGCCTTCACTGAGCCAGCTTGCAGAAACTAGTCAGTTATCTTCTAAAGACTGCCTCTTCAACAATATTAGAAATTATGCCGTATATTATTAACTGTTGTGTTACATAATTATAGCTTACAGCACTTAAGTATACTCCGAAATGATCTTTAACTTTTTTAGAGGCTGAGTGCTATTTCTTCTATCTATATTTTAAGGTTATCCCTGAGCTAGAATCAAGCGTTAAGATTTCGCTAACTTGGGCACCAGCAGCTGCAAACCTTCCCTGAAGTGATTCACACAAAACGAGACGTACTCTTTATTTCATTGACTAAAGATTGATCCACACACACGTGCGAACATCTAGAGCTGAAGTCATTTTAGCCATCTATAAGCGACAAAATAATAAACACGTGTTGGAATACAGAAACTTTAATTACTTATATGCACAAGAAGTACGGTTAAATATGATATATACTATGCACCACAATTTACTTTTAAATGGTACGTACATAAAATCAGGGATTGTTGTACTAAGCAAACTTGTTTTAGTTTTTGTTTTATTATTTATTTTTATGCTTGCGTGATACATGGCTTCGTAACGCGTTATATTTGTCTATATATAAACACTATTTACGTCGAAAACTAAATTGGGAACATTACATTTACACTGTTTATTTAAAAACTGCTTTGGTTATCTTAAGGAAAACAAAGGTTTATACTTATTGAAACCTGTTTATTTATTACTAATACATACCTACCTAAGGAAAATACAAATACATAAATTACATTTTTTTTTATTAATTCTGTGTATATATTTATTTTCATCAGAGAAGACACTCTGAAAAAGAATATATAAGTTCCCCAATCAAGAACACACATGGTTTCTAAATATTTAATCCATTTTCGCATTTTTGTTATCAATACAAACTAGGTTGTTGGTACAACCCTGCGAATATTATAGTATTAGTTACTTTTTCAATAACAAAGTAACTAAAAGGCCGGTTAGCTTCAAATTGATTTGCTTTTCCGTTTGCAGACTTGGAAGTGTACCCAGAAGCAGCAGACCCTTCTTCTGTTACCTCGATTTCAGCCTTATGGACAACCTTTTTCACGTACGCGGGTATTCGTCGCACCATACGACCAATGTTAGAATGGGCTGCATCAAACAAATCAAATATGCCCATCCATGTCTTCAAAATCTCCGACAATTCCAAATTTGACTCAATTTTGAAACGTGGAATGTAGCAGTCGACTTCAAAGTCCCCATATTCTTGAGACAGTTTCAGTTTATTAAAAATTGAGTCTAGAAGCACTTTATTGAAATTTAAGAACATGTCTTTTATTGTAACACCCGGATTTGGTAACATTATCACCATGGAAAGACGGTTTTCTACACCGTAAGGTAGCTCGATTACCTTTGCTTGAATTTCTTGTACATGAACAAATGCATATTTATAGCAATTGTACATCATATTTACTCTGCCAATTTTCACACCACTGCTATCATAAAAATTTTGTTTAGTTGTATAAGACGTATTGAAAGAGTAAGTCCATTGGCCTTTAAAATATAAAGAGCTTGCAAGAAACATTTGTTCTTTACTCAAATTAATCTCCTTGACTAATTTGGAAATATTGCCTTTATTAGGTGTTATGTTAGCATAGTCCAATTCAAAAATTTCCGTATCGTAAACCGTCTTGGCAATTTCACGAAAATCATGCTCCAGGATTCGCGACTTATCGAAGATTATTACGTTTAGTTTTGCTACCTTTATGGTGGTTGTGTTGACAGTCAACCATCTTGTTGTATCTTGGAAGTCTTGTCTGAAAGCTGTTCTGTTTGAGTAAATGCGTAAAGCGCTGACTAGTTCACGACGGGTTTTAGCCAAAGCTGCATCCGCCATCGCTGCTAATACCGTCCAAGTTGCAATTGGCGACACTACAAGGTTCTGCATCGCTTGCATTTCTTTTGAATGGTATAATAACTCTACAGAGAAATTGCCTGTCGACGCACTGATATCTAGGTCCATGTCGGTAGTATCTCGCTTGTCCTTTATTGCTGTTTGACTCTCTCCGAAGCACAACACAAGACACACACATAACTTACGCATAAAAGATAACATACTTATGTATACTTGATATATTTTTTTGATATAAAGTTTTAAAAACTGGTACCTAAATATAAACAAATCTGTTATTGAGCGCGTCGTATTACCAACTGAGCGCGAGGCTAAAGATAGAAGGAAAATGACCAGAGACCGGTTAGCCGCTGTAATGGTTGTATGTGAGCGAGAATACATTACATATATGTATAATGATAGTTATTACGATATTTAAACCAGTTTCTGAACATCACTCGGTATTGACTGGGTATATTTTGATCTACATCATACAACGAGTCTCTGCAGAAAGAGTTTGGGCGTTCTTGAACTCAGTGCGCCTCACTAGTGAATTATAAAGGGCCGCTACAAAGGATTAACTCTGATCAAAACATACTAAGGTCCAAAAGTGGCAAAATTATTCTCATTCATAAATGTCAAGTTATTTCTTACTAGCCTCTGCCCGCGACTTCGTCCGCCATAAATTTGTTTATCGCGGATAAGGGTATTTTTCCGGGATAAAAAGGAGCCTATGTCCTTCCCCGGCACTCAAAATATCTCCATACCAAATTTCATCCAAATCGGTTCAGTGGTTTAAGCGTGAAGAGGTAACAGACAGACAGACAGACTTTCGCATTTATAATATTAGTATGGATTATCTGTTATTATTATTCGTTGATTTCTACAATCCTCCTCCCCCCCCCCCCCCCAACCCCATTCCCCACCACAAATGAAACTACTAATAACAAAAAAAAAGTTTAATGTATTGTTTTCGCCGCCGTTTCAAATTCAATTAAATTTAAAGCATACATCACACAAGCTAAATTAGCTAAATAAAACGGCTAACATACCCGTCATCGGCATCAATCAATGATTACACATATTAAGTTTTTTTTGGTTTTCCCTAATCCTTGCAACAAATGTTGGATCATTTTGTATGTTTCCCAGCAAAGACTTCTCCCATTGTAACTGACAATTTGAAAGTTCTTGTATCTAAGCCTACTTGAATAAAGGATATTTTGATTTGATTTGATAGAAGCTAGAGAGCGCAGCAATAAATTCGGCTTTCAACCGATTTTCCAGCTGTTTACACCAGCTGTTCGACCGCTCGGTTCGATTTTCGAATTTTGTAAATGTCATTGTGACGTTCGCGCTTTTGTTTTTTAAATTGATGTTACCGGGCTAACGAGTTGGTAATTTATTTTGTTGAAACGTTTTATTTCAGTTTAATTTTAAATTGCTTATTTCTTTTGTATTTTAAATTCATGCCATTATATATTTGACCCCGAGATTTTTTGCTTAGGGCGTATATGCTCGTACGTACTCAGTAAAAAAATCCTAATTTAAAAAAAATGTCGTATAGATTAGGTTAGGTTAATTTTGTTTTATAACAATCCTGAAAAGTTTACGGTTTCTGAAAAAAATGCGTTATGGCAAATGATACATTAGGACAAACGAAACATTAGGACAAATGACGTTAGGGATTCCGATATAGATCCCGTATCCCTATTACAAGGGATCTATTCCAAGTTCTATTGCTACTTAGCTTTTACCCGCTGCCTCCTCTCCCTTACCCCGCCGGCCCTCTGTCTATTAATCAGCACTGATGCCTGCCCTCCTTAATTGAATGCTCGCAGAGCTCATCGCGATCATCAATACCCCTCCCAGATTTCCTTTTTAATGACGCAACTTCGATTGGCATTTGTCTTGGTAATTTGCCGATATTTTAACGGAGTCACTGAGCGGGTAAAAAGCCGTGGCGATGTGAAAATATTGAAATTCTTTAGATCGATCGTGTTCATGATCGAAATCCTCGGAAACTCCTATAAATGTCAAGCAGTACACGACTTTAATGAGAAGTGTAATAGTGCTGTATTATTTACATATATTAAAAAAAAAAACTAACTTCAAACTTCGGTTTCAAACCTTAGCTATACATTTTTATGTCTCTCGCTGCAAAATGATGTCGAATTTTTCATAACAAAGTATCAAAGCCGACTACTATATTCCTAGGATCATTAGCTTTAAATCTCACATATTTTGCCTTAAATATTGCCTAGTAACCATTTAAAATTATATTTTTAAGTACGGTTATATCAAAGATAAAAATAGACAACGAAAAGTATGATATGAGCCCTTACTGAGGCATTATTTTAACTCCTATTGAAATTGTCAACCAGTATAAAATAAGTAATATATTATATTAAAATAGCGCTACCAATACCTGCCGGAAATTAAAAGAAAATACAATTGAAAACCAACGTAAATATAAAACAAATTCAATCAAATAGCAAAAAAACAAACAAATATTGCACGTTCAAAACGCGTTCTAAAATTAAATTCTAAACCAATAAAACTGACCTTTCCGCCGCCGTTTAAAAATCAACATCAAATAAATTAAAAGCATACATCACACTGGCTGAATAAAACGGCTGACATACACTTCATCGGCATCAATGCATAGAATCAATCACTCACCATAGAAGCTAGAGAGCGCAGCAATAAATTCGGCTTTCAACCGATTTTCCAGCTGTTTACACCTCGACCGCTCGGTTCGATTTTCGAATTTTGTAAATGTCATTGTGACGTTCGCGCTTTTGTTTTTTAAATTGATGTTACCAGGCTAACGAGTTCGTAATTTATTTCGTTGAAATGTTTTATTGCAGTTTAATTTAAAATTGCTTATTTCTCTTTATTTTTAATTCATGCCATTATAAATTCAAAACCGTTTTTTGCTTTGGGTATATTATACTTAGGGAAAAAGAGAATACCTAAAACCACTTAATATGGTTACAATCAGAAGCAAAAGTTGCTACGCAAAATTAGTATGCTTATAATAATTGATTTTGATTTACTCGCTGTACAATAATTTAAATCAATATCACATAAAAAATGCTAATAAATACAACTACGGTTATTTAGTATTTTGTTGATTTTAATACTGGTGGCTAACTTAGGTTGCATAATAAAAAAAAACTTTTATAAATTTACTTTCACTAAGAAGAGCGTACTCCCACCTGAAAGGCCGGCGACGCACTTGTGACTCGTCTGGTGATGCAAGTGTCTATGGGCATCGGTGATCGCTTACCATCAGGCGACCCGTCTGCTAGTTTGCCTCCTATATCATAAAAAAAAACTAATCCACCTATTATTAAATTTATATATGGATTACCAGATTAGACTGTTAAACACTTTTTCTTATTATTATTCTGTCCCAGGTAACTCAGGAGACAATAGTGACGTAGTAATTTCTAAGTAACTCTCTTAGAAAAATGCTAATAATCTAGGCTATTAACATATTGACGAGAAGCTGTTTTAAAAATGGACCTATTAGTCATTGAAATAAAACAATTTAACGGATTATATCGCGTATATTATCTCATTTTAGTTCCCTACGTTTCGGAAGCTTTCCAGCTTTCCATGGTCACGGGAGGACTGACCTGTTTTATTTCAATGAGTAATAATCGCGGAAACAGAAGAAAATATTATGGACCTATTAGTGTCTAGAAAAAAATATTTTTGTTTTCTTTATCTATACTATACTATTATAAAGTTGTAAAAATCTAATGTCTGTACATTGATGATAATTTCAAAAATAATATAGAATCTGAAAGGGCTATGCTCGGTATTTCTCTACGAGATCGAATCAGGTATGAGGAGATCCGTAGACGAACCAAGGCCACCGACATGGCAAACAGGGTAAGCAAACTGAAGTCGCAATGGGCAGGGCACATAGTTCGTAGAACCGACGGCCGTTGGGGCAGAAAGTTTCTAGAATGGAGACCACGTACCGGCAAGCGCGGCGTGGGAGGGGCACCAGCAAGGTGGTCTGACGACCTGACTAGGGTTGCGGGCGCTCGCTGGATGCGGGTCGCCTCTATCCGGCCCATGTGGAAATCTATTGAGGAGGTCTGTGTCCAGCAGTGGACGTCCTACGGCTGAAATGATGATGATGATGATGATGATTGAATCGGATTATTTGGGGGACACTGAATGATAAAATATTTTTTTGGATTTGTCGTATGTACGTAAACGTGTCGTTGTGGTTTCATCACGCCAAATCGGCTAAATAGATTACAGCTATTTTAGGTACGTGAGTAGCCGACTAGGCTCAAAAAAAAAGGGTTATGATTTTTTTCCCTCCGTGGACGAAGTTTTAAACGATACTAGAGTGCCCTTCTAGTATCGCTTAAAATCATACTTTGAAAGAGACTCAGGTCAGGAGACGTAACCATATGGCAACAAGATACAGATAAAAGTAGATTGACCCATATGCATTTTCTACCAACAAATAAACAAGAAACATAAAACCTAACCATTTCCTCGCTTATTTCCCAGTTTATTTTCCCATTTCCACCATATCAATGCCCAGCTAATACGACAATCGCCACCATAAATCCCCAGGTACACCAGCCGCAGTCAAACATGCCCTTTCCCCTACCATTTTACCATTCAATCTTCAACTTTTCTCCCTCGACCTATAAAGTAAACTTTTCCGTGTTAGTTTTTGTATTAGAGCGACGCTGGATAGGTCGGGAGTAAGCTTAGAATGATTTACGAGTATCCGATCGTGAGTTCGATGCCCACGTGCCTCCACTTTGTATTTTGTCGGCATTCTTGTGAGTAGAACTTATTTTGTACTTAACACACCTATGTGATGGATTTCGTTGAACCAGCCGCTTTCTGCACCGCAACCTATAGAAAACGTTAAACCGAAAGGTAATCGGTAAAACTGAAATAGGGCTTATAAATGAAATGTGCATCATCTTTACCACGACGAATTACTGTATCAGGAACGTCAGAGTGACGTTTACGGTCTACATATATAGGTAGGTACTATTATATAGTTGTGAATATGAAATGTCTGTACGTTTAAGATATTTTCAAAATATATAGTTTAACAGATCAAAAGTTTTTTTTTTTGTATCTTTGTATGTGTCGTTGTGGCTTCATCACGCCAAATCGGCTAAACGGATTTCAACTATTTTTGGTACACGTATCCACAGATGGTTATAGGATACTTTTAATCCTACTGCGCTGAATAAAAAAAGAGGGATTATGACTTTTTCTCCTCCGAGAACGAAGTTGCGGGTTTCTAGTGCGCATATAAATAACTAGCTTCTGCCCGCGACTTCGTCCACCTTAAATTCGTTTACCGCGGATAACGGTATTTTTCCGGGATAAAAAGTAGCCTATGTCCTTCCCGGGACTCAAACTATCTCCATACCAAATTTCATCCAAATCGGTTCAGCGGCTTAAGCGTGAAGAGGTAACAGACAGACAGACAGACACACTTTCACTTTTATAATATTAGTATGGATTTAACTTTAGTTTTAGGACTACGTTTGTGTTTGTAGTTTGTACACTTACCTAGCGTTACAAAATTAAAAACAATGTAGGTAGACTACATGGCAAAAAAATCTATCACATCCCACTATCAACTTCAAGTGATTAGACGCAGTGCTTGAAAATAACAACAGAAATCTATACCATACGAGTCATCCTTGTTTTCTATCAGATATAAACCATAACGCTATTTAAACTGTATGTATAAGCGTACAGCATCGACTCCGCAATTATAACACAGTGTCTAAAAATGTATACAGTTCTTTGCTATTCTACATCGCAACGTCACACAAACGCCATTTTCCAGCGGGTGACGTTCTAAACGCGCAAACAAGTCACCTGTCGCGTAGCGTCACGCCGACACGACCCCGTTACACGTCACGCCTGACAGCGTGACGTCCGTGACACCGTGACAGTGCAAGGCGTAGCTCGGTGTTACAGGTACGAGTTATTGGATTGTCTGAATTATGTTGGTTGTTTATGCAAGTCAGCGTATTGTAAAAGTTCTATTTTTTTTTAGATACCTCTATTTCAAAATGCACGGGCGTATTATAGTAGTGTTTAATATGCTTTATTATTTAATTACATCGTCATAAATTTAATTCAACTTAGGCTTAGGCCTCAGGCATAGCCCTCAGGCTTAGGCTTATTTTTTAATGAAGAACGTCAAATTGTCTACACAAACGCATTACTTTCACGTACAAGACGATCTTTTCTCAAGTTTTTTTTTTTTGCTATACTCATATTTTAAAATGACAGATGCAAAAAAAAGGCAGAAATGGAAGTAAGCACGATACCGGCAAGCGAATTTACGAGCCTAAGCGAAATAGCTTATGACGCTGCACAGTAAGCTAATCAGAAACACTAGGCCCTGTTCAGGTTAACTGCCGCCATAAAAGAGGTCGTCCCGTGGGCCTCGTGCTACCTTCTAGTTCAGTTGTGTGTTTGTTTTGCTTTTGTTGCTGTTGTTTTGTTAAGCCTTTCCACGTTGATTCAGTGGTGTACGATGCTAAACATTCTGAACGATGGCTTAAGTGATAGTGATCCATCTCTAAGAATTTATGAAAAAAATTCTACAATGCACCCTCAAGTGTTTTAATTTGTAGTGTTCTTCGTAACACTGAGTACATTTCAAGTTTAACTATACAGAAAATATGCAAAAAAGACTTCACTACTACTATTTACTAAAGAGCAATTGAAGGCAATATTCAAACAATTTGACACCTAAGACTCAGACTTAGGTGTCAAATTGTCTCTAAAATCTAATCTAAAATCTAGCGGAGTCCTTGTGTAACGCCCCGTATAATTTTATTCATAAGTACTGCAACTTTTAGCTAGATATTTATATTTTTTGTTATTACTGCGTACTGGCAAGCACAGCGTAGGAAGGCCACCTGCAAGGTGTTCACCCGACCTGGTTAGGGTTGCGATTGCGAGGACTGCGGGTCGCCTTTATCCGGCTCATGTGGAAGTCAATTGAGGAGGCCTGTGACCAGCAGGACGTCTTATGGCTGAAATGTTGACGATTACTGAATTGTTTCTATACATTATACACAGCGACGACCGGTTTGGCTCAGCGGGAGTAACGTTGCCTGCTGGAGGTCCTGGGATCAAATCCCGGTAAGGGCAATTATTTGTGAGATGAGCATAAATATTTTTTCCTGAGTCTTGGGTGTTTTCTATGTATATAAGTAAATAATATATATTAAATATATCATCGTCTAGTATCCATAACATAAGCCTTATTAAGCTTACAATGGGACTAGTTCGATTTGTGTAAAATTGTCCTGTAATATTTATTTATTAATTATATTTTCAGCTTTTAATCATACTGACACATTCCAGCATTAACTGTTTCATTCATAAACTTGTCCTTGTCTAATCTGAAAGCAAACCCCCAACCACTTTATCAACAAAATTGGCTCCAAAGTTCAACAAAAGTCAACCTCACGGATTAAAAAAAGAAAACCTGAAAACTTAAGATTTGGTTCACAAGTTCAGATACCTAGTCAATTAAGCGTGTTCTGGGAGTTATTTCTTGGCGGCATCGCTGAAAAGTTCGCCATATAACTTAACCTAAGGTGGACAAAGTTCGTAATGAGTTTGCTTACGGGAGACATGTTGGCCAACTTTGACATGTTTGACTGATGTATTTTATAGTTTATGAGCGTTAACGAAATTCCGATTTGGATTTTTGAAATGGAATAGTTATGTCAGACCGGTAGTGACACATTGAATCTATAATCAATTCCGCAATATCTAACAGTGGATGTAAAAAGTGCTCAAGAAGTTTTTTTTTTTAAAGCAGTAAGAATCATTCTTGAGGCCTATGATGTAGTAGCAAGTATTGCTGAAGCCCAGAAAATGTCATGTAAGTTAAAGCAAATAAAAGTTTGTAATAATAGCTCCAAAAGTAGCATAAATTGTGTCCCAAGGCTATTTTCTACAACTTAAGTTCAAAAATATGAAAAAAAAATACAAAGATAAAGCTTTATAAATACTTTCAACGAAAATTATTTTCAACGTGATCGGATATACAGTTTTGAGTCATTGCCGAAAGACCGCGCTTCTCAGCAAAAGGATGTAAGTGCCGTGGAGATAGGCTCTTTTGCTAGTGCCCTTTTTTATATCGTATTTTTTTATCTGCACTGCATTTTTTTGTATGAACGGCTGCGGAACCCTACACTGAGCATGGTACGAAATAACTTTATCTAAATTACCCCGTAAAATGTTATTGCCTAAGAATCATCTTAGTAGGCAGCTTGTAACCAGATATGTTTTAACGCAGCAAGTAATCCATGAAATCCCTTCTCGACCAATATTGACGGCACAATTAAGACAGTCTGACGAATATCGGACCCCGTCTTTTTACCAACAAAGGTACATTTGGCAGTGGCCATGTTTGCCTGCTAAAATGCATCTCTATTTACCTCTTACACTAAGTGGTCAGAATTGGACGGGTCCTGTTACTGCTGCAATATAGGAAAGTGAACTGGTAGTTTTGTTGACGAGTTTTGGTAAGTTTCGTGAAGTTTGAAGTGTCTCTAGTAAATTGTGTTCCGACTTTAAGGTGTTGATATTGAAGGTCATTCGAATCTTAATCCGGGGAGCAGACGCTAGGGGAGTATTTTTCACTTATTCTGAAGAAAAGTAAAGCTGTGCCAAGTTTTAAAACCAAACATTAAGTAGAAAGTTGATACGATTAAAGTATTATCGGAGTTTTTACTCCCAAGACAAGTTTTTCTTAAAGATCTACTTCACGCCAATTTCCTAGCTTTTAGCATTTTATTGTTGAATTTTGTCTATTTAGAAATAAAAATGAATAATAAATAAATAAATATCAGGTCCTACACATCGACATATTCACAAACTAAGCAAAGCTTGTTTTGCGATATTTATGTGTATAACTGTAGATACCCAGATACCCGTGTACCAAAAATAGTTGAAATCCGGTTAGCCGATTCGGCGTGATAAAGCCACAACGACATATATGAACATATAAAACAAAAACGATTTAGCGACCTCCAAGTAGTCCGTACAATATATATTTTTAATATCTTCATTGTACAGACATTTAATTTTACTATTTTATAATAGTAGAGATATTTTTAACTTTATAATAGCATAATAATACTTAAGCACATAGAAAACCGAGACCCCAGAAAAAAAACATGCTCATCACACTAATATTTGCCTTTGCCGGGATTCGAACACGGGAGCGTCAGCTTCGCAGGATTTAAAAAAACTTAGCCAAACGTCTCGTCAATTTAATATCTTTTAGTCTGCAACACCAGCATTAACATCATCATCAAACTCACTTAACTCATCTTTTTATACTACAGACAGACACACTGTCACATTGAATGTACCGAGTGGACCTTTCGTTATTCGTTCCTAACCAGGTAACTTCCCGACCGGGCCCTCATCCCATAACTCACCCGTCAACCCGCACCTATCACCGGAATGACCCCGTAGCTCAGATGAAAATGCGTCTAGACCGCAACCATAATACCTAGTTCATCTGCAGTCAAAAATCCCTTATGTTTGTGAGGATAAGGTCTAAGTTAGGATAGATTTGCGGTATTGGTAAGGGTTGTGTGGTGTGAAAACATCATATTTCAGTCCTGCCCTTTGAAGTCTACATATGAGGTGTGCTTTTTAGTAGATGAGACTGGATAATTGATCTGTTTGTAACATACCTTTGGTTGTTTGTATCTGGAAGGGGAACTTTTGTTCGTTGCAGGTTAGTATATACTAGATTTTCCTGCGGCTTTACCAGCGAGACAAGTATTTTGCTTGTTTTGGAAGTTAAAATTAAAGTTAAGTCAAAGTTAAAGTTAAAATAAAGGAAATATTTTTCCTGCGCACGATTTCGGTTTTATATTAGGGCAAATAAGTTATTTAACATTAAAACAGATTATCTTGATACTTATTTAGTCATATCACAGCAAGTAACAGGACTGAAGCAATTGATGTTTTTTTTTTTAAACTCGAAAATTGTAAAAAAATATAAAATAGGATGGTCAATACATAAAATCCTAAACGAAATTATAAGATAAATTAAAACTAACTAAACATACTAAAATAACTTTCATGGTTACTTGCTCATCTATACCTACTAATATAGAATTCTAAAAATAACATGGAAGATATTTTCAAAAACAATAAATAATAATACAGACTATTTCATTACATACTTTTGATGTTTGTACGTGTCCTTGTGCCATCATCACACTAATTTAAACTATTTTGATGAGCGGGTCATCCACAGATAGTTATAGGACACTTTTTACCCGACTACGCTGAAGCAATAATGAGATTTACAAATTACTATTCTCTTCCAAAAACGAAGATGCCCTTCGAGTATTTGAAGAAAAAAAATCAAATAGACCAAAATTAAAGCACGATTTTTCCACCCGCACAGACCGGCAAGTCACCCTAATCTATACTATTATAAAGTTGTAAAAATAAAATGTCTGTACATTGGAGATATTTCAAAAAAGAACGATTGTTACTGGCTATTTTGACGTCACTAAAACGGGATTTTTTGTATATATGTCGTCGTCGGCTTCTTCACGCAAAATCGGTTAAACAGATTTCCACAATTTTTGGTACATGGGTAGCTGGGTATCTCCAGGTGGTATAACCATACGATACTTTTTAGCCGACTAGACTGAAGAAAAAACGACGGGTTATGACTTTTTCTCCTACGCGAACGAAGTTGCGGGCATCTTCTAGTTTCCAATAAGTCCTTAAACGCCGCCATAGCTCATAGCTTCACGAGCGAGTAACCTTCGGGCCGCAAAGTTATCAGTTCCCGGCTCGCTGCCTTCCTGGCCGTTACCTGCCATCAGGTATGATTTAACTGTCCCCGGGAATTACTGGCTTGGAGATAATGTGGCTAGACCTAGGAGTTTATGGGGTGACTTTTATACATTATTTCTAAGAAAGTGAATTAATGTTCCAATTTGAGCCCTAAGACAGAATATTCTTAACTTTTTATTGAAAAGTAAATAACAGACAAATATGTTCTTAATACACTCATCGAAAGATAAATAACATAAGACACTCAAATATTGAACAGTATTAGAAATGGTAAACAATAGGCTTTATCGCTAAAAAGCGATTTCTTCAAGACAACCTTAAGGTAGAGTTGGTTCGCGGAGGGAAAAATTAATTATTCCTATTTTTTGTTCAGCCTAGTTGGGTAAAAAAACCGGCCAAAAGTTTGTCGGACAACGCTCAGTATAGGGTTTTGCAGCCGTTCATCCAAAAAAATGCACTACAGATTATAAAAATACGATATGAGAAAGTGCATAGTAAAAGTGCGTATCTCCACGGCACTTACATCCTTTTGCTGACAAGCGCAGTTTTTTGGCAGTGATATTCATTTATCTATCGTGCGATAAAAGTATCCCATAGTGATTTTTAAGAATTACCATACCAAAATTACCAAATAGTTAATATTCACTTATATAAATACCGCACCGTCGTACAGTTTGACCTATTTAATCGTGAAAGTGATCAATTATTGCACCCCGAAGCCTCCCACTGCAGCCAAGACACTAAAGTGGCTCAAATGTAATTAGTCACTTTCATCCCTTGGGTAACTATCTACTATTTGTATGCAGAATAGGAATTAATGACAAATGAGGTGAAACCGTTTCACTGCCGCTTTCCTGATAAGTTCCTTCCATCGAATCAACTTACACTTATAACAACAACTAAACTTTAATTTAATGTCAGTAAGATATTTACGTCATCCGTAACACAAAGCCTGAAGTATAAAGTCTTCAACCAGTGCGTCCTACCAGTCATGACGTATGGTGCCGAGACGTGGACACTTACGGTACGACTAGCTCACAAGCTCAAAGTTGCTCAGCGAGATATGGAGAGAGCTGTGCTCGGTGTCTCTTTGACGGATCGTATCAGAAATGAGATGATCCGTCACAGAACCAAAGTGACAGACATAGCTCATTGAATTAGCAAACTGAAATGGCAGTGGGCTGGTCATATTTGCCAAAGAACCGACAACCGTTGAAGCATAATGGTAAGAGTAGAGACCGTCTCGGTAAAAGAAGCGCAGGACGTCGTCAGGCAGGAGCGATGATATTAGCAGGGTGACTGGCGGCGTCTGGTGGAGAGTAGCTTAGGATAGTGCTCAGTGGTGCACCCTTGGAGAGACCTGTGCCCAGCAGTGGACTGCAACAGGTCGATGATGATGATGATGATGATGATGATGATGAAGATATTTATAATTTTTCGTTTCTAGATGTTTACCAACATAAGCAAAACATTAGCCTTATTAGTTCAAATTATCTAGTCGAGAAATGTCTCCAAAATAACACCCCATTACTTCTCTTAAAGGTAATTGCTAGGGAAAAACTTTAAGATTGATAGGCGGCATGGAAAACAAACGAATTAACTAACCTACAACGTCAGCAAAAAACTTACCTACGGAGAAAAAGTTTATATTTATGCGCTCACAAAAAGGATTACACGCCGTGTGGCAAAGTCGCATAAGTAAGATAAGCATTTTATCTGAAATTGCTTAAACGAACGCGAACGTGGTGCGGCTTAGGCGGGAATTTAATTTAAATATAGCCGCGTTAAAAATTGGCGGAACGACGTTACCTGACGCACGTGACGTGACGGGCTGCTTTAAATGGAATTCTGTATTTTACACGCCGTTTTGTGAGTTGACAGTTTTATAGCCAGTCTGTTACAATGAATGGGAGGTTTTTTTTTTGGAAATTATGTTGTAAGCAATATACGATCATACAGAACTATGTACTCAATATATTGCAAATAAAACGAAGAAATTGACATAAGACATATTCGCTGTTTTTTAGGGTTATCTAACTAAATACTAACTTTTACCCCAAATTAATCACTGTTTGTAATATTCTGTATATCAAAAAATAAATGTATTATTAAGAATGGTAATCGTGTATAAGTTTGTCATTGTATTTTCCTTCCAAAATGCACTTCCTTTATTTCCAAGCCACTAACAAAATTGCTCAAAAATCACCTAGCTGACATACATCTAATAAATAATGCTCAACAGCGCCAGACAAGCTTAAAAATGACAAGTTAAAACGCCTGGAAAGTAATTTACGTCGTGTCGATTTACCTCTCAACCCCGAGTGGTAATTTTTATTATCTACAATTCGTCACGTCCCCGTGACAGCCGAGTGGCGGCCATGTTTTATTTCGAACAATTTCATAAAATCGCAATTTTTCACTTGGTACACTTTTGCTGCTGGTTAGTATGACGTATGCGTGTAGGGTTTAATGGTACTTGGATTGATTATTAGGTTTCTAACAGAATAATGTTATAAGATTTGAAATGTGATTATCTAATTTTTTGTTTGGAAAAGGCATTTTATACGATAGAGGACTATTTAACTGACAAAAATGGATCTAAGTAAATAGTCCTAATGTATCGTTTGCCATAACATATTTTATTTGGAAACTGTAAACTTTCCAGGATTTTTACAAACCTAACCCAATCTAATTTATACGACGATCTTTTTCTTCTCTTATTTAAAAAAATACCTGAAAGAATAACGGTTTCTGAAAAAAAATCGTTATGCCAAATGATACATTATGACAAACGATACATTAGGACAAACGATATTAGGGATTCCGAAGAAGACCCATCAAACGTACGTAAGTTGTTTTAAAAAATCATATTTTGCTTCTTTCCTTCTGTTACATTTTTACTTTTATAGGTTTTTGTATGTTTTCTTGGAGAAATACGCATTGAGTTTATACTTGAAAACATATATAAGATAGGCAAAGTATAAATATTGCAATATATAAGATTTATTTACAAAAAAATACTGACTTTTTAATTTTTGGTTTGGCTTTCTTCTCAACAGTCAGTTCTCTTGGGAAATGCTTGTTAAAGTGCCCTTGCGGCCTACTTACAGAATAAAGATCATTATTTCATGATTTTATTATTTGTTTATATATTAATCTACATCTGTTAAATCGTGATATTTTATACACCGTTTTAGAATTAAAGAATGTGTTTTTGTAATAAAGAAGTGAGTGAAGATCCGATCAGGATCGCAACAAACCATTGGATGAGGGTGGCACACCAACCACGTATCGTTGTAGAGATCTTTCGTGGATGCGTATATCCAGCAGTAAATGTCTTTCAGCCAGCTAATATGTTACAAGCAAATGGACTAAACGAAAAGCGTTTTTTGTATGTTAATAATTACACACCCAATTTGATCAAATTGCGCTAAAATCCCAACGTTTGTCGCGAGACGGCGTAAGCGATAGTTCAGTTGGTCAGAGCACTGCTGCGTTAAAGTAGATGTCCCAAATTCAAATCCTCCTTGCAATTCAGTAGGTCCCATTGATTTTTTCCATTACAATTGAAGTCTGTGTTGTAATATTAATATTTTTTTAGTTGAGAAATGTTTAATGAAAAGTAATCGAAAATAAATTTTATCCAGAAAACATTTAGAAGGTAATAAATTTGTTTTAATATTATACCAACACCAGGCCCCCTATTGTCTGGCACGTTTGACGCTCGGAATAAGAATCAAGTGTCATAATTTTGTATAGGCGGATATAAGATAGAGTTAAACACCTTGACAGTTCCACGTTAGTTTATTTACGACTTACCGTAGCAGTGATTCACTGTTAAACACCGTCCCGGTACCGATACTAGACTTCGCACCATGTATAGCACACACTGAGTCACTGATACTGAACAGTTTTTAGTTCACTTCCACTAATTCACTTTTATCACTTCACTTTTAACTTCCTCTTCTTTCCACTTGACAGTTGATTCGGATATTAATTGTCAAAAATTCGCTAGGCAATTATCCCTCAGTTCATAATCAAATATACGAAACAAACTTAAACAAACATATGTAAACGTATATGTACATTCAACACTAGTCAGCATTATCACCCAATTCGCAAACACCGCCAACATTTGGCAGGGCCGCGCAACCTTTCATTATTTGTAAGTAACAGACGTCTGCATTATGCAGGTGTTAGCACCAGGCTCACGTCCGCGGTAATTAGATGAGGCTCATTACGAACCCTCCTCAGACTAATGTGGTTATCGGGGACAGGCTGTCTTCGGAGCATTTGCTTATTCCGTTTTTATGAGGTGAGCGGAGGTTAGCTTTGTTCGTGCAATTTGGGTAAGGTGTCTGGAGTGTTAAGTGGTATTGTGTCGAAATGAACGTTATGTTTGGGTATAAAATACATATTGTTGATATTTAAAACATGTTTTCGTTAATCATCTTTGAGTAAATTATCATTAAATTCTTGAAATATATTTGAAACAACAAATGAAAGAATGTTTTGAAGTGTATGCCTACTTTTTGTACCGCGAGAGTAGGGTTTTGTATACGCATGTTAACTGTATGGTTTAACGTTGGGTGAATTAGACGTTAAATTTAATGAGACTTAATTTTATAGGTATAGTACATTTGATATTATACACATAAGTAAATACCTAAATGTATTTATGGCTTATATTTTTTTATCAAAAAACGAACATTTTAAGTCTCAGGTGCTTAAATCCGTATTTTTAACGAATAACAATTTTATCAATATAGCTGTAACTTCTAGCGTGCCTCCAGTTTTAAGACCTTAAATCAAATACCTTGATATCCGCAATTTGTCTTCGCCCAACACAAAAACGCACGTACCTAATCCACCACTCCATTACGAGGTAGATCTAAGCGGCCGAGACAGCGACCCTTGCCTTCTCATCACAGTAGTTTAAGCACCCATTACACCCGCGCCCCAAAAAAGGTCGTATATCTCAGCCCGCATCATCAGGTCCAGTAAATCACGCACCTGACCGAAGGCACTTGTCTCGCACATAAATCTCCGCCTGTGGCGCCCCCTACTCATAAATATTGAACTATTGACTCGGCCTAAGCCTGCTTGTTAATGACGCTGTGATTTAAAGGTTGGCGAGACCTGGATTTCGGATGATCTGTTTGATTTGGAGTGTTTTATTGCGTGTGTGTTCGGTAAATTATGTGGCTAATGGGATATTTTTGCAAACCCCCATTAGGCACTCATTTATTTTGTTATCAGTTTATTTAACAGAAAATATAATAATTCGTGATTGTAGTAGTCACACAATGAAATAATTATCATTATTCTGTAAATATGCCGGAAGGGCACTTTAACAAGTATGACTTTTGCCAAAAGGAAGACCACTGTTGAGAAGTAGCCTAAACAAACTCAACAGTCAGTATTTTTTTCTACATAATTCTTAACTATTACAATATTAGTACTTATAAAGCTTATCTTAAATATATTTTTCTATGTAAGTATAAACTCAATGGTTGGTTCTCAAGAAAACATATCAAAATTTTTAGAAGTAAATTCAAATAGTTTATACTACACGTATAATAAGGCCACAAGAGCACTTTTACAAATCTGAATCTGAATTTACCGGCACATTACAAGAGGAGACCGCTATATATTCGAAAGTAAGTAATTTTTTCGTAAATTATACTTAAAACCATTACAATTGTGTGATAACTAATTGGTAGACGTAGAGGAGATGAACAGATTCTCCAAATCAATGTTAGTTATATAAAATAACAATATAATAAAAGGATATACACAGACAGAGGACGACAGCGAATGGTTAATGTCATATCATAGTGCCTCAGAAAAGTTGTAAAGCATAAAATCTGCTGCAGCTGACTGGCTGCTCCAATACTTTTTATAATATCTATCAAATAGACTCTTTCGAGACTATGAACATAAAGTGACGTCCAAAACGTCGACACATTATTAACGCAAGGTAAATCATATTTTTAATACAGTTGCTCAAAAAGTGCTACTTTACGTAGCTATTTAGCGCGCGGAAAGTTGGTTTTCGCGAACTGGTGCTTTTCACTTTTCCAATTGTTTTTAATTTTATGCTATGTCTGTTTTTATTCATGACTACTTATTGATGAGTGTTAATATTAGTTTCCTTTAAACGTCGTAATTAACATAAAAATCTACTGTTAATGTAAGAATATGAAAAATATAGGTATTTTATTACTTAATTTTTTTTGGTGTTCGTCGCCCCGTTTTGTTGTGTTGTAATAATGAGAAAATCGTGTACCTATGTCTTCGAGGGTTTAAACATAATAATTGCTGCCCAAAGAATCTACTGCTATTTATAAAACGACTGGTCGTGAGTTGCCTTCATCCAACGATTTTCTGCGACCCAGACAACATCGTCGGTCCATCATGTGGAGTACCTTCCACGTCGAGCCACACTGTACTTTTTTTATTTAACAATTTAACGGATTATATCGCGTATATTATTTCATTTAAGTTCCCGACGTTTCGGAAGCTTTTCAGCTTTCCATGGTCACGGGTTGACATAAAAAGACATTGTGACTAAAGCTCTTGAAATAAAATAAAGATTTAAAAAATACTTGAAGTCCTCGGAAAATTTTATCGTGACAAGTATAGTCGCCGCTGACGAAGAATGGAAAGAAAGATGGCGCGCTCTTTATAGCGTGCCATAATAGGGGACATGCACGAAATGTTTTAATCGCTTTTCTTAACAAAATATGAAAATACCGTAAAAACGATTTCAAAAACTGAAATTAAAATTAAAATCGGTCAACAAATACCCATGATATAGGCATTTTAAAGTGCTAATTAGACGGCGATTTGACGGATAGGTCCGACATGTACTTTTACGTCATTGTCTACGCCATATAAACTCTATATTAAATTCCGTTTTGCTAGAAAGAGATAGAATGAATTGTTTGATGGCTTATATCTTGGTTATTTTTATAGTTATTCGAAAAAATATTTTTGTCTACTGTTTGTTACATGAATGAGCTTTTAATAAAGCAAAAATAAAAAATCATGCATACTCCCTACTAGAAGATGGGCCGCAACTTCGTTCGCGGAGGAAAAAAGATCATAATCCCTCTTGTTTTTCGGCATAGTCGGGTAAAAACTATCCTATAACCATCTGAAGATACCCAGCTACCCGTCTACCAAAAATAGTTGAAATCCGTTTAGCCGATTATACGCGATGAAGCCACAACGACCTCCAAATAGTTTTTTTTTAAATATCTTCAATGTACAGACATTTAATTTTTACAAGTTTATACCTAATAGTCTAGATAAGTCTGAGTCATAACACCTTAATAACAATAAATAGTCACCCTGTATGTCATCTCTATTGGTGTGTATTAAAGTTGAAGGTGCCATCTAATGGGTCAGTGTCGGGCACTGGCACATCTACATTATAACTTTCTTACGCATAGTCTACGCATAGTTTTACAGAAGTTACCTTTTAGATTTCGAATTTTGAGTTCGAGAATCATAAATCACGAATTAAAAATAACAATTTTGAATTTATTCTTCATTGTTCGTCAAAATGTAGCTAAAATCATACATACAGCCTCACCCAAACCTGGATTTCAAAGTCTTGGAATCCAAACGGATTATTTTCTAAGTTTCTATAAAAGATTTGTGCCACCATAGGCGAATAGCCCGCACGCACGTTCGAAGCCTCACCTATTCAAAACAAGGGTGAACATATTGAAATTATTTGTGTGTGTTTTTCCGTACGCGTTTGTTACCTATATTTAAATAATATATAAAAAAAACAGCGAAGTGCGAGTCGGACTCGCGCACTGAGGGTTCCGTACAAAATATACGCTACAAACAGCCGTACCTAAGAAAATCCCGTGTTAGCAGAGCCCTACTCCTAAGCAAACTGTAGGCAACGTTTGATCATTTTATATTGGTTACTGACATAGACAGACAGACATAAATAATACTATTTTTATTATTTGCTGTCATAGTGGCAACTTAAATACATCATCTGTCAAAATTTCAAGTGTCTATCTATCACGGTTCAGTGATAGACGGACAGACAGACGGACAGCGGAATCTTAGCAATAGGGTCCCGTTTTACCTTTGGGTAAAAATCACCTTATCATCAGCCATAAGACGTCCACTGCTGTAATAGGCCTTCCCCTAAGGAATACCAACATGCTCGGTCCTGCGCGTACACTAGCGACCTTCACCACATCATCAGTTTACCTTTGCTGCCTACCCACGCTCCGTCTTCCGAACTTGCCGGCCCCTCCAGCTATCGTAGAAACGAGCAATGTGCTTTGCCCATTAAGTTTTGCAATTCTTCGAGCGATGTCGGTTACTCTCATAACCCCACCTATATTATCAGTAAGTAACATTTAATTATCATTTTACGGTGCTTCAGCTGGAAACTTGGCCGCTTCAAAATGCCATTCCCGTACCTGTGGCGCGCGGCGCAGTGCCAAACGCTGGACTCTGCCAAATTAGATCATAAAGGTTAATGCGATGGACCGACGGACAAAGGAAATGGCATGTGCCGTAGGGATATTGGTTGGAGATTGTTCAGAAAGTTACTAGCTTACGAGTTTGAAGAATCACCTCTGTCAAGCGTATACATTTTTACAAGCTTTGATTTAACTCACCGTGTTAGTTATACATCTATACTATTAAACAACACAATAAACGGGGCTTAATCGCGTATAAATATGATTTTACTTAATTACCTTTCGTTGGTAATTTTTGGTCGTTTCGGACGTCGCGTTACGTCCATGGTCTCGATGGAACTCGTTTGTGTGTTGTTACAATGAGTGTAAATCGTGTTAGTTTAAATCAATGTCTTGTTATACTATTATATTAAAGTTTTAATAATTAAATGTCTGTTCATTGAAAATACTTTCAAGAGACTAAGAAAAAAAAATGTAGTCAAAGTTACAATTTGTGCCAAGTACCCACTTTGAGAAAACAAATAAAGGTTTAAAATAAATGCCAGACGGGCCAAATGTGTTGTCTTCCCTTAATTTGTTTTCAAAAAGCGGGTAGTTGGCACAAATTGTAACTTTGAAAGAGAATTTTTGAATTTGTTAGTCGACCATGTAAACATGGAATCTGAAAAGCTTCCGAAACGTCGGAGACTCAAATGAGATATTTATTTATTCATTTCAGTTCATTCATTCATTAAACAAATTAAAAATTACACAAAATAAACATTGGCATTTCTGGGGTCCATTCCATATGTATGGCATTCCATCTCTTTATTATAGGACATGCCATCATGTCAATCATGATATTCAGGGGCGTGTTGATACTGTCTCGCACGCGTCACATCGGACATATATACGCGTTTTATTTTTAGGCTGTAGTTACATGCAGGGAGGAAACTCGGCACCTACCAATCAGATAGCCGACCTATCTAAGACTAAGCGTCTGTGGGAGGTGCGAGTATCTCAAGACGTTTGGCCCCGTGCCGCGTGCTGGAAACACCGTAATGAGCAGCCATTTGTCTGGCTGGCTTAGCTTTGGACATGTAAACATAGTTCCTATCTCGCAGATACTTAAGGAGTGCAGTTACATGGAGTGCGAGAGGTGAAAAGTGTCCAAAACACCCCATTTTGGACTTTACAAAGGTGTGCAAGTATTATCATTATGATCACCGAGACCATGGTCTTCGTTGGGTTAAGTCAATATGAGAAGATTATTTTAAACTAAAAACAAGGTACCCTTGACGGTTAATAATTATTATGATATTAGCCGAAACACGGCTACTGCTGGACAAAGGCCTTCTCAATAAACTCCACAGTGACCGGCCGTGCGCTGTACGTATTAAGCGGTATTTGTACGATCTTTATCAGATCTTCATCAGACCTTGTTAGGGACCTACCCTCGCTCCTCGTGCGGTACTTGGTTGCCACTCAAGAACGGCCACAGAATAATTCTACGAGCAAGGTGCACCGCCCACTGCCACTTAAGCCGGTCGAAAGATTTCCATCATCATCAAATCATCATATCAGCCCGAGGACAGACAGTTATAGGACTGCTGGCCAAAGGTCTTCCCCAAGGATTTTGAGCCTTCTTATGAGTGACCACGTCTCACAAAAGATTGAATGACTAATAATGTAGATAGGTGGTTCGATAAGGGGTGATTTTTAGTAACGATGGCACAATAAGAAACTTAATGTTATACCTTAAAGATTCATCGGTCACTAGACTATAATTGCACAATAACCCCTTAAGTTGCACATCTTAAATTACACACAACCAGTAACCGGCGCCCAATTAGTCAAAACTCGATCATTACAACAATGCCTTATTAATATTGACCTTCAGGCATCACCGATAAGTGCATCGGTAATTGAAAACGTTATTAAACGATGGTGTTGCCGACAGCCGCGCCTTTTAAGGGCAGATGCGCTTCATACAAGGGAATCCCATTATATCGATATGGACCCTCATTCCATTTGGCAAAATTCCGAGATGTCAGTACAATATTAAGGGCCTACACAGCGTTTTTTAAAGGCGCGCGTTTTTCAATTGGATGGATCATATAGTAGCATACAGACTCGCGTGCCTATTGTTTTTGTATCGATACAAATTTAAAATCCGGTAAAGTGCGAGTTGGACTCGCGCTCCGAGGGTTCCGTACAAAATATATGCTAAAAACGGCTATAGCTGTAAACATCCAGTGTTAGCAGAGCCCTACTCCAAAGCAAGCGTACGCGTTGTGGGGTAATTTAAAGTAGATAGACATAAAAAAATAAGATTATCAGATTTATTTCGTGGGTTGTGCTACTAAACCACTACTACTGCTTACTACTAGCACTTCATAAAAAAAAGTTTTTAGGACAACTGGAAGTACCGTATAGGTTTTCCGTAGACGGCAATTTGTATGGAAACACCTTTTTTAATGACTGTATCTCTTGGATTGCGTAGACTAAGAAGCTTGATTTTTTTACAGCTTCAACGGATCGCAGACATAAAAAATTATATTTATTTCAACTTGATAACTCCAGGCGAGCCTCACAGAATAGGCATAAGGTCAACTGTGACAAATTGCGTCTATGGGACAAATTTAAAATTCTATTCTATTCTATTCCATTCTATTCCATTCTATTCCATTCTATTCCATTCTATTCCATTCTATTCCATTCTATTCCATTCTATTCCATTCTATTCCATTCTATTCCATTCTATTCCATTCTATTCCATTCTATTCCATTCTATTCCATTCTATTCCATTCTATTCCATTCTATTCCATTCTATTCCATTCTATTCCATTCTATTCCATTCTATTCCATTCTATTCCATTCTATTCCATTCTATTCCATTCTATTCCAGTCTATTCCATTCTATTCCATTCTATTCCATTCTATTCCATTCTATTCCATTCTATTCCATTCTATTCCATTCGATTTCATTCGATTCCATTCCATTCCATTCCATTCCATTCCATTCTATTACATTCTATTCTATTCTATTCTAGTATACTATATTATATTATAGTATATTCTATTATATTCTATTCTATTCTCATTATCACAACACAACACAACAAACAGGGCTTAATCGCGTATAAATATGATTTATTTAATTACCTTTCGTTGGTAATTCTTCGACGTTTCGGACGTCGCGTTACGTCCATGGTCTCGAAGGAAACTGGAGTGGCGAGTTTTTTGATCTACCGGCGCTTGATGTTTATTATTAGGTTGAACACTACGGTCGTCACTAGACCTTTTTCATGTTCATTCTTTATGATGTAACACCTTCGGCAGCTGACAGGACTCGTCGCACCACTTCCCGCCATCTCTGCCTGCTTGCAGGCATCTGGGTGCACTCATGTAGCGGCCCACCACCATTTGACCTTACAGAAACAAAAAAAGTATGCACAAAGAAAGAAAAGAGACAAGACACACAGACAAGTCTTATCGTAATGGACAGAAACCCAATCAAGCAGTACTTTCTCTCTTTTATAAAGTCAGTAATCGTGACTCTAATCTAAATATCTGGGCCTCACGGTACTTTTTAATCGATTCCTAAAAAAGGAGGTGGCTTTTTTTTATGTAGTCATCCAGTCAAGATATCAAAATGTCACTTCTAATTCGGGCCCAGGTACTAAGAAATGCCTCAAGTATCGATAACGGCCACGCATATAAACCTTTTTGAGGTTAACAGAAGCAGTATGCAATTAATTCTAGTTAAAATTTGGATTTTAAACCTCCCGTGGTTTTGTTGTGGGACATATTTCATCGCTGATTTATTGCTGTACGTAGTATTTGTTTCGAAATTAGAGCGATATTTATGCAAGATTTATGTGGGATTTTTGATTAATACTCTAATGTGAGCAAAATGTATTCCTAGTTGCTTCTACGGCTATGCCACTGTAGTAAATTTATTTTCTTAGCCTTAAGCTACCGTGTTTTTTTAGGGATAAAAAGTCCCTATTTCTCTCTGCAATTCATACTAAAACAAAATTATTTTATGTTAGGGGGCAAACGAGCAGACGTATCGCGTGATGGTAAGCGATCACCATCGCCCATAGGACACCTGCAACACCAGAGGAGTCACAAGTGCGTTGCCGGCCTTTCAGGTGGGAGTGCGCTCTTTTCTTGAAGGCTTGATGGTAAATTTATCTCTATACTGTCAACTCGGGTGCGCCTTTATAATATATATATACTGTTGGACAAATGGTGATATAGCACTCGTAAATATATATATATTTTAGTAATTGTTGTGTATCCAACTATAAAATAGGTACGCGTTGATTCTGATTTCTTGTACTTAAACACTGGTTAAGATATCCGGAAAAAAAACGATTATTTTTTTTGTTCAATTACGAGATTTTCATATATTTTATTAGAAAACTAGATATCGAATCATGTGTTTTGTAATTAATTTGATTAAAACATTCCAGAAATAACGTGCATTTTAGAAAATTAAAAAAAAACTGGTTCCGATCCCTGGTAGCAACTAATCCGTGAGAAAACTTTAACCGTAGTTTTAGCAAGTTTGAAATACACTTATATTTATTTATTTATTCTTATGGCACCTACTAGTAGTGTAATAGGTAGTCGCCCGTAACAGCGAGCGGTATAAATCACGCGGGAACACTATAATAAAACCTTTACAAACAATCCAAATTCTGTTCAGTAGCGACATTACGGCACAATTCCGGTGCAAATAAATTTTGCAGGAAAATTTCTTTATTTGCTCAAGACGGTCCGACGGCCTCACATTCTAATAATGCAGTAGGGTAGGGTCGATTACAAATCGACCTCAATTATTTTTTCGTGAAGCCTCCCAATCAGGTACCCTGTCTTCTGGAGAAGGGCTTTCTTTGCTGAACCAACTGCCCAGTCTTTAAGGAATGACTATGGTGAAGATTTACTTTTTTGTAGGGTCAGGGCCCAGTGCATCGGATTTAATAGGCATCATGACGGGGTATGAAAATCTAAATTCTAATTATCTAGTCCGTTAGTAAGATAATAAAAAAATTTTTGCTTCTTCAAAATGACAAAAAAATACTCAGATAAATCGAATTAAAGTTTAGGAGTGGGTGCTCGTCTCGTCACTCCTAGGTAAATTTTTAACCGACTTCCAAAAAAAGGAGGAGGTTCTCAATTCGACGGAATGTTTTTTTTTTTTTTTTTATCAATGTGTCGCCTTTTTTTGAATACGTTGAAAAGAAAACATACGCCTCCAATAGTTTAAAATAACCTACATGAGTATTAAGATTTAGCATTGATTTAAACAAAAACGTTTTTCACTCATTCTCACAACACAACGAACGGGGCTTAATTGTGTATAAATATGATTTTCTCCAACTTGCTCGGAAATGTTCCCATTAATGTAGTAAAAACACACCGCGAAGTCCATCGTTATATACGTTGATACAATAATCAATTAAAAAAAGTGTCATTACTTCCCGGACAGGCCTGGGAAGTGTACATTATTGTGCAGGTTTTTACTTTTTATTTTATCCAAGACTTTGAAAATTCACCATACAGCCAATAGTAACGTACAAAAACCGAGATTTAAAAAAAACTTTAATTGTTTTCTACGTTTAGTTAATGCATGGTTAATGCCAATAATAATAGAAAAAAATATAATGTGTCCAAATCATAATACAGTTTCTTTAGTCTTAATGATCTTCTGGGACTGATAAATATTTTGTAGCAAAGGTATGTTTTTTTAAATGTTGTGCGTTTAGGAATTGCCGATTCAACTAAAAGTAATAATGCATGTATATATTTTAACTATTGCTATGGGTTTCTCTTTTTATTTATTGTCATTAGTATATTTCATGTGGAACCAAATATACAATTCGGA
This sequence comes from Hedya salicella, assembly GCA_905404275.2. Lineage (NCBI taxonomy): Eukaryota > Metazoa > Arthropoda > Insecta > Lepidoptera > Tortricidae > Hedya > Hedya salicella. Next base: position 26,423,145 of record FR990102.1, on the reverse strand, counting down.
CCCAAAACTTTTAACTTTAATATCCTTAAAAAAAATCAAGGTGGGAACGTGAATTTCATTTTGTCAAAGATTGTCTGCCGTGTTATTTTTACGAAAATAAGTTACATAAACATGTGTCAAATTTCCTCGCATATTTGGAGAAAAGCAGTATACATGCCTCGGCAGGAATGTCATTTCGTGGATTCGTATCTATTGAAGGACTCGGCTACGCCTCGTCCTTTAAAACCGTACTCATCCACGAAATGACTTTTCCCGGCCTCTGCAGTAATATACTATTTTTTTAATTACCTTTCGGTCATATGTTAATATGAGTGTGACCCTTCCCGTTATCCCTGTCACTCCTACTCATGACCCCAAAACCACCCAGTAGAATGCTTTATTTATTTATGTTAGTTGTTGTTGATGTTTCCTTTGAGCACCCCAGAGGTGCAAAGTTAATAAGCTCCCGCCACGCCTTCCTATCCTCAGCAACACTTCTGTCCCCGCTCCAGCTCAATCCAACACCTTGTAGTTCGCTTTTGACGGTGCTCCGCCATGAGCGTAGGGGAAACCGAGGTGAATTGTGACAGAGGGGAGTTGTAACATCAACGATTTTTTGGAACATATTTACGCTATCAGCTAGGAGATTCAAAAAAAAATCGACGATGTCACAACACTCCCTGTCACAACTCAGTTTGACCCTACAGGACGTTCGCGGTTTTGCCTTCCATCCAGCAGCTTCCACTCGAAAGCGATGCTTGCATCATTCGCTTCTCCTTTGCGAATCGTGGGGCCTATACATCTCTATTTACGTAATAGTATAGTTTTTCTGACGCCAGCACTACTCTTTGTTACAACTGGTTCCACTTCTGCTCAGAAGTGAACTGTGTTCAGAATGGCTCACCTATCACGCGTGGCACAGCGCCAAAGTAACCTGCCACGATGCTATGCCGCTACTTGCGTCGCCGGGTATACTCGTACGTACGCTGAAGCCTTCATACGCTGAGATTTGAGTGCTTTACTAAGAATGATATATTCTCTCTCAGATTAGATTGAAGATGTTCAAGCGTTCGTTGTTGACATGCAAGTTTAATGTAAATTTGCTGTAACACTAGTAGCATATACGAAAATTGTGAGATACTTCTACATGGTGTAACTTCGTTTGTAGTTTACAGGGAAATTTACATTTGAATATAAATCGCCTGTGCCAGACGGACATACAATCTTGTCAGTGATTGTTACATCTTTACTTATTAAAAGCGAAATCCTTAATATTACTGCATAGACTAAAATTACAATATTCAAACAAATTTCTTGAAATGTACCTACCTAATTTTATTTGTCAGCACTCAAAAAGTATAGTTTCTTTAGAAGCATCACTTATCTGAGTAGATGTTTTTTAGCCCGCTTTTCGTTGCAGAAAATCTAAAAGCAGATATAAAAAATAGGTGGGTATAAAGAAATATCTATTCAAATAGGATTATTTGAAATAGTTTTTGCTTTCGTCATAGCCTGAGTAAACATAAACATCAATTGATAAAGACAAAGATAATTGAATAATAGACCATAGTTCTAAGACATTTCACAACACGAGAACAGAGCATTGAGAAGAAAAAGTATAAAATGGAATAAAAAGAGAACATGGCAACATTAAATATGAATGACAATTAATTTGCCAACACGGCGAATGAATAAATAATACTTCGTAGTCAGATTTAATAAAATACAACGTCCAAGACTCGGGAGTTAAAATGAAATAATATACACGATATAATCCATATAAATTGTTTTATTTAAATTAGTGATAATCGCGAAAACAGATCAAAATATTGTATTTGTCCAAGGTTAACCTACCTACAGTAATTATTATGATTTTAAAGATTTCAATTGCACTTGTACATATTGTCAGTGGAAATTTTACATTACAGAGAAGAAAGTAACGTTATTCAAGGGTACAGTTATTATTTAAATTATTTCATATATACGGTGAAATTACAAAGAGCCAGTACCTATAATAAACAAATTTTATAAAAAAAATAGAATTATAATTCCATAAAATGGTTAGTATCACTCTTAAACCTAATTTAGTTAATTATTAATTTACTTTAATTTAATCTTTAATTATGATTAAATAATGATAAAATTGTATTATTCCTTCAATTATTATTTGTCCAACGGCATTTCACGGAGAGATAAACAATTGTATTTGGTTCTATGTTCCAAGGAAATATTCTCAGAGAAATAAAAAAGTAACGTTACAAGTAATTTAAAAGGGGAATCCCCAGACTATCGGAAGATTCGATCGATTTGATCAGGTAGGCCATCACAGCTCCGTTATAATTAGCATAATATATGCATTATGCAGGAAAAAAAAGCAAGCTTTTTATAGAAACTACTAAATATCTCTGCGACCTTTAACAAAAGTAAATCAATTATTACAGCACTTGTATTGTAAATTTTCACTAAACACCTAAAACAATCTTGCAGACCCATTAACATTCAAACTCCATTTCCGCACTACCCACAACTTGCGAACTCCCACCCAAAAGGTCAGAAATGCAGCTTAGTTTTCAACATACTTAAGCCTCTTTAGATAATAACGAAGAGTAGGGTGAAGCCCCCTATGGCAGGTGCTAATCGAAAAAGTTTAGGCGCGCGGTTATTGACTCGGTAAGTTTTCTAATCGCCCATATCTGTTCTGTTTACCCTAGCAAATAGCAAGTTCGCATAGTGGGGAAAGGCAAAATTTGTTGAGTGGAAAAAAATGTTTTTTTAACCTACTTATTGGGACCTGTAGCTTTTCACCTTAGAGTATTTAACTACTGGAGGTGGCAAGACGTGTGATTACCGAACAAATTATCATGCATTTTTTGCGGGGGCAAGGTAAACACGTAGAGCACACTACGGAAATATTCCTATTTCTAAAAACGCAAACATATAAAAAAAACTACAAAGAAAAAATCATCCACACACCCACAATTTACTATATAAACTAATCGGCGATTTCGCGATTACTTTGGCAGTGTGGAATGTATCCACATGGCATCTCGAGTAGTTAAGTGCTCTAAAGGTGCGTCCACACTTGTATCATTTGCTCGTATCTGATCACCGTGGCGTGGCGTGACTGCGTATCGCGCTGCTTGGGCACTCACTGTCGGCGCGGCGATCACGCCGCGCTTGTCCGATCTAAGTATGTGATAAGCGTAGCAACATGGTATTCAAGCGATCGGATCGGCGCAACGTCCAAACGCGTGATCGTGACACGCGATCATGCCACGGGACGAAGATCTGATCGGGCAAATGATACAAATGTGGACACACCTTAAGCTTTTCAGCCATACGATATTCATATGATATGAAAAAGTGGTGGTCGGGCACAAATTATGTTTCTTTCTGTTTCGGATCGATTATTTTCAAATATATCCACTAACTCAAAAAAAATAGATACTTCAAAATGTTTTAAAAATAAACGGTCGAAATATGGTGCCACACATTGATATTTACTGAATTTTTTTGTTTCACATTCGGTTAGGTACATGTATGGAGTGGTCGACCTAGATTTATTTTTTAATGATCTAACAAGTAGCGGCTTATACAAGACATCGCTATAGTTTTCGAGTAAACTGCCCATGTCATACGGACGGATATGACGAAGTATAAAGGTTCCGTTTTTTTCCATTTTGGCTACGGAACCCTAAAGACGAGCTGATGAACCTGCCAAAGTATATGACAATAGGAATGACGCCAGAATAAGAAAATAAAAAGTCTAATTATATAATAAAAAATAATGAACACGTATTTTTTGCTGCTTCAAATTAATAAAAATTAGGTACAAAAATCGCATTAAAGTTCTTGTAACGTCATAAGTAGGGACAAACTGTACATAAGCGTGTATCGCCTTTACTTTTTGATTGCGTAAATAAAGAAAAAATACGTCTCCGATATTTTTTATTAATCTAAATACGGACTAATTATTAAAATTTAGTCATCATCCCTATTGACAGGTCAGTTCATCCTGCTTAAAACTGCTAAATATTTTGGTAACTTTAGTAAAAACACGTGTTCTAAAGCTCAACAAAACCGTAGAATCCCTAGTCATTCCGTAAAAAGAGCAATAGAATGGAAATAGTAAGATACAGTGAAGAGTGCTTACTTTGGCAGTCAGCCCGCGAGGTGCGTCCGATTGAAACTGTTATATGGGACTCGCGACCTAAAGGTGCGTCCACATTTGTATCATTTGCCCGTATCAGATCATCGTCGCGTGGCATGATCGCGTGTCACGATCACGCGTTTGGACGTCGCACCGATCCGATCGCTCGAAATCCATGTTGCTACGCGTATCAAACACTCGGCTCGGACAAACGCGGCATGATCGCGACGGTGTGACGTCCACACTAGCGATCATGACACGCGATCATGCCACGCGGTTATGATACGCCGCGATCCATCTCGAGTCGGTTTTTGCCCGATCATCTTCTGTCTAGACACATTCTAGATTTACTAATTATTTTAATTTTTAAAATGATGATTTTATCAATAATAAGTAAGTATTATGCTTAAGTTAAATGATCTGATTAGGTTTTTCTGGGTTTCCCTAATCCTTGCAACAAATGTTGGATCATATTGTATGTTTCCCAGGAAAGACTTCTCTCATTGTAACTGACAATGCGAAAGTGCTTGTATCTAAGCCTACTTGAATAAAGGATATTTTGATTTGATTTGATTTGATTGATCTCGTCTATTGCAGCTACGCGTGAAAGAGATGGCCGAGAGGCGTGGCTTGAGTCGCTGGCGCAGGTGTGTTACGGCAAATTTACAAAGTACTGCAATTTGTAGATGCTACGCGCGCGGTGCCGCCGACGCATGGGCGCTGCTGTCCACGCTGATGCTCGGCGCTCACGGCTTATCAGCTGTCGTGATAATGATCTTCAAGTTTCTGCACGGGTGTCAGCCAATTTGATGTTTTACACGGAAACAACGCTATTACAGAAGAACGATCACGCGAAAAATGATGATCGGCGAAATGCCAAAATGATCGGAGCGGTGAAACGATACGGCTAGCGTCCAAACTGCAGCATGCAAAATGATCGGCGCGGTGATCGGATACGGTGATACGCTACAGCTTAGTGTGGACGCTTTTCTTCACGCGGCGGCGCAAATGATACGGAATGCCGACAGTGAGCGTCCAAGCAGCGCGATACACAGTCATTGCACGGGACGATGATCGGATACGGGCAAATGATACAAGTGTTTAACATTATTATCTACATTATAACATTAGGTTTAAAAGCTTAATTGCTATATAACCACAAACAATGCCCGTGGTCGCCTATTATTTATGACATAATAGTTTAGTGAATGGTCTTTCGGTTATCGTTCAGGAACCTTAGAGGATTGAAAAACACGAGTTTTTGTTCCTATTCAATCTCTACAACGCTAATTCTACTAGTCGCGTGAAAAAACGACAGGTTTTATTTGACAGTAACTAGTTCCAAGATCCTTTCTTTCAAGAAAGCAACACGAGGTTTTTCAAGAAGCTTGCAAATAGATTGAGCATTGAAAGTTCGACAATTTACACATATTCGCATTTACAAAATGGGTTATAGAGATTACCTTCTTCGACGGTTTCACTCTTGGCAGAGTGGTCGTTGGTCATCATTACAGATGTTGGTAGCAAGCTTTACAACACGCCGCCATTTTTCTCTGATGGTCGCCTTCCTCGTGCATTCGTGTAGTGATGATGAGCCATTTACTGCAGCTTTTATTTGATCAGTCCATCTCATAGGCGATCTTCCTCGTGTCCTGGTACCCTCAACCTTTCCCTGGACCACACGTCGCTCAATAGCCACCTCCCCTGGCGGTATACGTGGCCAAAGAAAGTGAGGATACGACTTCTCGGAGTATAGACTCGTTGCTACAGAATTCAGTCCACAATACACCGAGCGTTCTGCTCCAGCACCACATCTCTAGAGATTAACTACATCATTTATTATCGTGATCTACCAATTATATATTATCTCCGCGATGCGAGACATGCAAGCTTTTGGCTTTCATGGGTATAACAGGGAGCAGTCGCAGTAGATAAAGACAAAGTGGAGTAAGTCGGTATTGGATGGGCGTAAAATTTTTGACGATGAACTTGTTCACCGCGGGCAGGCCGGTCTTATATTTTTTTCTTTCATAACACTGTTTTTATAGTCTATAACAAACCTAAAGGCTTGATTAACCAATTCTAAAATCGAAATGTAGAATATATTACTCTTTTAATGTGTAGATTTTAGAATTGGTACTCGTAGATCACGCAACGACAACGCGTTTGCACGCAATGAATTTATAACGCTTTATTGAACTGTTGGAGATTCCAAGAGAAGAGTGGCAATCAGTTGACCGACAAGAGCTTAAGCTCTGCAGTTCTGATGATGAGGAGATTCCAATGAAATTACAAATTTCAAAGTTTTACTTTAATTTTTCCTACACGAGATTAGCGTAAAGTGATACTTATATTATAAACTAGAAGCTGCCCGCGACTTCGTTTGTGGTGGAGAAAAAGGTTATATCCCTCTTTTTGCATCAGAGAAGTCGGGTACAATAGGGTTTGCTATAACTATCTGTGGAATCCCACCTACCAAAACCCATGTACCAAAAATAGTAAAAACCATTTTAGGCGTTTTGGCGTGATGAGGCCGCGAATACAAACATACCAGTGTGGAAGTGTCTTTACTCGCACGAGTAACTTGTGCAAGTTGAGTTAACTTGCCTGAACTTTAACCTGCCGCTACCGCGTCGAAATTGAATCGTGTTGCAAATAAATTTGCTTGGTCCCGGCGGTTCGCGGATTTATCTGTATACAAACTGGATTTCATTTTATATTGACTTTGTAATTTTATCCCATCGACTGTGGTCTAGTTATTCATTTATTTCTTGAGAAATGATCCAGGTTATTACCTAGATCATAGTTATAAGCAGTAGTGTGCGGTCCATACAGGCACAAGGGCACTGCCTACCCTGAACGACCATGGCTCCATATAGGCACAGAAGAACTGCCTACCCTGAAGCCCTGAACGACCATGGCTCCATACAGGCACAGAGAAACTGCCTACCTTAGCCAACAACCCTGTGCATGCCACTGGTTATAACCGAGGGTTCCGTACAAAATATACGCTGCTAACGGACGTATCTATGAAAATCCAGTGTTAAAAAAGCTACACTCCTAAGCAAAATGTACGCGGTGTTCGATCATTTTATATTTGTTACTGACATAGACAGACACACACAAAATTATACTGTTTTTAGTATTTTTTGTTCTAGTGGCAACAGAAATACATTATTTGCTATCACAGTTCATGAGATACCTATATCCTGGTGACAGACGGACAGCGTAGTCTTAGTAATAGGGTCCCTTTGGGTATGGAACCCAAAACAATATATGTAATTAATATAAATAAAACAATTTAAACGGATTATATCGCGTATATTATTTCATTTGAGTTCCCGATGTATCGAAGCTTTACAGCTTATTAATGAAGAAGTCTGGGAGTTTAGCTTGCGGCGTTTTTTTCTCTTGAACTATTTTTTTACAAATTTATTATATTGTAGATTAGGTGCCTTTGGTTGTAAGTTAAATTTGCAGATGGGCAGTTTTGCTATTCGAAATGTATAATGAGGTGACATCTAAAATCGAAAGCTCAATATACGTAGTAAACGATTACCTACTACACTAATATACATAATTAGCGTATTACACTTCTCAGAAATGAAATTTAATAACTATTTTTGGAATTCTTACTGATATTATAATGGTAAATGTGTGTTTGTTGGTATTTCCTTATTTCACATGATAATGGGGCAAAGGATTGACAACATTTTCTTACACACTGGTAGAATAGAGACTGAAGAGTGACATAAAAAAAACCTTTTATGTCCTGAAAAATACGAAGCAGAAGAAATAATTCAATTCTAAATTTTAAGTAATAATGATTTAAGTGTCTTTTGATTTTATTTTATACTAACTTCTGCCCGCGACTTCGTGCTAAAAGTCGTTTAATATAAAAAGTAGCCTATGTCCTTCCACGGGACTCAAACTATCTCCATACCAAATTTCATCCAAATCGGTTCAGCGGTTTAAGCCTGAAGAGGTAACAGACAGACAGACAGACAGACAGACAGACAGACAGACACACTTTCGCATTTATAATGTTAAGTACTTATGGATTTATTTATAATAGTAAGTTAAGCTCCAAAAAAAATATGTTTTTTAATTCAATTAATTTTTTTTAGAGTGACAGGCTACTTTATATTACGGAAAAATGTTCGGTTTCCGAGGAATACCACAAGTAACCAGGAAAATCCACAATCCACAAATGTTAATACGCGAACTTAAACTCAGAAACGTCAGCATTTCATTCAACTTGCATCAAAGAACTCAAACAAATTAAGACAGAAGTTAGGCCCCGAAGTGCAGTTACGACGGCCTTATCTGTCTGGAGGTAATTTATTCCAGCGACATCTCGGGGAGATTAAAAATGTTAATCCCGGAATTATTTGGAGTAATTTATACGACGCTTCACCTTCGAGGTACAGAGTGATTCGAAATATCATATTCATTTATTCTACAAGCAGTATCAATCGATGGGATTGCTTAGTTCGTCTTAAAATTTTCATATCCGGGGATTTTCTTGTCGTAATTGTTTGTTCAATAAATGAATATTTGAAACGAACTTTCCGTTTAAAGTCACAGCACTTTACGGTTGATGGTGCTAGAAGCCTTCGCAATGCTTTATTACAAAAATGAGCAACTGGTTGAAAAATTCGACGCATGAGCTCAGCGCATCAATGGACCAATTTAATTAAAAAAATGTTTTTTTTTTTAAACCTATGTTTTGTTTGCGAATCTTAATGCGGTGTTTAAATCTTGTTCTTTATAGACTTGTCATGTAATTACTTATAATTAGTTGCAAAATTTAATTTTAAAGTTATGCAATATTATTTTTTAATTTTGCCCTGTTATTAATTATTCGTTCTTTATTTATTTTATTTCTTTACGCTGATATATGTTTATTTTAAAGCATTGTGACGTTCATTTTAGTAGTTATGTAATATAATGTAAAACAATAATTTGCATTTTGACTATGATGCCTGCTGAATACTGATTCTATACCGTTAAGACCTAAATAATTGTAACGTATTCTAGCAAATAAATATTTATGTTTATTTTTTTATGCCATAGGCGGCAAACAAGCAGACGAGTCGCCTGATGGTAAGCGATCACCGTCGCCCATAGACACTTGCATCACCGGAGGAATCACAAGTGCGTTGCCGGCCTTTCAGGTGGGAGTACGCTTTTTCTCAAAGGCTTGAAGGTCGCATCAGTCCAGAAATTCTGCCGGCGACAATTTAGTCGTGCGAGGCAGATTTTTATTTCTATACATTTTAGACATCCTGTGTACCGACAAGAGTACAGATATCTTCATTAATCCGGCGATATCTTAATTCATGCTAACTAATGCCATCCCTTCGCCACCTGAACGGTACACCCCCTATCTGCTGATAGCATATCTTTATTACCCTCCGACTAATGTATACTCAGGTATGAGCTTAAGATGTAAGTACTGGGTGCCTTCGAAAACAAAGGCAGGTTTGCTATTAAAAAAAAAAACCGGCAAAGAGCGAGTCAGACTCTCGCACCGAGGGCTTTGTACAAAATATTCGCTACAAACGGCCGTATCTATGAAAATCCGGTCTTAGCAGAGCCCTCCTCCTAAGCAAAATGTACGCGGTGTTTGATCATTTTATATTGGTTACAGACATAAAATTATACTATTTCTAATCTAGTATTTATTGTTATAGCGGCAACAGAAATACATCATCTGTGAAAATTTCAACTGTCTAGCTATCACGGTTCATGAGATACAACCCGGTGACCACCAAAGATGGCAAAAAAATGATGTTTCCGGTAGGGAACCCCACTTTAATATTTGTTTTATTATATTTTTAGTATCTGTTGTTATAGAGGCAACATAAATACGTCATCTGTGAAAATTTCGACTGACTAGCTATCACGGTTTATGAGATACAGCCTGGTGACAAACGGATAGACGGAGGGACGGACAGCGGAGTCTTAGTAATAGGGTCCCGTTTTACCCTTTGTGATCGGAACCCTAAGATTATTTGTTAATACTAGAAGTTCGTGCGTAAATTAGGCTTACCTATACCATAGCAAATATTCACACACATCGCACTAAAATACTGACCAACACTACTTAGTCGACTATTCGGCCGTACCGACCAAGCCTAACAATACACCGACACCGTCCATCAAGCACGCCATTACGGCCGACAACATGCTTTCCCCGTTAAATCACTCTTCACAATATCGCTCGCTTCAGAATAAACACCCCAACTATAACGCACCCAAATAAAAACCACACACGCGCCAATGAAACCCATAAACATATGATCTTTTCGAATTTGGACGCGTTACATCAGGTGCGGCCAGTCGTCCCCAACCTTCGGGAATATTTTAATACAGACCCTCCGTGATCATTTTATTTTCATACGGGCGCAGAGGCCCCGAAGGTTCTGTGATTTGCCATTCAAAGTGAGACGTGCCACGGCATCAGGTACGGGGATGAGCGTAAGTATAAGGGTTAAGATAATGCTGTTGACAGATAGTGTGGGATTCGATTGTGAGAATCAATTTATTACGTTTTGTTTGGCTTTGGGTGAGTATATTGCGTGTTTTGGAAGTATTAACTTTGTCGTGTTATAATCTCTGTTCAAAGTAAATGCAAAATAAGTCATTACCCCTTCTGCGATTAGTCGACAATTTATTTAACTTCGGGTATATGATGTGATGTCTAACCAGCCTTAACAGCCATTTATTATGATTCCGGTACACTTCACTTTCACAAAAATTTACTGTGAAAATAGTACTGTAATTTACAGCTATTCTTATTCTCTTTCATGAAAATAAGCAAAACAGTCATAGCAAAATATTTTAAATCCATAATTTAACTACCCAGGCTTGCTCGGTTTTGAGAGAAGCGCGAAAGAAGAAGAAAGGCCTTTGCCTAGCAGCGAGCTAGGATATACAGAAAAAAGGTCAACAGTAGAATTACTACGAGCCTGTTTAACCTTATTGGTAGTACAAGAATTAGCATAATATATCCATTCTTATAATAGTACCACACAATGTTTTAAATTTACCTTTTCCAGTCCTCAAAAAGTACTTAAAAAAGTCTCTAATGGCCGCGAACAGCGTAACAGGCCCGAGGACTATTTAACAGACCAAAATGCAGACGCTAAATAATTTACTTTTAACAGGACACGGTTGCTATGAATGCTTTTTTTTCGTATATTATAGTTTTACAGTTATAAGATTTTATATATTTTCTTGGCGCACATTGAGTTTATACTTAAAAACATATATTTAAGAAAGAATAAGTACCCGTTTGTAACCTTTAAGAATAATTTAGAAAAAAAATACTGACTGTTGAGTTTTTTTTGGCTTTCTTCTCAACAGTGGTCTCCTCTTGGGAAATGCCGTAGAGTCAGATTTGTTAATGTCCTGGCGGCCTACTTACAGGATAAAGATCATTACTTATTGCATGACGTGCGCGGCTATATTTTTATGTGTTTCAGCTGTTATATTAGCATCATAATTCCTCCTCCCCAACTAAACTCGGACTCTCATTTCACCGGTCAAACTCAATAAAAACGAATATCAGACAAAATCACATGCTCAATAGTTTCCCTACGATTTCAATATAGAGAGGGCATAGAAAAGTTTATATCAAAGAAACTAGTGGCGTACCTTCGCAGGGGCTCAAATCTGGGCAGTGCTACGTGACCGGGGCACGAATGAGGACACCCTTTAATAAATCGCGCTTTATTTTTATAAAGCACACCTTGTGACGTCGGCCATGTTTATGCCCACCGTGTGTTCTGAATTTGAGAATGGAAATGAGGAAAAGGTTCGCGACGCCTGCCTTTTGTTTTGGCTATTCGCGGGGTTTTATGAATAAAAAATTGCGGTGAGCTTTATGTGCAGGGATCGTGAACATTTTGCTGATGAAATTTGATGATGTGGAATTTATGACGTCAGGGTGCCAGGAAATGCTTTTCGATGCAAATGTTCCAGTCCAGGCAGGTAGTAAGTATGATTTGACTGTTTTGTATTATGTATTGTGCAATGAATATTTTTTTGTGATTATTTTACTAAAAATTAAGCAACGAACCAAAACAAGAACTATGTGCCGAAATTTCTTTTCTTTTAGTGATCTGATCAACTCTGGGCTGATTTATCAATTTATTTTATATTAATTTTATCATGAATTTCACGAAAACTCATTCATTATTATGTTAGTACCTAACATTGAATTGTGTTACGAGTAGGTAGTATATTTAGTACTAGATTTTTAATCACTCTACTTCACATATTTGGAAGTTTGATAGAACATGTTTTTTAAGTTGACTCACTCGATTCTCATTGAGACCTGAAACTTAACTTGTGCCGGTCTGATGACTGCAAATTGGGAGCATTTATATTTTTTCAAAGGTGTGCATTTTTATAAAATATCGTGTTTTGGATATCATTTTGGTCAGGTGTTTAACCACCCGACGTGACATTGGCACAGTTTTCTCGTATGAATACATTTTTATTTCGGTCCATAGTTAAGTAAAAAAAAAGTTAGCTGTCGATGTCACGTTCTTAAAAAAAATCTTACTAAATGTAGACCAAAATAAAAAAGTCAAACAAAGGAACTGCACAAATGAAGCGATGAGCGTTAAAACAAATTAAAAAAAAAATATTAAAAAATAAACTGTTTTTGGATACCGAGTTCATTTAACGTATACTACTTATCGGGAAAAAATATGTACTGCACACCTCTGACAAACTTAATGTTCCCAATAAGACAGTACCTATATAAAAACGCCGAATTAAAAAAAAACCATTTCGACATTCTATTCTGATTGGGATGATACCATAATCAATGTAGGTATGACGAAGATAATATCCAAGACAGGACTAAACATGTCCATAAAACTTGAAAACAAACGAGATCAAAAATTTGATCTCCGCATACTTGAACTGCTGAGCTCAGCAATACAATAAAGTCGTTCAAATACCATCCAAAGTTGACGTATCCGCCTTTGATAATTAAATCCGCATAAGCCTTTTCATAGCTACAATACAAACTAAAGAAGAGCGTGTTAGATTATTATATTTTTATTCGCTAGTAATTGCAGTGTTTACTAGAAAAAGTACTCGTTTGATACTTTGATAAAATGATGTTCGGTACGGTTGTTGATCAACTTTTAATACTGATAAATACAAATTATATTATAAACTGTCCTAAAATATATTGGTTATTATTATTGATAAGTTATTGATGATTATAAATAAAAGGTAGCTATATTTATTTGATTGTATAATGAGAAAGACGTAATAAAGTAAATCTGTGACGTCACTTGTTTGTCAAGGGAGGTAGCGTGATCGAACAGTTGGGACGACGGTATAAAAGGGGGCGACCTGCTTATTTTGACTCATTCACCAAGATCTCCAGAGCGGCCGTGGACCAAAACTTCGATATCACTGGACCTCAAGAGCCGACTCACCACAGCCACTACTCCAGTGATATCATCGACTTTGCGGTCCACAAAGGCGTCAACGCCATCATGACACACGAGGTCCTGCCGGACCTGCCATCGGACCACCGCCCGGTCCTGTTGGTCATCAAAGATCTGCCCTCCAAGACGCCACTGAAACCTCCTGGAGGACGAATCTGCTGGGAGACCTTCTCGGCGGCCATGGACGGGAACCCTCACTCCATGCCGGTCTCTACAGCAGAAGAAGTCGAGCGCGCAACCACCAGCTTCACCTCCAGCATACAGGCGGCGCTGAACACCGCAGCGCACACCGTTCCGACCAGCGAACGGCGCAAGCCGCTACCTGCGAGGATCTTGGATCTTATCAAGCGCAAGCGCCGCCTAAGAAGAGAGTGGCAGAGGACCCGTTGCCCCACTCTCAAAGCGTCCCTCAACGCACTCGTGGAAAAGGTAAAGACGGAGCTGGAGACACACGCTGCAGAATCGTGGGAGAGCCACCTGGCGTCCATCGACGGTGACATGCCCTCTGTTCACCGTCTCTGCCGACAACTCGGCATGACGCCCTCGGCCACACTCCCACTGGACGACAACGGCCTCCCGAGGTACAAGGCGGAAGACAGGGCGGAGCTCTTCGCCGACAGCCTTGAGAGGCAGTTCCAGCCGAACCCGACACAAGAAGTGGAGCACGTCTCAGCAGTCGAGCAACACTTGGAGAGATACTTCGCGGCACCGATCGAGGCGGTAGAGGATCCGATCTTCTTCTCCCCCGGCCAGGTCCAGCGAGCACTCAGACGAACGAAGCCAAGAAAGGCACCGGCCGCCGATGCGATCCCGAACATGGCACTACACCATCTGCCGCCGCGCGCAGTCGCCGCGGTGGCCCGCCTGTTCAATGGGATCCTGCGCTCCGGACACTTTCCGTTACCCTGGAAGCTTGGCCGGGTGATTATGCTACCCAAAGCGGGGAAGAACCTCCGCAAGCCGGAAAGCTACCGCCCGATCACTTTACTGAGCACCCTCTCCAAAGTGTTCGAAAAACTCCTGCTGAGCCACCTACAACCCCACATCCAGCCTAGGGCAGAACAATTCGGGTTCCGCGCTGAACACTCCACCACTCTGCAGCTGTCGAGGGTGCTGCACCACATGGCAGTCACCATGAACAAGAAGGAGGTCACCGTTGCAGCACTCCTCGACATGGAGAAGGCGTTCGACAGAGTATGGCACGAGGGCCTGCTCTACAAACTGTCGACGTCACCAGCTCCCCGACGCATCGTGCGCATCCTAGCATCATTCCTGACCGAGCGGCGTTTCCAAGTGGCGGTGGAAAACGTCACCTCTTCAGAGCGCCCGATCCTCGCGGGCGTTCCTCAAGGAAGCTGCCTGTCACCGGCCTGCTACGCCCGCTACACAGATGACATTCCAGTACTGGGCGACGTCAAGTTGGGCCTCTATGCCGACGACGCGATACTCTACGCGTCGTCTTACAACACAGAATATGCAGCCCGTAAACTACATCGCTCACTTGACGCCGTCCCAGAGTGGCTAGCGCGTTGGCGCATGGGCGTAAATGTAGCGAAAACTCAGGCCATCGTGACAGGAAGAGTGAAGCAGGCTCCCCCGCTGAGAATGCTCGGTCAGGACATCCCGTGGTCGCACACGGTGAAGTACCTGGGCGTCACCATCGACAGGGGACTCACGATGTCTCACCACGTCGAGACCACCGCACGGCGAACGAAGTCAGCGCGCACCCAACTTTGCCCGATCCTCGCCAGCAGCCTTCCTCTCCACACCAAGGTGGGGATTTATAAAGCGTACCTGCGGTCCCGTCTCACGTACGCGGCTCCCGCATGGTACGCTTTAACATCGGAGACCAGCAAGAAAAGGCTGCGTGCGCAGGAGGACCAAGCCCTGCGCACAATCGTCTCGGCGCCGCGCTACATGCGCAACGAGACGATGCACCGAGACCTAGAATGGCGAGGGTTGGATGACTTCATCGGTCAACTGGCCGGCGCCATGTTTCGTCGTGCGGACAGCGCGAGCGTCCCGTCACTCGTCGGGATCGCGCCACTCCACGCCCGCCCGCCGGAGACGCGAAGCCGAGCTCTGCCGAGAGAGCTCGTCCCGCCAACTGAGTCCCCTGAACGCCCAGGAACCGACAAAGCCGCAGACAGGCCAACGTCCACAACGCCGCAGATAGGCCAACAAGCTCCACCAACAACATCAGCAACAACGACCGCTGCTGAACCTGAACCCTGCAGCCGTCACCCCGTCGACTGCAACAACCCCACCAACTGCAGCACCGCAGTATAACCAACATTAAGGCCGCGGAAGAGGCCAGTTCCGGTCACTATGATTGGAGCATAGGCCTCCCCACCGCAACCTTACCCGACGCCTGCCATATATTAGCAAAGAAGAAGACCCACCCGTCGTAGCGGGTGGAGATGACTCCCGCCAAAAAGGGACCCGCCCTGAAATGGCACCCTATGCGCCACAAAAGCGTATTTAGAAGACCACGGACTTTTGACTCATTCAGTCCACTGCTGTTCGATGACGGACATCTCCTGGGAGCTTGAGCCAGTTAAGTTAAACCTTTTAACATTGTGAACTTACTAATTAGGTATTTGTGAATATTATTAAATCTGTTTCAATAAGTAAATGCTTCTTATGTTTAAATTACAAATGCAACCACTTAAAATAACAAATATTAATATCTGTGGTCTAAATATGTGGACCTTGTTGACTATTTAATTATTAAATGAATTTATTAGCCCAATCTATTGTTTTTATTGAAAATCATTTATATTTGCCCCTTTATTGACACTAGCTAATACTACATAAATAAATATTTAAAATATCCATAAGATGTTCATGAGTTGGGTAAGTAAAGTGATTCTATTTTTTTTAATAATCTTTCAAGCGCAAGTACATTTACGCGCATATCGATACTGAAAATTGCAAACGTCGTAAACGCCGTGTAATGTTGCTTGCGACGGTTGAAATTTTCTGTCGATATGTCGTTGTGGTTTTAAGGCATCATGCGTGACATCAGAGGACGTAAAGTAGTCTAGACGGAAGATTTACGTCCACCTGAACGTAAATGAGGGGAGATTGTGCGGGCCGGTGTCGGTATATCAGTGTTGTCGGTAGATAACAAGGTGACCTACAGCTTACATACAGGGTTATTGTATTTTATGTGCAATCGATGGAGGGAAACCTTCCATTGTGTCTTAAACAAAAACCGGCCAAGAGCATGTCGGACCATGCTCAGTGTAAGGTTCTGCAGCCGTTCATACAAAAACTGCACTACAGACGAACAAAATACGATATGGAAAAGTGTACTAGCAAAAGAGCGTATCTCCACGGCACTTACGATTTTTAGTTGAGAAGCGCAGTTTTTTGGCTCACTCAAAAACGGCTCGACCGATTTTATTCAGTATACTTTTCATTGAAAGTACTTATAAGGTCTCATTTTCATGATTTTTTCCATATTCTTTTGAGCCGTGATTGAAAAGTTAGAGGAGGGGGACGCTATTTTTTGGTATTTAGGAGCGAATATTTACAAAACTGCTGACTTCATCAAAAAACAATGTTTGGAAACCCCTATACTAGTAATGGAACGAAAAAAAAAATCGCCCCCATTTTAGGTGCACGAAAAAAATATTATTTGACTGTTTTTTCGGCGTGATACATACACGTACTCATACTAAATTTAAGCTTTCTATTATTAATGATCACGGAGCTAAGCCACAGACGGACAGACGGAAACGGCGAAACTATAAGGGTTGGCTACGGAACCCTAAAAATTCGTCAATATGTGTATTAATGAAATAATGTAATAATGATCTTTATTCTATAAGTAGGCCAAAATGGCAATTTTACAAGTCTGACTCTACGGCGTTTCCCAAGAGGAGACCACTGAAGAGAAGAAAGCCGAAACAAACTCAACAGTCAGTCATATTTTCGAAATAACTCTACAATAATCTTTTTCGAAATATCTATTACAATATTCGTGTTTAGCCTATCCTAAATATATGTTTTGAGTATAAACTCAATGCGTAGTTCTTCAAGGAAACATATCAAAACTTATAAAAGTAAAAAAAAATCTAGAATATAAAAAAGAAAAATAGTGATTTTCATTTAAAACAACTTACATACGTTTGATATGCCACCATATAAGAACCGTGTCCCGGTAAAAGTAAATTATTTGGTTTCTGTTTTGGGCCATGCATTTTTGTCTGTTAAATAGTCCTCTACCCTATAATAAGCCTTTGCCATTAGGGACTCTTTTAAGTACTTTTTGAGAGCTGGAAACGATAATTTCAAAGCATCATCTAGTAGCTTATTATAAAAATGTATACATTGGCCTACGAATGATTTGGCTACTTTACGAACGCGGAACTTTCTAATAGCGATTTTGTTTTTATTTCTAGTATTAAAATTGTGGATATCTGAATTCTTAGTAAAAGACTCTATGTTCTTAATAACATAAATAATATTCTCATAAATATATTGGGACGCTACTGTTAATATGTTGATGTCTTTAAAAAGTTCTGTTAAGGAGTCACGGGAGTTCAGGTTATATATAGACCGAATGGCTCTTTTTTGTAACACAAATATAGTCTGTATGTCAGCTGCTTTGCCCCAAACCAGAATACTGTATGACATGATACTATGAAAATAACTATGATATACTAAGCGAGAAGTATCAACATTGGTCAATTGTCTAATTTTTCTAATAGCGTAAGCTGCTGAACTTAATTTACCTGCAAGTACTGCTAAATGGGGACTCCATTGCAAGTTTTTGTCCAGTGTTATACCTAAGAATAATGCCCTATCCACCATTTCTAAACATTCACCATTGAGCGATATAGTAGAATCCACTGCTCTAACATTCGGTAAAGCAAATCTAACACATTTTGTTTTCTTAGCATTCAATAGCAGATTATTAATATTAAACCAGTCAAGGACTTTAACTAGTACACTATTAATTTCGGGATAGTCTGTTGCTTTCCGGTCAATTTTGAAAATTAATGATGTATCATCAGCAAATAGTACTATATCACAAATATTTTCTACTATAGATGGTAAGTCATTTATATAAACCAAAAATAGAAATGGCCCTAAGATAGAGCCCTGTGGCACTCCTAGCTTAACTGCAGCTCCACTGGATTGGGTTCCATTTCCAACAACTGTTTGTGTTCTATTGCTGAGATATGAAGACATAAGGCTTAAGGCATTTATAGACAGGCCATAATATTCTAATTTCAAAATGAGTGTTCCATGATCAACGCAATCAAATGCCTTAGAAAGGTCACAAAAAACTCCAATTTCATCACAAGATTCCTCCCAGATGTTGTAAATATGTTTAATGAGTACAGATGCTGCATCAGCCGTGGAACGTCCCCTTGTGAAACCGAACTGTTTACTACTAAGCAGTTTATTTCTATTGAAGTGTCCCAGCAGATCCGTCAACATTAACTTTTCGAAAACTTTACTTAATACAGGTAGTATCGCTATCGGACGGAAATTAGTGAAGTCACTCAAGTCACCTGATTTAAAAAGAGGTATGACTTTACTAAGTTTCATAAGATCTGGAAACACGCCCTCTGATATGCAATTATTATAAATCAAGGCTAGATAGGGTGCAATTGAGTCTAAGATATGATGAACAATTTTTACTGAAGTTGCCCATAAATCCTCTGTTTTCTTTAAATTCAGTGACTTAAATGTTTTAATAACGTCTATTGGATTTACTTGACTAAATTAACATTAAGTAACAAATGGGCTTCGATCGCAAATGATTGAAGATATCTTGTAGTATTAATTGCAACGTTGGAAAAATAATCCTCGAATGCCGAGGCAACATCATGGTTCGACATAATCTGAACATTTCCTGTCATAATGTTGACTTGACTATTGCGAGTTTTTGTTTTACCAGTTTCCCTATTAATAATATTCCAAACAGTTTTCACTTTATTGTCAGACATTTTGAGTATTTTGCCCGTCCTAACCTACGGTGTCCAAACGTGGTCACTCACAGCGAGTCAGAAATCCAAATTGACGGTTTGTCAACAGGCAATGGAGTGCGCTCCATGCGGCGGCATTCTAGGTGTTAACCCGTAGAGCGCCCTAGTATCACACGTGTGTTACTAACGCAATTTGGTCCATAGCGCCCTAGTATCACACGTGTGTTACTAACGCAAATTGGTCCATAGCGCCCTAGTATCACACGTGTGTTACTAACGCAAATTGGTCCATAGCGCCCTAGTATCACACGTGTGTTACTAACGCAAATTGGTCCGTAGCGCCCTAGTATCACACGTGTGTTACTAACGCAAATTGGTCCATAGGGCCCTAGTATCACACGTGTGATACTAACGCAATCGCTTTCATTGGTCGAAATATTTCGTTTGTTTTATATAGTTGCCACATGAAAACGAAATAAAATTGGATTGGTTATACATTGTACCAACTGAAAAACGCCGTTTTGGTCAAAATTCCTGAATCCAGGGCACAGGAAAAAATAAATATTCCATTAGGAACCAAAAAAATTGCCAATGGCGCGTGGTGGTTTTATTCCTAGGTTATGCAAATAAATAATTATAGTAAACTAAATAATGAATTTTACGGTGAAGTGGTAGTTTTAAAACAATGTGAAATATGTGATAGAGTTTAGTGTAAATAGGCAAATTGTTTCAATAGGTGGCAGAAAACAAATGAAAATAAAACAAACTGATTTTATTTCGCGATAATGAAACAGGTCAGTTAAACAATTTTATCTGCTTTGAAGTAGTATTTTTTGTATAACATATAATTATAACATATAAGCACAATCTCATATTTTCGAGCGAAGGTCGATATTTTTTTTCCCTCGAAATACCCTGGGCACTATACGCTTTCGGCCTGGTCGGACACGAGCACTATACGACCGCGATTTGTTCTTGTACGGTCGTTTGACGGGTAAAAGGACAGATCGCGTCCGGAACACTACGCTGCGCTCTGTAACATGAATAACGGATGTTGGAGAAAAAACCGCCAAGCTAAAGTAGGACTGGGCCGGTCACGTCTGCCGCTAGCACCCGGAAAGGTGGGCTAGTGTGGTCACTAAATGGGTGCCACGTAGGCAGAGATGGCGGCACGATCTGGATGCATTTTTCAACTACTGGCTGGAGGTAGCATCTGATAGGGAGTCGTGGAGGGAGAGGCCTTTGCCCAGCAGTGGGACACTAAAATAGTCTAGTAAAAAATAATTAAGGACACTTCGACTGTCATCATAGAAGGGACCTAGAGGCTCCAGAAAGCGTGGACGACCTAGAGGTTTTCCATACTTTTTGGAGTCCACGGCGAGTTTCTTAATGTCGTCGGTCCATCTCGTTCTAACGATACTCTTGATTGATTTGATTTGATTGACTCGCCCGTAAAAACTGGATGTATGACGGTAAGAACAGAAGATAACAGTGGTTGACACTGGGCTGTCACTATCGAATTTTTAATTGGCTTTATATTGATACTAGAACGCGCCCGCGAATATTATAAATGCGAAAGTGTATCTGTCTGTCTATTTGTCTGTCTGTTACCTCTTCTCGCTTAAATCGCTGAACCGATTTGGATGAACTCAAACTCAAACTCAAAACTCACTTATTCAAGTAGGCTTAAAATAGCACTTTTGCAAGTCAATATTAACATTACAGGTGGTGGTCATGCAGAAGCTTCCAGGCATCTTTGTCTTGTATGTATTGGCTAATTGTATAATAAGCTTTCTTTAATAAAGTAGACTTAACCTTACTTTTGAATTTACCTTCTGTGAGTCCCATGATTTCTTTAGGGATTTTATTGTAAAACCGTACAGAGTTCCCTAAGAAAGATTTTTTATTTGTTTTAGATAGCCTAAACCTGGTTACCGCTATTTTATCTTTATTCCTAGTATTAAAATTATGACTGTCACTATTTAATTTAAATTTAAGTAAGTTTTTAAGCACGTACATGATGTTTTCATAGATGTACAAAGAAGGTAGAGTCAGTATGTTGATCTCTTTGAAGAATTCCCTTAAGGAGTCGCGAGGATGCATCTCATAGATGGCACGAATCGCACGCTTTTTCAATATGAATATAGTCTCGACATCTGCAGCCGAACCCCACAACAAGAGTCCGTATGACATTAAACTATGAAAATATGCGAAGTAGACTAATCTCGCTGTAGCTACATCTGTAAGTTGTCTAATTTTATAAACCGCATAAGCTGCAGAGCTTAGCTTCCCCGACAGAACATTAATGTGAGTACCCCATAGTAACTTAGAGTCTATATTGATGCCGAGGAATAAGGTTGCATTATCAATTTTAAGTCTTTCACCATCGAAAATTATATTCGGTTCTACATTATGTCTAACATTGGGTAATGAAAATTTCAAACATTTTGTCTTTTTCGCGTTCAACAACAGATTGTTGGCTGCAAACCATTTGGAAATGATAGTCAAAGCGTTATTTACGTGTACAAGGGCAGTATCTTTCCTATCTACTTTAAAAATCAGAGACGTATCATCGGCGAATAGAACGATGTCTGCTAGGTCTTTAACCATGTAAAGCAAATCGTTGATGTATACTAAAAATAAGAATGGACCCAAGATCGACTTTCTGGTGCCTATCAATAAAGTATGATCCCACCAGGTTCAGGGCATTTCCATGGACTCCATAGACCTCCAACATGCGCAGCAGCGTGCGATGATCCGCACAGTTGAATGCTTTGGAGAGATCACAAAACACTCCAATAGCATCCAGAAATTTGGATGGATGAAATTTGGTATGGATATAGTTTGAGTCCCGGGGAAGGACAAAGGCTACTTTTTATCCCGGAAAAATACCCTTAGCCACGATAAACGAATTTAAGGCGGACGAAGTCGCGGGCAGACGCTAGTAAATTAATAGATTTAAAAACACACACCCATACAAAAAAAATATCCTATTCGCAAGAAATAAAAGGCTTTTTTTAATTAGTTTAGTATAGTACTCACAATATTCACATACGTATAAGAAAGCCCCCCCCCCCCCCCCCCCAGTAAGTACCGGAACATCGTACCATTAAGGTCATAATTCTCTCCTTTCTACAAAAGGCGTGACTCTCACAGTTTTTCTATCAATTCGCGAGCTTTTTATTCTGGAGAACGATAATGCACCTGCAGTAACTCAAGTTGCAGTCAGAGGCGGACGTTGAATCAATCGAGCCCTTGGTCTTAAGATGTTGAGCTGCAAATGGCTGGGCCACGAAACCAGCGGGCATACCTGACCGATCAATGTTAGAATTTATTAATGAAAAAAATATCTATAAATGTGCTAGTTACAGAACATTGCCCAAACTGGAAAACATTCTATGGAGAACATTTTTGCAACGTGAAATTAATTTAACTTCCATAAATTATCGTTTTCCCGAACATTTTCAGAAATTTCCGCGAACTCATAGTTTAATTGGAAACTATCTGGATTTTTCTTAAGCTGTTCGGGTTAATGTTCTTGCCGCCGAAACTAAACATGATTTTATTTATAAAAAAGACAATACCTTGTTTATTGGTTATATACCTTGGTTACATTAATACATTGTTAATAATAAACGTCATTTCTCCTTTTTTATTTTATTGAGTACCTGATTAAATCTAATTAAATAATCAACTTAAATAAGAAATTAAAAAGTCAATACACATTCACAAACTATGTTTTTTGTTTAATTGGCAGTATGCCATAGATAGTGAATAAAAGAAATAAAATACACTGTAACAAAAAATAAAAACAATATCTTTGTTGGCCATGGCCATCAATGTTGTATAAAATTCCTTTATTTTCCTGTGATTTGAAATTAGAACGAATCTTCAACAAGTGCTATATAAAGACGTACTTCGCGTTCTATTAGCAAAAAGATAAGAACGACATTTCCTTGAATGTTTGAGAAAAATAATTTACAATCAGGAATTTTGGATATAGTTAAAGTTTTTAGTAGGTATCTACTCCATCACTTAGTAGATTATACTCCCAGTTGAGCCGTTGAGCCCTCTTCGTGGCCCCACAAAGAGGTGTAACAACCAAGCTTAGCTGAATGCGGAATTCAGAGAGCTATTGCTACTGAACGTTTTCCACTGATTTCGACACATTAGTAACGCATTTGTCAATAGTAAATAATCAATCATTTGTTTTGTTTGAAATGAGTGCCTACGGGAAACCATAACATTTGTTGATGAGATTGATTACTTAAGTTTGATTATTTAAATTAATTTATTTGCCACTTGAAACGAACGCTAACGCTGGTTAGTTGATTTGGATTATGGATATATCGACATTGAAGATATTTAAAAAATATATTTGTAACGGACTACTTGAAGGTCATTAAATAGAAAAAATATATTTTTTATTGTATGTGTTGTTGAGGCTTCATCACGCCAAATCATCTACACGGATTTCGGTACACGGGTAGCTTATCGGTTAGCGTATCCTTAGATAGTTTTATATAGGATACTTTTTATACGACTACGCTGAAGAAAAAGAGGGGTAATGACTTTTTCTCCTCCGCGAACGAAGTTACGGGGACTTTCTAGTCATGAAATAAAAGTAAAGCATCACTCTTGTAAGTGTAGACACTAAGATGGTTGAGATGAGGCGTTGGACCAGTGGTTCAGAGATATTGCGTCAGAATTTTAGTATTTAATTATAATCACAATATGATTTATTCTAAATTTGTTATTTTTTTTTGTATTTATACTTTATTATTTATTTAATGTTATTTGCACAACACACAGCACTCTTGGCAGAAGTACTGCTTTAAGACATTCTCTAAAAGTCAATCATTTGGTGAAACAAAAACTTATATTTCTCATTCACTCTCTCACGTCTGAGCAAAAGATACATGAATACTTTTAGTGTATCTCATATTGTGTCTAAGGAGAAAAGATCCAGACAGACCAAACAAAGGACATGAGTCGCTGAGAGATATGGAGGAATGCAATGTTTCCGAAGACGATGCTGACGATAGGGCGAAGTGCAGGGAAAAAATAAGGAAGGCTGACTCCACCACCATATATGGAACTAATTGTGTCGAAGACAATGGCAAACGCTCTTAATGAATCCCCGCGGGTAATCTTCGGACAGCGCCATTACGAGACGCGATTGACTTCAGTTTCAAACTATTTCAACTTCAGGTTAATCTATTGGACTTAGCCCTTAGATTTGGCTCTGTTAACTTTGATTATGTCCGTTAAACGTAGACCATTATGAAGAGGGGGCTGGAGGAAACTCTTTTCGAACATTCGTTAAATAAGTGTCTTTAGCATCGTTATCCTTTAGAATACATTTCTCTTCCTAAAACAGCCATATTGTCACGTGATATCGTTTTTTTTCACATTCGAAGTCACCAGTAGTTATGTCTATCTATCTATCAGCCATGGACGCCCACTGCTGAACATAGGACTCCCCTATAGTTCGCCACAGCGTGCGATTTTGAGAGATTCAGATCGCATCCACCGACTCCCCGCAACCCTTACGAGGTCATCCATCCACCTAGTCGGGGGCCGACTTACGCTGCGCTTTCCAATGCGTGGTCGCCATTCCAGGATCTTACTGCCCCAATTTCCGGAAGTAGGGCTGGGATTAGTTATGTAGAAAGTAGAAATTGCAACATTACGATTGTTCAACTCAATCTACTCATTTTATTTTCTTCTTTTTTCGCGATTATTACTCATTTAAATAAAACAATTTAATGGATTATAGTAATGAGGTAGTCTGGGAGCTTTTCTTTGCAGCGTTTCTTTTCTCCAGTCTCAGTACGACTCATTTGTGAAATGCTTCGTGGTAAATTATTAAAATAAAATAATTGAGCCCTTCTGGCACATGTGAAACTGTCTTTACAGATTTGGCCCATCTGGCATGTATGTACCTACACCTTTATTTGTTTTCCCAAAGTGGGTAGTTTGCACAAATCGTAACTTTGACAGAGGAAAATATATCTTTTTTCAGTCAACCCCTGACCATGGAAAGCTGAAAAGCTTCCGAAACGTCGGGAATTCAAATGAGATAATATACGCGATTTAATCCGTTAAATTGTTTTTTTTTTTTAATCATTCTATTCATGTCTACAGTTGCAAGAGTGATTCGTCTGTTACAGCAACAAGACTTCGCCAACATAAGAATTCAATTATGGGTAAATATACCTAATAAGATGTCACTTTAAATGCCTTACTTAGCGGTATAATCTTGGGAAAAAAGGTTCTCGTGAGGTGACCGCATACAGAGTAACACAGCGTTGAAAGGTCCCTGTGGGCTTCTAGCAAAATGGCCCGATGATAGGCTTTTTTTTTTTAGGTTTAAAGATAATTTATTCTCATTAAGAATTTTACAATTCACTTATTATGAGAACTTAAAATTATACTTATAAGAAACAACGATCAGGTGAAAATCGCGGAAAACCATTGGTCGTTGTGGAGATCCTAGAGCGAGGCCTATGTTCAGCGATGGACGTCATTGGCATGATATGATCATAAGAATATGGCCACTTCCATCACTCAGTCACTGGACCAGCGAGCTGTCTTTTCAGACCCACATGACCGCCATCAGGTGATACTGAGATTTCAATAAAGAAGCTGGAAATGTATGGGAATTTTCCAGAAAATACGAGACAAGGGAGCCTGTAAACGCATCGGTCGTAAAGTAACGTATCGGAACACCTCAGGACCGGCTGTAATCGTGGTCCGGTCGGTATAGGAAAGCGATGAGACCGGACCGAGGTGGCCGTAACCGTCCGCCCGGAACGCGATATCGTCCGGATTATGGATGCCGAGGATGCACTGGGAGCAATGCCTGAAGCCTCTGTTATAAATGTAAAAGGAGAAATTCTATAACTTACTAGAAGATGACCGCAACTTCGTTCTTGGAGGAGAAAAACTCATAACCCCTCATTTTTTCTTGAGTGTAGTCAGGTAAAAGTAGTCTGTAACCATCTGTAAATACCCAGCTACCCGTGTACCAAAAATAGTTGAAATCCATTTAGCCGATTTGGCGTGATGTGATGATGCCACAACGACACATAGGCACAAACATACGAAAAATAATTCGATTCAGTGACCTGTGACAAACTAGGAGTTTTAAATGCCAAGTATAAACATTTTTCTCCTCCACGAACGAAGTTCTGGGCATCTGCTAGAATTTAATAATTTTATACAATTTCATATAATGTGAAGTGCTGTTCTGAAAGGGTTTATTTTATTTGATCCTGCTAGAGGAATCAGATAAATAGATAAGATAGAGGGATCAGAGTTATTTTACAAATTAAGTAACATTGTGTTATGCCGTTTAAATGTTCTTGATCGTATATTGTACTTAATGTACCAATGAAACTGTTAAACATCAATGTCGAAATCCTAGACAATTTTACTCCCTGTGTACCTCCCCATTCTTTCGCTACCTCATTTTATGAGGATTATACGATCTGCCTCCACCTTGTCAACGGTACACACCGGTCGCACAATGTTACTACCGCCAACCTCACTGCGCCCAACAAGACCTTTAACAGTACCCCTTAACGTTGTCATTCCTCTGAAGATATAGCAGATAAGACGGTTTTCCGAAGGTGGAGTGGACAAAATTGACTTACCCTAGATAAGGATGGTAATGGTCAGTGTTTTTTCTCGGAATTACGTTTGCGTAAATAGTTTCCTTTTTTACCTTATTTTGTCGTTCAATTTTATGTCGATCTCGTAACGGTACGAGAAAAAATGTTCTACGCAACCCTAACTTTTTAAGAAATAGACATATATTGTAAACTTCTTGTGGGCATTTCTGCACTTGTACGTCTTTCACTTGGAAGAAGAGCAACATACAGACGGAAGTTTTAATGTCTAGTTATTAAAAACTCAACCAAATCTATATAAATAAGCAGGCTTAGGAATGTATGGGACTTCCACAAAACGAGATAAGACGTCACCTGCTTAGGCTTTAATTATTATTTTTGCTATCATTTAGACTAGGACGAGCCGTCGAGCCATGCGTTGCTCACATGCGTGACGCATGACTGCATGATTCCCCCAACCCGGGCACCAACTGTCCGTGTAATCTATCGTAATAGTAATTGAATATAATATGAGCAAAATACAGACAGATTGTAGTTTGGACAAATATAGATATATGAGTAAGTTTTCAGCTATGAGTAAAAAAATACATTGACTGTTGTACAAACTGTCCAAATCGGTAAGCATAAGTTCAAATATTTTAATTCACAGCCCACAGATACAGATTCACAGCATTCAGTATATAATTTTACACCTAACCATAGCCATACCACTCTATTCTTTGAATAAACCTATTAGTTTACGTGCCGCATGCGACCGCTGTATTCACCGCCATTGCAGTAAATCAGCTAGTCGTCGAGCCGTGCGACGCTCACCTGCGTGACGCATAATGCCGCCAATCCGGGAGCCAAGTCACTGTAATCTGTAATCGAGATATCTATCTTGACGCATGATTCGGAAAGCCCGAGAGCCAAGTTGGTGTAACTAATCGAGATATATATAAAGAAAATTAATATAATATATGTGCACTAAAAGGTACTTAAACTTTAATTTCTGCCCCTTATTTTTAATCTTGATGAGCTTTCTTTAATGCTAAAATATTGGTCCGTACGACGCCCTTTACATACGTAAATCTAACCATTTATGTCAAAGATCCTCTGTAAGAGATAGCAATTTTGTAAGTTGTGTTGCACAGTAAAATATTTAGTTACTACTTATTCAGAAACGTACGAGGTACACGTTTTTTAAGCTCTTTGAGGTGCCAAAATTTTTAAATAGGCACCTTACGTGTAGAATGAGTTATATATCATAGTTTTAATATCGGAGATAAGACGACTTATGACAAATATTTTTATGAAGATCTTCAAATTTTTATATACACAAAATAATACAAGTATATGTATCATCTGTGAATTGCACTAAACAAAAACTATTCGGCCGCAGCGAGCGTCGGCGACCGCGGGCGCCATTACCGTATTTCAGCGAGCCATCGCCCTGCGTCACTCACCTGCGTGACGCATGCCTCTCGACACAGGGTTATTCGGAGCAACATGCGTTTTCGATGCCGTGTTTTATTTCACTTTCTGCTTGCTTTTTTAGGGTTCCGTAGCCAAAATGGCAAATACGGGACTCTTATAGTTTCGTCATGTCCGTTCGTTTTCTGAAATAATCGCTCCGAAAATAGCATGAATTGAATCCCCCCCTCTATTTACTATGCAGTATATCCAAAAAATATTAAATAAAATAAAATGTTTTTAACGTAATCGGAATAATCGGATATACCGTTTTTGAGTTATTGCCAAAAAACTGTGCTTCTCGTAAGTGCCGACGAGATACGCTCTTTTGCTAGTGAACTTTTTCATATAGTATTTTTATCATCTGTAGTGCTTTTTTTGTATGAACGGCTGTGGAACCCTACACTGAGCATTGTCCGACATGCTCTTGGCCGGTTTTTTCTTTCTGATTTCAGCTTGGTCGCGGTGAAGGAGCGAGGCACGGATATTTCCGCGAGCGATACGTGATCGCGACACATACTTATAGCTCTAAGAATTGCCAATGCGTTTGAAAGGTCATCGAATGGAGACCAAAATCCATACAACGTTGACCCCACAAGATAGACTGATGACATGATTGTCGTGCTAAAAGACCGTTAGATTCAAAACGCCGTTCATTGTAGAAGTTTTTGGGTTTTATGTTCAACAATAAATATATACGGGCCGAAATGATGATGATAAGCGTCTATTGAAGTTGTATATATTTTACTGTTAACCCCCAATGGAAAAGGAGGCTTGTCTAGGGCAACATAGCTACTAAGTGTATGATCAGATTTTTATTTTTTTTATTTGAGCTGCGAATTGCTCGTGAGCTTTCCTAACCTCCTCAATTGGTCCCTCAATTCTGAGTATCGTGACTCTGCCGACGTAGTCTAGCGAGTATTCCCTTCCATGAAGCTCGATCGGTTGCCTATTGAAGGGCTGCATTAACCGGCATGTCGAGGGACTCCAACACCTGGTTTACCCATCGTTTAGGGCTACGCCCTCTGGGTCTCTTCCCTTCATCTGTGCCTGTCCCCATCAGCTTTTCTAAATTATTGGCATCTCGGCGGGCCACATGGCCAAAATACTGAAGAATCCGGTGCAGACAGACAGATAAGAGGCGCTGTTTGTGTTCGAGGTCAAGCTCTTTCAGTGTGGACGCGTTAGTTCAAAAAGCAGTCGAAGGTTACCATCCGACGCCTCCGGTTTCTTAGCAACGATTCAAAATATTTAAAGAGGTTAGCTTGCTGATGCTGTGCGTGTCTAGAAGTATTTTTAAAATTTCACGGATAACTTGTTTAATTGGTTATATAAACAGTTCAGAATAGGGCTTTCAATGTAGTCGCGGTAACGTATAGCCGTGTAATGGACGGCTTGCCGCTCGCCTGACAATTGCGAGCAAACTATGCGCTGAATTAGTTGTTATAACTGATGGATGGGCCGTTATTTCGGCTATAAATTACCGAATGCAATGAACTCGAATTATATTTTTATCTTGCTCGCAATAACAGCCATCGTCATCATCATATCAGCTCAAAGACGTCCACTGCTAGATCTATCTGGGCCTCTTTGCCATGCAGACCTCTAGGTCTGCATGGCAAAGAGGCCCACTGCCGGATAAAGGTTTTGCAAAGAGGTTCACTGCCAGATAAAGTTCATGCAAAGACGTTCACTGCCGAACAAAGGTCTTGGCAAAGAGCTTCAATGCCAAACGAAGACCTTGGCAAAGAGGTTCACTGCCGAACAAAAGTCTTGGCAAAGAGGTTTACTGCCAGATAAAGGTCTTGCAAAGACGATCACTGCCGCACAAAGGTCTTGGCAAAGAGGTTCACTGCCGAACAAAGGTCTTGTCAAAGAGGTTCACTGCCAGATAAAGGTCTTGCAAAGACGTTCACTGCTAATCAAAGGTCTTGGCAAAGAGGTTCTCTGCCGAGCTAAGGTCTTGGCGAAGAGGTTCACTGCCGGATAAAGGCCTGGGCAAAGGGATCCACTGCCAGATAAAGGTCTTGCCTTTGTTCACTGCCGAACAAAGGTCTTGGCAAAGACGTTCACTGCCGAATAAAGGTCTTAGTAAAGAGGTTCACTGCCGAACAAATGTCTTGGCAAAGAGGTTCACTGCCGGATAAAGGTCTCGGCAAAGAGATCCACTGCCAGAAAAAGGTCTTGCAAAGACGTTCACTGACGAACAAAGGTCTTGGCAAAGACGTCCACTGCTATATAAAGGTCTTGGAAAAGAGGTACCCACTGCCGGATAAAAGTCTTGGCAAAAAGGTCCACTGCCGGACAGGTATTGCGTCGCCCTCATCCAACGATATCCTGTCATCCTGACCAGATCGTCCGTCCAACTTGTTGGAGGCCTTCCCAGCATAAATGTCGATGAAGCTTAAGGATAATTGCCAAGAAGATGTTTATACACTCTGGAGTGTTACGTATTGAAGAAGTGAGAAAAGAAGATAGGTACATACATGGTGAATGTAGGTACAGGTTAGTAAGGGATTCCCAGAAGAGATCTCATTTTATTTACTGTCTAGCGCCTATCAAACTATTTTATATATTCGTTATTTTCTGTACGAAAACTTCTGTTTGTTGCTAGAAATCTTAGTTTGTTAGAAATGGCTGGACATTGAGACACTAAATTTAAAGCTACTGACATAACTATAATAATAATAATAATAATAATAATAATATAATTTATTAAAAACATATTACAGCTGTAATGACTACGGGCTAAACATACTTATAATTAGATAACAATGTTACGCGCCTGAACTAGGATTATCCTGTGTTTCAGGCAAAAAAAAATTAAAAAAAAAAAAAACTATGACTTTGTGTGAACTTTTATAAATGCTGAACAGTATTTAAAAGCTAAAAGAATCATCAAACAAAATGAACAAAAACTTTTCGCATTGTCACGTAGCGTACAAAATGAAGCGTGTTTAAATACGGAATTCGTCGGGGCGGCACTAGGGCAGTAAATGGGTAGTTACGTCGGTGTGAACGGCAAACTGCCGCCAAGGTGGACAAACTCTGGGAGGAAGCGATAACGGCCAGGGCTGGGCGGTGCCGATACCAATAACTGATATTGGTATTGATACTGGACTTAATACTGACTGGTATCAAATTTTATGATAGGTTCACCAAATAGTTTCATAAATATTTATATCTGAGGCAATATAGTAAATTTTAATGTATTAAAACAAAAAAAAAACAAGTATAATAGTATAATTAAAATAGATAGTAAACAGCTTTTCAATACCATACTTCGTTTTTTTTTATTAAAAAAATAGTAACTATTAGTAACCTACTATTGAAACCAAAATAATGTAAATTACAATCCTCGCTATATAATTGTTTAATATTTGCTGTGACTTATTTTTCGAAAGTGTTTTTTCAATAAAAAGACACGTCAAGATTGTTTACTCTTTTTCTAATGCTAAAAAACGAAGTAAAATGTTCACATTCTCATACCTGCAATGACATCCGAAATAACCCGGCGTGCAGGCCACGCTGCAGTCATAAACTAACGTACGATATAGTTATTTATTATTTATTTATTTATTATTTATTAGGAGAACCAACAGCTACAAACATTACAATGGTGTTATATGTAGTTAACAGAGAGCCAATTATAGGTTCCCGCCGGTAGTGACAATTTATAGAAATTGTGGTGCTCTCATATTGCAAAACGTTATGAGATCATTACAGTACAGATCCGGGCTGCCGCCGAGCCAATGCATGAAAAATTGCGCATGTGAGTACAATTTATTGTAAAATCTAACCAAGACACTATTTCGCAGAAAAGCAAAGGAAGTATAATCAATTTTTATTCTTTGACCAAGTATTTAATACCGGTATCGGTACCGCATTCGCGCAGCTCTATCGATAAGAAGGGAAGCGTGGAAGTGAATTTCTTTCACCTGATAGCTTGGTTATTAGCCAATTCCAGCAGTTCGATGCCGGCCCGTGCCTAATAGCGGCGTAATAAAAGGGTCCTCTCTATTTTTTCTTCCTTTATTTCCTGGAGGTAAAAATTTTCTTATTCAATTTGCCGACTTCGTACCTGTTTTTATTCGACTTTTATTTCGATCACCGTCGATTGTCTTTAACGTGTTTATTTCTATTGGTTTTGGATTGTTTTTCGCTCTCTATTTCCTTTCGATTACGCTGTTCTAATTTGTGTTTAGTGCCTGTTTGGACTGAGTTTTTATATGTTCATAGAGAAGCGAAAGTTATTCAAGTTTTATGTTATGTTATTTTACAAAAATCAACAAAACAAGCATAGCATATTTTAATTCAGCGCTAGGTCATATAGCAAGGATGTAACATTGCACTATAAATAAAGATAATTGTAAACACTTGCTATTAAATATTGTATATTAAAGATTGAAAATAGAAAACGTATTTTTACAAACAAAACTTTGTGTGATCACTAGTATATAGAACGAGCATCGATAATTTTGTTATACCTGACATAAGATTTTGCCCCCTTGATTCTATGTCTGGTCCATCACTGGCAACACGCACTGTTCGAAGACCTTCAAGCACTGGGGTCTTAATCACTGACTATTGGTTATCACATTAACAGGGTGTTTTTACGTAGCAAAGATACTTCCATAATTTTCTCCAAAAAAGGTCAAAAGCCTTTAAATATTCTATACTTACTGGCGGTACTGACGGTATACTTATTCTTATTACCTTCATATTCAAAATGCTCTTCAGCGCTCATACCCTACTCACTACTCAAGCTAGATACTTCATCAACACTCGATAGCGCTCATCCACCTGCCCCAAAAACTTGAGACATTAAACGCCACTTACAAGGGTGAAATCACCCCTCAATCAAAGAAAACGTATTTTTGATTGTCCCTACGTTTTTTTACCGTTTGAGAGCTCTCTAATGACAGGAAAATTGAAACTTAACGCCGCGCGGCAAAAACTTCACGAGGGATCTAATGGGGGAAAAATATCGGTGTATTAATGACAGTTAAATTTTATTCAGACGTTTTAGAGTCTTTATCATCAGTGACTTTTATGCTTACTTACTGCTTCGCATGTGTGGATTTTTTAACTCCCGAAAGAGAACAATTTATATACTGAGTGGAAAGGTATGACGATCCTTTCCGCAAAAGGGAGATTGTTTAACACTTTCGCAACCAACATTTTCGTAGCGCTACGCACGTAGCCAATAACATGGGAAAAACCGTATGTAGCGAAAACTTCCTACGAGCAGAGCGCTCGTGACCGGGCTCGCGGTCGTGAATGTGTTAAACTAACCCCCCTTTGCGCAAAGGATCGTCGTGCCTTTCGACCCCGTATATCTAAAGGCGTTAAATTGGTGGCGCCACAGTAGGAAGTGCGTAAAATAAATGACCATAATAATGCCAAAAAAATCCACAACGATGTTAAAAAAATCATTTTGGACACGATTGATACAGCAGAAGGACGAAGGATTGAGTAGCATTTCGATAAAAATAATTTGTAATTAAATTATTAACTTCATACTATCTTTCATTTGTTTCTGATCTTTGTTTATAATTCATACTATCTTGCTACTCTAGCGACATTCTTTCACCATTCATCATTTCAGCCATAGGACGTCACTGTCACATAGATTGCCACTGTTGGACACAGGCCTTCTAAATAGCCAGAGAGTCCCCGCAACCCTAATGACCTGGTTAGTGTCTGACTTTTTCAGGTAATTTTTCCAGGATTGTTATAAAACAAAACAAACCTAACCTAACCTAACCTAACCTAACCTAACCTAACCTAACCTAACAGCATGACGCCTTAAAAGTTTTGAAAATTCTACAGTTTCAAAAAAAAATGCATTATGCTAAATGAAGAATTATGCCAAATGATGATTATGATAAAAAAGTTTATGTCAGATGAGGGTAACCGGACTAATGTGGTGTCAAGAATTGATATAAGGGTGTCCAACATTGGGACTTTAACCTTATCTTTGATGACAACTTTTGAACTGTACACATGCCTGCTTACGTTAACAACCATTACACTACATTCGCATTAGAATAGTCACCTGCGGGGTTACTACGATATTAGAAGTCATATATCACTCGCCGTGCAATAACAGGACATAACGCGTTCGAGTTGTTTTACAAATCTTTCGCCTGTTCTTTTCTAACACGTGTGTGGTGTGTGGTACAAGGCAAGAACTTTCACCTCTTGAATTGCTTGCATCACAGTCTGACAGGCCCAGACTACAAGGGGCATATTTCTATCTAGCAGCCGCGGACGTCCACTGCTGTACATAGGCCTCCCTATAGTTTGCCACAGGGTGCAATCCGGCGCCGACCACATCCACCGACTCCCTGCGACGTTTACGGGGTCATACGTCCACCTAGTCGGGGTCCATCCAACGCTGCGCTTTCCTATGCGCGGTCGCGACTCCAGATTTTTTTTCCGTGTCGGAAAAAGAAACACTAGCAAGCATTGTCAATCAACATTATCATTATCTCTGGTTCTATTTGCCTGCAGGCGCGTGTGGGTTTTCTCCTGGGCGAGTGACTATTCCATGTCTATTCTTAAATTCTTCTCTCCAGCCTATAAATTTAATAATGGTATCAGCAATATATCCGAACACCAACCTTAACAAGGCTAGAAGCCTATTATGGTCGCATTTCTCGCACTATAGATAAATTGTTGACAGCTGCTTTATCATTTATCTATCACGTGACAAAGACGATCACCATAGGCCAGCAGATTGTCGGTTTTGTGTGCCATTTAACTGTACCATATAACGTTAATCATATAAACTGATTCACTGGCTCGTCTGTGTAGAGACTCATGTTAGGAGTAGGACTCTGCTAACATTAGGATATTTATAAATCCGGCCATTTGTACGGTATATTTTGTACGGAACCCGCGGTGCGCGAGTCCAACTTGCCCTTGGCCAGTTTTTTACGCCCCCCCCGCCCCGATCTGATTACTGATAAGGACGCCTATCCAGACCTAATCAGTCATCAGGTTAAAAAAAAGCCGCTGTCCGCTAGTGGCTTGCGCTGGCGCACGTCCGGACGATAGATCACCGACACCTGTAATATTAACGCGCCCATCGCCGGCAGATGGCGCCGCGCGGAAACAAAAAGTATTTGTCAAAATAACTTGTCGAGCCTATACTTACCTTGTACCTTTCATGTGAAAGGTTTTGTTTTTAACCGGCTTCGAAATAGAAGATATCTTCAATTTGATACATTTTTAAATAGTTATGCGATCTTTGCTAATTTCAGGATCTAAACAAAGATGTATCAATTTTATGTTGATGACACGTTTGGCTTAGTTGGTTGCACAACCGCCTATAAAGCTGCCGGCCCCAGGTTCAAATCCACTTGCCCTGGCCGGTATTTGTGTGGTGAGCACGAATGTTTTTTCTTGGGTTTTGGATGTTTTCTATATATTGAAATAAAACAATTTAACGGATTATATCGCGTATATTATCTCATTTTAGTTCCCGACGTTTCGGAAGCTTTCCAGCTTTCCATGGTCACGGGAGGACTGAGAAAAGATGTATTTTCCTCTGTCAAAGTTACAATTTGTGCAAACTACCCATTTTTTGAAAAAACACAAATAAAGGTGTACATACATGCCAGATGGGCCTAAGCTGTAAAGACAGTTACACATATGCCAGAAGGGCTTAATTATTTTATTCTAATAATTTACCAAGCAGCATTTCACAAATGAGGCGTACTGGGGAGAAAAGTAACGCTGCAAAGAAAAACTCCCAGGCTACCTCATTACTAATTATAATATTTTAAAAAACAGAGACTATTAAACTACTTTAAACAGATAAGATATTTTACACCGTTCGGAAATTAAGGTTTTGCAGTCCTGTGTCTCGCTTGTTCCTTGATGA
The DNA here is from genome assembly GCA_905404275.2 of Hedya salicella. Classification (NCBI taxonomy): domain Eukaryota; kingdom Metazoa; phylum Arthropoda; class Insecta; order Lepidoptera; family Tortricidae; genus Hedya; species Hedya salicella. The sequence goes on along the minus strand of FR990102.1, from coordinate 26,386,615 downwards.
GATGTATTACAGGATCCCAAGCTGGTGGTAGTGACAATCCATCTTCTCTATTGAAATTAGGATGCTTTTTAATCTCAATAGCCTCGCGTAGCATCCTGGGAAAATATCTTTTTTCTTTGGCAAGGATAGAAGGTTTATCAAACTTAATTGAGTGGTTTGGTTTGTCAATGACATGTTCACAGACTGCAGATCTATTACACCGACGGTGCTTGACATCTGCTATGTGCTCCTTCACCCGGGTTGATACACTGCGTTTCGTTTGACCAATGTATGAAAGACCACACTCGCAGTCTAGCTTATAAATGCCTGCACTCTGCAAAGGGGTGCTACTCTTCACGGGTCTAAGGTATTGAGACACCTTCTTCAACGGCTTGAAATATGTTTTTATAGAAGCACGCTTCAAGATGTTTCCGATCTTGTCTGTGACCCCTTTCACATATAGTAATACGGCAGGTTTACGCTCGACTGTTCGTTTCTTCATACTGGGATTCTGCTTGGAACGTGGTATCTGGAGCTCGTTGGCTCGAAGCGCACGTTTGACATTCTGCAACTCAGCAGTCAGATGTTGATCGTCGCAGATACCCCTGGCTCTCTGAAACAAAGATTTACCCACTGTAGCAAGTTGACAGGGATGGTGGTGAGATTTGCCATTCAAATACCTATCTGTATGCGTAGGTTTCCTATATACAGTATGACCTATGTCATTGTTAGGACCTCTAATTACTAGCACATCTAAGAATGCAAGTGAATTTTGATTTTCCAACTCCATAGTGAATTTAATTTTACTATGCATGGAGTTCAGATGGTCTAAGAAAGCTGAAATACTAGATCTAGGTAAAATAGTAAAGGTATCATCTACGTATCTTTTAAAGATCCTCGGCTTGACAGGTGCTAATGAAAGCGCTCTCTCCTCGAAGTCTTCCATGAAAATATCGGCGACAACAGGAGACACCGGAGACCCCATTGCCACACCATCAACTTGCCCGTAGAATTCACCATTCCATAGCATATAGCCAGATGTAAGGCAGTGTTGTAATAACTCAGCATATTCTATTGCCATCTGTTGCTCACCCAATCTTCTTTTCACAATCTTGTTTTCTATATATTTAATTTTTATTATTTATCTATATATTATGTATAACGTCGCCTAGTACCCATAGTACAAGCTTTTGCATAGTTTTCCTGATATTTATTTGTAATCTCACAAGAGTTTGCCTAAATTGGGTACCGTCAACTGGGGTTACTTTAATCAACGGGGTAGCATTGATAATTGAGTTTACCGTAGTTAGAACTACTTAGTTGAAGTCGGTATACATTAACAATTGTTTAGTTTCTTTTAGTAGTTTGTCCTTGTGTTATCTTAGTCTTGTTTTTAAAGCAATAGAGAATGGGAATCTACTGATACTGGTCCTTGTTTATGGAAATACTGAAGACACTGATTCATAATTAGTAAAGCTATGGCGAAAATCAACCAATATTTTATACATTTACTAAATACATACCATAATGCTATAAGGCTGTGAAATGAAACCAGCACACAGACCAACTGAATCCTCTGGCTATTACTACCAAGGCAAAATTCTACCCAACTCAAAAAAGACTCAAGAGCGTAACCGTAGTAAACACCTATAGGACTTTGTGTTGGTGTATTGGCATTGCCACGTGGGTAATAAAGCAGTGCATTACCACCTCTGAGAGCATCAAAGCGTCTTTGTGCTCCGATGTAATCTCTACGCTGGTTAACTAGACGGCACCGTCACGGAAGTTGCTCTACCATGTAAACCTATCATATATCTTAGACTGATTAAAACCAGTAATTATACTAATACATTTTTTTTTGGTTGGTTCTTTTATAAGAATAAAACACATTAGCTACGGATTTTAAGAATTTAGACAGATGATGTGTCGGAAAATGATATAAACTAATATTCATACCGGAAAATGCTCAGTTAACACGCAATGTGCCTTTGTTACACGGAGGAAACCACAGGAAAAACTGACTGTTTGTGTGACCTAGGTAGGAACTTAGGTTTAATTAAATAGTTGGAATAATTCTTCATATCAGTCAAAAATAGTTAATGAATACCTTAAATACATTATTATTTATTATAGATAATGATTTTAGTCTTTGTAATGACTAATAAAAAAAACCACTGAACTAACATTTGTTCAATACTTAGTTTCCAAAAGGACCTAAGTTTTATAGAGTGAGTGGGACTGAAATCAGTCCGAGCATCGAAACACAACACTCTATTAAACTTAGGTCCTTTTGGAACACTTTAGTAAGGTGGTCACTTGAAATGTATTTAACTAATAATGAACTTCCAATCAAAACACAAAATCTGCAATAAATTCATCATCTTAAATTCGCTAACCAATTACATGTCTAAGCAGAGCATATCCCCAACGGTGTCCCGAGTACTATTTACCGCAATGGAACTCCTTTTTCGGTCCTTTGTGGCTCCCTTTGATTAACTTTGATCTCGAGGTAGCGCGATACCGCTAATGGATTGTGCACTACCTGTTTTTTATCCGGGCGCTTTGTCACCGGAGCCTTTGTGTTGGCTCGAGTTAATGTAACGAGAGGTTGAATTTATCTAAGTTTCGTTTGACCCTCTCACCTGATATGATTGAGTCTGTAGAAAAATGCAATGAACTCGACTGAAATCTGATGGACTTTCAATTTAATTTCTTTCTATTGAAGATGTGGTAAGAGACCTGATCGCCCTGAAACGCCCTACCAGTGTAAAGTGGTGCACACTAGAGTATATATTTAAGTCTAGATCTGGTATCTGAATGTGAATATGTGTTGTAATGATTTAAGTAAATCCAAAATTAGTGAACAAGGGTGTCGATATTGATTGTGATGACAGTGCATATGAGCAGAAGGGATAAATGAAAGAATATGAAGAAGAATAAAATTCGGCAGAAAAACGCAATTAAAACTGAACCCCTAATGAAGGCCAAAAAGCCACTAATATTGTAAAAGGTATACACCAGATTAAACGAAAATAGAAGTAGATCAATAATATGGTGTTGAACATCGAAAAAAACAATATAATGCACTTCCAGCTCCGCAAACGATCTGGTCTAAGTCTGAACGTCACCTGCAACGGCATGGCTGTGCCCCAAGTGAGCGAGGTACGGTGCCTCGGCTTCGTAATCGACTCTGCCGTACATGGACTCCACATATCGATGCCCTGTGTACAAAGTTATCAAGCGCATACTACGTACTTTCTAGAGTTGCGCCTAGCCTTTCAGTGGAAAACCTAAAAAAAGTTTATTACGGCTTTTTTCAGTCCTTATTGATGTATGGTGTTGTCCTCTGGGGAATGGCTGCAGAAAGAGATAAGCCTCTGAAGCTACAAAAGCGAGCAATACGCATACTTGTTGGAGCAGCACGCGACCACCCTGCCCAAGCCCCCTTCGTAGAAAACAAAATCCTCACGCTTCCTTGTGCCTCTATATATTGGAAGCAAGCAAATATGCCAGGCAAAACTTGCACATGCTCCCAACAAACGCGGACCACCATAACTCCAACACCAGGAAACGCCACCACCTGCACATATCTGCAATGAGACTAGCCAAGTCAAATAAATCTATCGGAGTCATGGGCCCTAAAATACATAATGCGATCCCTAATGAAATAAAAAACGCGGCTAGCGTAAACTCGTTCATCGCCAAACTCAAAAAGCTATTAGCTGGCATGCCTCTATACTGTGGATGAGTTCTTTGCTAAAAATGCATGACAATCTTTAAATACTAATACTACTGTTTATTGTATCAGCTTGTGTCAAATGTGTCCTCCTCCTCCTTGCGTCGGTTTCCTCATTGCTGAGGGTCGTGGTCATCTTCTCGGAACAGTCTCTCTCGGATGATGCGCCGCCATCTGTTTCTGTCAGTCGCCGTGTGTAAAGCATTGTGTACTGTGGTGCCAAGTGTTGTGCGAATCTGGTCTGTCCAGCGTGTCGGGCTCCTGCCTCTTGGTCGTTTGCCGTCAACTTTTCCGGTGATCATCAGTTTCTCGAGATTATCACTGTCTTTCCTGGCGATGTGACCAAAGTATTCTAGGACCCTGCGAAGACAAGTTGCGGATAGCCTAGTTCGGATCTTAAGTTGGGCTAGGATCGATACGTTGGTGCAGCGTGCTGTCCACGCAAATGTGTATATAAGGTTTATTATTTAATAATTATTGTATTACAATTGGAATTTAAATTATATGTTGACATGTAAACTATGTTTACCAATAAATAATTGAATTTAATTGAAATAGTATTAGATGCAAGTATAACTATGTACCCAAGTTGTCTGAAAGTATTTTTTTATCTAGTGCCTAAAAGGGTCAGTTATTTTCAAATGCTGGATACCAGATTGTGTAGGCAAAGAATAGGAGCAGACCTACAATTAGATATGAGGATTGAGATATTGAAAACGCTGCATTAAATCATATAACATTTATTGTCTATCGATAATTCCGTAGTCTAGCGGTGGTCAGTTCATACGGGGATGTGGGCGCCCTGGGGGTGGTAGCCGTTCTCGTCGGCGGTGTAGGTGACAGAGTACACGACACCGTCGGGGCCTGTGTAGGAGTAGGCTCCGCGGACGACGAAAGCCTCATTGTCGGTGCCGGCGTTCGTTAGCTTGCCCTCTCCCTGCGTCTTGATGCCGTTTGAGGTCTCGACACTGAAATTGAGATTGATGAATAAATTCACATCGCGTTTCTTTGTTGTCTTTAATTAATTTGCGACAAGCGAACGACCCTATTTTCAGAGCGGCAATGTAGCTCGCTAGGTCAGTTACAAATAGGATTACTTCACCTCCCATGCTATCTATATAAAGTATACAAAATGTGCGCTTGACCGCCCCAGATATGGATTGATCTTCATCGAGATCAGATTCTACCAAGAGACAGAGGAGACTGCAATGCATATCCTCTCCTTCTGTGGACCACTCATGAGGAAAAGAAGTATCTACCTAGGGCAACATGTCGTGCCCCCGAAAGAGATACAACACTTCACTGCCCAAAGAATCTGGAAATTCCCGGCCTCAACCGGCCTCAGTAGTGAACTCTAATAAAGGGCTCGAAGCGGCATACAGAAGGCCCACAAATCAACAATAATAATAATAGTAAGGTACCTATATGCTCACATGAAATTTATTTAGTTAACCCTTAATGTCGCAAAATGAAAAATTCTGATAATATAAAAAATACAAAAAAATGGTCAAAAATTATGTATATTCGGATATGCACTATGAAATAAAGGGCTAATAATGAACTTTCAATCAAAACAGAAAATCTGCAACAAACCTAATCCTAAAGTTGCTAACCAATGTAATAATAAAACAGAGCCAACCCCCCCCCCATACAACAGTGTCCCGAGTACTATTACCGCAATGGAATTCCTTTTTCGGTAAAAGCGATATCTGATCGCTCCTGGTTACGCCTAGCTGGCTAAGAGTGTTAGAGGTTAAGCTCTTTCTTGAATTGATGAGCCAAGTTTAGTAAGTAATGAATCCGCTTGTATAACAGTTATTTTATTGTAGCATATTTGGGTTTATGAGACTGATTTTCTATGATTTAGCGTGTCTTTTCTATAAATAATAACAATTTTAGGTATTTTTGCAGTTTCGCTTGTATCAAATCACGCTTGAAGCCTTACTGGTTCCTCTATCAAAGGGAATCCTAGCCCAGGACCCAAAGTCATGCATCATTTATGTTTTATTTTTGTTCATTAATGTTTTTCATTTTACTTACTCAGTATTGAAGGCGAACACATCAACGTCGTTGACGTTCTTGAGGGTCTCAGCGTTCTTCTCGTCCCCATTGTAAGCGGGGGGAGCGGCGAGCGCGACCGCGGCGATCAGGGCGAAGACGATGAACTGGAACAAACAGACATACAATAAGTATTTGTAATACACTTATTGAACGGATCGCATTCGGAATACGACGCCACGCTAGATATGCATAGTTGGCGTAGGCAATCAAACAGCTAGGCTCGACTGGGATCGGGCAGGCCAGGAAAAATAGGCTATCATAGCCATCGAGAGGGTGCCGCAAGATGGGCGACGCAGACGAAGCATGCCCAGTGTAGGTAGCGGAACGACTCGGAAGCATCTCAGCAACTGGTCGGAAGAGATATTAAATAGGGACCGATGGAAATCTATGGGAGATACCTTTCACTAGCAGTGAGACATGCATACAGGCTAGCAGAAAAACTTGTATCTTTAGCAGAGCCACAATTACAAGGAAACATAACTGCAAAAATGTTTGCTAGAATGTAACTTAATATATTTATTTACACGAATTATTAAACTAAACTATCCCGCACATAATTAGTTAAATTGAATTAATCTCATAATCTTAATTGGTTCGATACTTGGTCCAAAACACAGTTAATACAATAAGTCATTGATTTGAATTTAAACTTAAATCGCTGGTATCAAGGTTGATGTTAGAACAGGTTAGGTCATTAGTTTAGTCATCTTACGGCGACTTGACCTCTTGACCTTACGGATGCGCGCACGCATATTGACCAGTTTGGCGGCGTGACCAGTGACCTTACGAATTATTTATAACCGCGATCTATTTGACATTTCGCTACTAATTATAATATCGTGTAAAAATAGAGATTACTAATTTTATTAATGACTAGAAGTCATAATCCCTCTTTTTGTTCGTCTGCGTAGTCGGGTAAAAAGTATCCCATAACCATCTGTGGATACCCAGCTACCCGTGTACCAAAAAGAGTTTGAATCCATCCAGCCATTTCGTCATGATTTGGCTACAATTACACTCAGACAAACAATTTTTTTTTCATTCAGGGATCTTTAGCCTATTTAACCTAATATTTGTAGTAAAGTTAGGTTTAGTAAATGTTATCAATGTGTGTACAGACATCTCACTATTGCAATATTAAAATAGTATGTCTGTTGTACCCAAGTCAACATGTATTTGTCTAGGATAGGTACAATACTGTGCTGTTTGTTATTATTTAGTTTGGAGAGTAACATCCGGTGCTAAATTCAGGTACTGGGAGTATTTAATTTAAGTCCTCGAGATGATAACTATGAAAAAGAAGCCTTTTGTATCAGAGTTTGCAAATGCTATGTACAGTTTATAAAAATTTCGAAATTCGTGAATCGAAAAATAGATTTATTATTTATTTTGTCTTCGGTAGAATTTATTTCACCATTTTTTCCTATACTGTTAGCTATTCATCCAAAGATGGTAACAGAATACTTTTTACCCGACTACGCTTTATCAAAAAATAGAGTTATGCCTTTTGCTTCCTCTGCGAACAAAGTAGCAGCTACCTTCTAGTATTGATTTAAAAACCTAGCTATAATGTAGCACAATGGACAACCTGGACGAAATCAAGTACTTAACAGTCATCTATAACGATAAGCCCATAAAGATGTTGCCATTTATGTATAATCCTTTAATGCCTGAGGTCAAATGTGATGAACCTACATTGCCTCAGCTAATTGGTCAATATTTATGCTCAGTTAATACGACTATTGGCATAGCGAAGTGATCAGCTTTGGTTTTAGACAAATAATTGCGTAAAAGTATATGCTATTGAACAAATACGTAGCCACAGTGAAGTTACCCAATGAAATTAAATAGAGAAATCCATGGGCTAAATAAAACAAGAGTATTATTGTGACACTAGACTAGACTAGGCTAGAACTTCGTACGATAAAAGAGTCCCAAGTAGCACACAAGCTGTGTTAGGACTTATTCAGCTTTTATACCACGAGTTTGAGCGTTATACTGTATAAGCTCTGATACAGCTTGTGTGGTTACTTGGGGTGCCGACTCATGAAGATACGTTCTGTCAGCGCAGGAGAAAATATTCATAACCCTCTTTTTTATGGAGCATAGTTGAGTAAAAAGTATCCTATAACCATCTGTGGATGCCCAGCTATTTGTGTACTGAAAATAGTTGAAATCTGCTAAGCCGTTTTGGCATAAACTTTTTAGATATCCGTATCACTTTTTATTTTGAAATCATCAAATCAAAATATGCTTTATTCAAGTAGGCCTAGGTACAAGCACTTTCGAATTGTCAGTTACATTGAGAAAAGTCTTTGCTGGGAGACATACAATATGATCCAACATTTGTTGCAAGGATTAGGGAAAACCCAGAAAAACCCGGTATTTTAAAACCCTTCAATTCAAAAAAACCACTAACTAATCACTTTTAGTACAAACAACGCAACTACAAGGTTAAAGTTGCAAGCACTAATAATTTTTCGACAGCCCGTAATTTCATAAGCCGTTATAAGAAACTAGAGGTGCCCGCAACTTCATTCATGGCGGAGAAAAAAGTCAAAAACCAGTTTGTTGCTTCAGCGTAGTTGAGTAAAAAGTATCCTATAATAATATTCGGATGTCCAACTATTTTTATACCAAAAATGGTTGAAATGTGTCCAGCCGTCTTGATGAGATAGACACAAATACATTAATATGTAGAAAAAATCCAAAAAACGAAAATGTTTCTATTATGTAATCTTTCAGTTGCTAATTTCACTTATTCTTATGAAAATATCTTATATTTTTATAACAGTTGACCTATGAAGTAATCAAACATGTATTACTCACGGATTTCATTTTTGAGGTGGGTCGGGCCGGTGTCTGCTGAACACTGTGGTCGGTATTCAAAATTTGCATCTTATATACTTTGTACACGAGCGATTAGCATATTATTTGATTTTTAAATGTTACAGCCTCATCTAGCCAGGTTAGTTTTTTTATATACATATTAATTTGTCAAATGTTTGGTGAGGGTTTTGGAATAATATTGGCTGAACTATTAGGTCAAGCTTAATTTAAGCCACCTATTTATGTACTTTTACGCAAAATTGAAATTTCTTTTTTTGTATTAACACTAACCAGCCATTTATTTATACAGACAGTTCTTTTAATTTGTAGTAACAAATAATTCTTAGGAATATTCCCATACACCTTATATTTTAATTTATTTATTTTTCATAATTAATTATTGTACTGTAGGTTGCAAATCACATTAATAGTACAACCAAGAGTTTCAACCTCTACGCTAGTATACGAGATAGATAGGCAGGTATTTTAAAAGTAGATGATGTATTTAAATTAAGAATATCGACTGTCTCATTTTAATGCTTCTTAATAAGGCACATACAAATGTTGTATGTGTATTGTAAGTCTCCCAGCAAAGACTTCTCTCAATGTAACTGACAATTCGAAAGTGCTTGTACCTAGGCCTACTTGAATAAAGCATATTTTGATTTGATTTTAATGTTGTATTACACGTCACCTATGTGCCTACCCGTCTAGATACTAAGTTAACACGTCACCTGCTCCTTCTGTACCTTCCTTAAATAACACAGATCTCATGAAGGACTTGACTGATTATTATTTAAGTGCCTTAGAGCAGAGTTTCTCAAACTTTTTGACTCAAGGGCACACACTGCACTTAATATAAATTGCTGCGGAACAAGACTTTGGTTTCACGGCTGATCATGAGGTAATAGGTACATTAGTTAAGTAGTTAGTTTTCAGGGCGTGCCTAGATAACGCATGAAGAACGCACTTGGTGTTGATTATGTTCATGAGTGGCTATGATAGTGACCAATTACCGTCAGTTTGTAAAATATGAATATAGTAAAAAGAAATTGGTTTGTTTTATTTCGAACTTTTAAATAAATCCCAGTGAGGCGGTCTCATTTGTAACTTATTATAAAACGACTCGGTCCGTGGGCTCTCCCGCTTTATTTCCGCGGTCCGGATCAAAAGTGCTCGCGGGCCGCGAAACGCGACCATCATAGGCCCGCTGGAGATGATAAACCGTGTCAATACCGAACTAATTTTTCATGCATTCCTGCAGGGGTGAGGTAAATACGAACGTCACACTACGGAAAATATTCCTATGTCTACAAACGTGTTCCTATTTCTAAAAAACACCTAGAGACAAAAAGACACCCACACACTGACAATGTATTGCTTAAACCGACTCGCGATTTCGCCGGTACTTTGTCAAAGGGGAATACGAGTATATCCGTATGGCATCTCCTTTTCTGTCATGTAGAAAAATAGAATTTTATAATAGTAGAAGGTGCCCGCAACTTCTTTCGCGGAGGAGAAAAAGTCATAACCCTCTTTTTTCTACAGCGTAGTCGGGTAAAAAGTATCCTATAACCATCTGGAAATACCCAGCTACCCGTGTACCAAAAAATATTCAAATCAATTGAGCCGTTTTGGCGTGATGAAGCCACAACGACACATACAAACATACCAAAATTCCGAAAAACAAAAAATATAATATATTTTTTAATATCTTCAATGTACAGAGATTTCATCTTTACAACTTTACAATATTACCTATAGATAGATTAATTACATTGTATTAATAACTAGAAGGCGCCCGCAACATCTCTTTTTTTTCTTCAGCGTAGTCGGGTAAAAAGTATCCTATAACCATCTATCGATACCCAGCTACCCGTGTACCAAAAATAGTTGAGATCTGTGTAACCGATTTGGCGTGATGAAGCCCCAACAACACATACTTACAAAAAATAAAAATAAAATATATTTTTGGATTCAGTGATCTTCAAATAGTCGGCTACAATATATATATTTTTAAATATCTTCAAAGTACCGACATTTCATTTTCACAACTTTATAAAGTAGCACTAGATGAGCCCGCGGCTCCGCCCTTTTTTATCCTCCGCTGACGTTATCATCTTTTGTTGTACCTGCCCAAAGTCTACAATAAAATATTTGACTTTGACTTCAATATTATTAACTATTGACATAATAAATAAATCATGAAAAACAAACATTTAACAACCCAGAAACGAATACCAAAGCATAAGGAAAAGACGACCTGTTTAGACTCTGACAGGTTTAAAGGATCCTGTTCCAAATTCTTGCATTTATTAATCTATTTTGTCTTTTTATTTCATTATATCACCTTTCAACGACTCTTCTGACATGTCAAAAATAAAAATAACGATCTTGGACCTCGGTTTTAATAATAATATGTCTTTACGTCAGACCTAGTCCATACATGTGTGTTAATAAATGTAGCAACTTAAGAGCGTATGTTAGTACTTACGATACCTAGTAATGAAAAAATATCTATACGATTATAAAGTTGTAAAAATGAAATGTCTGTACATTGAAGATATTTTCAAAAAAATGATTGTTATGGACTATTTGAAAGTCACTCAAACGAAAAATATTTTTTTTGGATTTTATGTATGTTTCTATGTATCGTTGTGGCTTCATCATGCAAAATCGGCTAAACGGATTTCAACTATTTTTGGTACACGGGTAGCAGGGTATCTCCAGATGGTTATAGCACCGAGGATTCTGTACAAAGTTTTTTTTCATGAGCGCTTGCAACGCCAGGGGCATTACGTGCGTTTTGCCGACCCCTTAAGAACCTATTCACTCCCCTCTTGAAGAACCCCATACTGTAACCTCCAGTGAAAAACGGGGGCGCGAGGTCATTCCATATTCGGAGTGTGCCCGGTAGAAAATTCCTTTGGCACGGTGCACGACCATTTTGGTTCCAAGGTGTCTGGATGAATACCCTGCCGATAGCGAGCGGTGGGGTAGTAGAAGGTGGCTGTAGGCATCATGTCGAACAATTCCTCGAAACACCGCCCTACATACAACGGATACAAGCGGTAGAACACGTATAAGGAGGCGAAGTCTCCCCTTAGACTTAAAAGTTCAATACCGTTTGTGAGCATGGGATCGTCAATAATTCGTACATTGCAGCACGTCTTTGAACCGAGTCAAGAGAGCCAAGCTGATCTCCAGGTGCTCCAGCCCAGAGGTGACAGCAGTACTCTATATAGGGTTGGTCCTGCGATTTGTACAGCAGCAGTCTTTGCCCAGAAGTGAATTATACACTGAAAACGACCGCATTTATGAAAATCCACTATTTACAGAGCCCTGCTCCTAAGCAAAATGTACGTGTGTGTAATGTGGGGTCTGTACTGTACTGACATAGACAGAGAGACATACAATTTAAGATAAGGTCAGGTGGGATAAGGGAAACATAATTTATTTCGTGGGGACAGAAAAACCATGCAATTGGCCCAACTCTATTTCCATTGACACATATGTCAGTTTTCAGTGTCACATTTACCAGGTTTCTCTCCCTGGTGTTTCCCTTACCCCACCTGAGCTTATTTCTCGTTGGTCGTGCTATAAGAGAAAGCTTTATTTAAACTTTCATGTTTTTAGGACAACTGGAAGTACGTTATAGGTTTTCAGTTTACTTCAATATGATGGATACACCTTTTTAACGGACTGTATCTTTTGATTGCGTTGACCTTGAAATTTGTTTTTTTTCACATCTTTAAGGGACTGCTTTTCTTCATCTCGGTATACTATTATAAAGTTGTAAAAATGAAATGTCTGTACATTGAAGACATTTTCGAAAAAATAAATATTAAAAAACTATTTGGAGGTCACTGAATCGAAAAATATTTTATTTTTATTTTTGTATGTTCGTATGTGTCGTTGTGGCTTCATCGCGCAAAATCGGCTAAACGGGTTTCGACTCGCACTTGACCGGTTTTTTCTTTCTGTCTAATATAATTATAGCCAGTGTCTTACTGACACGGCTCGTCACCTGACCGGCCTTGGCATTCGTCGGACATCAGTAACCGGTTGCTAAGTTACGCTGCGCAGGAGTATTCTGATAACAGCACTTTTACTTTCAACTGCACTTGCGCATGCTAGTGGGTGTGAGCAGTGTTGACACTATGGTTATCAGTGATGACAAGGAAAAAGACAATATAAAAATGTTTTCTTTAATTTTCGCAGGTTTATTTTTTTTCTCAACTCATACTTTTGTCCAAAACCAGATACTTTTCCATTTTTTTTAAGTTGTTGTTCGAAACTCAAGTCAGGTTTAGTTGATAAAAGATCTGATGCAGAGAAAAGCATTGTACATTTTCACTGAGAATTCAGATATCCACACTATTCATACTAAAAATAAAAACAAAATTGCTATTAGAAAGTTCGTAGTTCGTAGTATTCGTAGGCCAATACATTAATTTTATAATAAGTTACCCTGATGATGACGTTTTAAAATTACCTTTTTCAAGTAAAACCTTTTTTATGTATATACTGTTATATTTATTTTTACTTTTCTTGGCGCCAAGAGACCCTTATCATCTCTGTAAGTACAGGTTAAGTTATATATATTATACATTTATACATTTCTAAAATACACAAAATCGTCTCCGAATACGTCCGTCAGCTCAACGCTGCCGGGTGGGGTCAATCTGTTGTATAACACCACAGGGATCTAATATTACAGAGAAGACACTTTACTAATTTTACCTTTGATCTCGAGAGAATCTAAGAATAATTCATGATTTATTGCTTTATATTCACGTTATACTTTAAGGTGTTACATTTAGGTTGGTTCCAAAACCTGAACTCTGACAGGGCAGTGCAATTTAGCAAGTTCAAGGCAGAACAGGTTTTGTAAGTAATTTGTATTGCTAAATGCATCAGATTAATACTCGTGTGTCAATTTTGAAATTTTATTTAAGGTGACATTTTAATTGAAATAGCAAGGTTGAAAACGAGGAATTTCCGAATGAGCTCAAAACCGATTCGTATTCGAGTGTTATTTATTGTTTTCGTTATAAATCATGTTTGCATTGTTAATACAATGCAAACATGATTTGATGACTTACATCTCGAATGAGCGCAAAGATACACTGTTTCTTGAAGCATTTTATGTTATGAATTCTTAACTGAATGTTTCATAACAGAAAATGCTTCAAGAAACCGAGGCGATTCCATAACATAATACTTTAGTAAGCTTCCGATCAGAGTTTATATATAACTACAAAATCTCATTCATTCCCGCATTAGGTAGGTACCCAATAATCCTGATGTGTTTGTTTAATCCTGATGTGTTTGTTTAAGACAGAGAAAAAGATGAAACGTTCTATTAATTTGCACAATGGCGAAACAAATGTAATCTATGGCTCTTTGGTCACATGGCAGCAATGCTTCCTAGCATTTCATATTGTGAGATCCCTATCGAATGACACGTGGCAATGTGGCAACTGTTCGACACACTTTGTCCGCGCCGTAAAATGGCAAAAGCTAGTGCTTGAAACTGTGTCTTCTGGAAAAGTATATATAAGTAGTGAAAAAAAATACTTTTTTATTGGTAGGAAAGTAATTTAAAAATATATGTATATTTTTAACTGAAGTGGTAATGGGCATGGACAGGGCACATAGTTCGAAGAACCGATGGCCGTTGGAGCAGAAAGGTGCTCGAGTGGAGACCCGCAAGGTAGTCGGACGACCTTGTTAGGATTGTGAGGACTCGCTGGGTGCGAGTCGCCCCATCAGTGGACGTCCTATGGCTGAAATGATGATGATGATGAAACCATTTAAAGAAGCGCGTCTACGTGCAGGGTTCTGTTTGAATAATAAAAAATCAAGTTGCGTTGCAAATCTATTTTCACGTTACTAGTTCGGAAAAGCTCATTCCTTTATAGCGTCAAATTTGCGTGTAAAAGTCCATAGTATCCGCTAGCCTGGAAAAGAAATTTGAAGTTCGATTTTATAATTCTTGGTATTTTTAATTGTTTGATATATTATCAGTGTGTTTTGTAGCTAGTATAATTAGTTTTGAAGTAAAAAAAATCTGGTTTGGTGTGTTTTCAATTTCGTTCTTACATCTCACATTCTCCTCGCTGTAATAAGGTGAAAAGTTGTGTGTATTGCACGGCTGCAGACAAATGATTGATTTGGCTTTTCGTCCCTTCCGCGAAATATCAACTTTGTAGCCTTGTATAACAAATAACTATTTTATTGAATGTTTTTATTGCGAGTAGTGAATGTAAGTGGAAAAGAAGCCCATTTTTGGTTTAAATTCTGTCAGTAAATACACGTGTAGAGCATTTCATTTACACCACAATATATCGATACCTTAATCAAACGGCGTATCCGCCATCGATTTTTGTGGCGGTTACGCCGTTTGGATCGAAAGGCATCAATATAGTCCCATACGTAAATTTTATGTTTCCGTGCCTCAATAATTTCCAGGAAATTGCGAGATATTCCGGCGAAATTAAAAAAAAATAAGCGAATAGTCCGTTGAAAAGTATCTTTTATTTTTCGCTGTTTCATAAGAGGGTTTTCCAATAAGATGTATACGGAACCTCAAAACTCTATAAGCACCAGCTTCTAATAATGTTACTCTATAATAAACTAATCTAATAATTTATAAACAAGTTTACACATCCTTTATTTTCAGTTGTCACTTCCAATTTATGGTCTCGATTTAATATGGATGCTCCCATCAGCATAACCGGTTTCGGCGCCAGCACAGGTCTCCTCGCCAAATGTCACTGCGTTACGTAACGGTGGGCTGGGTGCAGTTCGTGGGTGCATCAAGGAACGATTATGTTAATATGAAATATTTTTGAATACAAATACCGTTTAAGAAGAGTTCAATTGGTTATATCGCGCATTTTATTGTTTTATTTCGATGAGTCAAATGAGTGATAATCGCGAAACCAATAAAAACATTATAATAAGGGAGCTCCCAGGTCAACCCATATTCAAATAGAAACATAAATATAACAGATTTTAACATATATAATATATATATACATATATAATATATATACCTGACTTAACGTACTGCAACATGCCCAGCTCGTGAACATAAAAAGCTAAAGTTTTTGGATAAATCTTCCCTGCTACGCTAAAATGCTACGTTTTGGGGGTTCCGTACCTCAAAGGAAAAAACGGAACCCATCCAGTCCGTCCCGGTCCGTATGTCACAGAAGTTTTACTCAAAAAAATATTTTATACAACACGTTAAAAATATCTCTAAAACATGAGACATTAACATTAATCTTACTACTAAATAAATCTCTTATCTATGTAAAATAGGAAATCTTCTATATAGCTATTCTTTTGCATTCACTCAGAGCACAAAATAATAATTTTATATAAAAAAGCATTTTATTTCTTACGAAGGACAAGTTAATGGCTAAGACTTTCTTATTTAAATTTAGTCTTTATCCTGGGCTATTTGTATCCATTCTTTGCCTGCTATTTTTGTGATGTCATCCACCTACTTATTGGCCATCAGAGCACAAATAAAAGTCTATATCTATCGCAATGAGGTTCAGAGTGCGCAGCGCACGCGTCAGATATTAATGTTGGAGTGTAGATGTCTTGTATAAGCCGCTACTTAGTTGGGAATTTAAATAATAAAAATAAATATTTCTAGGGGAAGGCTCTCCATAGATGTTACAGCAGCTGAAAAAAAAGGTTTTCAGAATAATTATATCAACGTGATGGATGACGAGACTGATAGATGGACGCTGAAAAAACTGGATGGAGATAGCAAAAACTAGGAAATTATTATTTTAATCTTATTTTTTTTGTATACTCAGACATTTAGAATTTTATTCTAGACACATTATAGATTTTTTTTTCTTTTTTACTGACAATCCTTTTGGGATTAATCTTATTAATTATTTTAATTTTTAAAATGATGATTTTATCAATAATATTGTACTTAAGTTATATGATCTGATTGGGTTTTTCTGGGTTTTTTGGGCAAATGTTGGATTATATTGTATGTCTCCCAGACAACACTTTTCTCAATGTAACTAACATTTCGAAAGTGCTTGTACCTAGGCCTACTCGAATAAAGAATATTTTGATTGATTGAAAAAATGGAAACAGTTGGAGGAGGCCTATACCCGGAGTGGGGCCATGTTTTGATTGGATATACAAATCATACTTATATTTATGTTATGTTTGTTTTTATAAGTTGTACATGAGGAATATTGTTATTATTATATCAACAGGTGGCATATATTTCGACAGTTCTTCTAAAAACACTTAAAGGTTCCGAAAATATTTTTTTGATTAAGTGCATATTTCCGGAGTTAAGCGCTCCGAAAGTTGCGTAAATTGTATTCCCTTCCCCCCTTTATCTTTTAAACCGTAACCCTACAAATTCTGAAAAAAAAATACAAATGTAACTCTAATAAATACTTTTAACGAAAAATAATTTCAACATGATCGGATGTACTATGTTTACGTTATTGCCGAAATAGTCCGACATGCTCTTGGCCATTTTTTTTAAGTTCCCGTGAAAAAATCTGGTTAAACAAAATTTTAACACTAAAGTTACATGTTAACAGGATCGATATCTTCCAGAATATAATATTATTTATTTATTTATTTAAACTTTATTGCACAATACAAGACAGTACAAATGGCGGACTTTATGCCATAAAGGCATTCTCTACCATTCAACCTTTAGGCTAAACAGAGAAATTATTGGTGCGGGATATCGGTATCAGACTTGTACAAAATAATAATTACAAGGGCGAGACACTCAAGTTACATAGTATATAAACTATACATAATACTTAATATATATAAACATGATACATACTAAACTACTATGAAGACTCTTAAACTTGAAGATTTTCCAAGAGATGTTTGCGCAACTTACACTAGAAGGAGAATTTACTCTGAGCTTGTCGGATACTGAGGGGAAGGGCATTCCAGAGACTAATTGCCTGTACGGTGAAGGAGTTGGACATGGTACCAGAGCGATGAGGAGGAATGGAGAGTTTGAGTGTACGGGAGGAACGGAGCTCACAGCCCGGGCGGGCCGTGACAAACTGAAAATTAGAACGTAGGTAATCGAGTGCAGCTGGATCATACAATATAGTGAAAAGCGTACATAGGATTTTAAGAGTTCTGCGCTCTTTAATAGGAAGCCAATTAAGCTGTCGTCGGTAAGCAGATACATGGTCGTATTTACGGAGTCCAAAAATAAATCTGATGCAGTTGTTTAGGAGGCGGTCTAGCCTGTCCAGCAAGGCCTGCGTAACGTTCGTATAGCTCACATCACCATAATCAATAACAGGTAGCACGAGAGTTTGAATGAGAAGTGCCTTTGTACTTACCGGCAGGGAATGCTTCAGTCAGTCAATATCGTACTAGAAGGTTATTGATAAATTCAGTCGACGTGAGACGACACTCTTCTCGGATCGGGGCCGGGCTGTCAACATCTCCTGCATATCCTGACGATGACTCGTAGAGAGGCGAAATACGTATCAAGGATACTAATACATATAAACTGTTTGGTGGTGGTTTGTTGTATTTGCAAGTGTATGTTTTTGTGGAAACAGCATGAAAATATGCGCATGTGCGCACAACTTACTGTAGAAGAGCAAAGGAAGGAAGAGCAAGGAGCAGTAGTTACGTTACTGTAGAATCGAGTTCATAAATATGTGAGCATTCGCAAGAGTTCAAAAATAAATGTACATATAAGAGTACTTATACATCCTCACCCTACTCCAAGTGGCCACGGATGGCATTCCCGTTAGTGGCTTTGCGCTTCCCCCACTCTAAATCCGATCACTCATAGGGAGGCCTAGTGAGACCTAACAGTTACCTAGAAGATTTGATCCACACAAACAATACATAGCAGCTTATTAGTATAAGCTGCTATGTATTGTTTTAATAAAAAAAGCAAAATAATATTTAAAGTTTAGTACTTATAGTTAAGTACTAAACAAGCACTTTCGAATTGTCAGTTACAATGAGAGAAGTCTTTGCTGGGAAACATACAATAATGTTCCAACATTTGTTGCAAGGATTAGGGAAACCCAGAAAAACCTAATCAGATCATTTAACTTAAGTATAATACTTACTTATTATTGATAAAATCATCGTTTTAAAAATAAAAATAATTAATAAGATAAATCCCAAAAGAAAAAAAATCTAGAATGTGTCTAGAATAAAATTCTAAATGTCAGAGTATATAAAACAATTAATATGCGTGTACCAATTAACTATTACAATATTGTCTTAATTATACTTAAAACATTTACAATTATGTTATAACTAATTTATAATTAATACACGCAGAGGATATGTACAAATTCTCCATATCAATGTTAATATAAAATATAAACTATTTTTTTTCAGAGATGTATAAGGTCTCTAGGCGTCACGACATGCGATAAAATTAAATATAATAATTTGACTGAATTCTACTGAGATGTTTAAGGTCTCTTAGGGGTCAAAGTGAATAATACATTAAAAATGATTATTATTAAATCTAAATTTCTTAGAGATGTATATGGTCTCTAGGCGTCATAACATGCAAAAAGATAAAATTAGTTCATTAAAATCCTCAGAAATGTTTAAGGATATACCTCTATAAATAAAACAAAACTCTTAGAGATGTATTCAGTCTCTAAATCAAATAAAAAATGAATAACTTCAATCGAGTACAGGATGAAGTCTCTCACTTCATCAGTTCATTAAATACAGGTAGGCAGATACTAGGTATACAATTAATTTTGATCGAAGTAACCAGTAAATTACTAGTCTTATCATTGACTACCCGCGTGATTTTATTTCGCCCAATATTCAACATAAACAAAATTGATGACAACACATGTTTTACAAGGTCAATTTTATAAAAAATAAACTGACAGAAATATCCGATTAGATCTATTAGGTTATACAATATTGCAGCCGTTACACACATTCTTTAAAGAAATCCATCTTCGTTAAAAATCGATGTTGACCTTTACAGAAGTAACCCAATGACATTCACCTTGTTACGTAAGCTGCGCGCGCATCTTCTCGCGCTGCTCAGTTGAAAAATGCCTTAAGTGCGTATAAGTCACTTACAGAAACTGCATTTTGGTTGTGAGTGGCGGATTGAAAGTTCAGCTCATTTCCCACAGCAGATATGGTTATGATATGCAACGGTTGGAAGGTGCATGGCTAACGAAACTGACGTGCGAAGCGATTGACAATGATTGTCAGGTTGACACATCTAAACAAGTTGTATAAGTCTTGCTGGCAGGTTGGCGAAAATTCGCCAATCCCATTAAGAGGAGTAATTAAATATGTCAACTTAGTTATATCGCTCGCATCTTATCTATGCTATTATAAAGTTGTAAAAATTAAATGTTTGCATGTGTCGTTGTGGCTTCATCACGCTAAATCGACTAAACGGATTTCAACTATGTTTGGTACAAGGGTAGCTGCGTATCTCCAGATGGTTATAGGATACTTTTGACTCAACTATGCTGAAGAAAAGAAAAAGAGGGACTTTTTCCACTCCACGAGCGAAGTTGCGGGCGCCTTCTAGTATTGTATAAGGCTGTCACGGGGGCCGGAATTAAGGTGCACGAGACCAGGGACAGGATATTTATTGATGTATTGGATAAAGGAAAAGAAAGGCACGTTTCCGTGTAGTATTAAAAATGAAGACGTGTTGTCAGCGACGGATCAACAGTATGGTTTTAGATTCAAATTAAAGTTTATAATATAATGTATGCAAATAATAGTCACTCAGTGCGCTAGAATCAGGAATAAAGGACTTATGCTTAAGCTTGAGGATTTTAAAACATTGTTCATGAGTCTCTGATCAGGTCCAAAGTTCAGAATTGAATGAATTGAGTATGTTCGAGTGTGGAATTTTAAATAATTTTGAATTTGCTGTCAGGAGAGTAATTTTAAAAAGCTGCGCATAGCCAGACAGTTTGTAAGCAACGAGTCGTAAAGCGCTTCGTTACAAGGCGTGCTGGCAGGTTGGCGAAATTTCCCCATTCACATTAAGAGGGGTAACTAAATATGTCAACCTAGTTATATCGCTCGCACCTTCTAGTACAGTCAACTTCATAACTATATGAGCATTCCCAAGGCAAAAATACATATACATAGAAGGGTGTAATTTTTAAATGTGACCAAGCGACTATTCTGTAACTATTACAGATATCTTTTTTTTAAACTGATATCGAAAGTACGTCACTTAATCAGTAAAACGACATCAATAACATGATTAAGGTAAAATGTGTACTAGACCACTTAAAATAAGCCGGGCTTGCACCAAAATTTTAACCTAGAGTTAAGACTTAACTTAGAGTTAATCTGACAGTTCTGGTATGAATCGGACAGGACTTAAAATCTAACTCGGAGTTAAATTCCTTAACTCTGGACTGCGCAAGTGGCCCTAAGGAAACTAAAACCTTTCTATGAATCTCATGCTAAACGTATGGGAGTATTTAATGTTAAAATTCTGGATAGTTATCGTTTCATTTTTAAATAATATTCGCCTCATTTTACTTATTAGGTAACGGTATTTCGATATCAGTTAAAAGTTGTTTGATGTCTGTAATAGTTACGGAATAATCGCCTGGTCACTCTTACCGATTACACCCTGTATATCTGAAGTGGCGTGGACGGGGTTTTTAGCCAAGGTAGGCAGTCTTTCTGTGCCTATATGGCGCCATGGACGTTCAGGTATTCAGGGTAGGCAGTTTCTCTGTGCCTATATGGTGCCATGGACGTTCAGGTATCTAGGGTAGGCAGTTTCTCTGTGCCTGTATGGAACCATGTTCGTTTAGAGTAGGCAGTGCCTTTGTGCCTGTATATAGTGTATATCTGTATAGTTTTAATAGTGAAAAATGTATAAATGTTTCACCTGTCATATTCATCTAAGCAAGCCTCTCAATAATCTAATTCTAAAAAAATCCGTCGTAAAACCCATCCATAAAAAAGGCACAAAAACAGACCCCAGTAATTACAGGCCTATAGCGCTACTACCCACATCATCAAAGATTTTTGAACTAGCAATGTGCAAACGCTTGAACTCCTTTTGCGAAAAATATCTAATATTTCATGAAAGTCAGAACGGCGTCCGACAGAACCGATCCACTGTATTGGCTACTTACAAATACATGCAAGAAGTGGTTAACATCATTAATGACAAAAAATATGCAATTGGCATCCTCTTAGATATGTCAAAAGCATACGATAGAGTACAATATAAAATATTGCTTGATAAGCTACATGAAGTAGGCGTTAGAGGCACAGCGCATAAGTGGTTTACTTCATACCTAGAAAACCGTAAAAAATGTGTCGAAATTCAACACCTAGACTACAAAACAGGCTACATACATTTTGTAAAATCGGATATACAACAGGTCACACATTCAATACCTCAAGGAAGTTGCATCGGTTGTATTTTATTCTTGATTTATATCAATAATCTGCCACAAAGTATAGAAGAGTCCTGTGTACTTTTTGCAGACGATATTTCGGTCCTAACGCCATGCAGGAATCACTTAGACTTGTATTGTGATATAAAGAATATACTCACAAAACTGTCGGATTGGCTAACTGACCACAATTTAGAAATTAATTATATGAAAACGAAAATTATGCAATTTAGACCCCATCAAAAAAAACCATTGGACATTAACATCACTTTCAACGGAATAGCATTGGAATGTGTACACATTTACCCTCCTCGGATTAGATTTCGATAAACATATAAACTGGAAATCACATATAAAAAAAAATAAAAAACAAACTTTCTCAATTTGTGTACGCATTAAGAGAATTGAAGAGAGCAACAAGTTTTCAATGCGCTTTAACTGCTTATTACGCATACGCTTTTTCATGGTTAACAAACGGAATAATACTTTGGGGCAATAGCACTGACATAGACGATTTATTTATTTTACAAAAAAAATGCATACGGATTTTAGTTAATATTAAAAACAGAGATAGCTGCAGATCATATTTTGTCAAACACAAAATGTTGACAGTAACCTCAATATATATCTTAGAAATGTGCAAGTTTGTAAGAAAGTATCCACAGTTGTTTACTAAACTAGCAGAGCAAAATCGGCGATATGAAACCAGATTCAAATATAACCTGGCACCACTCACCAGCTCCAAACTTAAACTCCATCAAGCAAGTCCAAACATGATGGCAGTCAAAATATATAATAAAATTAATAATGACCTTAAAATGATTATAAATGACAAGCAGTTCAATAAACAATTAAAGACTTTCTTAATAGATAAATGTTATTATAGCCTTAAGGACTTTTTTAATGACCAATTGTAATATTCATAGTGTATTATTAGTATATTATTATTTAATTATTGTTATTGTCTTATATTGTACATCTTAAATTATTTTTATTTCTAAAATTATTACTATTGTCTTATATTGCTCAATTACCCAATTATCATTCATATGCAATTTAATTATTTAATCAATTTAAATTCAATATTAGACTTAAGACTTTGAATTGCTGTGCCCTACCAGGGCCTATGAGAAACCTATTAACTACTGTAACAGCCAAATGTAAACCATGGATGCAATAAATAAATAAATAAATAAATAAATAATAATATGTAAGCAACTGAAAACTAATAAATAGCTGTAGCTACTAAGATTTTTCAAAAAATTTCAAGCAAATAATATCTGTATAAACATACAAACGAATTTAAAAAAAAATACAATTGCCGAAAAGAATACCGTACTGTTAAATGATACATTTGTCTCTTCCAGTTCAAATTCCAGCTTATATACTAAACTTTCGATATTCATGTTATTTTTTTTTTATTTTGAACAAATATAACCGAACAGAAATATGATTTGATAAAGTATTCTTTGACTGTTTGGTCCAAAAGTTTGGTGGCTTCAGCAAGTCAAAACGGCAGAATGGTTTTCCACCACTTTTGGTACACGGATAGTTCGTCATCCACATATGGTTACAGAATACTTTTTATATGACAACGCTGAAGAAAAAAGGGTTATATTTTTTTTCCTTAAGCCTTAAGCTTGATAACTCTTGCTAAGCATCTTATTTAGGGGCATTAGAAAGCAGGTTTATTTAGCTTATCTAATGGTCGCAGTGAAGATAAATAACTAAGCTGTAACAAACGAAAAGAAGAAATTTAAAAATATTCAATACGTGATATTAATCATGACCAGTAGCCTATTTTAAAAACAAATTGATGAATATTAACATGTAAACACATGTTTATAAACTAAGCATAACTAAACATAGTAATATAACGATTTTGTTTGTCTACAATAGTTAAATGTCAGAGTCTAATTCCAAGGATAAAATTATAAATGATAATGTGGCATCTGCTCATCTTCTGAAGGTTAACGATGTATTACCATATTTATGTCAATTTTGTGATGTTAGCCTGATTTTGGAAACCGGTATCCTGTTTTGGCTTTTATTGGTCATCAACTTTAAAGTTTACATCATCGCTTTTATCGTTTTCCTTTTAAATGGGACCATTGTCAAATGTGAATTGACCTTTGAGATAATTGGAATTCTTTGTATTATTCATGATGAGTTAATTGACATGTGTTGTAAGTGAAAATGTATGATGTTGGCAAACTCATTAATATTTATGTATACTGATACTAATTAGTGAGACTTTTCATTCGATTGTAAATTAAGATAGAAAAGAGAAACCAAAACGACCAATTGAGTTATTTTTTCTTTAGTTGCGGTCAATGTTTCGCACTTTAAAAACTAAACTTGTAATTTATTGAATTTTCTGCACGTTGTCAAAAATACTTCTTGATAGTTTGTGTTTTTGTATGGCACCTTTGCGTAGAATACGTCAGAAGAATAAAAAAAAAAACATGTTCAACAGCTTAAAGAAAATTTGATGTCGTATCCTACTAAGATTCTACTCTTTAGTTAGAGTACATTCACTTCACAGACAAAACCGAAGCTCTTAAATCAATGATCTCAAATTAAGAAATCTTCAAGAGCTTTGCACTTGTCGACCACAGAGTCAATAAAACAACGAAGTAAAATTAAAACAAATGAACTAAAAATTTATTAACAACCGGGCTCTTATCACAGCATCGCTTGGACAGATGGGATGGGGGATTGACTAGTTTAGGGGGCTTGGGGGAGGTGGGCGCCCTGGGGCTGGAAGCCGTTCTCGTCGGCGATGTAGGTGACGGTGTAGACGACGCCATCAGGGCCGGTGTAGGAGTAGGAGCCACGGACGGAGATGGCCTCGTTCTCGCTGCCAGCGTTCTGCAGCTGACCTTCCTCCTGTTGGGCGATGCCGTTGGAGGTCTCGTAGCTGTTGGACAAGTTACAAATTAGATATCGAATCTACTTGATGATAACATTGATAACTAAAGGAACTTATGATCATGAATCGAAACAACCGAGCATGGAAACAATAATTTTTCGTAAGATCTCAGAACATTTTTTTGAAAATTTGTTAAATGAATCTCGATAATTCATCAATGAATATGTTTAACGTGTTACCATGTTCTCGTTAGGCTCAATGAGTGTTTTATGTTAGCTTGAAAGCAATCTATGGGATAAATGCTTCAAAATCTATAATCCTTTTGGCATATATGGTCTTTATGGTTGACATCCACCCTGTTTGTCATTTTTATTGGTTTGCATTAAGGTTGGTGCCAAAGAATGGGGTAATGTCGAGCACTGGTACATTACCAGCTTTTTTAATTTTCCCTCTAAATTTGTAATATTACAAGGGAGTTGTTTTTGGTAAAAAATACGTACGCGAATTTGAAGCCATCAACTCCAATGTTTTCTGAGTCGTAACGCAGGACCTGAGCATCCCTGTCGGCTCCTTGGGGGGCAGCGACGGCCACCGCGACGATGAGGGCGAATACGGTGAACTGGAAACGAGGCAGATAACAACAATTAATAGTCAGAACAAATGTGCGTAATTAATTCGTTATCGAAGAAGTAATAGAGTACATGGGATTCATAAACTTTATAATTGCAAGGGTACAAAATGAACTTTGCAGTACCAAAATGCCTAATTTGAAATTGATACAGAAGAATGGTATAATTAGACTAATAAAAGATGACCAACTAGTGAATTAATTAGTAACGCTTAAGGGTGTCAAGCAGATTAAGATAAGATTTTTAAAGTGAGATAGAATGAGCACTAACTTAATGTGTTCTTAAGGGCTTGTTAGAGCAAGCTTAAACAACCCCTTAAGCTGCAGTACACAACAAAAATATAATCTTAATGCAGATATATAATTGTACTTAAGTAAGGTATCAATTGCTAAATTACAAGTCTTGTAAGTACTGAATATTATTGATATTTAAGAATCAGAAACAATAATTATTAAATAATTATAAGGGTGATTGAATTGCAAAAAATTGATACGGGATAATGACCGCTAGCCCCGATCACAAAAGCTATGACGACCTGTCAATAGCCAATCACTTGACACGATAATCGAAGTTCACTAACCGATTTCATTTTTGCGGATTGAAGTTTTTGAGTTGTACTGTTGACTCGAGAAGTGCTGGTGAGCGACTGATGCCATCTCTCTGCTGGACGCGGTATTTATATGCGTCGACGCATGGCAAGGACGCGGGTTGACATTTGAACTTAGATCTTCGACGATCTTCTTTAAAGGTTTTCTGTGACATGTCCGGTTGTGTGGACTGCGGCTGTGGAAAATACCTTTGGTTTGATTTATTTCTTTACTTTTGTCGCAGTTTATAATATATTATAATTAAACATAATTAATACAGGTTGCAGATTAAGCAGGGCAATTTTCGCGAGTACCACCACTTCAGTTGTCAATCTAGAGATAATAGAAGATATTAATATGTAATTTATTTATTTATTAAATATGTAATACATATCACTTACAGGCTATTTAATCCAACAAGCGATACATAAAACACAATAATAAAGAACTAGATGCAAATTGACATGTTTACAAGGCACACTTTAATTTAACGAACATGACACACTTAATTTGTATCGGAATCGGGATAATATTGTAATAAACATGCAACTATTGTGAATATAGTCAGATCTCGATACGGTCTAGTCAAAATAAAATGCACTAGTCAAGAGTTAAAAGAGAGAATGTCGCTTTTTTCCTGTTATATGTATCAGAATTTCATATTTTGCTTAAATAAAACAGTCAATAAATATTAGTTAAACAAACTTTTTTCATAACGTCAGGAATTGAAGTGAGATAAAATACGAGATACAATCTGTCTAAATTATATTATATAAATAATGAAATGATAATGTTAAAGAGTAAATTTCATTTTCATAACAAAAATACAAAATACATGTTTAGAACAAAGAAAAATACATTTTTAATAATAAAATTACTACAAAGTTATATGATTAAATAACAGGGCAAGCAACACTCAATAAATCAATAGGCAAGTGAATAAAAGGCATCGATATAAAATTATTATGAATGTATAAAAACGATAATGAAGTCAAAAGTTAATAGAAAAAATGTTTAGTCTATAATTAAATGGCCATCTTGACATATTTAAATTAAGTACATTGCCATAACATAAAAATACCATAAAAAGGTATATCTAATCAAATTATGTCACTTATCTTTATCATTAGAAACCCCATTATTCCCATTACAGGTTCCTTGCAATAATAGTAGTATGTCCTTCTTGCACGCGATAATGGGCCAACGGATTGACGTTAGTTTTTGCATAAAGATAGAATAGAGGCTTAAGCGTGACATACGCTACTTTTAATTCCTTGAAAAATACATATTTCCCTAGGGGTAGACGGAAACAAAATAGAGAAATTAAATGAAATTTAGGAAAATGTATGTTGCATAAGACGTGGTTGGTTTAGCTATAGTTATTACATGTGATCAAGGACCATTAAAATAAGAGGACTGACACTTGCCATACTTAGCATCGTGTTCCGATCGCAAGGAGATATTCTGGCAAAAACTAGATGGCGCCATAAAAATTAACATTGGACTATGTTGTAATTGAATAAAGAAACATAGTATAGTAACAATGGGTTCGCAAATAGCTAATAATACATAAATCGTAACCTTTAATAACTGTTACGCTTACAAAGTTGAATAATTGTAAAAAATATTTTTTATACATCGATGGCGTTGTACATATCGGGGAACGGCTTTTTGTATGGAGATGGTCAGTCCTCTTGTTTTAATGGTCCTTGCATGTGATTAATGTACAGCATGTCTCGCTAACAACATAGCATAATTTTAAAATTATTTACACACTAGATACTGATGAAACTATTTTAACGGCCAGTTTAGCTCAGCGGGAGTAACGTTGCCTGCGAAGTTGCAGTTGTAGAAGTGTGTTCAAATCCCGGTAAGGGCAAATTTTGTGGGATGAGCATTGATATGTGTTCCTAAGTCTGGAATATTTTCTATGTATAAAAGTTAATATATTTATTAATCAAATGAAATCATATCAAATGTAACGTCATTTAGTACCCATAACAGAAGCCTTATTGAGCTTACCATAGAACTAGTTCGATTTGTGTAAGTATTAGGGCAAGTGCTTGTGTGATGAGCACGAATGTTTTTATCTGGGTCTTGGATGTTTTCTATGTATTTAAATATTATAAATACTGATATGTTATTTTTAATTATTGTTATTGTTTTTTGTATACTGACATTTGGAATTTTATTCTAGAAACATTCTAAATAAATACCAATTTTTTGGGTTTTAATAATTAATAATTATTATAATAATTATAGGTACACATGTCATGATTGCTTTCATTTTAATTAATCCCACGAGTCTTTATCATTCATGTAGTGTTGTGTGATATAATAAGCTTTGGAATATGTATGCCAAGCATAACGAACAGGATGGGGATCAGATACTGAAATAACTATCACAAAGGTACTATAGAACCTAGGCGACCTAGCTTTGCTTGATGACTGAAACCTTTCTATATAAATCTGGGAGTAAGACACGTTACTCGTAGAACTGTTTTCGTGTTTTCGATACGCTAATTACACACTGAGCCCGTTAAAATTTAATTAATATGATTGTATTATTTGAGGGATTCGCATCGCATTTGGAATCTTTACATTGCTGATGCCCTGGTCCTTAGACTGCACTTGCCATAACATGGCCAGCGTACCTCATACCATATTAACGACCTCCACGGAAAAAGCTACTTGTTTGTGAACAATATTGAAAGAATTCACGAGGTCAAGGTGCCCATAACCATATACGATTTATCGAGAAATGATCTGCATTGGAACGTTGCGTCACACACCCATCTCCCACTAACGTGACTTTGATTGGGTTTTATGATTCACTATAAAAAGTTACAGTTGACTAAAAGATGCTTTACAACCGTGGATGTAGATTTTAACCTACATAGAAATTCGTATGTCTATTCTACGCATCTTCAGTAATTTCATCACTTTTATAAAGATATCATGCATAAAAACAATAAATAACAACATGGAAAAAAATCGGTAGATTCTCAGTATTTTCTATGGGGAATTTCCCAAAACTTAAACTTTCATTAAATTCTTGTGAGTGTCCAGAAATTATCGAGAAGTACCCATTTTTTTTTCTGAAACTTGTACGGTCGGCCAAGAAATTGGTCTACCACTTTTCGACTCTATTTTTGTTTTAAGGTTCAAAAGTGGTAGACCATTTTTTGGCCGACCGTACATATGGTTTTTTGATGTGGTGGAAGATCCGAATAATACGGATCAGATTCCGGATTATTTGTAAATACAATGGCATTTTGTCTTCGTTTCCATTCCACGATTACCACACAGAAATAAAACATCACGGACACGAAATATTACATTTTAATGTTTGATTAAATATCTCAATTAAATAAATCAATGATTTGCTAGAAATCGCAGCTATATTCATGAAACGAAGGCGATTTATCAGCTTCGCCTTAAACATTAAAATGTAATATCACGGACACGAAATACTACATTTTAATGTTTAATTAAATACCTTAATTAAATACATCAATGATTCGCTAAATCGCAGCTACATTCATGAACCGAAGGCGATTTATCAGCTTCGCCTTAAATATTAAAATGTAATATCACGGACACGAAATACTACAGTTTAATGTTTAATTAAATACCTTAATTAAATACATCAATGATTCGCTAGATCGCAGCTACATTCATGAACCGAAGGCGATTTATCAGCTTCGCCTTAAACATTAAAATGTAATATCACGGACACGAAATACTACATTTTAATGTTTAATTAAATACCTCAATTAAATACATCAATGATTCGCTAGATCGCAGCTACATTCATGAACCGAAGGCGATTTATGAGCTTCGCCTTAAACATTAAAATGTAATATCACGGACACGAAATACTACATTTTAATGTTTAATTAAATACCTTAATTAAATTCATCAATGATTCGCTAGATTGCAGCTACATTCATGAACCGAAGGCGAAGCTGATAAAGATTAAGGCTTAAGAATCTGAGTGCGGAAATAAAGCTCTTATACCGAATTGAATTGTTATGTATATTTCTTTGAGAAGAAATATACATAATAATATGTGAGAGTCCTTCATGTGCGTTGTTCTGTTTCACTTTTATGGACGCCTGCAGATTTTCATGCAATTTCAAATAATTATTTAAAAGTCCAGTACCGTCACCAAATAACTCAAAGCATCACAAATATGCGTACACACATGTCGCAATTATGAGGCGCAATATTGAAACTCAAATAATAACCCTTATAGAAATCTTTTTACAGCCATACAAATTATAATTTGTCGAATAATACGACACGAATACCTTTTTAATAATATTAAGCCGAAAATAAGGAAAGTAAACCTTGACACGACTTGCAAAAATCCTCTTGTACTCGTAGCTGCAGAGAAATGTGACCTCCCCGCCATATATGTTTGTATGGCAGAGGGGTCTCTTTACACTGCAGCTGACTGTACAAAAGTTGAGGGCCCGGTGTCGCAAGGGTACGGGCTGCGCCCACGCCGCAAGTGGTTGCGGGCTGACGGGAAAATGAATCATGACGTGACACTCTTAAGTTGCAGGTTAAAAAATTGCATTGCGAAAACTATCGCGCACTTATCGGCTATTTCATCGGAATCATATTTGGTATGGTGATTTTTGGTATTGATATGGTGAGCAGGTATCTTCGGCTTCATCTTACCAACAGGTGACTTTGAAGTGAAATACGCAAGCATCTAATCCAACGTAAACAAAAAACATATATACAGATACAAGTGCGATAAGTAGATTATTCCCAAAGAGTAGCGGTGATGTAAAAGACGAGCAAAGCGAGATAATTGGGGAATTACCTATTCGCGCGTGTATCGTACAGCGTTTTACAATGCATATACTCAGAAAATGACTCTTTTTATGGGGACATAGGCATGTAAAGTGCTACTTTCCGCATACGTGCGGTAAAGTAATTTTTCTATGAATATAATAAAGGCACGTAATGTGCTATAGTACCGAAAGAGAACAAAAAACAAACAAATAAATATCGATTTAAGCTTACACAATTTTTCGACTTTATGCAACAACATCCGATTACACCCCGTATACTTGGGATCTATTGCGACCTGCATATGTACACTGTGTGATAAATTAACAATCTTGTTACAAATGACAAGCGTTTCAATTTTATTTTGTGACAGATTTGTATGTAATGACTTGTTAGAAGATTTTAATCGTCCATCTTGGATGGGCGACATGAATCGGTGCGGATCAACTCATTATTTTTTAGTACAAAACCGTACCTAGT
The DNA here is from genome assembly GCA_905404275.2 of Hedya salicella. Lineage (NCBI taxonomy): Eukaryota > Metazoa > Arthropoda > Insecta > Lepidoptera > Tortricidae > Hedya > Hedya salicella. The sequence continues at coordinate 26,355,203 of FR990102.1, read as the reverse complement.
TTTTAAAACTTTGACGCTGGCAAAAAATGTCTTAATGGACAGAAGCTACTAAATATAAAAACAGAACAGAACGGACTTGTTAGAAATTAATAAACTATTACCATCATTTATTTTTTCATTATCTAATTTAAGTCTAATTTTTCCGTGGTGTGTTACAAAACGATCTCTCAATAATAGAAATATTAGTGATAGAACTACTTCATTCTCATAAAACTCACCCAGATACAAAAACGTTAAAATTACATTTTTAGACTTTCCCAAAAAACGCTCCGCATTAAAGCCTAAGGAGGAGATTGAGAACTTTGTCCTGTCCTGTAGCTATGTTTAAACTTTCGTTTATCAAAAAGGTAATAAGAGTTACCATACATTTCATCGATTATTCAATGGTATTATTAGTTTTTAATATTTTCATACTTTAAAAATTGACTTTCTCCCCCTACTTTAAAGGCTCATAAAACAATGTACGTACGCGCAAAGTATTGAAGTCAATTTTTTTTTTAGGATTTCTATCATAGAAACTGTCCTTTCTCATCATTTTTTTTAGTACAGTCAACATCCCAATTATTGGGACGATTACCTTTACTGATGTGCTTATGTTCGTGAATGTATTTAAGTCGCTATCAGATCGAAATCTTAGAGGTTAAGTGATCAAGGGCTTTATGCTTGTGACCTTTACTCCGAATCTATAATGCTCCGCATAACGCCACATATCACAGGCAAGAATCAAGAGCGTGTTTTATAAACACGACAGGTATAGCCTGACAAGTTGTTTTATGGCCCTCGCCATATTCCGGATTTTCAGTGGTACTAATTTATTTTAAATGAAGGCAAGTTGAAAAAAATATGGAGGAATCGCAACATATACAAAGCCACAAAAATCCGGCTAGTTCGGGCACTTGTATTCCCCATTTTTCTGTACGCCGCAGAAACGTGGACCCTGCGTGAAGTTGAGAAGAAGATAGAAGCCTTAGAAATGTGGTGCTGGAGGAGAATGCTCGGAGTATCGTAGACAGAATTCCGTACCAACGAGTCTATACTTCGAGAACTCGGCATCAAGCAGCGTTTGTCTTCTTTGGTATAGTGCCTTCTTTGGCCGCGTATGCCGCCGGGGGAGGTGGGAGGTGGCTATTGAGTTACTTGTGGTTCAGGGAAAGGTTGAGAGTACCACGTATCGAGGAAGATCGCCTATGAGATGGACAGATAAAATAAAAGCTGCAGTAAATGGCTCGTCATCACTACACGAATGCACGAGGAAGGCTGTCATCAGAGAATAATAGCGGCGTGTTATAAAGCTTGCCAGCAACACCTGAAATGATGACCACGACCACTCTGCCGAGAGTGAAACCGACGAAGAAATATTTATTTTAAACTAGAAAGTGCACGTAGCTTCGTTCGCGGAGGAAAAAAGTCATAACCCCTTTTTTTATGAGCGTTCATTTTGAGATACCCAGCTACCCGTGTACCAAAAATAGTTGAAATCCGTTTAGCTGATTTGGCGTGATGAAGCCACAACTACACATACTAACATACAAAAAATCAAAAAACAATATATTCGATTTAATTACCTCCAAGTAGTCCGCTACAACATATTTTTTGAAAGCCTTAAATTACAGACATTTTATTTTTACCAATTAATAGTAAAGATATTATATCATCTGTCTTAAAAACAAAGTATCTAGAATATGATACCATTTTTAAAATTTACTACCTATCCCGCGGTGTCGCACAAAACATTTAGTTTTAATGCAGTGCTTTAATTTTTAACTTTATTTTATTTTTATTATTTGGTTTATACGGAAGATTGAGCCGTCTGTTTGATAGTCTGAATGAAACCACCACATAAAGTACATTGAACGGACTATATTTCGGTTTTTAATTAACCGACTTCCAAAAAAGGAGGTTATATGTTCGATAGTTGTATTTTTTTTTTATGAATATATACCGATACTCCGATTACTCCGCCAATTGTAGACCGATTAAAAAATTGTTTTTTTTTTGGAAAGGATATACTTCCAAAGTGGTCCCATTGCCACCAAGTTGGGATCTAATAATGGGATCCCAGGGAAATCGAGGGCAATCCTTAAATTTTATAGGCACTTATAATGCTTTTCATATATTTTCTTAAGCTATTTAAGTAATTGCATATGGTATTCATCATCTCATTATGCTGAGCTGATGACGGAAGGTACAACTCCTTAATAGTTAAGAGTTAGAGGATAATTCTTTAAAAAATCATCTATTATAGGTAGATATGTTAAAACTGTTAGTCATATTCTTTTTAGTGTGTCTCTGAAGTAGTCTCCTTATCACCAAGTCAGGATTAGATGATGGGATACCAGGGAAATTGAGAGAAACTCTCAAATATTATAGGCACTAACAATGTTTTGTATATATTTTTCTAAAGTTATCAATTGTTTTCCTCTGGTTGTCATCATTTCATGCAATTAGGATAATGCAAGGTGCAATGAGCTAACCAACTTTTACATTTCTTACTTCCAAAGACTCGAGATGCGTGCAAAGTGCCACCTCAATCTTCCCATTCTGGGCTCTAAAAAATACTTTATATCACTACTAAAATCCATCAATAAACAAAATTAAATAAAAAAGAACTGACTTCAAAATAAACTAAAAAGCCATAAATATTTTTTTATGTACGGTACGGATCACATTTGAATCACCTTTTGAAGTCGGTGCCAAACATGAAGTAAATAAAGTTCTTTATTCAACAAAAATACAAATTACTATGACTAAATATATATAGATAATAACTAAAGGCTCGCCGCCGCGGTTCTTAATAGTAATAAATGAATGGTTTGGCACCGACTTCAAAAGGTGATTCAAATGTGATCCGTACCGTACATAAAAGATTATTTATGGCTTTTTAGTTTATTTTGAAGTCGGTTGTTTTTTATTTAAAAAAAATTGTTTTGTTAAGTTAAATACATGTGTCTTGCTTAGCTCGATTGTGGGAAGCGACTGACACTTTCATTCGTGACTATTGTGTGCTCTGTCTTGCACACCGACAAGAAACTGACTGGTCACCGTCCAATCGGTCAGTCCGAGTACCGCTAGGAAGATATGGTGGGGGCGGATCAGCTTCAGCTTGAAGTTAACAATTGGCAGAAAGCTCCACAGGATCGGAATAGGTGGCGAGCTTTCGTTCCGGAAGCCAATACCCTGTTTTGCTCACCGTGCCAAAATATTTAGTTGTTTTTATAGCGGCCATTCTATAAAATTGTCAAGTGACTACCTCTTATGGTTGAAGTTACAGCCCTGCGATAGACAGACAGCGGAGGCTAGGCTAATTGCGTTCCGTTGGCGCTCTTTGGCTTTGGAACCCTAAAAACCAAGACCCTTTTGTAAACTGACGATGTACACACAACAAATACCAATTACAGTAATTACTGTTGTGGAAAATAATGAGTACCTACATGTCCCGCATTTACATGGGAATTCCGGCTCATTATCACAAAGCCTCGTACTCTTGCGCAAACGCATTCCTGACATTGCGCACAGTGTAACGCCGGTGACTGACTTACGACCTATCGATATAAAGAACTGAATATATTACTTTAAGCTTGGTGCACTATAATTCTCATAAATATACAGTCAATAGATAAATATCCACACAAAGTTCCAAAATATGTATACATAAACCTTACGGTGGATACGGGCTGCTCAGGATTGCATCCTGTGGCGAACTATAGGTGAGGCCTATGTTCAGCAGTGGATGTCTGTGGCTGATTGATAGACAGATAGAAACCTTACTGTCATAATAATAAGACCTTTTTGTTGTGTTTACATATTAGTGCCCTTAATTGTAAATATTAAAGCGAAATTATTATTTTTATTGTTCGAGCGAGATTCAAACCCACGTCTCTAACGGCTTTCCAGGCCAACATGGCGGGCCTACCAATTGGACCATCAATACCCCTAGTTTATGAATAGAGTATTTCAAAGCAGACATTACTGCTTTAATAAACATTTCATAAAATTCTCCTACTGGTGTTGAATGATAATGATCTTCATCACTTTGTGACCATTAACCAGTCTACCTCCGTTCACTGCTGGACATATGCCTCTCCCATGGCATACCAATGAAAGATAGAAATTGCTATGCCATTTGTATAAAATCATCTGCCAAATCAGATTAAGCAACTACCTTCGTTTAAATTTAAACACTAACTGTTCACTTGGCTCATTGGGAAATGTTTCTATAACATAAATAAGTACTTTGATGTATTTCATTGAATAGTACCCAGTACTTATTGTAGGTTACTTGTATCTTGGCAGATTTTCCTTTTTATTTGTAATTATAAAAAAAACACGACTTCCTTAAATATTTGCATGTATGATTTTAAATGTTACAATTTAAGATCATTATTTTCATTATGTCTATTGCAAATATATTTCATTTCATTTCAACCGCTGCTACCCATTTTTCGTACGTCGTTCCACCTAGCTGGAGCCAATCTGGACAAAGTCAACTCTGCGACAGATGTGATCACCTCACCTACTTAAAATCGTCATTTCTCCATATACTTAAAAAAATCCATAATAGTGATTATCAAACAACATACAGCCGAAATCGTTGGACATACAAGCATGAGTACAAAATTTTGAATCTGATATCCTCTTGTACTCGTATTTTTCTTGTATCGCGTAAAGTGTGTCAAAATTCAAACCTTTAAGCTTTAGTCTGTGAGTATACTTACCTAAAGGGTTATTTTTATATGCATATTATTATACCAGAATCCGCATCATTAATAAATGATAATTGGTGCGAGGAAGAGCAAAAAATTTACAAGTTTGTATTTTTCATACAAATATTATCATATCAAAATGAGATCATAATGGTAAGCTTAACATACTGACAAATGGACTGACTAATGAGATGGACAAACGATCTGGTAAGGATCGCGGGACATGGTTGCATGAGGGTGGCACAAGTTCGGTCCTTGTGGGGATTCTTAGAGTAGGCCTTTGTCCAGCAGTGGATGCTTTCGGCTGATATGATGATGATGATGAACAGACAAATAATTGGGATGTACCAAAAAAAAATTACCCTGTTTTTACTCGTATATTTCCGCAATTATTACTCATTTAAATAAAACAATTTAACGGATTATATCGCATATATTATCTCATTTGAGTTCCCGACGTTAAGGAAGCTTTTCAGCTTACCATGGTCGCGGGTGGACTGCTCGTATATTTTGACTAGATAAAATAGGCTATTCTAAAACTCCATGCGTTTTACATGCGGATGCGTTTATTTTTTTTTTTATTGCTTAGGAGATATTTCAAGTGACGTCGCTACTGATTGACGTCTGTACTAGGGGTTGGTAAGGACAAATAAAAGTAAAAATTAAAAACAAGAATAACTTATCACTGAAAACCTATTTTTGAAATCTTATAATTGCAAGGTGTAAACCTATGCCTTGAAATGATTTTTAAAAACCGTATCTTGTAAAAAATTGGCTCATCCCAATTGAACATACTTTTCCGCTAGATGTATGTCTCTGGGTCCATTACATTGCAATTAACTTAACCTTACTTTGAGAACTTTTAATGGTCTCTAGGTGTCATAATTATGAATTAAGATTACAAACTCCAGGATAAGTTTTGCAGCAAAGTATCCATGTGTACCTGATACTAATTTGATGACCGGTTTGGCTCAGCGGGAGTAACGTTGCCTGCGAAGCTGATGGTCCTGGGTTCAAATCCCGGTAAGGGCAAATATTTGTCCGATGAGCATAAATATTTGCTAGACGACGATATATTTGCTTATATAACAGTAAGCAAATTATATCGTCGTTTAGTACCCATACCACAAGCCTTATTGAGCTTACCATGTGACTAGTTCGTTTTGTGTAAATTTTGTCCTGTAATATTTATATATTCATAATTTATTTAAAGAGCTTCCATAACTGCATTCCATCAGACGCATGCGTATCACCTGTTGTTATAAAAACGGGTGTTAATCTCTGATTTTGCGCAATAAGGGCTGCTTACTCGGTGTTTTCACACAGTGAGTAATTTATACCCGCTTCCAGGGCCCTGCTGATGTAATGTGAGGAATAAGTTCAAGGAGGCCTGTCATCGGTGTAAGTTACAATTCTGTAATATCAGACAATGTTGGAACGGATACCTACCATGATGAGATAAATGAGTCACACAAATAAATACAACATAAAGCAGATTTTCATAATCAGAGAAGGGAAACCACAATAAATGTACTTTTTAACAAAAAAAGACAACTCAATCCAAAACGAAATCTTCATAATTTAATTTCTTAAATTAAAATCAAGTAACCGTTTTTTTTACTCAGTCTATACAATATCCATACTATTATAAAGTTGTAAAAATGAAATATCTGTAAATTGAAGACATTTTTATAAAAAATAATTGTCACGGACTATTAGGAGTCACTGAATGGAAATATATTTTTTTGTATGTTTGAGTGTCTTTGCGGCTTCATCACGCCAAATCGGCTTAACGGATTTAAATTATTTTTGGTGCACGGGTAGCTAGGCATCGCCAGATAGTTATAGAATACTTTTTATTTGACTGCACTGAAGAAAAAAAGAGGTTAGATATGACTTTTTGACTTCTCCGCAGACGAAGTTTGCGGGCAACTTCTAGTATGCAATAAAAAATAATTTGGCGTCAGAGCCATCTAAGGAATGTGTAAAATATTGAAAATTGACGATTTTAGTATGTCAGATATATGACTTCTAGATTAATCATTGAGATATTTTCAAAACATAAATAAAGAAAAAAAATAAAAATTCAATCAACTAAAAGGTCAACAGTACACTAAACAATTTGTCTCGTGATATTTGTGGTGTGACCTATTTGCAACCAAATGCAACACAAGCACAAATAGGTTAACATCGGAGTTATGCGAACATGCATGACGTTTTAATAATTAACTATAGCAAACTCTTATTTATAATATTTTCTTCTGTTTCCGCGATTATTACTCATCGTCGAAAACTAAAATGAGATACGCTATATAATCCGTTAAATTGTTGTATTTCAATGAAACTCTTATTTAATTAAACGTTCTAATGATTTTCGATCTTATTCGATGTGGATAGCATTTTTTTAATAAGATAATGGTCCGATTTAGATAGATAGAGAAAAGTGGAGAAAAATGGAGGAGGCCTATACTCGTCGAGAGGTCCTTAATAATAGGCTTGTGTCGGAAAATATTGGACACGTATTTTTCTATTGTCAATTAAACAAAAAAATATGAAGATATAGCCCGTTAAAGTACCCCGTGACGTCACGCCGTGCAAAAAACGGTCGCACGGCGTGACGTCACGGGGTACTCCCAAACTTTGACGCGCTTTTTCTTTTTTTTTTGTTTGATTAACAAAAGAAAAAATACGTGTCCAAAATTTTTTGATAATCTCACTCACGGACTAATTAGAATAATATTTTTTTACCCAGGAAACTACCCTATTGTGTACCACAACCAACCAAATAATAATATAATAGTATTTATTGTATAATAATTAATAATCAGTTAATTTTTTAATGTCGAATACAATTCGTAGATACCTATAATGTTAAATGTAATATGATGTTGGATTTTATAACTATGTATGAAATGTACAACTATACTAAGGAATAAATAGCTATAATAATATTAAAAATGGTTCGATTTGTTTTGAGGAATTTTTCTAAGGTTTGAATTATGAATAGAGGATAAGTACATCTTTGAATCTATCTGATACTGGCTATCACATTTAGATAGAGGTACGGTTAAAAAGATCATAAACTTAATTTCCGAACGGTGTAAAATATCTTATCTGTTTAAAAGTAGTTTAATAGTCTCTGTTTTTTAAATATTATAATTAGTAATGAGGTAGCCTGGGAGTTTTTCTTTGCAGCGTTTCTTTTCTCCTCAGTACGCCTCATTTGTGAAATGTTGCTTGGTAAATTATTAGAATAAAATAATTAAGCCCTTCTGGCACATGTGTAACTGTCTTTACAGCTTAGGCCCATCTAACATGTATGTACACCTTTATTTGTGTTTTTTCAAAAAAATGGGAAGTTTGCACAAATTGTAACTTTGACAGAGGAAAATACATCTTTTCTCAGTCTTCCCGTGACCATGGAAAGCTTCCGAAACGTCGGGAACTAAAATGAGATAATATACGCGATATAATCCGTTAAATTGTTTTATTTCAATGAGTAATAATCGCGGAAACAGAAGAAAGTATTATAGATCGAGTGTTGAAATTTAGTGTTTTACGTATTTATTTATAAATGTGTTTTCTTTCTTTCTTTCTTATTTTGTAGTTTCTGTGGAAAACAGTATTTTCGTGACAAGCTTTTATTGAAATGCACTTTTCTTTGAACATGCGATAACTTTATATATCGAGACGATTGTAAAGAGCTCAAACTCGGTCGGTTTGCATTGTTCAATTACAGCCTTCCTATTGCCACCAAGCCCTCCGGTTCCATCATCAAATCAGCTGTATGATCTCATAAAATATATCTTATGGACACTCAATGTACTGTTGCCTTAAATTAAAACAAAGTAATAGGTTATCTAAAATGTACCGTCACAGATCAGCCGCCTAACGACGTTGTAATTATTCGTCTATAATACTATTTACCTTTATATTATACTTATAAAATTTACTCCATATATATGTATACATATAAGATATATATTTTCACTTGAGCTCCGATTAACAAGTCGCACAGTATGCTATCCTGCACAACCGACCCGCTGGCTCCACAGAAAACCAGCGCCGTTGGCAGTGGTATACTTAACCAAGCCGACGGCATTGCTGAGTGGAGACCATTTTAGGTTCACATCTCTCGTTTACATTGTATTGTCTATTTTGTCATGTCAAATTTGTTATGATGTGTTATCCTGAATAAAGCTTTATTCTTTTCTATTCTATTCTATTCATAATATTCTATTGTCACCTAACTTACATAAGTATACAAAATTTTAGCTCAACCCGAAACCGGAAAGTGGGTCAAATTCGACTTGCAATATTTGACCCAACAAATCTTGTATTGAACTAACACTGCTAGTTCAATACAAGATTGTTATATACAATTTGTATATGTTTTGTATGTTTGTATGTGTCGTTGCGGCTTCATCATGCCAAATCGGCTAAACGGATTTCGACTATTTTTGGTACACGGGTAGCTGGATATCTACAGATGGTTATTAAGATACTTTTAACTCGATTATCCTATAAGCATCTGAAGATACCCAGCTACCCGTCCCTTACAAAAGTTGTTTTTAATACCTTCAATGCACAGACATTTTTTAGAACTTTATAATAGTATAGATTTAATGTTGGCGTATCTTTGTAACATAAAGGTCTCTTCCAGCTTTTCCCGCTCATCTCTTGTAACTGATGTCCTGTGCCATAATAATAACTTTATTAGTACGATAGTAAGCTATTATACATTTAAATTAAACCTATCTACACGTCCTGTCGCGTGGATTTACTCGTCTATTTCAAATAACTTTAACAGGCTGTCGCTAGGACATCTTAGGACAGAATACTTGTTATTTACGTATTAGGCATTTAAATGCTTAAATGGCTATATATATGCTAAAATATTCCGACAGCGACGTTTACACTGAAAATTATAGGCGCATCAACTCATTTTATATCTACTAGTTTTTAAGTTCTGACTTTAAATTATGAATACCCTAATTCTTGCCAAAATAGGCTTCCATTTGAGGGTGATTTTATCATACAGGTTATTTCGTATAATGTATCGTTATAAAAACCCTGTCGACTTCGCTAGGAGATTTTTCGCTGAACGTTATCCGACAACGTATTTTCTGGGATTCATATCCCACAAAGCAGTGGCGTGGCGTCCATATAAGCCGATTCCAACCGGGTTGCTCAAGGAAATGCTTATAACCACCTTTATCTTTAAATATCAGTAAATGAATACGCTTCGGCTTCTCTTGTAATTTTCCCGACGCCACGCCTCTGCCACAAAGTGACATTGGTAAGTATCGGATAGATACAGTATTTTGAGATCCTTATTTTTTACACCCTGATCATACCTAAAGTATACTAGCATATTTCCCTGACTCCAAAGGTACTATATAAATAAAGAACACAAGCTATGAAGCGACGATGTGAAAAATTCAAAACTTTAGTCTGAACATCCTTGACGACTCTAAGCATCCTTGAGGCCTAGATACTTGACCTGCAGACCATGGAAGTGTCACGAAAGAACTTTTCAAGCTAAGCTTTTCAATTCCATTCTTAATTTCGATTCGAAAGTTCTGCATTCTGCTGCCTTGTTTCCGGTCTCCCACGCAGAGTAATGTTTTTGTACAGTTGAATCATTCAAATTGTCAAAATATGTATACAAATATTTAACCATTACCATCCTTAAAAATACCAAAACCTTGAAAATGTGCCACATTCGACCTACGTCATAAAATTAAAACGAACATAAAACACTTTGAATCACGTAAAACCAGATGCACTCAGCCTCAGCTTGGAAGAGGCATAACTGCATTTAGATTATGATTGCATATACGATTTTTTGACTGTAACAACAATAAACAAGTTCATCAATGTATATCTGTTCAAATGAATCAAGCTAAAGCAGACTTTTTTACGATACTATACAGGGTGGCACATTCAGATCCGTCAGTATGGGAAAGTCTGAAACTATAAGACATACGAAAATCTCTTCTTAGAAACCATGTCATCGATTTTAGTAATAAGACAAACTGCATACATACATTTAAAAAAAACTCAGCTCGGGAATCGAACACGGACGTTTTGAAAAATAAAACGAAAACTATTTCTATTTAGATATCGATTGCGTAGGTCTTGAGCACTAAATGTTACTATGAAACATGATGTCTAAAATGAATAAAAACAATCATCACCATCATCATCATCATTATCATCATCGTCCTCGTCATTGTCATCGTCATCGTCATCGCCATCGCCATCGCCATCGCCATCGCCATCGCCATCGCCATCGTCATAGTCATCGTCATCATCATCATAATCATCATCATCATCATCATCATCATCATCATCATCATCATTTAATACTTAATTTTAATACTTAACTCTGATGATGATGATGATTGATTTTATTTATTTTAGACATCATGTTTCATAGTAACATTAATTACTGCTTAAGACCTACACAATCGATATCTAAATAGAAGTGGTGATCGTTTTATTTTTCAAAACGTCCGGTGTCGACTGCCGAGCTGAGTTTTTGTAAATGTATGAATGCAGTTAGTCTTATTAGTAAAAACGATGACATGGTTCCTAAGAAGAGATTTTCGTATGTCTTTTATAGTTTTAGACTTTCCCATACTGACCGATCTAAGCGTGTCACCCTGTGTATATTCAGTGTTGAAAATTATTGTAATACTAGATCTACACATTGGCGTGAATCGAGGGGAGGCCGAAATACATTGACGTTATTTTGAAAGTATTGCAGTCCTAGGTACTTGTATTAAAGAACGGCAATGTATCTCGCTTTTATCTCTACGCACGCTCTCTAGTCAAGTGTAGTGCCGGTATAAGAAGAAGCCTCAATTCTGATCGTCCTTGAGTTATGCAATGTCGTAAACGACTCGATAAGACTTATGGCTGGCCATTAATACAGATCTTAATCGACCGATTTTGGCATTCATCTTGTTTGTCACAATTTCGGTAATAAAATAAGGTGTTTAATTCATCTGATATCGCCAGCTGTGATAAATTATGAGTGTCTGACGAGTTAACATGCTTTTGTAATTAACATACAACTTTACAATTTTTACAAGATTTTATTTTACCTAGAACTCTAGATCAAATCCTACTTGCCTTTCACTCTCAGTTGTCGCATTGGTTTAATATTAGGATGTGGATTCTTATCATGGTATTAATTATTTTATATGCATTAAGTAACAAAAATCGTCACCACGACACGTTTGGCTCAGTGGGTTGCACAATGGCCTACGGAGCTGGTGATCCCGGGTTCAAATCCTGGCCAGGGCAAGTGCTTGTGTGATGAGCACGAATGTTTGTTCCTGGGCTTTCTATGTATTTAAGTAATTTAATTTATCAATATATTAAATTAGTATATCGTCGCCTAGTACCCATAGTATAAGCTTTGCTTAGTTTAGGACTAGATAGATTTGTGTAAACTTGTCCTTGTGTAAAGAAACTCATTATCATCATCATATCAGCCCACGGACGTCCCATCCCCGCCATCTTCACCAGATCATCTGTCCACCTTGTTAGGGTCCCACGTTGCGTTGTCCTGTACGCGGTCGCCATTCGAGAACCTTTCTGCCACACCGGTAATCGATTCTACGTCTAAGTCTAGGAGCTCTTCGAGCTATGTGGACAAAATACTTATTAACAAAAAAGTTGTAGGCTCCACCCGGGCAATAGCGACTATAGGACATATGCCTCTTTTAAAGAGTTCTTAAAATCCGAACACTTAGAAACTACCCATACTCTCGCTTCCTAAAATTTCAGAGTGTAAGTATAAAAAAACCGGCCAAGATCATGTCGGACCATGCTCAATGTAGGGTTCCGCGGCCGTTTATACAAAAAATGCACTACAGAGGAAAAAAATACGATGTGGAAAAAAAACACTAACAAAAGAGCGTATCTCTCCGGCACTTACGTCCTTTTACTGAGAAGCGCAGTTTTTTGGCAACAACTTAAAAACGGTATGTCCGATCATGTTACAAACAATTTTCGTTGGAAGTATTTATTAAGTTTTATATTTGCCATTTTTTTTCATATGTTTTGAACGTACCGTTTCGAAAATAGAGGGGCGGACACAATTTTTGCTTCTTTCGCAGCGAATATTTCGGAAAATATTCACTAAATCAAAAAAAATCTTTAGAAACCTCCAAGTGTTTTTAGAAAAACTGTCTAAATATATGCCACACATAGATTTTTCAGTTTCGGTTACATGTATCGAGTGCCTCCCCAGATATATATTTTTTATGTAACTATCAAATTAAGTAGCGATTTACACACGACACCTATGCTCCAAATTTCATCAATGTACATCTTATAGTTTTTGAGTAAAATTCCTGTGACATACGGACGGATAGACAGTCAGACATACATGACGAATCTATAAGGGTTCCTTTTTGGCCATTTTGGCTACGGAACCCAAAAAAGAGAGCAGGGATAGTTGCAAAATGACGCGGGTTTTTATGATTTAAATTTTGTTGTCATAAGATGCATTTGTACCAATAGTCGCAGTGATAAAAATCTTTCCCAAAAGTAACGTTATTTAATCACCAAAACTTATCAATAATGCAACAGTTACGCCTCTTCATGGCATGCTATTTCACAACTTCAAAGATAAATATAACATCGTAACGGCTATATGTTTCCATCGCTACCATGCCATTTGTCTCTTAGACAATATCTCGCATTATATTGTACAGTCAGCAGAAATTGCTAAGCAATCGTATAGTAATAATGAAATGATTATCTTTATTCTGTAAGTGGGCCGCAAGATTCTGTAAGTAGGGGAAATGCCTTAAAGTCAGAAAATGCCTCAAACTCAACAGTGAGTAATTTTTTTCTAAATAATTCTAAACTATTACAATATTAGATCAAATGCTTAAAGGGCTTATTTAATTTTTAGGGTTCCGTACCTCAAAAGGATAAAACGGAACTCTCATAGAATCACATTATTGTCCGTCAGTCTGTCTGTCAAGACCTTTTTGTCAGGAACGCGTAGAGGTATCAAATTAAAATTAAAATTAAATATTTATGTCTGCGGTTTCTTGAGTAAAGAAATTAAGCTTCTAAGTGAACACAATCCAAAATAGTCTTTTTTTTTTTTATATGTTGCCATAAAAATTGACATTCATGGAAAACCTGTAGGGTAATCATAATAAAAATTAAAATAATAATAAAAATAATAAATAGGGATCTTAGAGCACAACCCACGAAATAAATCTCAATTCTCTTTTTATGTCTCTTTGTCTATGCCACTTACCGATATAAAATGACCCCACACGTACATTTTGCTTAGAAGTAGGGCTCTGCTAACACTGCATATTCAAAGATACGGTCGGGCCGTTTTAGCGTATAATTTGAACTGAACCCTCGGTGCGCGAGTCCGACTCGCACTTGGCCAGTTTTTTATTTGACTCCTGAACGCAGTAGACGCCCTAAGTGAATAACATCTTAAGAGTCCCCAGCAAGCTCGGTTCTCCATACAAACGTAGTTATACTCTCATTTTAAAACGACTAGCTTGCTTGCTCTGAAACTTTTTACTCAGAATAAGTTAAGGTATATCCGAGTCTGTAATTAATATATGTAGCTTCAGATATCATAGTAAAAAACATACAGCGAAATTAAGATTTTCATACAAAACTTGATTTTGCTGTATTTCGTTTGTTTTATAATCTGGAGCCATATAAACTAACTACAGACCTAGACATCCCTCATGTCATTGTATATGCAAAGTTTCATTACAATCCAACTCGTAGCTTTGAAATGAGAATGAAACTCCGTTTGTATGAGAAGGTGAAATTCGGCCGAGCTTACCGGGGACTCTTAAAGTTTTGCAAGCGGCAGGTGTGACTCTTGAAATATTCGGGCAGCCACCTGTGGGTTACGTACAGGCAGGTCGGTCACAGGTTAGGCAGCTTTGACCTGTGCGCAAACACATACGTTGCTTATTGAAGCGTATTATTTAATGTCTTAGATTAAACGATGGTCATCCATCATGTAAAAGTGGTCGAATTTCACGCGATCGTGAGACGAAAAATTGCATCGTTGATGGACCGTGTCAGAAAGAGTCAAAACAGTAATTTGAAGGTGCTAGTGAATAGGTACAATTGTTCCATCCTCTGTCACTGGGTGGCACAGATCAGGACAATAGTAATGATGCAGTGAAATTTTACTCAAAAGTGCCCCTAGTGGGAAAGTTTTGGTTTAGTTCTGATTTCTTTCATTTTGTATGTATTTTAGGGTGCTAAAGTTTTGCAATGTAAAAGTGGGTTTTGCAAATTCCGCTCAAATATTCTGATTTTCAACTCGCACTTATGACCGAACGGTTCTTTAAAAAAATAACTAAATAGTGATATTTGCAGAGAATTTTATGAACGTAATTTTTTGTAAACAAGCCATTTATTAAAAGTTAGTAGTTTCTGAGTTTTAAGCAAAAATCTAAAAAAAAGCAGAAGTTTTTCACTTTTTTTGCGATTTTGTCAATGTTGCGTCACGAAATTTTGTTAGCAAAGATGAAAGAAGACCTCAGATTCGGATTCGGATTCAGCATCTCAAAATACATATAGAATGGAAGAAATCAGGACTACCCCCCAAGACTTTACTAGTAAAAACATAATTTGTAAATAAATATGTTCTTACTAACATAGATATAAGTTTCTACTGTTACTAACCCGATATGGATATTTATCAGAAATAACATACCTATTTTGAATTTGAATTTATCGCACACCTCAAAACACACAAAAATACAGAAACATGAAAGTTAAAATTAAATGGAGATAAACAACAGGCATTCTTATCGCTAAATAGCGATCTCTTGCAGACAACCTTTGGTGAGCGGTATATTATTGGGCCATCCGTATTTTTTTTGGTGACATCAAATAAAAATTATAAGATGAACCGTTCTTTTATATACAATCATTATCAAATATCTTCCAAACTTTTTTTTTCGGTAATCTTGCGTTCTGCTCATCAAATCCCTTTCATCTAATACTAGGTGCCTGCAACTTCGTCGGCGTAGGAAAAAAAATCATACCCACTTTTTTCTTCAGCGTAGTCGAGTGAAAAATATCCTATAACTATCTGTAGATGCCCAGCTACCCGTGTACAAAAATAAATAAGATCCGTTTAGCCATTTTGAGATGATAACGCTGCAATGGCACATAGTACAAAAACATCAAAAAATTAATAGTTTCAGTGATCTTGAAATACTGCTTATTTTTTTAAAATATCTTGAATGTAATGAGATTTCACAATCAGGCGTTATAATAGTATACATTATTATTAACCCTAACATTCCTCAATAGCTTTCTATTTGTAAAATCGACCACTCTGTTAATTATTACTAATGGTTCATTTAGCTTAGAACTAATTCCACCATGGTGTGTTTTTTCTTTGGTTCATTTTGCCTGCCAATATAGACCATAACACAGGCCCACTGAAAAAAGGCCAGAGGAGTACCCGGAACTAAGGAGCGTGTATGAAGAGATGTATGGAAGTAAGTGAAACGAAAGAAGTGTGTACCTAAGGACCGTAGAGTTTGGCATTCAGTAGTGTCTGCCTACCCGAGTGTGATACAGGCGCAAGGATATATATGTGTATCATTATCATCATCATCAATCAACCTGTTGCAGTCCACTGCTGAACATAGGTCTCTCCAAGGGTGCGCCACTGAGCACGATCCTCAGCCACTCTCTTTCAGCAGCCGCCGCAAGCCACACTCCTAATATCATCGCTCCACCTTGCCTGAGAACGACTTACGTTTCTTTTGCCGAGATGCGGTGTCCACTCGAGAACACGTGTAAACGTGTTCTCGCAGTGGGCTAATTTTTTGGGCTATGTCTGTCACTTTGGTTCTGTGACGGATCACCTCATTTACAATACGATCCCTCAAAAAAACACCGAGCATAGCCCTCTCAATATCTCGCTGAGTAACTTTGAGCTTGTGGGCTAGTCGTGCCGTAAGTATCTACGTCTCAGCACCATACGTCATGACTGGTAAGACGCACTGGTTAAAGACTTTAGTCAAGAGTCTTCAGACTTTGCGGTATGGGTGCCGCGAAGATTCGAGGCAGCTTTCCTAATGTTGCCCAGCCCAGCTGAATTCTCCTATTACATCCTTCTCAAAGTTATTTTTATCCACCTGTAGGGTCTGTCCAATGTTCCTACTCCTGAACAAGTTCGAGAGGATTTCCGTTAATTTCAATCGGTTCCGGCATAATATGTTCGTTGAACATGATCTTGGTTTAATCAAAGTTCATCCGGAGACCAATGCGTTGAGATAGCTCACCTAGACTGCTCAGCATCTTAATGCGCCTGTATGTATATGTATGTATGAAATTGGGCATCACTCATATAATTAGTTATTATTTAAAACAATCACAAGCTTCAATCAGCAAATAGAAGCTTGTAATTGTTTTAAAGCCCAGCTCTTTACGTTACGCTTTACTACGTGCATGTAGGGCAATCAAATTAAGGTCTCAGCTATATCTTCGTTAGGTAACAAGTGTATACGACCTTGACATACACTAATTATCACCATAGTGTCATACCCACCATGACTATCATATTTGCCGGATCACCGAGGCGGCCTTGACCGCGTGACGCATCACTTTCTCGCTGCGCCGGTGCGCCGGCGCGCCGAGACATCCGGATGCCATGCGCAGTGCAACAGCTCGGCCGGGGATCTTGATACTTGAGTAATGTTGTGAAATATGATGACTTATAGATGAACTTACTGGATGGGGTAAATTGCGAATAACCGCCAAGATTATTTCATTACTGGCTGCAACTTTTGTCGGTGTTCACCACGCAGTTATTACAGTAGACAATATTTAGTTGCCTACTGTAAAATGAATCAATTTTATTGCATCCAAATGAATAGATTCAGGCCTAACTTTGTTGAATTCCATATTAGATTAATGAATTAGTTACTTTGCTTTTCCTAGGTTAGGTGACAATAAATTGTGCTCACATGCGCATATGTTCATGCAGTTTGCACAAAAAAATACGCTTGCAAATACAACAAACCGCCACCAGACAGTATAATCCTCGACACGTGTTTTGCCTATCTACGAGGCATCATCAGGAGATGCAGGAGATGCTGATGGTCCGGCGTCCACCCGTGAAACAAAAAGAAAATGATACCTCGTAGAGGCAAAACACGTGTCGAGGATTATACTGTCTGGTAGTGGTTTGTTGTATTTCCATGCGTATTTATTTGTGGAAACTGCATGAAAATATGTGCATGTGAGCACTGTACGCTATTTTGCGGCAAATGAAAGGAAACTATAATCCATTAACTTTTTACATCCTTCTTCTAGAACCTGGCTATAAATATCATGTTTTTACGATTTCAGGAAATACAGATGATGCGACCGAGTTCCATTCCTTAGCGGTTCTCATTAGATATCAGCAAATCACTTCGCGTGTATGATTGGTAAATTGACAACGTAAGGATGAAGTTGCTCCCCAGGCCTGGATGTTTGATGGTTGGACGAGAATGGCAGGATTAAATCGCACAATTTCTGCGCACACTCTCTAAAATGTATCCTATAGAAAACATACACGCTGGCAACTTTACGGCGATGTTCAAGACTCTGAAAGTTGGTCCCAGCCGATAAATTTGACTAATGAGGAGTCATAATTACCGACGATAGTCATGTCATCGCTACAGAGTCAAAATATTACGTTGGCATATCATTAGGTGTTCTTTAGCCGATTATGATTACCTTTGATCATCCAGGTGGGACAAATCGGACGCAGTGGGTGCTCTCAAAGTCAAAATAAGTAATTGCCAAAGTTGTAATAAGCAATAAATTTCCGTGGGAAAGCACGCCATAAAATTATAATTATTGCAGTGTAAATAACAAATATGGTAGTAATTAAATAATTTAAATCAATGATGCCGATACACATCGTGGAACGTGTGATTATGGCTTAATAAGCGGGTTTCACAAGCTGTGGTCACGGGTTGCCCAACTCCGTCGGTATATGCTTTTTGCATAACAAACTTTGATTATATTCGCGGAGTCTAGGATTAAATTGTTCATTTTGTAAGAAGTTTCTGACTCTTGAGATGTGTATTTATATATTTCGTATATAAGTAAGCTCTAAACCACCATTTGAAAAAAATAAAACAAGAACAGAACAAAAACTATTCTTATCATGATCGGATATACCTTTTTGAGTTATTGCCATAAAACTGCGCTGACTAACAAAAGGACGTAAGCGCTATGGAGATACGCTATTTTGCTGGTGCACTTTTTCACATCGTATTTTTTTCGTCTGTGCATTTTTTTGTAGTAACGGCTACGGAATTTTGAACTGAGAATGGTCCAACAAGCTCTAGGCCGGTTTTCGAAATGTCTCCCCATAGAAAAAGTTGTTCGTATTAACAGGTATAGTCAACATCAAAAGTAAATGATAATTTTAGTTCCATGCCACTTTCACTACTTTAACGCATCCCAATTGTCGCAGTATTATTACATCAGTGCGACAAAGTACTAAAATGATCATCTACTTTTGAAAGAAGAAGAAAGAAGAAAGAAAATACATTTATTCGAGGGCATATATATACAGCAATACAAAAATAAATTACTAAACTAAGTATGCCCCGAAATGGTCCCCCCTCAGCATAATGCTGGTTCTAAAGCCAGCGCTGATCTTCCGGTGAGACCATAGGTAGGTAGGGCCAAGGAGAACTGTACGCACGAAAACATTTTTTTGCTGTTGACTGTACTGCCGCCTGTTAAAATTAAAAGAAATTAAATAAACACGGTTTATAGATAGAATAAGGGCTGGAGAGTGACATAGGCTACTTATATAATCCCGGGAAATGCATGGTTCTTAAAGGATAATCAAAATGGACGAAGCCGCAAGAAAATGAAAGCATTAGTTGCGTCTCTTTTGTTTTCTATGTCAAATGAAAGGGATGCAACAAGTCGAAGCATGCAGCGCAGTGTGGTAATCGCCTTATATAACTTTAAGTACGTTCTTAACAGTTACCCTCATATCGCATAAACTTTCATCATTTGGCATAATGCATTTTTTTCTGAATTTGTAGAATTTTCAGGACTTTTTAAGGCATCATCCTGTTAAATGCATTGGGTTAGGTTTGTTTTATGCAATCCTGAAAAGTTTACGTGTTCAGAAGAAAGTATGTCAAGTGATGATTATGACAAAAAAGTTTATGCCGAATGAGGGTAAACCCGAGAAGCGATGCGCAAGCGACCTTTTGGCGCGAACATTTTAGTGTGCTTTAACTAAAGCCGGAACGCAACCGGTAACCGAACCCACTACAACATTAAAATCTCCATTACGTCCATAAATTACTGTCATTGAACCTATTTCACGGTTCATCAACGCTAATTGATATGTTTTTATATCTTGTACGTGTGATATTATGAATTAAAATAATATTACCATTAATTTTATGTGTTGTCAGTTAAGATTTATTCAACGGTAACATTTTAAAAATATGAAGTGAATACTTTTGTAGTGTATGTAGGTCAGTCAGTATTGAGTATTGGCCTAATATACAGGAAGGTTCATTACCTGTCTCGGGCACATATGACGCGCAGAGATTGTAGAGTCTATGGCTAATCTGTGGTAACACTGAGCAAGGGTGAAGACGCGTGCGTGTGTGCAGGCGAGCCAGGGTAAAGGTATAATACATATAATAAACAAACAAGTGGTTTATTACACTTTTAACTATTTTTAAGTCAGTATCAACCTCGACTGCTGTTTTCGCTTGGTTTTCATTATTATTTTGCATACGTTGTTTAATAAAAGAGACATTATAGGCCTCACGCATAGCTTAGTCTGTTCCTAAAATTAAAGTCAAAGTTATTAATTGCTGCATGTTGTAAATACAGTTGTTATAGATGGCAAAGTTTCAAACATGGACCCTGTTCGGGCAATATAATCAATATTAACCCTAGTTTTAGGTAATTCTATGCACAGACTAATAAGAGATACTACGTATCAGACTGCCAACTCAGAAACAAATATTATTTGCACTAGGCAACTATATTTAATCTGTACGATTAGTGTTGACTGACATTTATATTTTTTCTATTCGAGATTGCAATATGGCAAGGGATCGTAACGTATTCAGCCAAAGTGGTCTAGGTTCATTGAATGAGGTCTAATATTTAGAATGAATAGTTCCCGGCACGTAAATTTGTACACGTAACTTCAGTAATTGTATTTACGTGATCAAATTATATGCTGAGAATTATACCTCGGTGGCAAAAAAATAAAACACATATTATTTGTTAAAAGATTTATTTTTCAATTTCTTTTTAAATTTGTCGTAAACTTTCTTCTGCATTGCAAGTAATACGGCTGTCCCCTTTAATATTTTGTTGGTTGTGTTGCACCAATTCATCATTGTAAATAGGACAGTGAGAGCAATGAAATGACTGAGAATAGTTTGTGCTCGGCGCAGTCAAAGAAACAAAATAAATTCTTGGACATAATGTTTGCTAGTTCTTCGGGCGATAATTATGCAAGATCATCACGATTTAAACACTTCAAACACTAAATATTTTCTCAGAGCACGGGAAACGGTCTAAAATAGCGTCCTTTCGCAAAGTTCTACAAACACAGCACTATTAAAACATTTTGCAAAAAGCAAGACAGGATAAACACAAGGACATCACTCGATAACAGATTACTTACTGTGACAGTGACAGAATGAATTTCGATAAATAATATATAGATGACAAGACGACTGTATTGACAAAGCAACAGCTAATCACAGCAGAGAAAAACGTCAGTCAACATTAAAAACAACATGGCGCTAACGTACGCGTTTTGTTATACGAAGATTACCAGCTGTGATTCTATGTCACTTCAGCAAATAGGTTTTAGGTACAAGAAATATTTTAGGTTATTTTCATAAATCGAAACTGGTACTTGTAAAAAGCTGTTTTCTAAACAAAATAACATTTTGATTGTATTAAATTGATATAATTATTCAGTTTATTATATTTTAATGTTTGGCTGATTGGCCTATTAGCCTTTGCCTCATAGACATACAAATGCATCTGTCGCTTCGCGCCATTTTGATTTGATTTGACATATGTAATATTTACAAATATTTCATATTGAAGTATAATTATTTTTTTAAAATGTCAATATTATGTAAATAGTCTCAAGCAATGATAATTAAAATAGAATCATTATGTAGGTACGTAAATTTTAGGTCTCAACTAACTCATGACAGATTAATATAAACGACTTACGACAACAGGATTGGTTACGTACATATAACCTAGACTAAATTTTAAGTAACGATTGTTTTTTTGCTTTTTTCCTCGCAAGTTGAAAAACGTCGTATGAAACTCGTGTGGATTGGTCATTACACTATAGCCTATAGCCTCGAGTGTAATTACCAACGTACCACACTCGTATCATAATGTACTATTGGGGCCATGCCAATTATACTTTTAGACATGGTAGATATGGACTAAGGTATAGGACCGGTACAGGAGGGGTGTGTTTACGGAACGTGAAACGACGCGTTACTTCAGTCTTGCGTCAGTCTTGTATAGCGAGACAGTTAGGACACGTCATGTGACGTCACTTGTCTCAACTCCCGTACCGCTCCCATACCTCAGGAATAGACTCAGTTAAGCGTTAGACCTGTGTGCCTACCATGAGCTGAGTTTACGATCAGCGCCAGCGAGTATCTCGTATCGAGAGTCAGTGCACCTCTCTCACACGCGCTGAAACTGCGAAAGAGATAGACCGTCATACTCACTCGTGCCGAACTCATGGTAGGCGTACTGTAGTCATTGCGATAACTGACTTAACTCGTTCTCTGACAGTACGTATACATACGTTCAATATGTATGCTTAACAACTTAGAGCATTTAATTAATGGACAAGGACAAGCCGTGTCATTGCCGATCTTTTCATGCATTTTTAGTGGAGGGTGTGGTAAACAAGTAGGTACAACAAACTACGGAAATATCCCTATTTCTAAATCAAATAATTTATTGTGTACAAGTAATTGATACAGCTGTTACAATGATCATCGTGCCTCTGTAAAATATCTTTGGGGCGTACAATACTGTTAAAAACCATCCAAGCAAGCTATGATGACAGATACGAAAGGCAAAAACATATCAGAGGGCCGACCCCAAATTATATAAGAAGAGGCACGGAGAACGAGGAAGATATATAACATAGGATTTCCAAAGGCAGAGGTGAAATAGCAAATAGGGTAAACAAACTGAAGTGGCAATGGGCAGGACACGTAGTTCGTGGAACCGATAACCGTTGAGGCAGAAAGGTTGTCGAGTGGAGACCGCGTACCGGCAAGCATAGCATGGGGTGGCCACCTGCAAGGTAGTCGGACGATCTCGTTAGGGTTGCGGGGACTTGCTGGATGCGGGTCGCCCCTATCCGGCCCATGTGAAAGTCAATTCAGGAGGCCTGTGTCCAGCAGTAGACGTCCTATGGCTGAAATGATGATGATGATGATTCTCAGAGGCATTAAAGTCACTCAACAGAAATAAGGAGTATCATACAAGTTTACAAATATTAACCGTTGTTGAAATAGTGTTCAGGTAATTTATCACTCTGGTGCAATAAACGGATGCTGATGTGCGGGCATAAATCATAAAATGATAATAATAAGCCCGCTGATTAAGCCATATACTAATCGTCGGGTATAAGGTGAACGAGATTTTGAGGCCCATCGTTTTATATTAGGCTCCAGTCACAAATGTTGAAAAAAACAGGGACAATCTTAAGCAAATCGACCTAGAACAAAACTAAGCAAAGCAGGTACTATGGTACCTAGCGACGATATACTTAATATACTTACAGATAAATTATAATACTTAAATAGGTACATAGAAAACATCCAAGACAGAGGAACAAACATTCGTGCTCATCCCACAATCTTGCCCTGGCCGGGATTCGAGCCCGCCAGCTTCGTAGGCCGTAGTGCAACCAACTGAACCAAACGTGTCTAATCAAAACATTATTGGTTATTTGTGAAAATTAAGCAAGTTAAAACAATGTTTATTTTCATTCCAATAGTCGTTCCATCATATCATAACAAAATCAAACTTCGTTCGCATATTTTAAATGACGAAGTGAAAGTTCAAAGTAGGTATATTACATGCGTTAACTTTTGGATACGGCACTATGTATTCCAGCGTTCTGAAAGAATCATGATAAATGTATCGAAAACATTCTGATTTATTATTTAAAATTAAAATAGTTTAAAACCAGAGTTGCAGGCAAAACTACCAAATAAATGTAACCGAATACTTTATCGAAATTCGTAATCGTATAACGCGTCTTAATTTTTCGAGTGATATTAAATAATTCGAGTCACGTCAATTAGGTGGAACGTATAAATTTGACAAAAGGTTATTTCCTGCATACATTTGCCGGGCGGGTGTCAAGGTTGCTCTGTTCACACGCTCGACTGTACCACTACCCTCAGGATGCTAAAGCTGGAACTAGAATTAATAATTTCGTATTAAAAATGTTTCTGGTGGAACTCGAACCCAGGTCTCCGACAAATTTTCCGGGCCAACGTCCGAGTATAAGCTGTACCTATAAATAGATTAATGGATGGTTTTGTTCTAAGTTTTTTCTAAAATTCTTTCTTAATTAAGTCTTTCTCTAGTTCGTTTGCAATTCGGCGAAATAGTGTCTTGGTTATATGTGACAATAAATTGTCCTCCAGTTTCCTCAAAAAAATACACATGCAAATTCAACAAACCACCACCAGAATATATAATCCTCGACACGTGTTTCATCATCAGGAGCTGCAGGAGATGTTTGTGGAAACTGCATAAAAATATGCGCATGTGAACACAATTTATTGTCACATCTAACCAATATAATATTTCCCGGAAATGCAAACGAACTAGAGAAATACTTAATGTTCCCTATTAAACAACAAATCGTAAGAATGTATCCTCAATGCCAGATACTCTGTACTCTTTCAACATTTAAGTACGGAGTAAGTAGTAAGATATGGCAAGCCGTGGCATTACCGACCAATTTTTTCATGCATTTTAGCGGGGGGTGAGGTAAACACGTACAGCACACTACGGAAATGTTCTTATTTCTGCAAACGCACACATATGTCAATTTACCTTATAAACTGTCCGCCGATTTCGCGATAACTTTAGCAGAGGGGAATGTATACCAATGGCGTCCATTAGTTGAATGTTCTAAGTCTTTTCTCGATCATTGCTGCTATTGAGAAAGTATTATTATAACCAAGCCAATTTATTTACAGCCAAACATTTTGCAAAAACTATTTCGCACTCACACGATCAACAATCAAACTTAATTGACCTATTGCTTGTAAAATACCGAGATAGTAATTCACACGCCTAAAATCTTACTTGATAGACATAAAGTCTATTATAGCTTTCTGAGTCTTATATATACCTCGTGAATTTCTGAACAGATATTTTACGTTACTATGCTATTATCAAAATGAATCACAAACTTATGTTTGCGGGTAACAGTAGCGCCAGAGTTCAATAGAAGACAAGAAAATAGTATAAGATTAATGTTTGTTTAATATTTGCTCGCCGTTTGCTAAGTTGGTAGTGTTTGGTGAAATATAACTAGTTATTCAACAGAAATCGGGTATAGCAACAAATTAGAGAAGGTATTTGAATGTCAGAGCAATCTAATTTTAGCCATACATGTGCCAATTTTAAAAAGATTCGTTGAGAATGGTGAATATTTTGCATAATAATGATCACGCCTCTAGTATTACTTACTGCGCTCTGATGTTGTGTTACTTATTAATTCGGTAGCAGCGCATTTTTGATGCAGCGATCATAATAGATGCCATAGGTGTGGCCAATTTCAACCGAAATGATGGATTAGAGTTACTGTCGATAATATTAACTATTTATGTTAATTTGGTATTTTCCGTTACTGCTGTTCCACATCTATATAGCGTAATACCATGCATGATCGCTGGACCTCATCTGTGGATGCCCTGCTACACGTGTGGCAAAACATGTTAAAATCCAATTGGGGTTTGCCCATTTTTGAGCGAAGGCTTTTCGATTCAGTGGCCTTCAATTAGTCCATATCACTTTTTTTAATATGCGCATCCAAAACGATGTACTTTATATTTGGGACAAAGAGAGACAGTAATCATAATGATATCCCCTATGCTTCCCTAATGTCGGGTAAT
The DNA here is from genome assembly GCA_905404275.2 of Hedya salicella. NCBI lineage: Eukaryota > Metazoa > Arthropoda > Insecta > Lepidoptera > Tortricidae > Hedya > Hedya salicella. Next base: position 26,329,270 of record FR990102.1, on the reverse strand, counting down.
AATTATGATTATCCAATTAACAGTGTTTTTGAGTTCAATGAAAATAAGCTCATTAATTACTTTATAACGACTAGACATACTTTATTTATTTTTAGAGAAAAGTAACTTTAAGAAATTGACGTAAACAACACTATGAGAAAATTTGCCGACCTCTTAACAACCCCTAGTATTCTACTTCAAATCCAAAAAAGGCGAGGTTTTTGCGGCGTTTTTGAACTTTTTATAAGCAAAGTTAATAAGGTACCGAACATTTTACCGAACTGTGGTAACATAAATACGATTTTTCGCTCTTATCGTGAGTTAAGACATCCTAGTTCCTATTAAATGTAGGTTGAACGTCAAAGTTTGATTCAACTACAAACATTCTATGACCGCGGCGCATGCGCGTGAAAGCCTGACATTTGCACGCGTCTGCGCGTGCGGGTAAATGTCACATTACAACAGTATCTGGAACCACGTGGCTAAAACCCACACTCAAATTTCAACCAAAATCCGTAGACTTAAGAACGGGATTCCGCTTGCGTTACTGCTATTAATTTAACTATTTATCACGTAAACTTTAGACAAACAAATTTCAACTACAGAATGTGTAAACATAGTCGAATTTTGCTTAATAATCTCTTTAAGATGTGCTTAGAGACTGTAAGAATCGTTAAAGGGTTTTGCAGTTTATTACAGTGGAGTAGAGTCTGTGTTGCTGTGAATGTATTGAGATTAATGATTGTAGAATTACTCATATTACAATATCGCAAAACACCTGTTAATATTGCTTTTCAATAGGCTTGGTGCATAATTAGTCAATCGCTTATGATAGAGACTGCGGCTCTACTGTACGTTTGCTTTATACAAAATTTAAATTGCAAATAGATCTCAAGGATTTTACATTGCATACATTTATCATTATCACAGAGCAACGTCTCCTTAATTTAAAAAATAAAATTATTTTTTAATCATTTAAATAAAACAATGTAACGGAATATATCGCGTATATTAGCTCATTTGAGTTTCTGACGTTTCGGAAGCTTTTCAGCTTTTCATGGTCACGGGTTGACTGAAAAAAGATATATTTTCCTATGTCAAAGTTACAATTTATTCAAAGTACCCACTTTGGGAAAACAAATAAAGGTGTACACATGCCAGATGGACCTAATCTGTAAGGACACATGAGCCAGAAGGGCTTAATTATTCAATTTTAAAAATTTACCCAGCAGCATTTTACAAATTGTTTTATTTAAATGAGTAATAATCGCGGAAACAGAAGAAAATATGAAATATTTTTTTTTATGTTATGGGGGGCAAACGAGCAGACGGATAGCCCATAAACATCTGCAACACCAGAGGAGTCACAAAGGCATTGCCGGCCTTTAATTTAGTTCCTTCAATTTACTTACAAGTAACCGTTTTTCTACTCAACCTATTCAATATATACAATTAAGGTTATTTTGGAGTCGGAGCCGTTGTGTAACAACTTACTAAGTATAACCGACAATTTTTAACATTTTACACATTTCTTCTATGGAGCCGACATACACCAAAACAAGATTAATTGTATGTATTGTATACATTGCGTAGAAAAGCGGTTACTTGCAAGTAAGTAAATTGAAGCAAACTATATTGTGCGGTTTTTTTCTTTACTTTTGAGTGGTTCATTTTTATGTCAAAAAGTTAATTATTGTTATAAATAATTTGTATTGTAATAAACGAATTCATTCATTCATAGTCACTGAAGATATGCACAATATAGACGTTATCCCACTTTATGTATAATCTCATCTAATTAACCTTTATCGTTAAGTGGAATATGATATCTTGGAATAATCACGACACAGCAATAAAATCGGAGATAAACGACCTTATTGGACCAAGGTTACGCATTTTGATAGAACTTTAATGAGTGTTTAATGGCTTTACAAAGATACAAACATCTTTGATAAGTGGCCGGAGAGAGGCCGCATGTTTTGAGATCAGAAGCATGTTAAAGGCCGGCAATGCACTTGTGACTCCTCTGGTGTTGCAGGTGTCTATGGACGACGGTGATCGCTTACCATCAAACGATCCGTCTGTTCAGAGGAGTCACAAGTGCGTTGCCGGCCTTTCAGGTGGGAGTAAGCTCTTTTCTTGAAGGTCAGATCTTCCCACCGGTCCGGAAATACTGCCAGCGACAATTGATTCCACATTTCAGTCGTGCTAGGCAGGAAATTTCTAGTAGTGTGAGGATGGAAATACTATCGCGTAAGTCGATGGCGGAAAGATGCGGCAGGGATCAATCCGAACAGCTCCCCGGAGCACTCCCCGTTATACAAGCAATAGTCTGTAGACTTAGTTTAGCCATCATCGTCAGTGTACAAGCGTTCTTATCGCATCATTAGTCGTCCATTAGCGATGGTGGCATTTACAGGTGTCGGATTAACTTTGATCAACCTTTTGGCGCAAGAGGTCGATGTTTGAACCATATCAGTACTTTAATCACTTTGGGTAATTATTGGCTGCCGTGGTAATCAAGCGTAGTAACTATCATTGCAAATGTTATTCAGTATAATACTTTTGACATCATTGAAATTTAATTACCTGCTTTAGTATAAATGTCATCAGAAATGAGAACATCCGCAGAAGCCCCTAAGTAACCGACATAGCTCACAGGATTGCATGGTTGAAGTGGCAATGGGCGGGCCATGTAGCTCGGAGAACGGATGACCGTTAAGGCAGGTAAAGTCCAGGTGGCGACCACGCATAGGAAAGCGCAGTGGGACTGCCCCCGACTAGGTGGACGGATGACTTCGCAAGGGTCATGGGGAGTCGGTTCATGCGGTCTGCGCAGTGGCTTCTTTCTAGTGGCTCCCTCGTGGCTGAGGGTAGTGACCAACAGTAATGTCCGTCCACGATGCGGCCAAGGGCCAATATCGACTCCCCTCTGCATGGAACCAGAAGCATTTTTATCGTTCGTTCACGGAGGAAGAAAAATCATAACTCTCTCTTTTTCGTCGAAAGTAAATACAGATATACGTACATATTACGGGACGATTTTACACAAATCGAACTAGTCCCATGGTAAGCTCAATAAGGCTTCTGTTATGGGTACTAAACGACGATATATTTAATATATACATGTACTAGCTTTTGCCCGCGACTTCGTCTGCGAATAGCTCGAATTTCAAAAAATCCTTCTTTAGTGCGCCTCTACATACATTTCTGACGGAATATGTGTTTCAATTCTCGTATTCCTACCGTCGGCAGTTTAGGTTATGCATTGTCTGTCAATAATTATAAGTTACGTTACTTTGTTATATACATGTAATTTGAGAAAAATAACAGATATAATTTGACAATTGAGTTTAAACTATTGATAATATTGAACATTAGGTAGGTTTTGCAGTATTTCTTTATATACCACATTAACAGACCCGACCAAGCTGCGTGGAGAGCTTGCTCTTGAGCGAGCCACGTAAACCTGCCCGTGCGAGGAGCAGTCCCCCTAAGACCTATTCCTGCTGTTTTCAGTGACTGACCCTGAGATGAGGGAGCTGCAGCCTTTTCAATTCGAATGGGTATTCCGAGGGTATAAATGGTATCCGGGATATGTACACAAATTCACCTAGAGCACAGCCAGTAAATACAATGGCTTCTATAACGTTTTTATGTAAGGCTTACACGCGCAGCCTGGTTCCATTGCACAACTTCGGCTGATTGAAATTTCGCAGCAACATTACTCGAGCACCCACTTTTAAGATAAATATGTGAGAAGGTAGGCCGGGTGTGTTAAGTGCATTTAAAAACTCTACGCGATAGTTTATGGCATCATCCGTGTTCACTACAGATCGAGTCTACAGACTTGTATTCGTATTCTGAACATTCAAACGACTTAAATAAAATGTTAATATTAACGGAAGCCTGGTCGTTCTTAGCTGTCAGAATCGCTCGTTTACACAACCACTCCATGGACTTGCTGTGTAGATTTTGAACATCTGGGTAAATTTCAGAGATTAGGTCGTCAACGGTCCACACAACTAAGGCGAGATCACATGGAATTGTAATCCTTCCCTCAGTTTCGGGATATTCTCCATTTCCTACTTTAGGAAGAAGGTCGGAGAATTCTCCAGCGCAAACATCGCCCTTAAGGTGCACTCGTACATTTATCTTAAGTTGGAGTTTTTTGATTATAGGCTAAATATTTGAAGCCTTAATGCAAGTTTAATGCAAGTACCCTGGCCTGCAATAACATATTTGAATTTGAATTTAACTTCATCAGCTTGGGTTCGCCGCGGAAATACGGGCAGAGTCTGACAAAAGTCTCCAGCTAACTACATAGTGACTCCACCCATCATAACTTCGTTCCCTCTAATATCTTTCAAAGTTCTATTCAGCGCTTCACAACACTCTTTATGCGCCATCGTACTTTTGTCCCAGACTGTTACCCCTTATTTTAACCCTTTCAGGGATGAAATTCCAAGAATGCTGAAATTAGTTTTCTTAGTTTTACATGAAGAGTCTATGCGCGAAATATAAAAACAGTTACTCAAATAATTACAGATTTTCAATACAAACTTTCAACCCCAATTTAACCCCGTTAGGAGATACATTTCCAAAAATCCTGTTTTTTTCCTTGCCTAAATTGTATATAGTGTCTACTGTAAAAATTTCAAGTCTCTAAGTTCAGTACTTCTGCGTTGATATCGCTAACGCGTCATATTGGTTTCAAAGCAATTTCTTTATAACTCTTCAGAATGAAAATTTCAGAGTTAACAATAAGTGATGATTTTCCATTTATTGTTAAAAAGAACTCGTTTATGTATTTATCTTATTTATAAACCATATACTTTTGTAACAAAATGTTTATCATTCAGAGATGATCGCAAGTCCAAAATGTGCAACGGGCTATTATCCGGCTATATTCAGATATACTCTTATTTGTATGATACGTCATATACGGAAGGTGTGTTGTTTGTTTAATCGTGTAGGTAGTATTACTGTTGCTAGGTTACCAATTGTTTATTAATTGTTTAGAAATGAAAATGTCACAATGTTAAATGAACAAAAGGTCATGTTTTTCCATTTATTGTAAAAAAACCCCTTCTATGAATGAATACCCTCAAAAGTGGTAGCCTATGTCCTATTCTGTTATCTAAGCTATATTACTGCAGAATTTTATGCAAATCTGTCATGTAGTTTTTGCGTACCAGTGTAACGTACGATTTGTCCGCATTGAATTCATTTCTCGCGGGTAAGTGTCTTTTCCCGGGATAAAAAGTAGCCTATGTCCTTCCCCTGGACTCAAACTATCTTCATACCAAATTTCATTCCAATTTATGCTCATCACACAAATATTTGCCCTTACCTGGATTTGAACCCAGGACCTCAGCTTCGCAGGCAACGTTACTCCCACTGAACTAAACCGGTCGACACACGGGTCATGACTAAATTCCGGGCACCTTATTTTTTTATAAATCTGTTTATATCTCAAAAGTTGCTCCATCTAAATTGGGACAGGATTGTTATGAAATTGAAATTGGGAGTTCAAAACTTGCTGGCAGAATATGTAACACAAAGGTTAGGGAATGAAATTTAAAAAAGTGTAAATGGCTAATAATATCTAAACATATTTTATTTAGATATTAGTATTTACACTATTATCTATTGTTTAGTAACTGAATGTTCAATGTCAAACATAATTTACTAAATGTCGACAGATTATTTATTACTAATTTATTGCCATGACTTTTATCTCTCAACTCGACGCTCTCAACCCCAGTCCTAATGCTAATCCGCCGATAAGACCCACACATATGCTACTTTACTAATGTAAAAGAGACGCAATTTCATAAAAGTATCACTGGCACATAAGCCTTTTTAAGTTTGTCCAGCAAATACATACTCCCACGCTCACCTTGACCCGCGACTGTCGTATACATTAAGAATTAATATAAAATAAGTAAATCTGTGTGATGAACCATCCTCTTTGGGTGACAAAACCGTTTCCATTGTCACACGGAATATTTCACGTTTATTAAAATCTACTTTAATCACTCAATAGATTTGATTGGATTGGTTTTACTTCTTCTTTCATCATCGTCATCATCAGCCATAGGACGTCCACTGCTGGACATAGGCCTCCACAATAGATTTCTACACGGGCCGGATAGAGGCCATCCGCATCCAGCGAGTCCCCGCAACCCTAACCAAGTCGTCCGATCACCTTGCGCATGGCCCACCACGCTGCGCTTTCTGGTACGTGGTCTCCACTCGAGAACTTTTCTGCACCGACAGCCATCGGTTCTTAGAATTATGTGCCCTGCCAATTGCCACTTCAGTTTGCTTACCCTGTTTGCTATGTCGATGACCTTGGTTTGTCTACGAATTTTCTCATCTCTGATTCGATCTAGTAGAGAGATCCCGAGCATAGCCCTTTCCATACCTCGCTGAGTGACTTTGAGCTTCCTTGAGAGGCCCATGGTTAGAGACCACGAATATTTTAAACCACGTACGTGATGTTGCGATAGCTCAATTGGCAATTTAGTAGGTCTGATTTTTTCTTTTACAATCGAACTTTGTGTTATAGTATTAATTTGAATAACAATTGTGATATTTCCACATTTATCCAAAAAAAAACATAATTATATCGATTCAGTTTCTTCATTAAATAAGTTGTTTTTAACGTCACGAAATTAAGCTCGTGCGCATAACAGGTCTAACGTGCGCTTAACTGAGTCTATTCCTGTGGTATGGGAGCGGTGCGGGACGGGTGACAAAGTAACGTGACATGACGTATACTGTCTCGCTATACATTGACGTTCCGTAAACACAACCCCCCGTTTTACGTTAGTACCTATATATATTATTTGCCCCCGTGCCGCTCCCATTAGCGACGGGCGACTTTGAATGATTTTAGAAAACGAATAACTAGTTACTATTTATTTTACCATTCGAATAACAAACTAGTAGTGTACTAATCACTACAGTCGAATGAACGTTCGACTTTCGATTTCGAATGCTGTATGATGTGGCGATTATCGCTGAGTAACGATGGGCGACTTTGAATGATACTAGTAGAATTATTCGATTTTTAAGTCGTTTAACTGGCGGCGCTGGCGATGGATTGGCGTGTGACTTCGACTTCGACTCGAGTCGTTTCGGGCGAGATCGTCAATCTTCGTCGCCTGTTACTCTCTCTCTAAGTGCTCTGATTTTTTAACTTCATTCTAATGAATCTCGACTACCTTCTTATTCGAATAATTCGAATGAACTTAAAAGTAGAATATGTCGACTAAAATCATTCAAAGTCGCCCATTGGTAGCTCCCATACCTCAGGAACAGACTCAGCTCAGCGTTGGACCTGTAGTTTGTTTTATTTTTTGGATATTGTCTGGACATCACGTCAAACTTGTAAAGACTAACGTGTATCAATGGAAACGCGTCGATTGATTGACATTGGTGCGCTATGGCTGCCCGGCCGGGTTTCGTCACGCACGTGGTCGCGGCGTGCGCAGAGTTCGACGGCCACCATGTCGTGCGCAACACTAGTTTTGGCGCCAAAGTTCGTTAGAAGAATTACTTATAATTTATAATGAAATAATTATCTTGATTCTGTAAGTACGCCGCAAGGACACTTTAACAAGTTTGAATCTACGGCATTTCCCAAGAGGAGACAACTGTTATATAATATTAAATACCTTATTTTAATCATAATATTTACTTTATTTTACTCATGTCTCATATATATCAATGTTTTGCTTACATTTATTTTGTTGCATTCAGTGACAATAATTTAATTATGTAATTTTAAGGAACAAATTGTACGCCGCGTAGCGGTTGATTGTGATGTACTTAACTTAACATTAAGACCTTTATAAGTAACTCACAATGACAAAAAATATTTGAATTTGAAATTTGAATTTAAAAGATGGGCTTACACGGACATTTCTTATTCTTTCTGTGGAATTAATTAATACCTCTTTGGACTTAATAGGAATTATCTTGTTTATGCTTATTGAAAATTGGCCTTTGCAAGTGACTTTGCCCGTGTGGCAATACTGAGACAACTGAACTGAATTTACTGAAAGAACTGAATTAACTAAAAATAACTGGCTTTAATCACATATAAATATGAGTTATTTAATTGATTAATTATCTTGCGTTGAGAATTATTAATTTAGCGACTAAGCTGTATCTTGTTTTATTGTGATCATGGCTCGTGTAAATTTGAACCAATTTTAAGAGACTACTTACACGATTTTCATAAGAAGTAAGCCAGTTAATACTGGCTTGGTGGTTTCTCAAGAACTACGCATGTTTTGGAATAAAAAGTGTGACAAGAAATCATTTGTATAATAAAGCAGCCGCTAAGTTTTAAGCCTGCTTAGACTCTAGACCATCAACGGTGTTTTTAATACTGAAGTGTATTTGGCTATTTGTCAATTTTTTATGGTATGTTATAAAACGACGTCTTATTAATAGAAATATTGGTGAAAAAATTACTCCAATATCATAAAGACACATTTTTGGACATTCTCAAAAAACGCTGCATACTAAAGCCTACCAGCATGTGACGTCACACGCTAGTATCTTGTTTAAGGAAAATAAGAACTTTGTTCTGCAGCTATGTTAAAACTTGCGTTTATCGAAACGGTTTTGTAACAAAAATTACAAAACATGTTATGGATTATTGAATGGTAGGTATTATTAGATATTCATATTTTCATACTTTAAAAATGGACTTTACCACCCAACTTTAAAGACTCATAAAACAAACTATACGTAAGGTATTGAACTCAAAATTTTAACGCAGTTTTTTATTTTTCTTGTTTCATGAGGATCTTATATAATTTTTACATTTTTTTTCTATGCTCAAATACCCTATTCTAACTATTTGGAAACACAGCTTTCCAAAGAAATAAAGCACTTTTTCAAACCTTTTCCTTAAAGCGAGTTGAAAAATTAATTAGCCCTCTCCAGACTGACGAAAAATCGGCGTCGAAAGTTGTAAACTAACTTTTTCATTTGGAGTTTTAGAGAGGGCTGAAAGGGGATACCTTCTGAATAAAAGGTGTATAACAGGTTCGACTTCACAATTAATTGTTTGAGAATGTTAAGGCGTTCATTTACTTATAGTTTGATTTTCGCTTACTTATTAGGTACCTATACTAAAACACTTAGCGCCAATATGCTTCTCGAAGATTCACGTAATTATTGGACTACTCACGGTATAAACCGGTGCCCGCGAGGAATGGGAAAGATTTTAATCACGCATTCCTTACGTGATTAAGATCAAAAAATGTTTTGTGAATTCCAGGCAAATCCAGCTTAGTTTAAAAGATATTATCAATTTTCATGTAAACAATTTATTGTGACTAAAGTACATTTAGGTCTTTTAATCGCGACGTAGCTACATATATGTGGCCAAGTTTTGCGTCGCTATTGATAAAAATCAAAGTACCCAGCTAATACTCACTAAAATCATCCTTTTTTAGGAAACATAATCGTTACCATATTACTACAAGGGATAATTTTCAAAGAGAAGCCAAATTTACTAAATTTTTATGTAGATACAAAAATCGACTAAACAAATCTTCTTTTTTACTGAATTTGACTTGTTGAAATAAAACAATTTAACGGATTATATCGCGTATATTATCTCATTTTAGTTCCCGACGTTTCGGAAGCTTTCCAGCTTTCCATGGTCACGGGAGGACCATGTCCTTACTCCATGTCTGTCCGATAATATACGCGATATAATCCGTTAAATTGTTTTATTTCAATGAGTAATAATCGCGGAAACAGAAGAAAATATTATGAATTTGACTTGGTTCATATTATTATTATTATTTACTTGTAATGAAATGCGTTTTGTAAATATGTCCCATTCCTCGCGGGCACCTTGCGGGAATTGCTTGTTTAACCCTTTGAACGTTTTCTTATTTGACAACGGTCAGTCACATGCCAAGCGATTATTACTCGTATTGCACCGATTACTACACATTTAGGCGTTGTTGGTATTCAAAGTGTTAAAGTAATGCCCCCCCCCCCCCTATTGCCTAATGCATATGAAGCTCGGAAACAGAATCAAGTGTCATGATTTTGTAAGGGCTATTCGGATACCAATTGTCAAAATTTCGTTAGGCAATATAACCCCCCGGATTAGGTAATCAATCATAGTTATAGATGGTCATATTTAAAAGAAAGTTATAAAGATAAGAAGACATGAAATAATAATGCTACACAATCCTTCGTTCTTCTGATCTGATTTAATCTGATCTGATTTAATAATGTTTAAATTTATTTTTCTTGCATCGTTGTAGAATTATTTATGTAGGTACAGTTTTATATTAAAAATATTAAAATAATGAGTTGATCATAGAAATTGATCAACGCCGATTTATATCGCCCGTCCAAGATGGACGACATGAATCAAAATATTTAGTTTTGTAAGTCCCTTTATGGGTGCGCATCTCATTCACAGGAATCGGGGGGGAGATGACTTTTGTAGTGTAATTTACCAATTGTGTTGTAATTAATATATCTTCAAAACTGATGCTGGCAAAAGTCTTGAACTGCCATTTCTCTTTATATATATATATATAGTCCCTTTATTTACATCGGTGTCATTCAATAACTTTCAACGTCTGTTGTCAAAGACACATTCTTGCCAGTAAAATAAAATAAATAAGTGCCAATGAAAATCTGCAAACAAGGTGAGGGTCGTAAAGCAAATTATCGGGCTATATTCCTCTTAGAGCATCTCCTGTGTTTACACAAAGTAAAATTAGAAACATATTTTTGCTAATGAAAATGGAAGACTTCCATTTGTTTTATAATAATGTGCGCAATGAAATTGTGTATTATGCAATAAAGTCTAATTTACTAGACATAGCTTATTATTAGTGACCCTCTAAAAAGTCCCTGCGACAATAGGGCCATGGTTTTTTTTAACCTAACTAAATAACTGAAACGCGTCATTCAAATGTGTTATCGCACTAATCACCACAATAAGATAATCTTTTTAAATACTATATGAGCAAACAATATTAATTACCTAAATGTGTCTTATGAAATTCACATCCAGTCCCATCCTTTGACGGACGATCAATCTCCGAAATTGCAGAAATATTTAAATGACACGCCGGTTACTTAAGCCATAATGAAGTGATTTAGGCATAACCGATTTATAAAACACCAAATCCATATGTCACTAATTACTCGAAAGGGAATTACACCGTATTGCTTTGAGATAATGTTGGTTTTCGTTTAGCATGCGCCTGCGCCGGTGTGGGCTGTGGTTGTTGTCGTTGTTTGCATTGGGTAAGCTTGACAATGCCGGGCTCTTATTTGGCGATTATGATATGAACGGATTGACATTTGGGATGGCCGGATTGGCAATAACATATTTATTGAATAAACTTTGAACAATAATCGAGTTCGCAAACATTTTGCATGTTGCCTTACATGACTGACACTTAAATACTCTGTTATTTTGATATGAATGAATGAATGATTTATTTATTTACATAAAATACGGTACAGTAGATGTTACATATAGGTGTTTCACATATTATGCCGATGGTGCGACGTGTAAATATGCACGACAGACAATATTACAATTATACAAACTATAAACATATTATTAATTAAAAAAAAATCTAAAGCAATCTGCAATCATAATGTCAAATTAAATGCAACATATAATAATAAATAATAATTAGTCAGTCAGTATTACAAATGATTATTACCATGTCAATAAACTATAAAATATATCATGTCCAATTTAAAAATTAAGCAACCAGCTAATATTCCACAAAACAAATTAAATACTACAATTTTAACAGTAAATTAGTATGTCTTGCTTATTTGTTAGATTCGTACTCTTTCACGGAATAAAAACAATTGGCCATTAAATAATTATTAAGTTTTGTCTTAAGACTAAAGAGATTACATGATTTAATATGGTCGGATAGCTTGTTATAAATTAATATTGCTGAATAATATTTATAATGTTGATATTATTTTAAATCGTTTTATTAATTTATTTCTTTTGCGTTTGACATTGTACCGGTTATTTCAATTTTATTGTTTTAGTTGACGATCATCTTCCAAATACTTATAATTTTGACTAAGGCAAATTATACTCTTATTTTAACATGAAATAAATGAGTATGAGTATAATAAGCATTTTTTTTTATATGTTGATAAGGCGCCGATATCTAGGCTGCACGGCTACTGGCAAGCATACAAGAGAGGACAAAATCAACACCCGCATCCAGGACAACTTATGCTGCAGCACAGCACTTCATGGCATGTCCAAGCTTCTCAACAGAACTACAAAGTTACCAATATAAAACCAATGTATGGCTGTGAGGCTTGGACGCTGACCAAAAAGGAATAGCAAAACCTTCTAGTGGCAGAGAGGAGGGTTTGTTTATCTCGGGACGTGCAAAATGAGAGAATGGTACTCATAGATGGAGGATCCGCAAAAATGCGGAACTGGCGGAACTGCTGGCTAAACCAAACATCATTGGAAACCCAAGGCACATCTTCTTCGCTGGATTGGCCACGTCGAGAAAATGGGGAATGATCAAAAAGTCAAGAGAACATACTTGGGTTGACCGGTGGGACGATGGCCCATTGGTTACCCTAGGTACTGCTGGAAGGATATGGTCATGTCATGTCATGTAATCTTTCTTCGTAGGCGTCTCTGTGTGTGTCTTCGTCGGTGTCAGACGAGTCATCATGGTACCATTGTTTAATAGTAGCCGTGATGACGTCGTCCGGGTCAGTCAGTAGGTGTCTGGGTCGTCTGATATGCCTGCGTCTCGCTCTTTTACAGGCGCAAGAGGGATATGCGCATACCATGTCATTATTCTAATTTAAACGGCAGTATGTTTACTGTAACCGTCATCGGTATGCTAGGCAGTAGAATGCCACGACATCCTTGGCACCTAGCGTGTATAGTCGAGGTGGATTTTCGTGTGCTGGGAGCTGGCGATAGATGGCAGGAAGTGGCGCACGATCGGACAAGATGGCTTACTGTTGTGCTGGATGCCAAAAACATTTTGGGTTGCCGCGCCCAAGTAGTTAAGTTAAGCAAATCTCCTTCTTCGTCGGTTCCTCACGGCTGAGGATCGTGTCTAAATAATTTGACTATTGTGTACATAGATTTATTTTACTGTTCTTTGCAAAGATTATTTGTATATACGGTTCATAAACAGCTCTCTAAAGTTTACGAGCGATCTGTCCTTAAAATTATTGATATTCCAGTATTAAAATCCCAATATCGTAATCTTATAAATGCGAAAGAGTGTCTGTCTGTCAGTCGCTCTGTTACCGCTTCACGCTTAAACCTCTGAACCGAATTGCTCTGGTATAGAGATAGTATGAGTCCTGGGAAAAAACATAGGCTACTTTTTATCCCAAAATATACCCTTATCCGCGATAAACGAATTTAAGGCGGACAAAGTCGCGAGCAATTTTAAAAACTAGTAAACGGATCTTAACGAAACTTTTCCAGTAATGTTGTTAAGGCATCAGAATAACACATAGGGTTTACGCGGACGAAGTTGCGAGCAACAGCTAGTGAAAGAATGAAGCCCCCTAAATTTGACAACACAAGTCAAGAATACCTCTCTAAAATATGAAGTTTAGAAATTCCAATTTGTATAATCTCGTCACCTATAAAAAGAACCGTAACGTTTCCGCAGACAAATCGCACGCTCGTAAAACAATTTAACTCAACGCCGTAAATCACAAAAGTCGCAAAAGCACGAATTTAAAAAGAAAATGTGAAAATGCATGCGAAACCTTCCTGTATCGCTTAAACCATTACTGCTCTGAAATACGGGAGGTGAAATCTTGCCATCGTTGGCGGCCGCCCAAACTACCTGCGTCGTAAATAATACAATCTGAGGATGGAAGAGTATACGAGCGACTTTTGTGTGCGATTGCGACCGAACGTAGAAAGAAAGAGTCGCAGCAAAATTACCCATGATAGAGGCCAAACTAAACAATTCGGAGGTGGTGGTCCTCAAAGCAAAATGTCCTTATTGGAAAAACGACCGTAACGTTACTATATTACTAGTCATGACTTACTGGTCACGGGAGCAAAAAGCTTTGTCATATTGAAATTTCTGTACTTCGTAGATCTGAACTTAAAGTAAATCACTTTCTCGAGGTATCAATATCGATATCTTAACTTTGACATACTTATTCGATTACTTGATTCACATCTTTGCCAAAACCTAATAGACTAAATTGTACTCTGATTCGAAAATTAAACTTGGTGGATAAAAACTTGCCAAGTCGCTCTATTCAGTAGCAAATAACATAACAAAACATTTTAAGCAATTGAAGAACGTAATGCATGACAGGAGCTATGATTTAAGGAGCTATAGTTTCCACTTAAATCTCACATTTGTATTAGCGAAACCCGACTTGGCTCTTTCACATTTAGTTTTTTGATGAGATAGACATTTAACATAAACATAAACGCACCAGCTTTCGATTTGTTTACCGACAAATGGGGTAAACTGCACCCTGCCTTACAGCGTTTCTGTGAAATGTATTATTAATTCATTGTTTTAACTCCTTATTTTATTCTTATTTCACATACTGTTACATTTACATTATCTTTGATAATCATGTTTAAATATGGTTAAGTTTATCAGCGCCTTGACGATTATGCTGTAATGTTGATAAATTGTAAATAATAAAATAAATGAATTCGCGGAAATGTTTGCACACAGGCAAAGTTTCACAGATTATACAAATATCAAAACACCAACCCACTAACTAAATCTGCTTTTGCACGTTGAAATGAAAAAATGAAATGAAACGATTTATTTAAGTGTATGTAGGAAATCGGGTAACATTTGCATTATTGCATATTGGTACTATTAGGCACATAGGTATCACGAAACCCTACCTTTTCAGGCGTACATACATTTTTAGTAAATTTTTATGTAATATAATAGTAACGAATACAGATGGCCATAGCCAAGGAATAAAATTGGTAATTTCTAGGAACCACGTACCAACCATTCTTTTTTTAAATATATTTTACACTTTGACATTTAAATTTGTCGGGCAATGAATTGTAAATAGTGATACACATGCTATATGCGTTTCTGGAGGTTATCGCTCTTTTGCAGCTGGCTTATACAGTTTGTGCATGTATTGTGGTCTAACTTTACGGCAGCAAAGCTACTGTAATTCCGTAAACTGATTTTTATATTTGTGTACAAATACAGAAACCTCCAAAATATACAAACATGGCACAGTGAGAATACCATTTTCTACAAAATACGGACGACATTAATCTCGTTCAACAATACCGTTCGATCGGACGCATTATTCGTGATACAGATTGCAAACTCTGTAGATCACAAGAATTTAATTAACATGTAGCAACACTTTTCTTTTGTCTGACATCTGGTGATCACAAGACTTCTTTCATTTAGTTGTCTGTCAAGACAAAAATTGGACGAGAAAAAGCCTTCCTTACGAATCCCGTCGTGTGTAAACCTGCTCCAATTTAGTGAAACACAGCGTCAATATGAGGTATTTCTTAACTTATTTGGCCGGGATCATGTTACTCTCTGTGACTCCCATTTTTTCCATGTACTATTTATTGAAAGGGAAGGGTGAGCAAATCAGCTTTGGATGGTTCCTGGAGAACACGTCGCCCTACATGTGGTCATCGTTGGGCATAGCCTTCGCCGTGTCTCTGTCTGTGGTCGGTGCGGCCATAGGTATTCACACCGTCGGCGTGAGCATAATAGGTGGAGGTGTCAAAGCGCCCAGAATCAAAACCAAGAACTTGATCTCCGTCATCTTCTGCGAAGCCGTCGCTATTTACGGACTGATCACTGCCATCGTGCTGGCTGGTATGCTGGAGAGGTACCCTGAGCCCCTGTCGGACTATAACGTCAAGAGTCAATTGTACATGAATGGATATGTAATGTTTGGCGCTGGGTCGGCTGTGGGCCTTGTGAACTTATTCTGTGGTATATCTGTGGGCATTGTCGGCTCGGGAGCTGCCCTCTCTGATGCGGCCAATGCAGCACTTTTCGTCAAGATCCTCATTGTTGAAATCTTTGGATCCGCCATTGGTCTATTTGGTCTCATTGTCGGTATTTACATGACGTCAAAAGCAAAAACGGGTGCTGCTTAATTATTTAGAAGACAGAACTTAAAATTAAGTGTGAGTACTGATATACTTCTTGTAGCTTTTGTAACTTGTTACTTGTAATGTTTTTTTTTTCATTATAGTGTGAATCTGCTTTTGAACATAATATAAATTAAAGCTTTTGAAATTTTCCTAATATGTAATTATATTAGGTAATAAAAAATCATGCTTATACATATTTCTACTCTTGTTTTTTTTTTTCAGTATGCAACTGCACAGGACCTGGATCACTCTTTGAAGATCAATCAAGCTTGAAGCAATCAGTGCTGAGAAAAGATTTCGATCAAATGGTGAAATTATTCAGTGGAGATCGAATTTAATACTACCGCACCGTTGATTGAATTAGAATAAAGATGTGTTATGTTATGTTTAAACTTGTTAAGGGGTATACCACCAGAATTTAAAGTATGTGACTCCATTATTTTGATACTTGTAACAGTGCTATGGAACTGATTTTTGCTATGATAATATTTCATAGCTCGACTTCTGCATAGGTATTATCTTTTAGGATTTTATATACAGGGTGTCCCACGGCTACGCAACATACTACTACCTTGAATATTGTAGATAGGATATTTTACTGATAAGATTTTTTTAAATTCATTGCATCGGATATTTTAATCAATTTTAACGAATTGTTTTTTATTGTTCATCGTTTCGATTAGAATCATAAAAATACGGAATGTTTTTTTTCACATTTGATCGGTTCGATTCCCTGAAACAAGCAATATGTTGCGTGCACAATTTCGGAATGAAGTAAACTTCTAAAAAAACTCGTAGTTAACATGAATACCTGAAATAATACAAATATAAATATATAGAATTATGATTAGTGATCGAGAATGGGCATCCCACAGCCATTTTCACATTTGGTTTCTTTCTCTAATTCTAATAGAGACCGCTCTAATTACGAATATTTGTGTTTTAACTTTGAGCCAACCTATTATTTGTTGTGTGGTTTGGACTATTTTTCAATTAGTTTAAGTGATGATTTCTTTAGGAATGATATATATTCGGTTCCGTCACAGAAGGTTACAAGAGGAGTAGATGAGGCTTTAAGGTAGATAGCGGCCAGGTAATTTGCAATGTCTTTCACGAGTATGTATTTGGGCTGTTATGGGCCAGGTGAATGTGCCATAAGAGTCGGCATCAGCATTTACAATGCCAATGGCGGAGAACACCTTACTTGCGGGCTCTCATATGCCTTCCATTAGTATGTCCTCGACTAGTCATGGTTGATCCGAGATGGTGACTCGCATTACTGGTTCAATAATAGCCAAACCTCCTGTTAGTTCAGCCCGGTTTTTAATATCGTCTCCGTGTTGATCATGGCCTTTTTATGAGTCCTTATTTTTTGCAACTATGCGCATGCGTAAAGTTATTTTTTTTTTTACCATCTGTCGCAGGTTTGTGGGAGGCCAGATTGTTCACGTCCATATTTGATGACAGAGTACAAAACTGTGTTGCTGTTGAGTCGGTATCATTTTGTTTTCGTTGCTAATACTGTTAGCGACAGTGATGTATTTTTTTAAGTGCCCTTTGAATACATTTTTTGTCCTTATTGTTAGCTACGAGTACTATAGTTGTTTTTAGGTCATGTTGTCCATTCTTTTCTCGCTTTATTCTTTTTGTTTACAATTTCGTATACATGCTTATGGTGGTCGTCTATGTTAATCTCTCCACTCTTCACAGGGTCGAATTGCGTCTTCGTTTGCATTAAATGATTTTTCATGGCAGGTTTTCGCCTACTTTGTTAGGTTATTAATTGTGAGCCACCGCGTCTCGCTGGAAGTGCAATAAGTTTGTGTTCTAAGGTTGTTACTTGTCTGCCCAATATAGATGGCGGTAAGTGACTATGATTGCGTTTTTCAATTTATTGTAGGCATCTTCTGTTTCACTGATAACTTTCTATACCTACGTATTGCCATTCACATTGTAGCTACTGATTTAGTAAATGCGGTATGTTCAGTGTGTGGATATTTTTCACTGGCTTTTATGATTATAAGGATGCAGTTGATCCAGTTTTTCACTTTCTTTAGAGTGGAGTTGGTCTGATATCTAGGCCTTTAACTTAAGTTATTAATTTGTCTCTTTGGAGAATTATGCTGCAATAAGTCAACTACTGATGTAATTCTAAGTTAAAATATTTTATTTGTGCAGATTAAGATATTATGCATTTTGATGAATAAACGGATAAAATTTGTTGTACAATGTTTTTATTGTATCTACTAAGATTGATAAAATAATTCTGGACGTATAGACATACTTACTTACTTACTCCGTTGGCTCAGCGACCCAATGTGAGTCTTGGCCTCCAACACGAGAGCTCACCACTCCCGACCCTGCGCCAATTCCTACCAATGTTATGGCACGAAGCTCGCGCATATCAGCCTCCACCTTGTCCCTCCAGCGATACCTGGGACGCCCGACAAAACGCCAGCCTGTCGAGTGGCCCAAGTATGCTCTCTTTACGCTCCGATCTTCCTGTATCCTGTAAAGGTGGCCAAGCCAACGGAGTCTGTGAGCTTTGGTCTCTCCTATGATATTAGGTTCGGCCACCAGCTCCTCTACTTCGGCGTTCTTACGGACCCTCCAACTTCCATCCGGGCTTTGCTGCGGGCCCAAAATCTTACGGAGGATTTTAAGTTTAGACAAGATATTTCCAATATGACTCAATATAATATATCTATGGGTTCCCTCTATGTCGCATACTTTTGTTTGTCCGAAACTGTTTTAGCATAACAGACTTGGCATATTCCGTTTTCGACGAATGGTAATGCGGCAAAAACCTTATTTGGCATAAGTTCTAACTTACCGAAAATGTATTTGTTCGAAATTGTATTCGCATACTATTGTTTAGGCCGATTATATTTACGAATAATTTGGTTTAGCATAATGGTACCTGACATATTAGCTATTGTCCGAATCTATCTTGGCATACTTAAATTGCTACAAGAAAAGCGGGTTAAGTTAGGTTAGAACTGGATCCCTCGCAAAGAGGAACTGCTAGCAGAAAAGTAGGTCAGGTTAAGTTAGAATAAAACGATCTGCTAGCAGAAAAGCGGAGCGTCAAAACGGGTCAAAAACCGAAAACTGTAGGTTAGGTTAGGTTTGTATTATGACCATGTTCAGCGGAGCGTCAAAATGGGTCAAAAACCGAAAACTGTAGGTTAGGTTAGGATTCTACTATAATAATGTATAGCGGAGCGGCAAAATGCTAACATTATCTATTTCACAAGAAAATGAAACATATGAAGATATAAACAATATGGTTTTATTTTTAACATTAAGTATATTTAACAAAAACATAAGTAGCAAAATTATTACATGCTACTACTTAATTATTATTTTTAAAGCGGAGCGTCAAAATGGGTCAAAAACCGAAAACTGTAGGTTAGGTTAGGTTTGTATTATGACTATGTATAGCGGAGCGAGCGGAGCGGCAAAAGGCTAACATTACCTATTTCACAAGAATATGAAACATATGAAGATATAAATAACATGGTTTTATTATAATATACAATGTAATCAAAATTATGACCAAATAATTTTCGGTCTGATAAAAATATGCCTATTAATTTTATGTGTAGACATGATTCGGACAAACAAAAATATGCGCAAACAAATTATGACAAATTAATATCTGCGTTATCAAACTATGCAAACCTTGATTATGCCAAAACAGTTTATGTGAAAAGTCAATTATGCCTACATTGATTATGACATGCAAAATTATAACTAAAAAAATTATGCCAAAACAGGGGGAACCTATATATATTTATAAGATACAGCATGATTTCGGACGTCATTGAGGATGGGAGTTTGACGGAGACAATTTAAGAACATTAAATTTCCCATGCAGAGGTGTTCATATTGTATTTTTTCTTGATACTGCACTTTATTTGGACTCAGTTCTTTATCTGTAAAAGTAGATAACGCTGCATAGTTACTAAATTGAGGATGTTTAATCCAATATGTTTCACATGTTTTTGCTACTCTACGTACAGTAGCGGAATGAAGAGCTTCTTCACTTTTCAATCTTAATACCATCGCATAGAGTCGAACATTGACGAAACTTTTCATTCCTCGACTATAGAAACTCGCACACCGAGGGTGCCATACAAAACTTTTGCTTAACCTTACCCAATTGGCCGATTAAGTTAAATTTGCAGTTGATATCTATAGCGTCGCATACATTAGGCTACGAGTATCTTGTAAACCACACATGCGGCTCTATTTTGTCTTTGCTTAAAAAATAAAATAAATTCATTTTAAACATCATGAAATTGATATTGGGAAGAGCACAGCTAATCCTAAAGCTCAGGTCTCACCTATTTAAGAAGCAGTCTCTAGTTTTAAGGAAAATTGTAAATGATGTTTGAGAAATAAATTATTATTATTATTATTATCAAAGTCGCCCGTCTGTGCCGGCGCGTGCGCACATTACGCCGCGAGCAGTCGCGATAGCCGGATCGCAGTAATGGCCGCTGAATATTTTTACAGCGAATTATCGCACAGACGGACGACATTCGTTACACGTTGTATCCCTACCTGAATATTGGTCACTTAATTATTTATACATTACACTTATGTTTATTTGTGTGATGAATGATGAGCTTAAATATTTATTCCTGATTGTGACCATGTATATGAGTAAACTAGAAGGTGCGGATTTCGTTCACTTAGGAGAGAAAGTCATAACTCTCGTTTTTGCTTCTGCGTAGTCGGGTAAGTAGCATTCTGTAAACATTTGTGAACACCCAGCTACCCGGGTACCAAAAACAGTTGAGTTGCGTAAACGGCTAAATCATACAAAAAAAAAATTTTTTTGGATTCAGTGACTCGTAAATGCACAGAAAACATCCAAATGAACCAAAAACAAACATTCGTGCTCATCACACAAACACTTGCCCTGGCCGGAATTCAAACCCGGAACCACCAGCTTTATAGGCCATTGGACAACCAACTGAGCCATGCGCGTCGTCATATAACTTGCCAACTTACACCTATACTAAAGGGGTGTATACAACCTCATCAACGGTGGAAAAAAAAACATAATTCTCTTTTTTTCTTCAGAGTAGGCGAGTAAAAAGTATCCTATAACCATCTGAAGATGCCCAGCTACCTGCGTACCAAAAATAGTTGAAATCCATTAAGCCATTTTGACGTGATGAAGCCGTAACGACACATTCAAAGATACAAAAAATAAAAAATAAAATATTTTTTGGATTGAGTGACCTTCCTTATTTTTTTTAAATATCTTCAATTTACAGAAATTTAATTTTTACAACTTTTTAAAAGTATAGATTTTGTATAGACATTAGTTAGCGGGATACATTGTAGCGAAGTCACCTGTTAACAGTGTAACCGCCGCCGTTAAGGCGCTGTTCGTAATGTTATTCCAAGGGGATGGCCGTATGCAATATTTTATTTAAATAACGGCGTAAAAATAAACTTTTAAAAGAGTTATCACGTGATATCTGCATATTTTTTATGTTATAGGGGGCGCATGAGCAGACGGATTGCCAGATGTTAAGCAATTACCGTCGCCCAAAGACACCTGCAACACCAGAGGAGTCACAAGTGCGTTGCCGGCCTTTCAGGCGGGAGTACGCTCTTCTATATTCACTTATAACATTTTTTTTTTATTGATGTGTTCCACCCTGCACAAGTTAATAAACAACAGTATATATATGTACTTATATAAACAAATAAATAAAATGCCCATTATTTTATGCCTAGGCATTTTATTTATTTTTTAGTTTTACAAGCAAGCAGTTCTTTAAGTGAAGCAAAGGATTCTGACATATTTTTAGTCTTTTCTCGTATTTTTGCCATACTCTAGCACTCACACGTTCTTTACTTAACACTTCAGTACTTCAATGCTTAACACTTATGAAACTATCCAAAAGTTCTTGTACTTGGCCAATTTTTTTGTCACTCATAATTCACAAAGTACTCGCAAAGTAATCAGGGTAAGGAAGAGGGAGATCGTAGAGATCTTATACGAGGGAATAATAAATAGTGAGCTCTACGAGGAAGTGCAAAAAAACTAAGTATAGAGATCCAGAATTTTCTTTTGTTTTGTGTCACTCACTAGACATGATTATTTTCTACACAAATCCTAGCCATTACATCCATTATTACGAACTGAAAGATGCCCACAACTTCTCGTTCGCGGAGGAGAAAAAGTCATAGTAAAAAGTATACTATAACTATCTAGAGATGCCCAGCTACCTGTGTACCAAAAATAGTTGAAATCCGTTTAGCGGTTTTGGTGTAATAAAGCCACAACGACACATACAGAAAATAAAAAAAAAAATCTATTAAGTGATCTGCAAATAGTCCGTTTCACTTAGTTTTTTGAAATTAACTTTAATGTACAGACATTTCATTTTTACAACTTTATAATAGTATACCTAGATGATGGCGACTTCAAGTAGTGGTATAATGCCGTCCCCATAGCAAGCCCACGGCGTCAATAAAAACGGTTTAGCCAGTCATCCTGTTTTTGTAAACAACCCACCGACAAGCCAGGGGAGGTTAAATAGAACACCTTTATTCCGCTCTTCGAATACAAAAAGAACTAAGCGTCGTAGAGTTTCTTCTACGATACGGCTATTCGATAGCAAGGCAGTGTAAGTTGATTGACGCTTGAAAAACTTGTTGGGGATGATTATCTGAAAAGAACTTTAGTACTAAAAATGTAATACAGTATTTACTTCATACGAAGTTCTTTATAAATAGGTCAACATAGATAGCGCTGAATAATTATAAGGATGCAATCTAATATGTATTTCACTATGTGTTACCAATTGGCGTACGAAAAAACCACTAAATTAGTACCCTCCAATTTTGGTTTATAATCATCTAACTATGGTCCAAATTAAGCCAAATTTTACCCGCCTAGGTATATATTATTCTGAATGACTTGATAAGCACATCAGTTTATAATAATTCTAAAGTATTTTCTTTAATCCTTAATAATGATTATACCTACTTAAGTTATTTCATAGAGAAACCGTAACATTTTCTTAATGGACCATGGTGCCTGGATAATAGTTGGAAGCTTTTTGCGATAGGTGTCGCGTAGACTACGTGATACAACAAGCTTCAGCCCACGACTTCGTTTGCCTTAAATTCGTTTATCGCTTATAAGGGTATTTTTCCGGGATAAAAAGTAGCCTATGTAAGGATGGCGCTTAAAGGAAACAAGTGATGTGTTTCAATATGATTTACTACTACTCAATGATATAAGGTGCGAGCTAATATAAGGGAGGAGAGATGAGAATGTGTGCGTTAGGTACGTTGCACACCACACCTCCCCTCTTATTGAAAAAAAAAACTTAATAGTATACAAAGTATTTGTTTTTACACACAATATTATATTTAATGAAAAATAAACACATACAATTAAAAACTAAATACATAGAATTAACATTCATTTTTTTTTTATAATTATATAGTTGAAATAAAACAATTTAACGGATTATATCGCATATATTATCTCATTTTAGTTCCCGACGTTTCGGAAGCTTTCCAGCTTTCCATGGTCACGGGAGGACCATGGGAAACGTCGGGAACTAAAATGAGATAATATACGCGATATAATCCGTTAAATTGTTTTATTTCAATGAGTAATAATCGCGGAAACAGAAGAAAATATTAATTATATAGTGATATAATTTACAATTTTCTCAAAATAAGTGCTATTGCATACAATTGGCGATAAACAAGTGATAAAATTTATTTAATAAGATATTTATTTTTGTATTTAATTCCTCTATCATAGTTTTAAAACCCAATTATTAGAGATATTTTATTAATAAAATCGAATGGAAAATTACTACAATAATTGCAAGCTAACGAAACATGAAAAAAAAAAACACCTAACCTATGTATTCGTAGCAGGTATACTCGGACAATAAAAACACAACACATATAAAAAACAGAGGCACACAAATTTACGTAACATCTAAAAGAAAAAGATACTTTTTTTTTTATTTATTCTAGTGAATATATATAGATCATAAAAAACTTAATTTTACCTTTTCACCTAAAACATAACACACATTATTTAACCTAGTCTATGAACTATCTTATTACAAAATACTATACTTATTATATTTTTAAAAATTAATGTATATTACGTCTATGTCACATCCATGTATTTTTAGGTCCCTAGTTTTCCATTTGTCTTTGTTCTTAACTTGCAAGTTTTTACAAATTAGTTTTATTTTTTGACGTCATCATTTTTCATTATATATATGAATGAATGAATGAAATCGTTTATTCACAATGAACATATGGTAACATACTATCTTAGTTTATTTACATTGCTTCCCATTATACATTCAGTCTTGACAGACATGTGAAAATAATTGTAAATATTTGTCAGTGATATAAATATAATCACTCAGTCATTTAAAATAAGATTCAGTTTTATTTCAGGAGTGATTATAATTTTTGTACATATTTATAATAGTAAGTAATTCATTAATTAAGGAGTTAATATAGTGATAATAATCAGATTAATATAAGAAAAATAAAATAAAATACAATTAAAATGAGAATAAGAATAAGTCAAGTTCCTTCAAATATAAACTAAATGTCTGATAATATTCAAAATGTATACAATAAAAATTCGTTAATACTGTAGAAACAATTATCAATCAATATTTTACACAACTTTGTTTTAAACTCGTTTATAGGCAATGTCTTTATGTCAGCTGGTATTTTATTAAATATACTAATGCACATGTTATGAGCGCTTTTTCTTCTAAGTACTAATTTGTTACTAGTTGGTAATGCTATATTCACTTTTATTCATTATTACAATGTATGTTTATTTGTCATTTAATTCATTTGTCATTATTTCTTATAACATTAACGTGTGCAACCCGCATCACTTTGCTAGGCAAGGTACACAGCACTCTTTTACATTTCTGGTCGGCCGACCTTGTACATAATCATTTATTTAATAGTTCAGGATACAAGATATTATTTATTACGTGCGCGCACTAACATATTACTCCTTTTATACATTATACATGCAGGCAGTTCTTTTAACACGTCCTTTCATTAATACTTACCATATGTCCAAGGACCTTCACGATTGGTACTCAACCGAATCATGATCAGATCGTAAGGATATCCCTGCCTGTCTTGTCCTCTGGTGTACCTTGCTAAATATCTCTTCGTACAACAGCGCCTCTCGGGTCACTGTTGATCACGAATGGTATCATCTTCGTCATATTTGTCACTGAACACAATTCATAAAAAAAAATATCTTACCTTTTCAACACATTCTTGATAACATTAAAAAAACTCATACACAATGAAAACTTCAGTATATAAGAATTTCAATAACACTTAGGTGATCAAGCTAACTGCTCGTTGAAAAACTTAGTTACTACAGTTTTCCCGAACACTATGCTGTAAGCACCATCCAAATGTCAAACTATTTCCTACACTCATTCCAATATAACCTTCCCTTTTCCTTCGTCCTATCTAACCTGCTTCAATATCGACACTATCCATAAATTACAAACGCCTTTATAAACATCAACACTCTTATAAAATAAAACTATCTGGCTTCCTTCAAACATTATTGTTCTCTAAATATACGTTAAAATCACATCACATCTTAGTTTGTCTTTTTCATAATCCGTAAAGCCTTATAGCCAGTTCTCAAAATATGTCACGTCCTTGTAAAATGTAATTTAGACATAATCCATAGAGAGATATATTAACATTTAAGAATGTATATCTAACATAAGTTTTGATTCAATCCAAATTTATTTATAACAACCAATTCAAATTCAATTTTCATTACTACAATTAAAAGTTATAAATCTGCGCATAGAGCGAACATTGTGTCGGGAAACCGGAGCTGAAATTTCAAACGCCGCATGCTATTCCATATTTGGAGACATGCTGGCCATCCGTGATCTTCTAATTTTTTCTAAAGTATTATATTATATCTGTTAATTGAAAATATGTATTCTATGTTACACTTTAATATATACCTATGACTTTGTTTTCTTGAACATCATTATATTCAAAATTATAAATTTAAATGAAATGAAATAGTATTATTACATGGTTACATTATTTAACGAGAGATTATTTTAGTAGGCCCCTAAGTTTAAAAACTTAGCTTAAAATGTAAACAAACATGTAAACCTACGTGTTAACATATGAACTTACTGTATAATTTAAAAACATAAAAATCATTAAAACCATGAAAGAAAAAAAAATCAGAAGGTCACAACGTTTCCACTTTTCACTGACTTATACATGGTTTTTTTTCTGTTTTCTTCACGTTGATAAATCTCATCCTTCTTGCCGCCGCAACACCAGAGCGAACACAGCACCAAGGTTGTCCAATGTCTCGCTCGTCCGTCACAAGGACATGTGGGAATCGACTTTATAACGTAAATTTTTCTTTTTTTAGATTAAGATGTAGCAGGATGTAGCTACGAATTAATCACCGAAAAAAGAAATGCACTTGTTTAGCGTCCACGAAAAGATTATCGTTCGCAATGTTCGACAACTCTTATATTAAGATAAAAAAATTAATAAAAATTACCTTCATTTTTTTTTAACACTACACCACAAGTCTTTCACACCTCTTGTCACAAAGGTTTCAAATTATTTTTTCACTAATGTCCTGGTTCAAGGTCCTTGTTTTTGTTTGTCGCCAGTGCCCCCGCTTAAGGAGCACTGGCAGGGTCGCCATGTAAGGATGGCGCTTAATGGAAACAAAAGATGTGTTTCAATATGATTTATTACTACTCAATGATATAAGGTGCGAGCTAATATAAGGGAGGAGAGATGAGAATGTGTGCGTTAGGTACGCTGCACACCACATTCTTACCCGGGACTCAAACTATCTCGATACCAAATTTCATCCAAATTGGTTCAGCGGTTTAAGCGTGAAGAGGTAACAGACAGACAGACAGACACACTTTCACATTTATATTATTATTATGGATATTGTGAAGTTAAAAAATACAATGTATGCACATTGAAGATATTTTCAAAAAAAACAAGAGTAACGGACTACTTGAAGATCACTGTATTATTATTTTTGTATAGTCATAATCTTCTTTTTTTCATCGTAGCTGAGTAAAAAGTATCCTATAACCATCTATGGATGCCCAGCTACCCGTGAACCAAAAATATCTGAAATCCGTTTAGACCTTTTGACCTGTGGGAGCCACAACGATTCAGTGACCTGCAAATCGCCTGTATCACTTTTTTTTATATCTACAGACATTTGGGGAGTCGCTGGATGCCGGACGCCGATAATGAAGACAGACATTTTATTTTTACAACTTTATAATAGTATAGACAAGAAACAATCAGTATTACTATCAGATAAAAAGTTTATTCGCCTTGTCGGCTTCGTATTGCGCCAGTCATCGTGTTTTTGTAAACAACCCTCTACGACGCTACGCCGTAGCGGCGCTACGCTCGTAGCCGCTACGGATACCATCTAGGAAAATAAATAGGGTACTCATTATCAGATCACAACAAAACGGAGCTTAGTCGCGTATAAATATAGTTTCGATTTCCGACGTTTCGGTATCCTGGTAGCACGGGTACGGGTGAACGGGTAGACTGAGATTTTTTTTCAGTCAAAGTTACAATCAGTGCAAGCTACGCAGTTTGAAAACCACTTTTAACCAGTGGTTAGACATAGAAAACATAGTCTTGGAAGTACACGGGTACTGTAAGTTTTCGAAACGTAGGAAACTCAAATAACATAATTATATCTAGAGATTTTTCTGAAACGAACGAGGCGACAAGTGACTGGGACAATGTTTATTTTATTGAGATTTAAATTATATTTTTTATTCTGTGTGTGTGTTTATTATCTTGAGGAATATATAAGTCTTATTTGTGCAAAAAACATTGTGAATCTTGTGCTTTGGGTATCTTGTGAACTCACAATGTAATGTATTTTTTTTTTTTTATCGATATCGATAGTTTTATAATAAGAAATAGGTTATTCATACAATTTTAACAAATAATATATATAACTAATAGCTAAATAATATAAACAAAAACTTAAAATTAAATTTAAAACTAACCTATAAATAAAAAATGCACAGAAAGGTCGGGACCCCGAGGTAGGGTACCCAAGACACAGGCAGCATTCCCGCGCTGAATAGCAATTGCTAATCGTTGCGCGAGAAAGCTGCCCGCTCTTGGGTCGCCTGTCGCCTCCCGCAGGCGCTTGCTGAGGCACTTCAGCAGCCGGCGTGCTCCCTGGCCCCACGGGCCGAGTGTCTCGACGCCAAACGCCACAAACTCGTATTGGGCGCCGAGACAACTGTATTTGCCCACCTTCGAATTTTCACGGGCGTCCGCCGCCGCACCAGCTCTTTTGCTGGTCGCTGGAAGGTAGGACGCCGCTAGCGTGTCGGCGCAGGTGGCATCCCAAATGTAATGTATTGTATTATAAATAAATTTTATCATCACAACACATCAAACGGGGCTTAATCGCGTACAAACTTTCATCTTCGTGGAATCCAGTTATTAGTTAATGTAAACAGCACCAAGCATCATCCGATAAATTGCCAGATATCGTGAGTGTAGTGTGTCGGTAATATCGGTATAGTGACAATCTTATAAGTAGTGTTCCAATGAATAATCAAGACCAAGTGCGGGTAGATCGGAAAACTGGCGCGGCTATAAGAATTATAGAAGACTAGCTTCTGCCCGCGACTTCGTCCGCCTTAAATTCGTTTATCGCGGATACGGGCATTTTTCCGGGATAAAAAGTGGCCTATGTCCTTCGCCGGGACTCAAACTATCTCCATACCAAATTTCATCCAAATCGGTTCAGCGGTTTAAGCGTGAAGAGGTAACAGACAGACAGACAGACAGACACACTTTCGCATTTATAATATTAGTATGGATGTGTTGATACCCGCTTCTCTAGTTCAAAGACTACTATTGTATTATATAGGGTACCCCAGTTCCTTCGAGACCATGGACGTAACGCGAAGTCCGAAGCGTCGTATTACCAATAGTTTAGTTTAGTTTATTAATCTCATTAATACAATGTTCATGTAAATTTTATAGAAAAGTATGTCAGTTAACATTGACAGTTAAAGCGATCGTCAAATTATATGTATAAAAGATAAACTTAGCAAGAACAACATAGTATAGTTCACAATAGTATACTCGTACATTCATAAATCAAACAAAACAAACAATAATAATACCAGCATGTAGGTACCAATGAATTTCAGAATACAATAAAATACAATGAAAGGTAATTAAATTAATCACATGTATACGCGATTAAGCCTTAGTGAAAACTAACTAGGAGGAGAGCGCCCACGTAGCAGATTTCTGGTACTGAAAGTGTCAATGTCATTGCAGCTCCCCATATCTCGCAGGTGGTCAGCCGGTCAACGACCCCGCCGACTTTTCCAATCTACTTCACCTTTTCAGCAGCGCCGTATCTGCAGCCGTTCAAATCCGCGGGTAATGGAGCTTGGTTTATTGACAGGGCGGTCAATGAATAGTAGATGGCCATTCTAGCGTCACTTATTATGGTTATTTAAAAACTAACGCAGTTACATTATATGTACATCAGTGGCTGGCGTCCATATAAGCCGATTCCCACCGGATTGCCCAAGGAAAGCCTTATAACCTTTTTCTTTAAATATGACTCAATGATACGCTTCGGCTTCACTTGTAATTTTCTTGAGGTACATTTGACTGCTATGAAATGTAAAAGATGGTTTTTCACTATGAGAAGAATAATTAAAAACCGGTTTTTAATACAAAGTGCCCAGGAGGAACCCAAAAGATAATCACGCATTCCTTAGGTCATTAGGAGCAAAAAATGTTATTTGAACCCCAGTTAAATTCGGGTTAGTTTTGAAGAGATTATCAATTTCCATGTAAACTATTTATTGTGATTACTAAAATGCATTAACATCTTTTGATCGCGACGTTGCGACGTATGTTGCCAAGTTCTCGTTGCTATTGACAGACATCAAAGTGGCAGCTACCACTCACTAGTCATCCTTTTTTTTTAATTAATCGTCACCATTTTAGTAAAAGGGATTATTTTTGGAGAGAAGTAAAAGTTATTCCAGTTTTATGTATAAAAATCGATAAAACTAGTTTTTTTTTGCTGGATTTGACTTTGGTCACATGATATTCTTTACTCCTATTGGTCTCAGAAATACGCGGTTAAAATCTTTCAATTCCTCGCGGGCATGCTGTATAACATTTTAATTATTCATGTTATTGCACAAGAGTTTTTGAAATGATGATACAAATCTTTGATTTAACTAGGTACCAAGGACCATTAAAACAAGAGGACTGACCATCGCCATACAAAAAGCCGTTAGGTACCCGATATGTACAACGCCGTCTATATTTAATTTAAGAATTACTTTTAACAACTATTCAACTTTACAAGCGTGACACAGTATTTAAATGTTACGATTTTTTTATAATTCGCTGTTTGCGAAATAATTGTTACTATACTATGTTTATTTATTCAATTATAACATAGTTAAATGTTTTGTTTTAAGGTGCCATCTAGTTTTTTCCAGAATATCTCATTGCGATCGGAACACGATCTAAAGTATTGCAACCGTCAGTCCTCTTGCTTTAATGGTCCTTGATAGACCCATGTTTTTTATTGTTTCATCGCTTTGTTAAAAGATGTTCGTTCAGTAGCTGACAAGGACCAGAGAGCAAGAAGTTGTAAGGCGGTTATTTTTCCGTCGTTAATTATTCCAGTTAACAAGGTGTTGTCTCTTGCTAAATTTATGGGTTTCACGAGAGGTAAGATAGACGTTTACTAAAAGCTAAGCTACAAAATATAGCAAGGAAATTTTTGTAGCTGCTAATTCATCGCGGTTGCGTTGTTTACTTAATAACAATTTAGTGGTACCTACTTTTTTCCAAAAAATATTTCATATAGAAATTTAGACGGATATTTTATATATTTACATACTAGCTTCTGCCCACGACTTCGTCCGCTTAAAATTCGTTTATCGCGAATAAGGGTATTTTTCCGGGATAAAAAGTAGCCTATGTCCTTCCCTTGGACTCAAACTATCAAATTTCATCCAAATCGGTTCTGCGGTTTAAGCGTGAAGAGGTAACAGACAGACAGACAGACACACTTTCGCATTTATAATATTACTAGCTTCTGCCCGCGACTTCGTCGGCCTGGATGATAGTTGGGAGCTTTTTGCGATAGGTGTCTCGTAGACTACGCGATATATGTATAACAAGCTTCTGCCCGCGACTTCGTTCGCCTTAAATTCGTTTAACGCTTATAAGGGTGTTTTTCCGGGATAAAAAGTAGCCTATGTCCTTCCCCGGGACTCAAACTATTTCCATACCAATTTCATCCAAATCGGTTCAGCGGTTTAAGCGTGAAGAGGTAACAGACAGACAGACAGACACACTTTCGCATTTATAAGATTATAGTATGGTATTTATATTAATGTTTTTTGTCTAATTTTGTGTCTCTTGACTTTTAATATTTCTGGTACTCAAGTTTGCAAATCGTATTGAATTTCATTTGACTCAGTAGTACATTGGAACAGTGAAAGATATGAAAAAAATAAGAGTAATGATTTTTCTCCTCCGCGAACAAAGTTGCGGGCTCGTTTCTTCTTTAGAGCAGTCGGGTAAAAAGTATCCTGTAACCATCTGTGGATACCCAGCTACCCGTGTACCAAAAAAAAATCCGTTTAGCCGGTTTGGTGTGATGAAGCCATACACATACAAAAAAATAAAATATCATCAGATAATGAATCAAGTATTTAGTGGATACTACTGAACTTATATCTCTTCTTGGGTTAGACACTGGTCCCATCAAGGGTGAAGAAGCGATTAGCGATCGGCGATTTACTCGCCCAAGAAACGAACAAAAGATATAGATCCTGTGTTAGTAAAAGAGACACATATATTAATAGTTCATCGCTAGCTGTTCACCCTGCCAGTGAGAACTCTCTCATATATGTACGTACTCGTCTCGGAAATAAGGAGCGCCTACTTCCAACCAGCCACCGGCTAACCAAGTCCTCTAAAACCATGCATGTTGTAGGTCCCAAAGTATACAAAGCGTTGCCCGATGAATTCAAAATGTTGGAGTGCAAAAACTCATTCCATAACAAATTGAAAAAATGGCGTATCAGTCAAGCCTTTTACGATATCAGCTAATTTTATAATTGGAAATGACTAGTGACATAATGTATTTTACGTTATCATTATCTACTGTTGACATACAATTTAATAAAAGAAGTTAATTCTTTTACATTCCGGGCTACTGTGTTGTGGAACTCTCTTCCACTCGATTTAAGGCAAGCGAAGTCATTGCCTATTTTTAAACCTAAGATAAAGGATCATTATTTATCTCTCCCATAATTTATATTTTTAAGTCTGCTTCTGGTTTTCTAATCACTTTGATGTCAACTGTATCATAGTTTTTTTTTTTACTTTGTATATATATATATATTTATAGTAGTATGTATGTTTAGTATATGTATATGTATAATATGTATGTTTGTTTTTATTTATTTTTGTATTATATGTAATCTTATCTCACCACCTACTCATTTCTAGCTATTTTATGTCATTTCCGCTACCCAAAGGTTGTCTGGAAGAGATCGCTCTTTAGCGATAAGACCGCCTATTGTTTACCTATTTTATGTTAAGGCTCTATTGTACTGTTTCTGTTGTTGGTGTGCAATAAAGAATTGTTGTTGTTGTTGTTGTTGTTGTTGTTGTTGTTGTTAATACTATAATATCTTTGTATTTTCCTAACCTATATCCATATCCATACTAATATTATAAATGTGAAAGTGTGTCTCTCTGTCTGCCTGTCTGTCTGTTACCTCTTCACGCTTAAACCGCTGAACCGATTGGAGTAAAATTTGGTATGGAGATAGCTTGAGTCCAGGGAAAGGACATAGGCTACTTTTTATCACGGAAAAATACCCTTATTCACGTTAAATGAGTTTAAGGCGGACAAATCGTACGTTACGCTGGAATGCAAAAACTACATAACAGATTTGCGTAAAATTCTGCAGTAATATAGCTTAGATATCAGAATAGGACATAGGCTACAACTTTTGAGGGTATTCATTCATAAAAGGGTATTCTTTATCAATAAATGGAAAACATGACCTTTTATTCATTGACGTTTTCTTTTCTTGATAACGAATAAACAATTGGTAACCTAACAACAGTCATCCTATCAACACGATTAAGCAAAGAACACACCTTTCGTATATGACGTATCATACAAATAAGAGTTTTTTTTTATATAGCCGGATAATAGCCCGGTCTACATTTTGGATTTGCGATCATCTCCGAATGATAAACATTTTGTTACAAAATATGGTTTATCAATAAGATAAATAACATAAAACGAGTTCTCTTTAACAATAAATGGAAAATAGTCACTTTTTGTTAATTGAAAATTTTATTCCGAAGAATTTTAAAGAAATAATTGCTTTGAAGCCAATATGACACGTTAGTACCTGTTTGCGTAACTGGATGGCGTTTGTTGTAATCGCTTTTGCGTTCTTTATCTAGATAAAAGGACAAGTCCTGACTGATATATCAACGCAGAGCCGAAACTACTGAACTTAGAGACTTGATTTTTTTACAGTAGACACTATTTGTAACGTAGGCAAGGTACAAGTAAGGATTTTGGAAATTTATCCGCTAACGGGGCAAAATTAGGGTTGAAAGTTTGTATTGAATATCTGTAATTATTTGAATTACTGTCATTATATTTTTGATATAAATTCTTTACGTCAAACTAAGAAAACTAATTTCAGCATTTTTGGAAATCCATCCCTTAACGGTGTTAAATTGGGGTCGCAAGTTTGTATGAAATAACTGTAATTATTTGAGTAACTGTTATAATATTTCGCGTATAGACTCTTCATTTAAAACTAAGAAAACTAATTTCAGCATTCTTGGAAATTCATCCCTGAAAGGGGTGAAATAAGGGACGAAAGTACAATGGCGCGTAAAGGGTGTTGTGGAGCACTGAATAGAACTTTGAAAGATGTTAGAGGGAACGAAGTTATTATGGGTGGAGTCACTATGTTGTTAGCTGTAGACTTTCGATAGACTTCCGCGGGGAACTCGAGCTGATGAAGTTAAAACTTGCATTAAGGCTTAAAATATTTGGCCTATAATCAAAAAACTCAATCTTAAAATAAATATGCGAGTGTACCTCAAGGGCGATATTTCCGGTGGAGAATTCTCCGACCTTCTTCTTAAAATCGGAAATAGAGAATATCCCGAAACTGAGGGAAGGATTACAATTCCATTGGATCTGGCCTTAGTTGTCCGGACCGTTGACGACCGAATCTCTCAAATTTACCCAGATGTTCAAAATCTACACAGCAAGTCCATGGAGTGATTCACGGGTCCACTGAAACCTAAGAACCACCAGGCGTCCGTTAGGTGGTCCAGGAGTCGTTCGAAGGTTCAGAATACGAACACAAGTCTGTAGACTCGATGTGTAGTGGACACAGATGATGGCATTAAACTACCGCGTAGAGTTTTTAAATGCACTTAACCCACCCGGCCTACCTTCGCACATAAGGGGTGCTCGAGTAATGTTGTTGCGAAATCTGAATCAGCCGAAGTTGTGCAATGGAACCAGGCTGCGTGTGAAAGCTTTACATAAAAACGTTATAGAAGCCATCGTTATTACTGGCTATGCTCAAGGTAAACCTGTGTACATACCCCGGATACCATTTATACCCTCTAAATACCCATTCGAATTTAAATAGTTGCAGCTCCCCCTTAAGGTCTGTTTCGCGATGACGATCAATGAGTCTCAGGATCAGTCACTGAAAACAGCAGAAATAGATCTTATGGGGGAGTGCTTCTCGCACGGCCAGTTTTATGTAGCTTGCTTGAGAGCAAGCTCTCCACGCAGCTTGGTCGGATCTGTTAATGTGGTATATAAAAAAATACTGCAAAACCTACCTAATGTTCCATATTATCAATAGTTCCATCACAATTGTCCAATTACATCTGTTTTTTTTTCACATTACAGCTATATAACAAAATTAACGTGACAGAACCTATTGACAGACAATGCATAGCCTAAACTGCCGACGGTAGGAATACGAGCATTGAAACACATATTTCGTTAGAGATGTTAGTAGAGGCGCACTAAAGAAGGATTTTTTGAAATTCGAGCTATAAGCGGACGAAGTCGCGGGCAAAAGCTAGTAATAGAATAATTTTTGACATGAGTCATTTCCAACTTGAATTTTAAATATGCAATACTCTTAAATGCTATTCGTACTGTAAAATAATGACATGTAATATTTCACAATATTATAAATAAATGAGTGAGTATGAGTATCTCTTTTATTGACACGGAGTCTACATCTGTTATGCGTTTTTTGAGCGAGTTGGGCGAGAATATAGTCGATAGTTGCTCGATTTCTCGCCGGATGTGGGACTAGTGTCTTAATTTACATACATTTTACGTAATCATAATCATAATCACATAAACCTTGTATAGTATTGCTTAAGCATATCTCCCGGTATCCCTCAGGCCGTAAGCCATCTTTTATAGAGCGGCTCGTTAGCCGGGCACCTCGCGAAAGAATTAGCTGCTGTATTTTGACACTTATTGCCGCCGGAGATTTGTAGCACCGTGTGAAACCGGCTTATAATTTATGGAACGCACTCAGTTGGCTTATAGTTATTTTTTAGAACGATTTTCCCGTACTACAGAATTTAATAAAAAAGTTCCGGTGGAATATTCTCTCCTGTTTCATCAATTAACACTCAATTAAATAAAACAATTTAAACTGATTATATCTCATATATTATCTCATTTGAGTTCCTGAGGCTTTGGAAGCTTTGCAGCTTCCGTATTCACGGGGTCGACTGTTCTCTTTTTCTCTCTGTCTTCTGTATTATTATTATACTCGATATAATTTAGCTAATATTTATTATGTAAATATATAATTTGTAAACTTTTTAATCTTATGAAACTTTCTGTACATTCCAGCCCACTATCAATACTTTAATAAAATATCATAAGAAAAGCCTCTCAAATAATTCTCACATCGCAAAAAACGATCCTCCGCAGACAACGTCTGACGTGTTTTTTTCTCATAAATTCATAAGTTTTACGAGTTCGGTGTTGTCGCGGCTAGGCCCCGGCTCGGCCCCCTCCGGCCCCCGGCCCCGTGAGGCCGATTATGACGCTTAGGGGACAGGTGATGTGATAAAAAGAACGATTGTATCGGATTTATTTGATAGACATTTTGTGATCGAAATGTTCATTTTGTGATATAAGGCTTTGCCAAGTTTGATGGTTACCGTCAGTTTTTTGGAATTGATCCAGGTTATAGTAAAATCAACAGATCTAGTTTGTTTTCATCTGTATGTAATTTTACACTATTTCATGATATCCGTATCACATAAAAAAATAAAAATAAAAAAAGCCTTTTATTTCTTACAGATTTTTTTTTACAAATTGTTGGTTAGTAGTACTTAAAATAAAGAACACAATAATTGTTATATCTTAACCTAAATATTAGTAACAAGCTGGTCTGCAAGAACCCCTGGGCGGGTAAAGGCCTCCTCCAAAGATAACCATGTGTCTATGTCCTGTGCCACCTCATTCCAGAGCGAACTGGCTGTCCACTTGATCTCATCTTCCCATCGTGTCAAGGGTCTTCCCCTACTCCGATTGCCTAGTGGGCCGCGTCATAGAGTCACTCTTCTAGTCCATCTCTGGTCTTTTAGCCTCGCGACATGGCCAGCCCATTTCCACTTTAGTTTTTGGGCGTGTGTAAGTGCATTTTTTGCTTTTGTTATGATTCTTATTTTATTATGTCGTATTTTGTCTACTTTTTTTATTGAAATAAAACAATTTAACTGATTATATCGCGTATATTATCTCATTTTAGTTTCCGACGTTTCGGAAGCTTTCCAGCTTTCCATGGTCACGGGAGGACTGAGAAAAGATGTATTTTCCTCTGTCAAAGTTACAATTTGTGCAAACTACCTATTTTTTGAAAAAACACAAATAAAGGTGTACATACATGCCAGATGGGCCTAAGCTGTAAAGACAGTTACACATGTACTTTTTTTATGCTGAGCATACTGTGTTAATTTTATTTTTTCACCTTCTTGTCTTCAATAAATATCATATAAATTTTGAATTGCTTACTTGTATGTGTACTATCTGGCTACTAGGTATTGACTAACAACCCGTACCACCTATTTTTGTAAAATAAGAATACTACAAATAGTATCTTTAATAACCATTGCGCCAGAAGTCTGAAATGTTAGTTTACAACAAACCGGCCAAGAGCATGTCGAACCATGCTCATGTAGGGTTCCGGAGCCGTTACTGCAAAAAAAATCACTACAGATAAAAAAATACGCTATGAAAAAGGGCACCAGCAAAAGAGCGTATCTTCAGGGCACTTACGTATTTTTGTTGAGAGGCGCAGTTTTTCGACAATAACTAAAAACGGTGTACCTACCTTGGTACACCGTTTTTTTTTCATTATGGATACAAAGAGAGGAGTTCTCAATAATTGTGAAAGTATTTACTTAACGTTACCTTTTTCATGTTTTTTTAGACTTACGGTTTGGTAGATAATAATATTGATAGAAGAGTGTTCCCCCCCCCACAATTAACGCAACTTTCGAAGCGATTATTTTCGAAATTGTGAACTTAATCAAAAATAAAATCCTAGAAATGAAAGAGATTTTGCTATAAAATAATGTTGGTGTTTTCAAGGAGTTTATATTATTAACTCCTTGATAACACCTACATTATATAATCCATTAATGTACCGATGGTATTCATTACGATTTCTAATTGCTTACTTTATGCGAATACTAAACTACTAGCTGGCTACTTAGGCTTTGACTGACAACCCACATTATACCTACTCATATTCCTAACGGGCCATAAACATATTACCTCTGATGAGAGGGTTTCATGCCAAACGTGATAGTGCGTGTAAAAGAGATCGGAAAAGCGTGTCAAAGGGGGGGGGACCAATAAGTTAATATTTTGTGTGACGTAATATATGGGCAGCCCCTAAGATAGGAACATTACAAATAGTGCCTTTAGTTTTACCAGTTTTTAGACTTGCGGCGCAAGTCCGTAATGTTAAGAGAAATAAAAAGTATTGTCAGCAAAATAGAGAGGTACTTGCAAAGGCGTAGCGTCAGGAACATTACAAGGAAAGCCGAAGCGTATTCATTTACTCATATTTAAAGAGAAAGGTGGTTATAAGCCTCTCTTTGGGCACTGGTACCTTGTCATAAACCCATATAGATAGATATGGCAGGGAGTGTGATTTTCTTAGAAGCTGATCAAGCTGACTATACACATTGTTAAACCCTGTTACAAAGGATTCCCAAAGTCTCCAGATATCACCACAAAATCTAACACCTCCCACCTTCACTTCCACATCAAAATCGTGTTTGGTCCCCTCGCAGACTACCGACAAGTTCGCCAGTAAAAAGCCGCCCAAATGAGATGAAACTTTCACCCCACCTTGCAAAAACATTTCATAACACGTCCGGACAAGTTGTTCACAGCTAAATTGACACTGTCAGTATCGTGACTTCATCTTCGGACGACAGCCTATTTATTTAGATTATAAAGTACTCCCAGAAAGTATTGAACAACAGAGTTTTAACTAGATAACTATCAGGACACTCACGACGAGGTGAAAAAAAAACATAACCCTCTTTTTTCTTCAACGTAGTCGAATAAAAAGTAAGTATCCTATAAACATCTGTGGATGTTTAGCCATTTTGGCGTAAAGAAGCAAAAACGACACATACAAAAAAAACTAAAAATATCGATTCAGTGACCTTTACATAGTCAATTCAATTCAATATTCAATTTTATCAATTCAATATTTATTCATGAACAATACAATGATTCTGTTTGAAATTAGTACATACACTTAATATTAATAATAGAAAAATATATATATTTTTATAATTAAAAATTATTTTGATTGATAATTGGTAAGTAATTAGTAAAACATTGTTTTTTAATCTTGCAAATATTTCTTCAATACTGTAGAAGCACCCCCTCAACAAATATGTTTTTAATTGTGTACTGAACGCGTCACTGTATGTAATAATTTTTAGGTTAGTGGGAAGCTTATTAAAAAAAATTACTTCCTCTTTCCT
Organism: Hedya salicella; assembly: GCA_905404275.2. NCBI lineage: Eukaryota > Metazoa > Arthropoda > Insecta > Lepidoptera > Tortricidae > Hedya > Hedya salicella. Next base: position 26,289,888 of record FR990102.1, on the reverse strand, counting down.
AGTACAGTGCTGCTCTATCTTCTGCTTAGGGCAGAAACTTGGCATCAATTTTTTGCTGCGCGTAAGAAAGCGCAACTTTTGTTCCTCACTAGTCTCATATTCTGATATGTTTTTCACAAACGCAGTGAGTAGGACGAGCACATACAAGCTAGGAACTGTTAAAATACTTAATTTTTTTAAATGTTCTCTACAGGAAGCCGACTGTGAAAAACGCAAAATGGATCGTATCGCTCTTTTTTGTACAACTAGAGCTTTATTTATATTATAAATGTAGCTATTTCCCCAGAACATAATGCTGTACCGCAATTTGTTTTCAACTAGTGCGTAGTAGACTGTCTTGAGCTGTTCCACTGTCAATTCATCCCTAAGGCGTCTCAAAGCGTAACAGGCTGAGTGAATGGAATTTTGAATGGAGTCTAGCTCTTGTTTCCAGTTTAGTGCTGAATCAATACGCACCCCAAGGCATTTTACGCAATCGACCATATCTATTTTAGCTCCATTTATAATTATGTTTAAAGTATCAGTCTTTTTGGAGTTGTTCTTTAATAACATAATCTGCGTTTTTTTAGTATTCAGTTTCAAATTATTAATGTCAAACCAATATTGAAATGAGTCCATATTTTTTTTCGGAAAATAATATACATATCTTCACAGTACAGACATTTCATTTTTATAACTTAATAATAATATAGATGTCCTGAGATAAATAATACTAACATCATCAAGTTTTCTGGAAAAGTATTAAATAGAAGTAACTGCATCTCATTTCTAAAGCTAAAAGCTACGAAAATACTTGATTTAGTTAAAGTGCGTTGGCTGGCTGAATAAACAAATGAATACCAATAAACAAATGTATGATCGAAATGCTTGTTATTGTGTACATACAAGGGCAACGATAAATAGGTACACAAAAGTTTCAAAAATATGTATACACCTACTCTTCTGTCTAAGAAACCGAAAAGATGATATGAATTCTGATTAGTTATTTGCATAAGTCAGTTCCTTTATTTATTTACTTTTTTCACTCTTCTGTCTTAGTAATAATGTTTGCATATATATTTAGAAGATTTTGTGGTATTTACTTATTTTTGCTCTTAAATGTACTAATCGCACGAGTCAAAGTACTGATTGTGTAAGTATGACCGTGCGCTAACTTATACGGGACGGGTAGTTTTTGTCCGAAACCCGCTCTAATAAGATACACCTGCGCAAAACCGGCGGGATGAAACTGTCATACATGTATATTATACTTTAAGGCGTCCGCAAGTACGTTGGAAGAGGAAGAAAAAGTCATTACCATCTTTTGTGCATCAACGTAATCGGATAAAAAGTATCCTATAACCGTCTGTGGATGCCTAGCTACACATGTAGCAAACATACTTGATATCTGTCTAGCCGTTTTGACGTGATGAAGCCACGACAACACATTACATCAACAATCATACAAAAAAAATCGATTGAGTGACCTTTAAATAATTCGTTTCACTTATTTTTGTGAAAATATTATCAATATACAGACATTTAAATTAATATAATAATACAGAGTTCGATTGTAAACGAAAAAATCTATGCGACGACTACGCAACGAGACTCTTCTCGGGTGTACGCTGGACAGTCAACATCCCCTGCATCTCCTGATCATGCCTCGTAGAGAGAAACACGTGTCGAGGAATATACTGTCTGGTGGTGGTTTGTTGTATTTGCATGCGTATTTTTTTGTAGAAGTTTCATGAAAATTTGCACATGCGAGCAGAATTTATTATCACATCTAACCAAGACACTATTTCTCGGAAAACTATGAATTATTCAAAATTATCTGCTTTTAAAATCTTTTCGGTTTTGATTGGGCGTGGATAATCCAGTCAAAGTCCTCTCTTTGTGTTTTAAAGAAATAATCCTACATCAGATACTTAACAAAATGATGTACTTACCCTTACCGCTACAGAGTAATCTCTTCCCGCCAACCATTAGATCACTCACCCTTTGCCGTGCAAGCTTGTCCTCCATCAAAGGGCGCCAAACGTGACTCGCTCAAAGACTCGCGCTATCGTAATGGCGTTCTTTTCGCTATTAAAAATAATGGCAACTGGTACGTTCGTTAAACATCGGGGTACGTTATCTTTTAGATAAATTATAGGCTTAAAATTGCCCGAAAATCGTACTGTACTCCTCCTATAAGGATTTCACAGGAATACACAGACATCTATACTAGTTGTAAAAATGAAATGTCTGAACATTGAAGATATTAAAAAAAAAATGTGATACGGACTATTCGAACTCACTGTCACTGAATCATCGAAAAATAGTTTATTTGGATTTTTTGTATGTTTGTAAGTGTCTATGTTGCTTCATCACGCCAAATCGGCTTAACGGCTTTCGACTATTTTTGGTACACTGGTAGCTAGATATCTACAGATGGCTATAGGATTCTTTTTACATGCTGTCGAGAAAAGAAGGGTTAAGACGGGGTTTTCTCCCCCGCGATCGAAGTTGTGGGCACCACCTAATATATTTTTAAACTTGACTGTACCTAGGAAGTCTATTTCATAAAAAAATGGCTACACTTTGATGTTTGCTTAAAAACGAGTTTTTGTTACATATATGTTTTTTTAATTACCTAACTACTAAACTAAATAGCGGCGTAAAAAGATACCTATCTATGTACACCCGTAAAAGTCACGTACAAACAAAATACACTGGTATTTATACATGAATCGTATAAACCGACCTATTGTCTTTTTCATATGGGTACTTTGGCAGAGAGGAATATGCCTGATATTCCATCAGCAGCGGTTCAATGCTCTGAGGTTTTCAGTGAACAATTTTCTCTTCAAATATAGATGAAGATACTTTCGCCACATTTTGCCTAGATCCAAGTTCAGTCAGGTGCGAACTCGGTTTAGACGCGTCGCAATTTGTAGGTGGTTTTAAAGTAACTCGAGCGAACTTCCTGTTGCTTCGGAGGGGACAATGTAACTTCCAGGGCTGTCATTCTTAAATTTCTTACTCAACCGCCTTCAGTTCATTCCTAAAAGAACTAGACATGTGAAGTTGTGGTACATGTATCACATCACAGCTCCAAATATATTGGTCCGTCAAACAGATTGTCAAAACCGATTTAAGTAACTGATGAGCATAAATACAAATGTTTCCGAGTCTTTGATGTCTCTTTATATCTACATATACTATTATAAAGTTGTAAAAATGAAATGTCTGTACATTGAAGACATTTTCATAAAAATTATTATAACCATAAAATTTGGAGGTCACTAAAACGAAAAAAAATTTTTTTTTCTGTGTTCGTATGTGTCGTTGTGGCTTCATCACGCAAAATCGGCTAAACGGATTTCAACTATTTTTGGTACACGGGCAGCTGGGTATCCACAAATGGTTATAGGATACTTTTTACGACTACGCTAAAGCAAACACGAGGGGTTATGACTCTTTCTCCTCCGCGAAAGAAGTGAAGTTGTGGTACATGTTTCAGATCACGGGGCTAAATACATATATCTTCGAATGAAGCGACTCACATATTAGTGATCGAACTTCATTTTAGGTAAGTTCGTTTGATCATCTAATATTGGTCCGTCCAACAGATTGTCAAAACCGATTTAAGTTAACAAAGCCAGTTAACTAAACCTATGAAAAATAATAGTTTATACGTGTCTAGGGGTCATATTATACTAGCGACGAGTCCGTCAGTGCTGAATTTGATGCTGACGCACATTTTGTTAATGCTATAGCAAGCTCATTATGCGTATGTAAACGTTTTTGAAAGTATTTTTACAGCTGGTTTCTTGCGCTTCGTAAAGTAAAACTTGAGAGACGTTTTGTGAAACAAGAATGTAAGTTGTTTAGGTTTTTTTTAAAGGACCTGTTTGAAATTCATTATTAATTATAGAATAAAATTCCACCTATATTACAGGCTTGAGAAGATGTATCTATCTGGATGTTATAATTTTTCTATTTGACCTATACCTAATATTATGTGCTATTACAAAATATTTTTATTTTGAATAGATCTATCATAATTTACTACTTTAATGAGTGGCCGCTCACCTAAAAAAATGACAACACTTTTAACCAAACCTCTATCTGGTATGGCTGTGAATATTTACACATTTCGTTGAGAAATAGATAGGTCTAGAAATTTGTGATTTCTACCTACCCTATCTTCATTTCAGCCATAGGACGCCCACTGCTGGACACAAACCACCTCAATAGATTTCTACATGGGCCGGATAGAGGGGACCCGCATCCAGCGAGTCCCTGCAACCCTAACCAAGTCGTCCGACCAACTTGCGGGTGGCCTCGCCACGCTGCGCTTGCCGTTTCGCGGTCTTCACTCTAGAACCATTCTGCCTCAACGGCCATCGGTGCTTCAACTATGTGCCCTGCCCATAGTGCCCATTGCTACTTCAGTCTGCTTACCCTGTTTGCTATGTTGGTGACCTTGGTTCATCTATGAATCTCCTCATTTCTGATTCGATCTCGTAGAGAGATCCCGAGCATAGCCCTTTCCATAGCTGGCTGAGTAGCTCTGAGCTTCCTTAAGAGGCCCATAGAGACCACGTCTCGGCTCCGTAGGTCATCACCGGTAATACGCACTGGACAGAATACCTCAGTAGGGGTATCCTGGACGAGAAGACACTTCGCAGTTTCCCAAACGCTGCCCATCCGAGTTAAATCTGTCGATTGATCTCTTCATATGTTAATCAATAAGGTATTTAATATAGGCCGTGTTGCCAGAAATAAACTATTTTATTTCATTTTATAAAAGTTACAGGTAACAGAAGAATACGGTAGTAGTACACATGCATGAAGCCTGACAATTTATTGAACTCGTTCAGTTTGCATTTATTCTACTCTATATTTTAGTGAATAATAGGTTGCTATTCTATATTGACTTTTGACGGAATCATGTTTAGAAAACCATTATTATGTGTCATATCATGTTTGCAAAAAAAAAACGGCAAAAATTCGCTTTCGAGCATTTTAAGATTAAAATGTAACATATTGTTATTCCGTACATTAGCCAAAGTTAAAAAAAAGCTGAAAAAAAATTAGAAACAATTAATTCTACTAAAAACAGCCTTAAATACTATAAAAAACTATAAAATAAATCTCACTATAAGCACACATTCTCCGCCAAGTACCTTTAAAATTTATAACCTATCTCCGGTAAACAGAGCAGTTTGGAGTGCATTGTAAAAAACGGCCGAGTCTAAATTGAAAACACGTGTACATACACGCACTAAATCACCCAGATAGTCTAGACGGGTAATTTAGGTACCTGACTCATGTCCTATGCCTAGGTCTCTTAGACTTAAAAAGCAGAACGACTTTTCCTTTGTGAGGATTTATTTTGGCCGATTGCATCAGCAATTTGGCAATTTATTGCTGTAGGAATTAGATTTGAAAACTGCGAGCGCTATTATACTAATAAAACGAGACTTTATTCGGGATACACGTGATTTATATATTTACCTCGACGTTTTGGACGCCCTTGTTGCAATTATCTTCTTGGCAGTTAATTGAAGGAGTGTCTTGCGATAACATGTGAAAGGTTTCACAATACAACATTAAATCTTTGTAACACAGTAACAAAAATTAAGTCAATATGATATTAAATAAACATATTAATAAGTGACAATCAAGCATCCATCCTGGTTGATGGGGAGCAGTCACTGCAGACAGACTAAGAAATAGAAATTGCTGAAATGGGTTTTAAGATATCATGTTTTGTATGTCCTTGCTTGTTACAAGATAACGTAAAACGGCTGATCAAAAGTTTACAATTTCGCATTGTTGAAGCTGAAATATGAAGGATTATATGGCAATGCTTATCCGACTAAAACCTGTTCTAGATATTCCGATCCTATCCGAACCGATCCTAATTAACGGATAAAATCGGATAATGTATTGTGGGATCGGACAATTTTTAGGGCCACAATACACTATGCGATTTTATTGGATAATTAGGATCGGATCGGAAGGTGTAGAACAGGTTTAAGAAGTTAAAAATTTAGTGCGTATTCGGTAGATGAATGTACATTAAACAGATTTTTATCAGAATTGCCCCAGGACCCACGACCCATCGGTCCAACATTTTATGCCAAGGCCACCTCTAATTGCCCTACGAAGATGAGCTGGCTTGCCCTTTCCAGCGATTGTGGTCCAGTAGTCATCCCACGACCTTACCTCACGACTTCACTCCATGGCCACGCATTAAAACGTTATAACTACCTTGATTTTCACTGACAGATAGGCTCTTTTCTAATTGACTTTATGCCTTTCCATCATTACGGGGAATAACGTCTTATCTGTCTTGCATTTGGCCGGCACATATGCTCTTTTTCAATGCTTGTATTTTAAAGATGCGCCTTTATTTTGTATTGGAACATGGAACGATCTTCATTGTTATGAAAATGGAGGGAGCTTGTGCCTTTTCAAATATGGCCGTTATTTATTTGATCGCCTTAAATGGTGTTTCGTTTTATTGGTTGTTTTAGATAATTTATTGTGTGTAAGCCTTTGTGGGGCTTAATAAATTGAGTTGCTCGGTTACTGATTCATTGATTAGTTAAAGGTTAGTAATAAAGTGCAATATACGTAATTTATCACGGGCATCGATCCTACCGACATTAGTATTTATTGAAAATACTAAATGATACAAGACTAGGTTTTAATTATAAGAATGTTAACTGTACTCAAATGAAAAAAAAATAGATGCGAAATGTTTGTTTCTATGATAGAAATCCTAAAAAAAATATATACAGATGCACCATTGCTGCGTTACAGCAGGGCACAATTTTAACCTGGAAAATGTACAGTTACCAAAAGATACGATAAATACACTTATCTTACAGACGCAACCACGGAAAACCTAGCGAGCGATGAACCAAAATGTTGTGTAAGTGTTTAAACTGTGTACATTAGACACCTTCCTTTGAGGAACGTGTGTAGAGACTCTCAAACCACTCGCTCTAAACACAGTGTGGGGCCACGAGACACGAGTTCTAATTTTAAAGCGTGGGTATAATTTTTAAAGTTTTTTTTTCGCACTCGCATGCCTTCAGTTTGTCCCTAATATAACTAGATACGTGAAGTAGTGGTACATGTTGCATATCACAGGTCAAAATATATTGGTCCGTCAAGTAGATTGTCAAAACTCTCTCAGACACTTGTCCAACCACCGGCGAGTAAGCGATGAGCTATCGGCGATTTTCTCGCCCAAGAAACGAACAAAAGCTAATCGCTCCCGTGTAAATAAAAGAGAGAGATATATTCATAGTTCATCGCTGGCTGTTCACACTGCCGGTGATCTATTTCTCTCTTTTATTCTCTTTAAGTATGATTTTGCACCTCATTATGAGGCCCATTATGAGCGACTACGTTTCAGTGCCATATGTTATTACACGCTGATTACTTAGTAAAGGCAGACATTTGAAATTTGAAACACGTAGCCTTTGAGGAATTTGAAAGTCTACTATAAACAGGGCTAAAAGTTTGTACAAAAATATTATTGTTTGTAGGGTCACAGGGTGCAGTATGTAATATACGCACGGTTTCTGCGTCAGTCACTTTCCATTTGTTTTATTTGAAACAAATATCTTGCAGCTCTCTATTTCACCATTCTAACATTTGTCAGGTGACAACGATAATTTCACGTGGCCAATATGAAGTCCAAAGCTGTACTTATAGAGCTTGTGTACTTGTCACTTGACAATTGCCACGATTATGAAATAGGAGCCAAATTGTATCGGATTCTAATCCGCCGTTTTCTTGGCCCGCCTCCACTCGTGCGCACACCGGAAGCCCCGTCTCGTGCGACCGGAAGCGCGGCCATTTCCCCCACCTGTCGCCTCGCCGGCTTCCGGCCCGGTCCTTGACCAGTCGAAGGCTTCGACGATTTATTTTTTCATTTTTGCAATCGGTACTTGGCTTTTGCTGACCACGTGAAGTCAAAGGTTTTTAAAGAATACCTATTGACATAAACAAAAATAGGTACATTACTTAGTATTCTCTTGTCGTTCTGCAATTATTACTCATTTTATATTACAATTTTCAAATTATATCACGTATATTATTTCATTTGAGTATCCGACGTTTCGGAAGCTATAGCGTTTTATGATTATCATTATATCAGCTGAAAAATGTCCACTGCTGGACAAATGTGTCTCCTACAGATTTTCTCAAGAACCGGTTGTACTTAACCTTCATCCAACAGTTTCCTGCGAACTAGCCAGATCGTCGGCCCACCATGGTATTACTCGTAAGCTCTACTCACCTTTCTGCCGCCACGGCTATCGATTGACAGGACTGTTTTAAAGTTTAAATACAGTTAATACTTTAACAAAAAACTAATTTATTTGAAGCCAAGCTACATTATTGTGTTGTTTTGAAAACATTCCTTCAGTTGATAAATTCCTCTTAAAAAATATACCAACGTTAGTACTAATATTCCACTGTAAGTTCGAAATATTACGAGGAAACTTGAATTTATCTAATCATACAATAAACATTAACACAAAATTAACGTCCACCAACTTTCAACATTTACCTTACAAAACACCGTAGTAATACACCATTAAGTTAAGAGACCAGCATAACAGTTCAAATATTATGGTCAGTATTTCACCTCGACACAAACGCCCAAATTGATCACATTCTCTCTGGTGGTACATTTGCACGATTGCAAAACATGTACATGCTTGGATGACACTCAATGTACTGGTAGGTTACCCGCTTGGCTATGCTGACAGTTTTTTGATTCTGTTTAATTTTCTATTTAATTGTACTCTTCTGATTATTATTGTTGATTACCTACTAATTTATATTATTTTGCTGATTATTTTATTCAATTTATTATATCTTTATCGGATGACATGCTTTTTATTAATATGAAAAAGTTAGGTATTTCAAATTTTATAATATATTTGCACGCTTGCTTGCAAGCAAAATACACTTAACTAACCCCACTTGTCTTGTCCTTGACCGTTAATAGCTATTTAGACTATACCCGCATTTTAAATTTAAATCAAATTCTAATATTTATATTTATATAAGATAGAAAGATTAACCCTAGTTAATTTTTTTTTGAGATTTGGTGATGGAGAGACATTTGTATGGGATCGACAACGCATCTGAGATTATGGCATTTGTTCTTTTGCAAATTTATGTTAGGTTCAATCGTGTCATATTCAATCGTCTATCTAGCCAAATATTTTTATGCAAGTAAATCTATGCAATTTATCACTTCACCTCAAAACTGTTGAACGGATTTCGATCATTTTTAATAAAGCAATCACTGTTTGCTCTTTCACAGACAGTCGCACGAAAAAATCTTCAACTGCCCGAAAATAAAATACTGTTCGCCAATCATAAGTCGTACAAAAATGGACGGCTTTATGCGTCTTGTGCCACGCTGGCCCGCCGCCAGCGCTGGCGACCTCTCGCATGCACCTTTTACCTGTTTTTCTTTTAATTTCTTTTCGCATATCTCGTATCTTAACGATCGTAAATTGTTTCGGTTGAGTTAGCACTTAGTAAGCCTGGCTACGTGTGTGTATGTGTGTGTGATAGTGAGGAAAATGTATTTCCTTTCGGGAAAACCAGGAATGCTGGACATTTTAAAATGTAGAAGAAAATTGTTATCAGATTTTGTGTAACGTTTATTTTCTTTAATTTATAAAGTAGCATGAAAATTATCCTTAATCATAGTAGGTATTAGGAAAAATTGTTTTTTTACAAGCTTTTTTTAAACTTCACATTTGCATGTATGTTTATAAATCTCGCAAGGAAGATTTGAACTGGTTTATCCTCATGTGGCATAAACTTTTTTGTCATAATCATCATTTGGCATAATGCATTTTTTTCTGAACACGTAAACTTTTCAGAATTGCTATAAAACAAACCTTACCTTACTTAATGCATTTAACAGGGTGATGCCTTTAAAACTCCTGAAAATTCTACATTTTCAGAAAAAGTGCGTTATGTCAAATGATAATTATGACAAACTAGAAGGCGCCCGCAACTTCGTTCGCGGAGGAGAAAAGTCATAATCCGTCGTTTTTTCTTCAGCGTAGTCGGGTAAAAAGTATCCTATAACCATCTGGAGATACCCAGCTACCCGTGTACCAAAAATTGTGGAAATCTGTTCCGTGTTTTGCTGTGCCTTGTTCAGCGTCATGAAGTCACAACGACACATACAAACATACATAAAATCCAAAAAAAAATATATTTTTCGTTTTAGTGACCTCCAAATGGTCCGTAACAATCAATATTTGAAAATACAATACAAAAAAATACAAAATGGTTTATTTATCAAAAGAACTTAAATACATGATCGGGGTTATCCATCAGAGACCAAACTAGGCTGAGCCTGTATCTTGGCCGTCTGCGAGTGCGATTAACAATGAAGATTTGTATCATATGCTTGAAGATATGACATAATGTACAGACACTCAGTGATGTTTTATTCATACAAAAGGTAAGGATAACTAGGGTGTGTGAAGTGTGTATGTGTGTGTATGTTGTGTGCGCATTTACATATAGTACGCAAAATATCCTCAATGTACAGACATTTCATTCTTACAACTTTATAATAGCATAGATGATGTTTGAACCACTTCCCCAGGACCGATTGAACTGAAAGGTATACCTACCGAAGTAACTTTCATGAAAATACAATAATATGGCACCTCAGAGCCTTGATTCGGTGGTCATAGCAACTCTGTAATAAAATAATACAATCCGACCAGTTTGGGCTCGTTAGAATCGTCTCAGTGAGTAGTTGATGGATGTTAAAAGAAACTTACAGTCGGCAACAAAAGCTTTATTATCATTTCTTTCAAGCTCTTGTCGGTGGAGTAATCTTCAGCTTATTGTACATTCTGCTTCGTTCCTTACTTCTATGTATGATGAGGCAATTATTTTTTCTTTTATTTGCTCCATGTAGATCCTTCTACATACACGTTGTGCATTTATTATGTGCGTTGTCAATGACATTGTAACAGTTTTTCGATCAGGTCACGTGTCCATCTTATGACAGATCAAATCAGTAACATTTTTTTCGTGTCACAAAAAATGCACAGCGCGCTAAAGAAGTTACCACTTCAAAAACTGCTGAACGGATTTCAACGAATTTTTCCAGTTATATTGTTTGGACATCAGAGTAACACATAGGCTATATTTACAAAATAAACCTTGACAAACATCCTAGTTTATGATGTGGTTTGACATCAAAACATCGATAACCGGCGCATAATCCCGAGTGACGGAATGTCGACTTCGTGACATTGCAACGGATCAGCGACTGACGACCATCTTGGGGGTACCTTCTAGGACATTTCATTTGGGCCAGTATCGGGTACTTTGCCGGTCTCTTCTTTTCATGGTCTAGCAGGCGTTAAAATTAAAAGTGCCTGTATTGCCTTCTTATGGAATAATGTTCAATATCCCGATTTTCTCAATCTAAATCCGTTGGTCGCTGAATATCTTCTGAGTATTCTTTTACAAACAGCATCGGACAACTGACAGAAAAAAGTTTTCCTCATTCATATCTCTGTTTTACCTAAAATCTACGCGGACCAAGTCGCGGGCGGCGACTAGTAGCTTATAAAGTAAGAGACATTTCATTGAATGCACTAAACTTCACAACCTTAAGTCGTAATAAACGGTCTTCCAGCTCCATCGAAAGAAAGGGTCACAAAAGTGGATTCTTCCACCTGTTTGCTCAATGCCAATAACTTAAATGCCGCTCGATGGCATTGCAGGCATTGTGCGGGAATCGCGGGCTATTGTCCGCAGGTATCCGGGAATTAAGTCGGTCTAGACGGGCCTTTTTCTGCGTCTTCGTGTCCTTAAGTAATTGGAGTAGCGTTTGGAAGCTTCTGTTTTTGTTTTACTGCTCAGTGTTTGGTTGTTTTGTTAGCCGTAGATAAAACTATTACTATATGCAACACTACAATTAACAAATAAAAAAAAACTTAGCGGTTAAATTGCACGGTATTTTTTTTGTAAATAGAGTCGTTAAACTTTTTGATCGAACTATCATTAAAATTAATCGTTATCTATGACACCTGTAATAAAAAAAATAAGGAAAATCTTTATTTAATACCTTATATGGAGTGTATAAAACTAAGGGGAACAATCTCGTGTCCGTCAAAAGGCGTTAAAGTGGTGGTGCCACTTTATCAAGTGCGTAAAATAAATTACTATAATCTCCTTTCTATACTCTATGATAAATTATCTTAAGTTAAATGAAGATAACGTAAAAGCGCGTAATGTTTGTCTCTCATTTTATTTAATACTTGAAAGTGCCCGCAACTTCGTAAGCGGAGGAGAAAAAGATCATTACCCCTCTTTTTTTCTTGAGCGTATTCGGGTGAAAAGTATTCTATACCCATTTGTACAATTTTTCTCCTTTGCCCTAAGGTTGACTTGTAGAGAACGCCTTATGGCATTAAGTTCGCCTTTTGTACGATAAGTTTTCTCTTGTGTAATACAGATTAAATAAATAAATCTGTGGATGCCCATCTACCCGTGTACCAAACATAGTTGGACTCCGTTAAGCCGTTTTGGCGTTTAAGGCAAATTAAGCAAGGTGTATTTTGTCCTACTGTATACCAATAGCTTATACCAAAACCTATGTAGGTATAGTGTGCATTGAATTTAAATTTCTTTTATTTTTTACTATCCTTAAATTTTTGACTTTGACAATGTAATTTTGTTTATTTTTCATTTTTGTTTAAGTTGCAATAAAAACTTATAAACATAGAATATTACACTAAGTCCTCCTCCAAATTGAACCAAGGTGAAAATCAAAGAACTTAAGTTAATTCCACGCAATTTTCTATAGAGGTGTTGCAACTTTACGTCCTCTAATCCACTTGAGAAAGGAATTTTATAGACAGCCACCGCAAGCATCCTTCGCAGCCCACTCGAGGGCTACCTCGTCTCTCGTGCCCATCCTGCACCTACAATTGAAGGTGGGTTTAATTGTCCGAGGCGGTGTAATGGCGCCTTAACTTCGCTGCCATTCTGCTAGAGACTGCTGGTCGGGTACCACTTGAGTCGACACATTACATAGATCTCCGATCCCTCAGTGGATCCACCCCTCCCCAAGTGGCTACGGATTAAAGTCATGTTCTAAAAATAAAACAGCGATGTTTCAAGATGACCCTAGTTACCTGTTGTCCTTTATTCCTATTTCTTTTAATAATAATGACTTCACCCACAAGGTGGTCTGACGACCTGGTTACGGTTGCGGGGACTAGCTTGAGGCGTGTCGCCTCTATCCGGCTCATTTGGATAGGAAATCTATGGAGGAGGCCTGTGTCCAACACTGGACGCTCTATGACTGAAATGATGATGATGATGATGATGAATAATATCTTAAGTTGGCCACCTTTCTGCCTAAGATCACTGGCTGGGTGAAACTTGAGTCGACACGAGAACTGCTTCAGAAAGACTTACTTTTAATATTAAATTTATAAAGACTTGTGTTAAACAAGTAATCAATTTTGCGCTGCTTCTTAGACAATTTTTATTTATCTATTATAACATTTATATTAAAATCTGGATGATTTATTCTGGTCTCCTATGTTGCTAAGTTTATGATCACGATACGCTAATTATTTTATATCCTAATATACTTATACGTTTGCATTAATTCCCAACTGGATTCATTTTGAGAAGATATTCAAGTAATAAGAGAACCAAAAAATAATCTTTCGTTTCACTGACAAACATAGCGAGTCGTCAGCAGTGGAAAACCGCGCGTCTTCCCAGATCGGCTGTAAGTGGCGCTAATAAAGTCATCTCGTTACTCGCGGCTAATCCCCCTCCGCCCACCCCTCCCCGTGAGTACACCTTAATGGCCGGCGCAAGATTATAAAGGTTTTAAAACAAGACTATGTTGCGGGTTAAGCCTTGGAGCACCTTCTGGATCTTTGCCTTTTATGGCTTGAGATTTATTCGATTACTAAGCCCATTTCTCTTTGAAAAATAACGAACACTGAGAGATGATTGGCGAATTAACTATCAAATTAAAATGGAATTGGTACTGGCTGAGAGTAAAGTGCCCGGCTAGTAGACGATTAATGTAAGTTCGAATAGCATAACTTTGTACGATATACATAATTTGCTCATAAAAGAAGTCCATACGCGTAAGATTGTCCTGGCGATCTGTGTAAATCATATACATTTTTATCCGCTACCCAAATTCGCTTCATGTACTTTTTAAATTGATGAAATTGTAAAAATACGGCAATAAGATATCGAGAGACACCAAAATTGTACCTAGGCACGATGCGTGTCTAAGAATAGAGCGCATAAACTGCGTTGTATCAATTTCTTATTGCTTGCGGTAAAATATAACGTTAAATTTCTATACTGAAGGAAGTCTACTACGCTGCACACTCGTGCTTCGCACCAACATCCACGCGAGGAGCCAGACGGAAGGCTTAAGCTAATCTTATTATGCTCAAGAGCGTTTAAAGGATCATTGTGGACAATCTTTGGCCGGCGTTATCTGCGACGCCAGGTACAAATTCAATAATATGTATCACCGGCTGTCTTAAATATGTCTTGACCATAAAATTGGAAGAACGTGGCTTACTGGCCCCTATTTCACAATCCTGACAATTCTCAGGTGACAACGACAATTTTATGTTCAAGGCGAACCCCGCAAGCTCGATACATCTCCATACTTTATACTGAACACGCAATGTAAGTGAAATTGTCGCTGTCACTCGACATTTGTCACGATTGTAAATGCACCTCCAGGTGCATCATCATCGTATCAGCCCAAAGACATCCACTGATGAACAAAGGCCTCCTCCAAGTATCTCCATAACAACCGGTCGTGCGCCGCCCTCATCCAACGGTTATCCGCAATCTTCACCAGGGCATCGGTCCATCTCGTTGGGGGCCTTCCCACGCTACGTTGCCCTATACGCGGTCGCCACTCAAGCTCGTTTCTGCCCCAGCGGCCACTGGTTCTACCGAGCAATGCGCCCTGCTAACTGCCACTTAAGCTTACCAACTCTTTAAGCCTCACACGTTTGAACTGTGAAATAACTAAATAGTCACTTGCAGTTTTTCCGGACAGATGCAACCTTCAAGAAAAGAGCGTATTCCCACCTGAAAGGCCGGCAACGCACTTGTGACTCCTCTGGTGTTGCAGGTGTCTATGGGCGACTGTGATCGCTTACCATCAAGTGATCCCTTGGCTTTTTTGCCCCCTCAAAACAGATATGTTAAATAACATTATATCAACCTTTCAGCATAACAATAGAAGATCTTGTCTTTGACCTCGTAATTCGTATTATGAAAACTCAACAGCCTCCAACCTTTAACACTAGAGCAGCCTAAATACCTAATCCTCGCACAGGTGACCTAGACTTACGGCCGACCTTGCTTTCAAATGGAGCATTGAACCGATGACACGCGCAAATAACATATTACATCTGTATTAGATTATCGGTAAGAAGGTAAAAGGGTATAATCATTTTTTAATACTTACGTTTGTTTTGTGCATTAAAGCTTTTGTATCACTATCATAAAGTTTTAAAAAAGAAAATTCTGTACATTGAAGTTTTTTTTTTCTTTCTGGCTTTGATTTATGATTTGTTTCATCTTCTTGTGCACCACTTACTTACTCATTGGTTGTTTACTTTGCGCCATCTCTACTACTTTAAGGTTGTCTGGAAGAGATCGCTTTTTAGCGATAAGACCGCCTGTTGTTTACCCTTTTTCATACTGTTTTAGATTTAAGTGTCTGATGTTATTTTCTTTTGGTGTGCAATAAAGAGTATTGTATTGTGTATTTTCACAAAAAATAGTAATAAGTACTAAAAACATTGCATATTTTGTAAATTTCAGCTAGTATATGTATAAAGCTACCTATATTTAGGGCTGTGAGGACTCGCTGGATGCGGGTTGCCACTATCCGGCCCATGTGGAAGTCATTGAGGAGGCCTGTGTCCAGCAGTGGACGTTCTATGGCTGAAATGTAAAAAAATAATATTTAAATTGTACAGATATTTCATTTTTACAACTTTATAATATTGTGATATAGATACAAATATCAAGGTGCAAAGAAAAATCGATTGCTCTCGTGCGTGGTCACACCAGGAATCGAACCTGGTACCGTTGGATTACGCGTCCAGCGTGTTAACCTCTCCACTAGCGAGCTCTGTTACTATTGTATATTATATGTTTTACAGTGCTCGCTAGTGAAGAGATTAAGACGTTGGACGCGTACTCCAAAGGCACCATTGTTCGATTCCTGGTCTGACCAAGTGGGAGAGCATTTGGGTTTTGTTTGCGCTTTAATATTATTATTCATGTCACAATAGATAATAATGTGGTGTTAATTTTCCCACATTAAAAACACAGAAACACAAAAATGTGTGTTTAATATAACAAAAAACTTTTACTAGTATATATGAGGTAGGTACCTCATGTTTGCTACTAAGCTTACACGTTACATGTACATGTTATATAGAATAACACTTTGTAAGAAAACGTCAAGAGAGGATCCACTTCACAGAGGTGCGCCCATAATGTATCCCATAATCTTGACGGATGGCCGCTGAAGGGAATCAATTACCTTTAGGGGCACAAACTTCCCGGGACAAAGGCCGTAAGCCCGCGGGGGTGCGGGCCAGTTACCTACAAGGCCCGGGCGTAGAATTATATTCGTAATTGTGACTGTAACTTGGATCTCTGAATGCACTTAAGAGACAATACACATCCAAAAAGGCTGTGTGAATATCAGCCGCCTTGGCTATAGATAAAATACTATTAATAATATCAGATATGAATTGATGAAATTGTAAACATTTTACATGACTTAATTATTTTACATTAGGGTTAATAATTTTTTTTTTTTTTACCGCTAAACTAAATTAAAATATTCAAAAACTTGGTCAAAAAGCTCATCCTGCGCCCTTGTCTACACTATTACAAAGTTGTAAAAATGAAATTATTTATTTATTACAAATTAGCACTAACAGTTAAACCTTACATGCTAATTGTTACACATTTATTTACACTATAATGAACACATTCTATAAAACTAAATGTCTGTACAATGAACATATTTTCGGGCTATTTGGAGGTCACTGAATCGATAAATTGTTAATATAGTATGTGTGTATGAGTAATTGTGGCTTCATCACGCCAAATCGGCTGAACAGGTTTCCACTATTTTTGGTACTCGCGTAGCTAGGTATCCACAGATGGTATAGGATACTTTTTACCCGACTAAACTGTCGAAAAAAAGAGGGGTTATGACTTTTTCTCTTCCGCCAACAAGGTTGCGGACGCCATCTAGTACTCGTATATTATATAATAGTAAATATTAATTATTAAGAGTATTGATTACTATTTAGGTTAAGTGGTTCTTATAAAATGGAAACAAACAACACACTTAAATCAAAATTTAAAACAATTGACAGGGAATTAGCATGCTATATAGCATATACCTAACAGGAATAAGTTAATACTTATAAGTTATATTTATACTTATTACAGACTATGGAGTCTTGGTTGGAAATTTTCCCGATGTCGTTTAATAGGTACTAGTAGAACCAAACACTACACCTGTACCTGACGTCAGTAAAAGAAGCCAAACATAGCTAATGGAGCAGCTAATATAATATATGTATTGCGCTACCTATATTTACTTATTTGGGACCTTTTCTTATTTCAAATTGCCTCAGTTCCCAACTGATTAATTTCCCAACGCACGCTCTCTCCGAAACGGAATATATCTGGTGTTCTTTAAAACTGTTGTGTAGAATGCATTAAATTAAGTCAAGTTTGTTTTATTGAAATAAAAAACAACGATAAAATCAAATATTTGTGAAATTATACAGTGTGGGAAACATTATTAGCAAATTTATCTGTAATCCACATAATTTAGATGAGAGACACAGCGTAAACTTTTGGGACTAATAACCAAAAAAAACACAAATTTCCTTTTTTACCTTAAATAAGCACGTAAAAAATTGGGATATCATCCTTTCTATCTATCTATTGATCAGCCACGGATGTCCACTGCTGAATATATTATGTCTCCCCAATAGCTCGCCACAGCGTGTGATCTTGCGCAAACCGCATCCACCGACTCCCCGCGACCCTTACGAGGTCATCCGTCCACCTAGTCGGGGGCCGTCCCACGCTGCGCTTTCCTATGCGTGGTCGCCACTCCAGGACTTTACTGCACCAACGGCCATCCGTTCTCCGGGCTACATAGCATCATGCCTAAAGGACGACTGTAAAGGTTTTTTGGTTTAAACCAAGGATGAAAGTTGCAATAAAATTTCATCGGGCACACGGCTAGTAACAAAGAAACTCGGAGCCATCTTAGCAATTCAGCTATAAAGATGTGCCCCGGCCGTGCCTGTGACACCGGCATAATGCCTGCAATAATCCGCAGGAAGTTTGCTCAAAATATTTGTATGTAAAGCAGGAAAGCAATCCACTTATACCGTCTCGTCTGTTACCTGCGTTACTCGCCGGCGTGGAGGCTACGGGAGCTATGGAGACGACTTCTATATTTATTTTTTTATCAGCCTATTTTAGTGTCCCAATGCTGGGCCTGTCTTTTCGATCTCCACGACTCCCGATCCGGTTACCCTCGTCTGGCATAAACTTTTTTTCATAAACAACATTTGGCATAATGCATTTTTTATTGAAACTGTATAATTTTGAGGACTTTCTTAAGGCATGATCCTGTTAAATACGTTAGGTTAGGTTTGTTTTATAACGATCCTGAAAAGTTTAAGTGTTCTGAAAAAAATGCATTATGTCAAATGATGATTATGACAAAAAAGTTTATGCCAGACTTTACCAGGAGTCAGCTGATCGGGAGGGATTACCCTCATCTATACTATTATAAAGTTGTAAAAATAAAATGTTTGTATGTGTCGTTGTGGATTCATCACGCTAAATCGGCTAAACGGATTTTAACTATTTTTTGAACACGGGTAGCTGGGTATCTCCAGATGGTTATAGGATACTTTTCACCTGACTATGTTAAAGCGAAAAAGGAGATTAAGACTTTTTCTCCTCCACGAACGAAGCGCTTTCTATAGTATAATCTAACAACGTCGTCTCTATGGCTCTAACGTCCACAATTTGCCAAGGACTTACCTCTTCATAAAGAGGGCAGGAATCTTTCTTTATTGTGCGGATTATTCGGCGCCGTTTATGGCCAAGATGGCCGCTTTACGACGTTATCAAACTTCACCTTCGATATTAATATTTCAGGCTTAGGACGAGAGGTTACAAATGAGGATAAAGCTTCTACTTAGGTATACCAACACTTTAAAACCTCGCTTTTTGAAGCAATTTTTAATGGAATAAATATGCCTCTTTCATTATTTGTCAAATTTGTAGCGAAGTAAAAGAAATAAAAAATATATCATACATAAACAAAAGAACAAGTCAATATAAGTATCTAAATGCGAAAATCCCTAAAATGATTACATATTGAAGCAAGAACAGGTAGGTACACTGATAGGTAGTAAATATTAGTTCAAACTTTATTATTTACTAGCTTCTGCCCGCGACTTCGTCCGCCTTAAATTCGTTTATCGCGAATAAGTGTATTTTTCCGGGATACAAAGTAGCCTATGTCCTTCCTCGGAACTCAAACTATCTCCATACCAAATTTCATCCAAATCGGTTCAGCGGTTTAAGCGTGAAAAGGTAACAGACAGACAGACAGACAGACAGACAGACAGGCAGACAGACAGACAGACTTTCGCATTTATAATATTAGTATGGATTCATCGAATCTAAAGGACATAACATACACGGTGCCTGCGGAGAATGGGAAATATTTTAACTACGTATTCCTTAGGTCATTAGGAGCAAAAAATATTACATGAACCCCAGGCAAATCCGGCTTACTTTTGAAGATATTATCAATTTTCATGTAAACTATTTATTGTGATTACTAAAGTACATTAAGCTCTTTTGATCGCGACATTGTCACATATGTGGTCAAGTTTCGCGTCACTATTGACAGAAATCAAAGTAACATCTACTACTCACTAAAATCATCCCTTTTATGGAAAAAATATCGTTACCATTTTTTTAAAACGGATAATTTTCATAGAAAAGCGAAATCGCGGAAATCGACTAAACCACATTTTGTTACTTTTTTACTGAATTTGACTTGGTTCATCTCCTCCTCTACAATTCGTGGTTAAAATGCTTTCCATCCCTCGCCGTGTTAGTTGTTAACGTCCCAACTTTGTTAAAACAAAACATTCATGCCGGTAGCACCCAAGTTAATCAGTTGAGTTATTGAGAAGTTTAAAATGCATGTGCATGAGTGTACCTACCTATTTGATTAATAACTTAAATCAATTTTGCAATACCCGAACGGGGTTGCACTGTTACTGTATATAGTAGTAAGTATTTTACCTATTATGTAATTGTAATTGTGCTAAGCAATAATAAACAATACAATACAATACACCTCCGCCGCGAAACGTCAAACCCAAGGAAGTTCCACTTTAGTTTCGCGTGCTCTGTATGGCGTTTCGCGGTTTCGCGGCGGAGGTGTGCTACCGGCATCACGAAATCACCTATCTGTCCCATGCGCTTTATGTACTGAATTTAAATAATATTTACCAAAAAAGAAAAATGTTTGTGTTACCTACGTCAACAAAAAAAACGAACCGTCAATCAAAATGTATAATAAATTACCCGGACAATACGAATATAAGCAGGCCTGCCCACCTTCCAGCCTCCCCTGTGTGCCGTCTCGGCTCATACGCCGTCGTATTCTACAGATTCATCTTATTATTGACGATCCGAGAGCGATAAGCTACCTCGAGCGCAGGGCTGGCACAAGCTTGAGTTTTAGAAATACATCGCGTTTCACAAAAAAAACGATTTATAGTATACTTTGCGGGCTCTAACTTCTATATTTTATAATGTTAAAAGTTTAAATCGTATTTGGGGAAGTCGAACAAAGCAGCCGCACGAGGCCTCCATTAAAAAAAATACTTCCAGGCTCACAAAAATATATATAATAAGAAATGAAAATCAAAAAGGCATTACTGAGCAAAACAATAAAACGATACAATAAAATAAAGCTTGATTATATCGCGATGGAGAACAGCTAATAAGTTATTTTTAAAAGTCGTATGTACCTATATTTTTTATATCGATATCGACAACTCTAGCCGCATTAACGTCAAGCAGCCAACTCCCGCGCCACCCGCGCCCCCCTTAGTACAGCTTATAGGCAACTATTTTGAGGTATAAATAAACCTCGACCCGCACTGTGCGAAAAATTTGTAAACCCAGTGCGTTCGAGACTTATTCAAACCTCAAACACTTTTATTGTACGAACGAGTCTTGGTTTCAAAAACATAAAGAAATTTATATTTGACTATGTCATACGCCTTGTAAGTAAACGTAGACGGTTCCCGCATGAGAGATACAAACTTTTAACCCACACCAACGTTATGTCGAGATTGAGGCGGATTCAGCTTAACCCGCAGTGAACGTGTTAAAAGCTCATTCATTTAACAAACAGTAGAGCTTTTTTATTTCGAATAACTAGAATAATAATGAACATATCATTCTATCTCTTTCCAGCAAAGCAGAATTTAATATAGTTTATATGGCCGTATTGTACTATGACTTAAAAGTACATGTCGGACCTTAATGTCAAATCGCTGTCTAATTAGTAGTTTAAAATGCATATCATGCGTATTTTTGGCCCACTTTAATTTCACTTTTTGAAATCGTTTTTACGTTATTTTGTTAAGAAAAGCGATAAAAAAATGCATGTACCCCTATTATTGGTATAGGTACTTTGTTCTCATCTAAGGCCGCCTATGAATGAGAAATATGCATGAAATTTTATTTTTTATTCATGTAACAAACAGTAGACAAAAATATTTTTTGGAATAGCTATAAAAATAACCAAGATATAAGCCATCAAACATTTCATTCTATCTCTTTCTTGCAAAACAGAATTTAATATGGAGTTTATATGGCTGGAGTGCAATGTGACGTAACAGTGCACATCGGACCTCTCTGGCTAATTACTAGTTTAAAATGCCTATCTTATGCGTATTTTTTGGCCGATTTCAATTTTAATTTCACATTTTGAAATAGTTTTTACGGTATTTTGATATTTAGTTAAGAAAAGCGATAAAAAATCATGCATGTACCCTATTCCCAAGTTTTCCCGGCGGTGGCAGCCCTGCCGCTCACGTGCGTATGTGAGACGCGCTTTATTAGCCGGGGCTCGATCCCGCTATTGAGAATGAATTTGTCAACTGCCATTTTACAATCCCGTAAAAATGGTATATTTTATATTTCACAGTCCCCCGCACTGGGGGAAACGGTTATAGAGCTGGTATTCAATAAAGTACCTTCAAATATGTGTGTGTGAGATATTGTTATGATTTGGTGTATTTACTCATGTGTAGGTGTTTCAATCTGACTAATGCAAGGTCTTCGTGGTGGATAGTGTACTATAGACCAAGTTTTTACTTGTAAACATTATTTATTTTGTGAAATTAAAAAAAGACGGTCTTTTCCTTCCATTGAACATAATAACCGTCATGAGCCAAGCAAGCCCAAATTTTAAAAAAGCCCTGAAAAAATGTTTGATGCAGACGCATGATTTAATTTAAAGTTAGCATCGAATATATTCGTATATCTTATAATCGAGAGATATTAATATTGTATATAAATAATAAATATACCATATTATTATTAGTATAGAGACTCGCGCCTGCAGTCAAACTGTACAATACAATACAGAATATTGTTTTTTGTTTCTGCGATTATTACTCATTATAATTAAACAATTTAATGGATTATATCGCGTATATCATCTCATTTGAGTTCCCGTCGTTTCGGAAGCTTTTCAGCTTTACAAATAATGCATCTTACAATACATTTCAGTACTTGTTGGAATTCATTCACGTAATGTCTCGACAAACCGGCTCCCATCACAACAGTTGACCTATAACCGGCTCAACCTCTCGTGAAAATCTAAAATTCAATTTTACGATGTATTTTCTCCAACAATACAATATCCGGGCAGTAAATTTTAAACAAACGTATACATTTCCGGTTCCGGGAGAGAGGACGCGACGGACGGACAGTGCGATAAATTATCATTAGTGTGCTGCACAAAGTGCACCGGATATTTATATTAAAAGCTCTACAAATGCGGGGTTTCCAGTTATTTTAGAAACCCGGTTGCATAGAGGATCATTTTAGCTTAGCACTTATGTTTCATTGGCTACCACTTTCTGAATATAGAAAACTTATTGGTAATTTTAACCGTTACACAAACCGATTACGCTGAAGAAATAAATAGGGGTAATGACTTTCTCTCCTCCGCGAACGGAGTTGCGGGCATCTTAGTACAGATTGAATATCATTATTTCATTATCAGTTTATTTGGAATGTAACATTTTGTTGATTTTCTGTCATTAAGTACAAATGGAAAATCGTTCTCTTAAATTGACCATTTTGAATGTTGACCAAAAATATTTTATACAATTTATTTATTTAATTATACAATTTACATAATTAGCACTGACAGATATACCTGACGTGCTAATTGTTAGTTAATACAGTATATATGTGTTATGATTATAATTATAATTATTTCAAACTACATTAGATCTAATTCAAATCAATCTATAGATTGATTCATTACAAAAATATGAATCCAAATTTAAGAATTAGATACTGCTAGCTGTCACTATTGTATCGAAGTATCGAATTGATGCGTTCAAAAATTTTGACTTAGAGCTGAAAAATATGTCCAGTTCGCTGTCGCTATCAAGGATGTTATAATACAGTTCATAATGAATTTTGACAAAATGTAATTGTGCTGAAAAATAATTATAGCCAAATTAAATACTAATTGTCATTATTTCTTTCGAACTATATCAAATTTGACACTTTTAACTTGGACACATGATTCTATTTTCGACGATATTCTGAATGGACAATTTTCCTTGTTGATGTATTTAAAATTGTCAATTTTCTGATTTGACGAATAATTTCGAGTTATCGATTTGTTGTACTTGGGCTGTATTTCACCAAACTTGTATTCCGAGAATAACGCTTATTCTTGGATTGGATAGTAATGTTTTGACATTACTATCCGTAAGCGTTATTCTCGTAATAAAAGTTTGGTGTTCCCATATTAATTTGACATAACTATTTGAGATGAAGCATAATTCTCGGAATAAAAGATTGGTTAAATCCACGTGAAATCGGCCCTTGATGTCAGTAAATCATTTTGTTCTGTCCGAACAGCTCGATTCCTCGTACTAACGTAGCCAAAACCTAACCTATGTTTCTAATGCAATCCCCGATGTCCTTTTCACTGCACATGCACTTCTTGCTACGTCTAGCGTTGCG
The DNA here is from genome assembly GCA_905404275.2 of Hedya salicella. NCBI lineage: Eukaryota > Metazoa > Arthropoda > Insecta > Lepidoptera > Tortricidae > Hedya > Hedya salicella. The sequence goes on along the minus strand of FR990102.1, from coordinate 26,265,453 downwards.
TTCTCAAATTGAAACTCGCTCGGGCGGAGGACACGTTGATTTGTGCCTTTCGCGACACGTCCACGGGAAACTATGAAATTGCACCGCTTTAGTTTTCGGTCTCTTGAATTATATTCAGCTCAATTTAGTATATATTGTATTTGTTTTCATAAGATACAATGTTCAAGTCAATTACTTTTGTGCATACAAAACACAAAATAAACACTAAGACAACTATATATACACACACACACACACACACACACACACACACACACACACACACACGCACGCACGCTTTCCATCTAGTTAAAATAAGTTCTAGGAATCGTTTCTTAAACCGTCTTGTTACCTTCCTCTTTGTAATATGCTCGTAAATAAATAATCATAAATGCACACATTTATTAATATGTGCGCCTCTACGCATATCTATGTGTGTATATAAAGGTACACACATGCCTATGCGCGGAGGGTCTAGACTAGAGAGTTATTTAGACTTATACTATAGTAATTTGTAATTAAGTAATTAATAATATCACCTTACCTCTTTACTTAACACAGCTGTACTACTCGATACCTATATGTGGAAGAGCGGTACCCCTTTACACAGGTATTACATTTACTTAAAAAGGGGTCACCAGCGCACTGTAAAATTAGTACCTACTAAGAAAACAAATAAATTATTTTTCATTTTCATTTTTTCATACTTAGAGGTTAACATACTATGATTTTTAACTACTTGAAATCATCATCATCGTCACCAGCCAAAAGATGTCCACTACTGGACATGGGTCTCTCCCAAAGAATGCCACTAATGCCACCATGACCGCTGCCCGAATCCTACTTAGTCCCCTTCACCAGGTTATCAGTTCACCTTGTGCCTACCCACGTCGAGTCTTCCGCGTGACAGCCACTCTAGAAATTGTCGGCCTCAGCGGCTATAAACACTTTCACGACTGAGACGTTCGTAGCGCTACGCGTAGCCGATATGGAAAAATGCGTATGTGTAGCGAAAACTTACTACGAGCAGAGCGCCTGCCTAGCAAGTTCGTGGTCGTGAAGTTGTTAACACAAATAAATGTAAGCATACCAATGCTTGGCAGCGTAATTATTCTAATAATTGACACCCTGTTGGTCACATCTATTGCTACGAATTGAGGTTGAAGGTGCCAACTAATGGAACAGTGTTGGGCACTGTACAATCACATGAATCATTTCTATACACTCTTTGTGTAACGAGCGAAAGATTCTGAAAAGCAGTAATCAAAACGACTAAAATACTTCAGCTATTCAAATCATTAAAACTCCCATAAAAAGTCCCCGTAGTAAGCACGTAACCCCGATTACACATAATCCCCTATTCATTATTCGCCCTCCCCCCTCCGCTTCCCCCTTCAGGTAGCTGCGCCGGAGTGGAGTAATCGACAGAAAGAAATTAATGTGGCGGCACTAACCCGGGGCTGACACTTTCAAAATCTTTTCCTTAATTTTTACATCTTTGCAAGGTGTCGCGAGTGATGGGGCGAAAACGCGGGTATTGATACTATATTTTTTTACATTTTCATAACTAGAACGGTGTCCCAATTTTTTTTCAGTCGTGTTGAATGTGACGCACTCTAGGTTATTGTACATGATTGTTTGAACTTTATACGTTTATTTTATAAGTTGTAAGTAAGTAATAGTAGTTACTATAACTAAACAGCCACCACTTTTAAAACGGCTAACTAGCTGGCACTACTGGCAGTGCTGCAGTGGCAGTTAGTAGATATCTGCTGCCGGGAATATTGCAGTGTTTTACTTACAACTTATAAAATTAACTAAAACAGCCACCACTTTTAAAATGGCTAACTAGCTGGCACTACTGGCAGTGCTGCAGTGGCAGTTAGTAGATATCTGCTGCCGGGAATATTGCAGTGTTTTACTTACAACTTATAAAATTAACTAAAACAGCCACCACTTTTAAAACGGCTAACTAGCTGGCACTACTGGCAGTGCTGCAGTGGCAGTTAGTAGATATCTGCTGCCGGGAATATTGCAGTGTTATACTTACAACTTATAAAATTAACTAAAACAGCCACCACTTTTAAAATGGCTAACTAGCTGGCACTACTGGCAGTGCTGCAGTGGCAGTTAGTAGATATCTGCTGCCGGGAATATTGCAGTGTTTTACTTACAACTTATAAAATTAACTAAAACAGCCACCACTTTTAAAACGGCTAACTAGCTGGCACTACTGGCAGTGCTGCAGTGGCAGTTAGTAGATATCTGCTGCCGGGAATATTGCAGTGTTTTACTTACAACTTATAAAATTAACTAAAACAGCCACCACTTTTAAAATGGCTAACTAGCTGGCACTACTGGCAGTGCTGCAGTGGCAGTTAGTAGATATCTGCTGCCGGGAATATTGCAGTGTTTTACTTACAACTTATAAAATTAACTAAAACAGCCACCACTTTTAAAACGGCTAACTAGCTGGCACTACTGGCAGTGCTGCAGTGGCAGTTAGTAGATATCTGCTGCCGGGAATATTGCAGTGTTATACTTACAACTTATAAAATTAACTAAAACAGCCACCACTTTTAAAACGGCTAAGTAGCTGGCACTACTGGCAGTGCTGCAGTGGCAGTTAGTAGATATCTGCTGCCGGGAATATTGCAGTGTTTTACTTACAACTTATAAAATTAACTAAAACAGCCACCACTTTTAAAACGGCTAACTAGCTGGCACTACTGGCAGTGCTGCAGTGGCAGTTAGTAGATATCTGCTGCCGGGAATATTGCAGTGTTATACTTACAACTTATAAAATTAACTAAAACAGCCACCACTTTTAAAACGGCTAACTAGCTGGCACTACTGGCAGTGCTGCAGTGGCAGTTAGTAGATATCTGCTGCCGGGAATATTGCAGTGTTATACTTACAACTTATAAAATTAACTAAAACAGCCACCACTTTTAAAACGGCTAACTAGCTGACACTACTGGCAGTGCTGCAGTGGCAGTTAGTAGATATCTGCTGCCGGGAATATTGCAGTGTTATACTTACAACTTATAAAATTAACTAAAACAGCCACCACTTTTAAAACGGCTAACTAGCTGACACTACTGGTTGTGCTGCAGTGGCAGTTAGTAGATATCTGCTGCCGGGAATATTGCAGTGTTATACTTACAACTTATAAAATTAACTAAAACAGCCACCACTTTTAAAACGGCTAACTAGCTGGCACTACTGGCAGTGCTGCAGTGGCAGTTAGTAGATATCTGCTGCCGGGAATATTGCAGTGTTATACTTACAACTTATAAAATTAACTAAAACAGCCACCACTTTTAAAACGGCTAACTAGCTGGCACTACTGGCAGTGCTGCAGTGGCAGTTAGTAGATATCTGCTGCCGGGAATATTGCAGTGTTATACTTACAACTTATAAAATTAACTAAAACAGCCACCACTTTTAAAACGGCTAACTAGCTGGCACTACTGGCAGTGCTGCAGTGGCAGTTAGTAGATATCTGCTGCCGGGAATATTGCAGTGTTATACTTACAACTTATAAAATTAACTAAAACAGCCACCACTTTTAAAACGGCTAACTAGCTGACACTACTGGCAGTACTGCAGTGGCAGTTAGTAGATATCTGCTGCCGGGAATATTGCAGTGTTATACTTACAACTTATAAAATTAACTAAAACAGCCACCACTTTTAAAACGGCTAACTAGCTGGCACTACTGGCAGTGCTGCAGTGGCAGTTAGTAGATATCTGCTGCCGGGAATATTGCAGTGTTTTACTTACAACTTATAAAATTAACTAAAACAGCCACCACTTTTAAAACGGCTAACTAGCTGGCACTACTGGCAGTGCGGCAGTGGCAGTTAGTAGATATCTGCTGCCGGGAATATTGCAGTGTTATAATTACAACTTATAAAATTAACTAAAACAGCCACCACTTTTAAAACGGCTAACTAGCTGGCACTACTGGCAGTGCTGCAGTGGCAGTTAGTAGATATCTGCTGCCGGGAATATTGCAGTGTTTTACTTACAACTTATAAAATTAACTAAAACAGCCACCACTTTTAAAACGGCTAACTAGCTGGCACTACTGGCAGTGCTGCAGTGGCAGTTAGTAGATATCTGCCGCCGGGAATATTGCAGTGTTTTACTTACAACTTATAAAATTAACTAAAACAGCCACCACTTTTAAAACGGCTAACTAGCTGGCACTACTGGCAGTGCTGCAGTGGCAGTTAGTAGATATCTGCTGCCGGGAATATTGCAGTGTTTTACTTACAACTTATAAAATTAACTAAAACAGCCACCACTTTTAAAACGGCTAACTAGCTGGCACTACTGGCAGTGCTGCAGTGGCAGTTAGTAGATATCTGCTGCCGGGAATATTGCAGTGTTATACTTACAACTTATAAAATTAACTAAAACAGCCACCACTTTTAAAACGGCTAACTAGCTGGCACTACTGGCAGTGCTGCAGTGGCAGTTAGTAGATATCTGCTGCCGCGAATATTGCAGTGTTATACTTACAACTTATAAAATTACCTAAAACAGCCACCACTTTTAAAACGGCTAACTAGCTGACACTACTGGCAGTGCTGCAGTGGCAGTTAGTAGATATCTGCTGCCGGGAATATTGCAGTGTTATACTTACAACTTATAAAATTAACTAAAACAGCCACCACTTTTTAAAACGGCTAACTAGCTGGCACTACTGGCAGTGCTGCAGTGGCAGTTAGTAGATATCTGCTGCCGGGAATATTGCAGTGTTATACTTACAACTTATAAAATTAACTAAAACAGCCACCACTTTTAAAACGGCTAACTAGCTGGCACTACTGGCAGTGCTGCAGTGGCAGTTAGTAGATATCTGCTGCCGGGAATATTGCAGTGTTTTACTTACAACTTATAAAATTAACTAAAACAGCCACCACTTTTAAAACGGCTAACTAGCTGGCACTACTGGCAGTGCTGCAGTGACAGTTAGTAGATATCTGCTGCCGGGAATATTGCAGTGTTTTACTTACAACTTATAAAATTAACTAAAACAGCCACCACTTTTAAAACGGCTAACTAGCTGGCACTACTGGCAGTGCTGCAGTGGCAGTTAGTAGATATCTGCTGCCGGGAATATTGCAGTGTTATACTTACAACTTATAAAATTAACTAAAACAGCCACCACTTTTAAAACGGCTAACTAGCTGGCACTACTGGCAGTGCTGCAGTGGCAGTTAGTAGATATCTGCTGCCGGGAATATTGCAGTGTTTTACTTACAACTTATAAAATTAACTAAAACAGCCACCACTTTTAAAACGGCTAACTAGCTGGCACTACTGGCAGTGCTGCAGTGGCAGTTAGTAGATATCTGCTGCCGGGAATATTGCAGTGTTTTACTTACAACTTATAAAATTAACTAAAACAGCCACCACTTTTAAAACGGCTAACTAGCTGGCACTACTGGCAGTGCTGCAGTGGCAGTTAGTAGATATCTGCTGCCGGGAATATTGCAGTGTTATACTTACAACTTATAAAATTAACTAAAACAGCCACCACTTTTAAAACGGCTAACTAGCTGGCACTACTGGCAGTGCTGCAGTGGCAGTTAGTAGATATCTGCTGCCGGGAATATTGCAGTGTTATACTTACAACTTATAAAATTACCTAAAACAGCCACCACTTTTAAAACGGCTAACTAGCTGACACTACTGGCAGTGCTGCAGTGGCAGTTAGTAGATATCTGCTGCCGGGAATATTGCAGTGTTATACTTACAACTTATAAAATTAACTAAAACAGCCACCACTTTTTAAAACGGCTAACTAGCTGGCACTACTGGCAGTGCTGCAGTGGCAGTTAGTAGATATCTGCTGCCGGGAATATTGCAGTGTTATACTTACAACTTATAAAATTAACTAAAACAGCCACCACTTTTAAAACGGCTAACTAGCTGGCACTACTGGCAGTGCTGCAGTGGCAGTTAGTAGATATCTGCTGCCGGGAATATTGCAGTGTTTTACTTACAACTTATAAAATTAACTAAAACAGCCACCACTTTTAAAACGGCTAACTAGCTGGCACTACTGGCAGTGCTGCAGTGACAGTTAGTAGATATCTGCTGCCGGGAATATTGCAGTGTTTTACTTACAACTTATAAAATTAACTAAAACAGCCACCACTTTTAAAACGGCTAACTAGCTGGCACTACTGGCAGTGCTGCAGTGGCAGTTAGTAGATATCTGCTGCCGGGAATATTGCAGTGTTTTACTTACAACTTATAAAATTAACTAAAACAGCCACCACTTTTAAAACGGCTAACTAGCTGGCACTACTGGCAGTGCTGCAGTGGCAGTTAGTAGATATCTGCCGCCGGGAATATTGCAGTGTTTTACTTACAACTTATAAAATTAACTAAAACAGCCACCACTTTTAAAACGGCTAACTAGCTGGCACTACTGGCAGTGCTGCAGTGGCAGTTAGTAGATATCTGCTGCCGGGAATATTGCAGTGTTATACTTACAACTTATAAAATTAACTAAAACAGCCACCACTTTTAAAACGGCTAACTAGCTGGCACTACTGGCAGTGCTGCAGTGGCAGTTAGTAGATATCTGCCGCCGGGAATATTGCAGTGTTTTACTTACAACTTATAAAATTAACTAAAACAGCCACCACTTTTAAAACGGCTAACTAGCTGGCACTACTGGCAGTGCTGCAGTGGCAGTTAGTAGATATCTGCTGCCGGGAATATTGCAGTGTTATACTTACAACTTATAAAATTAACTAAAACAGCCACCACTTTTAAAACGGCTAACTAGCTGGCACTACTGGCAGTGCTGCAGTGGCAGTTAGTAGATATCTGCTGCCGGGAATATTGCAGTGTTATACTTACAACTTATAAAATTAACTAAAACAGCCACCACTTTTAAAACGGCTAACTAGCTGACACTACTGGCAGTGCTGCAGTGGCAGTTAGTAGATATCTGCTGCCGGGAATATTGCAGTGTTATACTTACAACTTATAAAATTAACTAAAACAGCCACCACTTTTAAAACGGCTAACTAGCTGGCACTACTGGCAGTGCTGCAGTGGCAGTTAGTAGATATCTGCTGCCGGGAATATTGCAGTGTTATACTTACAACTTATAAAATTAACTAAAACAGCCACCACTTTTAAAACGGCTAACTAGCTGGCACTACTGGCAGTGCTGCAGTGGCAGTTAGTAGATATCTGCTGCCGGGAATATTGCAGTGTTATACTTACAACTTATAAAATTAACTAAAACAGCCACCACTTTTAAAACGGCTAACTAGCTGGCACTACTGGCAGTGCTGCAGTGGCAGTTAGTAGATATCTGCTGCCGGGAATATTGCAGTGTTATACTTACAACTTATAAAATTAACTAAAACAGCCACCACTTTTAAAACGGCTAACTAGCTGACACTACTGGCAGTGCTGCAGTGGCAGTTAGTAGATATCTGCTGCCGGGAATATTGCAGTGTTATACTTACAACTTATAAAATTAACTAAAACAGCCACCACTTTTAAAACGGCTAACTAGCTGGCACTACTGGCAGTGCTGCAGTGGCAGTTAGTAGATATCTGCTGCCGGGAATATTGCAGTGTTATACTTACAACTTATAAAATTAACTAAAACAGCCACCACTTTTAAAACGGCTAACTAGCTGGCACTACTGGCAGTGCTGCAGTGGCAGTTAGTAGATATCTGCTGCCGGGAATATTGCAGTGTTATACTTACAACTTATAATATTAACTAAAACAGCCACCACTTTTAAAACGGCTAACTAGCTGGCACTACTGGCAGTGCTGCAGTGGCAGTTAGTAGATATCTGCTGCCGGGAATATTGCAGTGTTTTACTTACAACTTATAAAATTAACTAAAACAGCCACCACTTTTAAAACGGCTAACTAGCTGGCACTACTGGCAGTGTTGCAGTGGCAGTTAGTAGATATCTGCCGCCGGGAATATTGCAGTGTTTTACTTACAACTTATAAAATTAACTAAAACAGCCACCACTTTTAAAACGGCTAACTAGCTGGCACTACTGGCAGTGCTGCAGTGGCAGTTAGTAGATATCTGCTGCCGGGAATATTGCAGTGTTATACTTACAACTTATAAAATTAACTAAAACAGCCACCACTTTTAAAACGGCTAACTAGCTGGCACTACTGGCAGTGCTGCAGTGGCAGTTAGTAGATATCTGCTGCCGGGAATATTGCAGTGTTATACTTACAACTTATAAAATTAACTAAAACAGCCACCACTTTTAAAACGGCTAACTAGCTGACACTACTGGCAGTGCTGCAGTGGCAGTTAGTAGATATCTGCTGCCGGGAATATTGCAGTGTTATACTTACAACTTATAAAATTAACTAAAACAGCCACCACTTTTAAAACGGCTAACTAGCTGGCACTACTGGCAGTGCTGCAGTGGCAGTTAGTAGATATCTGCTGCCGGGAATATTGCAGTGTTTTACTTACAACTTATAAAATTAACTAAAACAGCCACCACTTTTAAAACGGCTAACTAGCTGGCACTACTGGCAGTGCGGCAGTGGCAGTTAGTAGATATCTGCTGCCGGGAATATTGCAGTGTTTTACTTACAACTTATAAAATTAACTAAAACAGCCACCACTTTTAAAACGGCTAACTAGCTGGCACTACTGGCAGTGCTGCAGTGGCAGTTAGTAGATATCTGCTGCCGGGAATATTGCAGTGTTATACTTACAACTTATAAAATTAACTAAAACAGCCACCACTTTTAAAACGGCTAACTAGCTGGCACTACTGGCAGTGCTGCAGTGGCAGTTAGTAGATATCTGCTGCCGGGAATATTGCAGTGTTTTACTTACAACTTATAAAATTAACTAAAACAGCCAGCACTTTTAAAACGGCTAACTAGCTGGCACTACTGGCAGTGCTGCAGTGGCAGTTAGTAGATATCTGCTGCCGGGAATATTGCAGTGTTATACTTACAACTTATAAAATTAACTAAAACAGCCACCACTTTTAAAACGGCTAACTAGCTGGCACTACTGGCAGTGCTGCAGTGGCAGTTAGTAGATATCTGCTGCCGGGAATATTGCAGTGTTATACTTACAACTTATAAAATTACCTAAAACAGCCACCACTTTTAAAACGGCTAACTAGCTGACACTACTGGCAGTGCTGCAGTGGCAGTTAGTAGATATCTGCTGCCGGGAATATTGCAGTGTTATACTTACAACTTATAAAATTAACTAAAACAGCCACCACTTTTTAAAACGGCTAACTAGCTGGCACTACTGGCAGTGCTGCAGTGGCAGTTAGTAGATATCTGCTGCCGGGAATATTGCAGTGTTATACTTACAACTTATAAAATTAACTAAAACAGCCACCACTTTTAAAACGGCTAACTAGCTGGCACTACTGGCAGTGCTGCAGTGGCAGTTAGTAGATATCTGCTGCCGGGAATATTGCAGTGTTTTACTTACAACTTATAAAATTAACTAAAACAGCCACCACTTTTAAAACGGCTAACTAGCTGGCACTACTGGCAGTGCTGCAGTGGCAGTTAGTAGATATCTGCTGCCGGGAATATTGCAGTGTTTTACTTACAACTTATAAAATTAACTAAAACAGCCACCACTTTTAAAACGGCTAACTAGCTGGCACTACTGGCAGTGCTGCAGTGGCAGTTAGTAGATATCTGCTGCCGGGAATATTGCAGTGTTTTACTTACAACTTATAAAATTAACTAAAACAGCCACCACTTTTAAAACGGCTAACTAGCTGGCACTACTGGCAGTGCTGCAGTGGCAGTTAGTAGATATCTGCCGCCGGGAATATTGCAGTGTTTTACTTACAACTTATAAAATTAACTAAAACAGCCACCACTTTTAAAACGGCTAACTAGCTGACACTACTGGCAGTGCTGCAGTGGCAGTTAGTAGATATCTGCTGCCGGGAATATTGCAGTGTTTTACTTACAACTTATAAAATTAACTAAAACAGCCACCACTTTTAAAACGGCTAACTAGCTGGCACTACTGGCAGTGCTGCAGTGGCAGTTAGTAGATATCTGCTGCCGGGAATATTGCAGTGTTATACTTACAACTTATAAAATTAACTAAAACAGCCACCACTTTTAAAACGGCTAACTAGCTGGCACTACTGGCAGTGCTGCAGTGGCAGTTAGTAGATATCTGCTGCCGGGAATATTGCAGTGTTATACTTACAACTTATAAAATTAACTAAAACAGCCACCACTTTTAAAACGGCTAACTAGCTGGCACTACTGGCAGTGCTGCAGTGGCAGTTAGTAGATATCTGCTGCCGGGAATATTGCAGTGTTATACTTACAACTTATAAAATTAACTAAAACAGCCACCACTTTTAAAACGGCTAACTAGCTGACACTACTGGCAGTGCTGCAGTGGCAGTTAGTAGATATCTGCTGCCGGGAATATTGCAGTGTTATACTTACAACTTATAAAATTAACTAAAACAGCCACCACTTTTAAAACGGCTAACTAGCTGGCACTACTGGCAGTGCTGCAGTGGCAGTTAGTAGATATCTGCTGCCGGGAATATTGCAGTGTTTTACTTACAACTTATAAAATTAACTAAAACAGCCACCACTTTTAAAACGGCTAACTAGCTGGCACTACTGGCAGTGTTGCAGTGGCAGTTAGTAGATATCTGCTGCCGGGAATATTGCAGTGTTTTACTTACAACTTATAAAATTAACTAAAACAGCCACCACTTTTAAAACGGCTAACTAGCTGGCACTACTGGCAGTGCTGCAGTGGCAGTTAGTAGATATCTGCCGCCGGGAATATTGCAGTGTTTTACTTACAACTTATAAAATTAACTAAAACAGCCACCACTTTTAAAACGGCTAACTAGCTGGCACTACTGGCAGTGCTGCAGTGGCAGTTAGTAGATATCTGCTGCCGGGAATATTGCAGTGTTTTACTTACAACTTATAAAATTAACTAAAACAGCCACCACTTTTAAAACGGCTAACTAGCTGGCACTACTGGCAGTGCTGCAGTGGCAGTTAGTAGATATCTGCTGCCGGGAATATTGCAGTGTTTTACTTACAACTTATAAAATTAACTAAAACAGCCACCACTTTTAAAACGGTAATTTGATTGAAGACTCCTGATCAAATTGAATTGGCGCTAATTGAAGTACCTAACAGTCTTGTGCCAGAACCGTTTTGTGAGATCACAAAATACCTTAATTAAAGGATTCAAGCAAAATTTATCTAGAGTTACTACAGCTCAAACGACAATATTCCTGACAGGTCACTGCAAACTGAACAAGCACTTGTTTCAAATGGGTATGAAACAGGACACAGTATGCAGATTCCGCCAAGAGACAGAGGAGACCGCAATGCATATCCTCTACTCCTGTGGACCACTCATGCAGAAACGAAGTATCTACCTGGGCAACATGTGAAAAGATGCAGCAAGTCACTGGCTGAAGAAACAGGAAATTCCTAGATTCTACGGGTCTCAGCAGTGAAATCTAATAAAGGGCTGTCATAATAGATCAAGTCTGGTCGAAGCGGCATACAAGGGGCCTACAATCATCGATTAATAATAATAGTGGGATTTAAATTGTAGCTCGTTTTCAAATGAGTTATTTTATTTATTGTGATATAGATTATTTACAAAAAAAAACAACTACACCTGTCAATAGAAATATTAGGATACCTGCATCTTTGTACAGTCAAGTGTAAAAATATGGATGGACTTTCTTTTTGATCCTTTAAGAAAAAAAAGCCATTGCTCTTATGTGACAAAATAAAGTTTTGGTACACACCTATTTACGAGAGAATGAATTCGATTCATATTTTGCACTTGACTGCACCTACATAATATATATTGCATCTGTTGTAGCAATTGTAAGCTTTTAATGTGCAATGTAATTTTTATAACGGATGGCCGTTGGTGCAGTAAAGTCCTGGAGTGGCGACCACGCATAGGAAAGCGCAGCGTGGGACGGCCCCCGACTAGGTGGACGGATGACCTCGTAAGCACCTCGCACCCTGTGGCGAGCTATAGAGGAGGCCTATGTTCAGCAGTGGACGTCCGTGGCTGATAGATAGATAGGTAGTAATATTTATATAAATACCTGCATTGTGTCAAAGAAACAGTGAAAAACATATTACGATGGAATACTATTACTATTTTGTTACTATCGAATATCGATAAAATATCGGAAATACGTACTGTCCCATCCCTCGCAGACTACGTAGAAACCTATTAATAATTTGCGGGTGGGAAACTTTTTTAAAGTGCTCCCCCCAGCCGGCGCATTAATTACTGACCTCTTGTTGATGATATTGTTGAATTTCTCATGAACACGGATTAGGGGAGGAAACACGATGATGAGGTTACGGGGCTGCCCGAGATAACTTTGTGAATTTTCTTACGATTTTTTCATTCGTTTAAGGCAAGGATTTTTTCGGGAGGTGTAAGCAAGTTTCAGATGACCAAACTTGCAACCGATGACAATTTCCGCAATGTTCTCTGAAATTTTCTGACCGGATTTCTTTACTATATCAAACTAAAAAAAAATCCATCCGTGCTTATGACTGTATAAAATATTGTATTATTACTTAAGTGATGTGTCCCTGAAATACATTGTCACGAAGTCGGATGAAAAACAAAGAGTCAGCGTGTCAGGAGACTGGCAACTTCATTCGACAGAAAAAAGTATTAACCCTCTTTTAAGGGGTTCCGTAGCCAAAAAACGGAACCAGAGAGTAATAGATTCATCATGTCTGTCTGTCTGTCTGTCTGTCTGTCTGTCTGTCTGTCTGTCTGTCTGTCCATCCGTATGTCACAGGTATTTTACTCAAAAACTATTATTATTCTTATTATATACTATTTATTTCTAGAGGGGGCACTCCATATATGTAATCGAAACTGAAAAAAAAAATTCAGCAAATATCAATGTGTGGCACATATTTCGACAGTTCTTCTAAAAACACTTCGAGGTTTCTAGATTTTTTTTGGTTTCGTCAACATTGTGTCCCCCCCCCTCTATTTTCTAAACGGTTTGTTCAAAAAATTTGAAAAAATTTACAAATATAAAGCTTAATAAATACTTCCAACGAAAATTGTTTTCAACATAATCGGACATACCGTTTTTAAGTTATTGCCAAAAAACTGCGCTTTCAGCAAAAGGCCGTAAGTGCCGGGGAGATACGCTCTTTTGTTAGTGTGTTTTTTTTCATATCGTATTTTTTTTTCATCTGTAGTGCATTTTTTTGTATATACGGCTGCGGAACCCTTCATGGGCGAGTCCGACTCGCACTTGGCCGTTTTTTTACTTAGGCATAGTCGGATAAAAGGTATCCTATAACTATCTGCGGATGCTTAGCTGCCCGTGTACCAAAAATAGTTGAAATCTGATGAAGCCAAAACGACACATACAAACATTCAAAAAATCAAACCTTCTAGTTTATAAATAAAAGAAGGTGCCCAACTTCGTTTACCGAAGAGAAAAAGTCATATCCCCTCGTTTTTTCTTCGCTGTAGTAGGGTAAAAAGTATCCTATAACCATCTGTGGGTCCCCAGCTACCCGTGTACCAAAAATTGTTGAAATCCGTTAAGACGATTTGGCGTAATGAAGCCACAACGACATATACGAACATCAAACACACAATAAAAACCATATATTGACCTCTAAATGGCTATAGTCTGTTACTATCTTGGCGACCGGTTTGGCTCAGTGAGAGTAACACTGCCTGCGGAGCTGAGGTCCTGGGTTCAAATCACGGTAAGGGCAAATATTTGTGTGATGAGCACAAATATTTGTTCCTGACTCTTGGATGTTTTCTATGTACGTAAGTAATATATCTATTAAATATATCGTCGCACTATACCACTAACACAAGCCTTATTGAGCTTACCATGGGACTAGAGCGATTTGTGTAAAATAGTCCCGTAATATTTATTTATTTACAATCTTTTTTTTATACGTATCTTCAATGTACAGACTTTTCATATTAACATTTCGAAGCATTATAATATGCTTGTATTTAATTAATTTAATTTAATTAGTAATGCCAATTAGTGATATTTATTTACATAAAGAGCATTAAATTATTAAGTAAAAAACATTTTACCTCTGAGGTGTTCCAAATCAACCTGAGCATTGTCGCCCTGAAACCTCTCAAGGAAATAAGCAAGGTGCCGAGAATGTCAGGTACCCCCCCCCCCCCCCCCCCCTCCATTTCCTAACGTCAGACACATCCTGTAATTCACGCCGAGCAAAAATTAAACGCACAGAGCATAATTAAAATACACCAAAAACCAACCAAAACCATCTTTAAAATAAACTAAATAAAGCTTAGTAAAAAGGCAAAGTTAGGTTTGGAATTCACATACTTTTAAGTACAGTTTAAACAACCTAAAATCAGCTTTATGACAATTATCTTACGGGAGAGCGGAACTGCAAAGACAGGTTCGTATACCTAGTAGTGTGAATGTGACAGGTCCAAGAGACTCGCTGTAAGGTGAGCCTCATTTAAATTCTGTAAGCAATTTTGTTTACGAGGTGTGAATTGGGTGAGGGAGCTATTGAATAGACGTTTAGTCAATTTTCTTCAGTTCTTTTTCCTTTTAACGGCGGTACAAATTCAAAATAATATACCCAAAAGTATGAGGAAGAAATATCGTTATACAATTATTTATTTAATTGGCACAACACTATAATTTACATTGTATATGGATATGACAGAATTGTGTGTCTACTAAAAAAATTATAATCTTTTTATTCTTCAGCGTAGTCGGATAAAAAGTATTTTTCACTTCTCCTGCTCAAAAAGTACGTCATATTAGCTTCGCGAAGCGAGACTAAAATACAGTACATTTAGCCCCTAGGGTTTAAAAGAAAGCCTTATAATCCCATACAAATTTCTATGAAATTGAAAAAAAAAACTTGCGGCCAGCTACATACTACTTACGAATAAATAAAAACAAACAAACCAACCTCATCAGATTGGCCAAAATTTCTGATCGTATTGCAGCCCTTCACATTAAAAAGTAAAAATTGTCTATGGCCATTATTAGTTTAAAATAATATATAAGCTATAAATTTAACTATAAAGAATTGCTCAAACTGTACTTTTTATTTTTCATAAAATATACAATTTTAGTGTTAAGTACTTTTTTATTTTCTCGCATTCGAAGTGAAAAGCAGAGTGTTTAACACGTGGCTAAAAGCCATTATGACACTGACATATTTGTCCTCGCTCACTTCGTGAGCTCGTCAAAATAATCACTTCGTGTCATAACAGCTTACTTTAGCCCCTTGTCAAACAATCTACTATTATAACCATCTGTGAATGACCAGCTACCCGTATACCAATATTAGTTGAAATCTGATTAGCCGTTTTGACGTGATGAAACCACAACGAGGCATATAAACATACAAAAAAAATCGATTCAGTGATCTACTAACAGTCCGTTACAATATATTTATTGAAAACTAGAAGGCGCCCGCAACTTCGTTCGCGGAGGAGAAAAAGTCATTACCCTTGATTTTTTCTTCAGCGTAGTCGGGTAAAAAGTATCCTATAACAATAAATAAAAAAAATAGTTGAAATCCGTTTAGCCTATTGTGCGTGATGAAGCCACAACGACACATACAAACATACATAAAATCCAAAAAAAATAAATTTCGTTTTAATAGCCTCCAAATAGTGCATAACAATCATTGTTTTGAAAATATCTTAAATGTACAGTCATTTCATTTTTACAACTCTATAATAGTATAGATATCTTCAATGTACAGATATTTTATTTTTACAACGAGTGCTTAAATTGAAATTCGAGTAAACGAAAGAATCCGAAATTGAACCACGAGCGGAGCAAGTGGTTCAAATATAGATTCCTGAGCCTAACGAGGCTTTCAAGGCACGTGAAGCCAAATAATTTTGCAGCCGTGAGAAACACACAACTTTTAACCACACTACAATGAAGAAAATGTCAGATGTAAGAGAAATTATGACATGACCTTAAAAAAAACCAAATATTTTTCATAGAAATAAAACAATTTAACGGATTATATCGTGTATATTATTCCATTTTAGTTCCCGACGTTTCGAAAGCTTTCCAGCTTTCCATGGCCACGGGTGGACTCAGAATGGTATTATTTTATTTGTTTTTTTCAAAAATGGGTAGTTTGCACAAATTGTAACTTTGACAGAGGAAAATACATCTTTTCTCAGTCCACCCGTGACCATGGAAAGCTGGAAAGCTTCCGAAACGTCGGAAACTAAAATGAGATAATATACGCGATACAATCCGTTAAATTGTTTTATTTCAATGAGTAAAAATCGCGGAAACAGAAGCAAATATTTTTCATTTAAAACTAGTGATAATGAACCTACGAAACACACTCATAAAAAAACATATAAAAATATAAATTCGAACTTCTAATGAATTTTCCACGCTAGCGGATAAAACCAAGCTTTCCACGCAGATTGGCGCTGTAATGGAACTTTTCCCAGCGAGTGGGGTGTATAAATTGGTCATGTCCTAAAACTCGAAGTGCATCTACATAGACACTCACAAAAGATACGAGTCTTATTCATTGTCACTAGCATAATCTATCTATAATTGACAACATCACTCCTCCAACACCCAAACGCCGACGGCCTAGAAAGTTCGCCCGCCCCGTGAAAAATGACCGGCACCGGTGACGCGACGATAAAAGTTTTAAGTAATTTTTTACCTTGCTTTAGGTGCCGAAATTATGGAGTGTTAAGATGTAAGGGAAGTTTTTATTGCTTAGCCAGCGGCTTTCGGGAGGGAGGTAGCTATCTTGTTTTGATGTTGTGAAAATGAGAGGTTGCTTTTTACAGTCGAAAACTATGGACGATTTGTGTTGGTTTTTTTTTTCTCGATTGCAGTCGTGTTTTGAGATGACACTTAATGATTTAATTAACAACTTTATCATATCCGTAAGTGATGAAAATGCAATATACTCGTATGCTGCGCTTTTAACTTGTTGAGCGCCGAGCAGCGAAATACGATATGACATGTGAACTAGACGCCAAAGCAATAAAATAAAATGAACCAGAAAAAATAAATAGTGATTGCAGAACGAGGTATTCATATTATATTTAGAGTCTTTGTACAATGAAACTTGGTCGGCATATGCCCACGCTGGCGTGGTAGACGTCATTTGCTGACTGCCGCGCTCAAAGGGTTAAGAAAAAATTTAAAGTTAGCATGCATACGTAAGGAAAGACAGTGCAGAAAAGAAATTGTCTCTGACTACTCATATGTTTTAAATACTAGAAGATGCCCGCAACTTCGTTCGCGGAAGAGAAAAAGTCATAACCCGACGTTTTTTCTTCAGCGTAGTCGGGTAAAAAGTATCCTTTAACCATCTGGAGATACCTAGCTACCCGTGTACCACAAATTGTGGAAATCTGTTAAGCCGATTTTGCGTGATGAAGCCACAACGACACATACAAACATACATAAAATCCAAAAAATATATTTTTCGCTTTAGTGACCTCCAAAGTAGTCCGTAACAATATTTTTTTTGAAAATATCTTCAATGTACAGACATTTCATTTTTACAACTATATAATAGTCATAGATAAGTAATTGCACTATGGAGAAAAATTTAAGGACAACGCGTTCTTTTAAATTCCTTGAGAAAAATTAATAAGATCATCACACAATTCACATTGTTAACCATAGTTATTGACCGAGCGATCGTAACGTGCGAAACGTCTTCGTTTCAACTTTGACAAAAATGTTTTTCCCTACAGGTCGCATTTCTCAACCGATTCTTTTGAATTTTTGTGAGCAGGTTTGATAATTATATGTTTTTTTTGTCGATTTCGTTTTTGTTTTCTTTTTTAATGTCTGAGATATGGAGGTTCAAAGACTCGTGAGATGTACAGCTCACAGAGCCACTATTGTAGGTAAGCTGAGACCTGTAGATGTGAGCTGTAGACCTTGGCAGGTTTTCAACCGCCATATCACTCATGAGAATCGGTTAAGATATGAGATCTGTACAGAACATCCAAACAGACATACAAAGCATTTTTTACCTAAGCTGAAACGAACACACTTCGCTTGGTAGGCTAGCTCGGTCAATGAATAGGAGATACTTAAGTAATCGTATAATTTTTTTGACAAGTTTGTTTCTTATTTACCTAGGTAACTAAAAATTTACCACCGAGCCGTAGGTAATTAGGTACTAACCTACCATGTATACATATTTAAAAATACGACGAACTGAGAATCTCATTTGTTTAAATCAGTTAAAGAGAGATTTTATTTTAAATTCGATTAAAGCTAAGATATATACCCTATTAAGCTAAGAGCATTCCCCTTTAAACATGTTCGCTAGAACTCAGAAACTACACCGACACAACACAGACTCAAATTTATTATACACCCCGCATTGTATCTCTCCAAACTTATCCTCATAAAAAGATTTCCAACTGCCAACAAGAGGTGGAAATTTTTATCCGAAACCGGCACCTGTTCCTAAACTTTGGAGCTTTCCAAAGTTCGAGAACTTCCCCGGATGTTGTTATCGGCCGGAAGCGCTTTGGGCGAGTTCCTGTTTTGACGGACTTGAAAAAACGTCACGATTCTTTGCCTAGTTTTTAAGATGCAGTGTTATGTTTTTGAAGTAGGTACGAGTATTTAACTTACGAATTGGGAGGTTGAGTTTGAGATTGATAGTTTATTTGATTAAAACTGCAACTTTCTTCGCGGAGGAGAAAAAGTGATAACCCTTATTTTTTCGTCAGCCTAGCTGAGTAAAAAGTATCCTATAACCATCTGGGGATACCCAGCTACCCGTGTACCAAAAATAGTTGAAATCCGATCGATTTGGTGTGATGAAGCCACAACGACACATAGGTACAAACTTACAAACAAACCAAAAGAAATATTTTTCTTTTCAGTGAACCCTAAATAGGCCGTCACTATTTTTTTTTTGAATATTTTCAATGTACAGGCATTTAATGTTTACTACTTTACAATAGTATGAATATTTAAGCAAATCTAGCACTATACTAGGTGATTTTGGGGTCACGAGCGGGAGTGACAGGCCTATTGGGGAGGGTCACACTGAGCAACATTTAAAATAAAATAAAAAATCAGCTGTTCCATTGATTTCCAGCTTTCCAAGCGTGACACAGTATTTCAATGCTACGATTTATTTACTAGCAGCTATTTGCAAACTAATTGTTATTGTACTAGGTATCACGACCGGTATGGCTCAGCGGGAGTAACGTAACCTGCGAAGCTAGAGGTCCTGGGTTCAAATCCCGGTAAGGGCAAATATTAGTGTGATGAGCATAAATATTTGTTCCTGAGTCTTGGATGTTTTCTATATATATAAGTAAATATATCTATTAAATATATCGTCGTCTAGTACCCATAACACAAGCCTTATTGAGACCTCCGTGGGACTAGTTCGATTTGTATAAAATTGTCCTGTAATATTTATCTCTTTTTTTAAAGTTAACTGATAACATAATTAAAGGTTTAGTTTTAAAGCGCCATCTGCATATATATCTCTGTGGCAAATCCAAACTATGGCAACTGACAATCCTCTTGTTTTGTTTGAGGTGTAAGTAAAATTATTTATTTAAAGTTTTAAGGTCTGCCTAAGAAATTACAATTGAATATAATACTTGTATTTGCTGAATAATTATGTAGACTTTCTTTCCATTATGACAACACTAAACTAAACTAACAATCGAACAGTTTTGCCTTGCAGTTCAATTTTCTGTGGTGAAAGTAGCCACACGTTTCAGATTGATTTTAAACCATTCCTTAAACGTAAGAAAACATAGAGTTGCACCTAAGTTATCGATACCGGAGGTAGCCCACGGTAAGACGGCCGCCGCTTGCCACGGCACGCGCGGCGTATCGACGCGCCGCAGTGTGTTCCTTGCGCTGTCGCCGAAATGTACGATATCGATAATTTTATAAGAATATCGATGAGGTTAGAAATGCTGTCGAAAATGCAGTTGAGTTTACTTTGCCGCTAAAAACCTTGTAGTATAAAATAAATGAAATGAAATAGTAGCGGATTTTACACCGGCATGTGCTCCTTTGACTTTACTATGACGCCAAAACGTGCAAAATTATCGATGAAGCTTAGCAGGGGGTTGTTTTTTTACCGCAGTATAATCCTTAAACGAATACTTTTATTAATTAATATTAGGCAAGGGCATTAAATTTTGCTTATGATTTGTTATGTGATGTATGAGAACAGAGCAGGGATTGCGATATTGATGTACCTACTTCGTAAATTACCTTTTAAATATGATTTCTGCACAATCTGTACTATAAAGAGGAATAAAATTTGATTGTTATGTTGAAATTTTAACCTGAATTAAGTATCGGTCAATAATTTCATTTTTGTGACAAGGTTTTATTGCTGACTGTACTTTTCTTTAAACATCCATCAACAACTCACCGAGACGATTCTAAAGAGCCCACACTTGGCAAGATTGCATTATTTTATTACATAGTTCCTATGACCACATCCAGCCCCATCAAGAGATCAGGTCGATGGTAATATAATCTTGCATTGTCATCGAATCTACATAAATATGCCAGATTTTGGCTCAATAGGGTACATGCATGTTTTTTTTTATCGCTATTCTTAACTAAATATCAAAATACCGTAAAAACAATTTCAAAATATAAAATTAAAATTAAAATCGGCCAAGAAATACGCATAATATACGCATTTTAAATTACTAATTAGACAGAGAGGTCCGATATGTACTGTTACGTCACAGTGCACTCCGGCCATATAAACTCCATATTAAATTCTGTTTTGCAAGAAAGAGATAGAATTAAATGTTTGGTGGCTTATATCTTGATAATTTTTATACTTATTCGAAAAATTATTATTGTGTACTGTTTGTTATATGAATGAGCTTTTAATAAAGCAAAAATAAAAAATCATGCATATTCCCGATTTAAAACCAGGAAGTGGGTCAAATATAACTTGAGATTCGTTTACATAGTTACTTCCTTCCTTTTTTACTTACTTATAGATGGACGTAACATAAAGCTTGTAAAAATAAAAAGTTTGTTACCTGAAAATAGACCTCGGTAACTCTCATATTGGCAATTTGTCATCATTATTGTGGTGGCGTAATCTAATCCAGTTGTTGGATGCATAACTGAAACAAATAATATATATAATATATGTTACCGACACTTTAAACTGTTAAGTGTGTTAACGTTATCCACTGTGTCATTCTCTAGCTATTACGAAAAAAATACTAATACTCAATCAAAAATCAATACTCTATCTATTAGTAATAAAGTAGAAAAATACTACACTAATATATAAAGCGATTAAGACGTGTACAACGTTTTACAACTGGAATACAATAAAATAATTCCACCATCATAGTTAAAGCGTTATCAATGACACCGATATCGATTAAATATCGACAAGCCCCTCCCTACCGACACCTTAGCGAATATATTACCTAGCCCGTGCCACTGAATGTAATCACGATCTGACGGATTAATATCTCCAATCTGCCGTGTCTGCTGATCCACCAACCTTAATACACAAAACGACTTAAGCAGCGTCAAATTTCTAGAAACGTATGACATTTTGTGTTCAAAATAACTGTTAGTACACCTCCTATTATGTCCAAAACGATACAAGCGCCATCGAGCTCCTATCTCTTAAGACATTTATGGCCCTAATGCTTGAATTTTGGACTACATCACAGATACATTTTGGAACAGTTTATTGACTACGCTTTAAGGTTTAAATGAGTTAGATTGAACTGTATTTGTATATATATTTTAGACTTCATTATCTTATACAGTTTAGAGTCCTTTATGATCAACGAATAAGCCTTAAATTCGCTTATATTGGATGTAGATATGATTTGTTAATATTGAGAGGTTTAGGTCCAAAGAGATTTATTATTATAGGTACCTGGGTTGTTTAAATGGTTTAATGCGGAGTTATTAGATTAGATTAGATTAGCAGACGTTGATGGAGGCTGATTGATCGCGGGCGGATTAGATTGACGAGGGAAATCAGATTAATTACCGTTTGTAGACGATATTTTAGTTTTGAATTAAAATTACTGTAGGTAAATGTGGGTGATTCGGTCGATATACTAGAAACAATATCAATTTATCCTGCCTAAATTGTATATGGGATAAACAAGCAGTGTTAAGGTAACTAAGTTTTGAATTTTCTTTGGACAGGGAAGAGTTTCATATGATGCATATAATTTTCTTTTAATTTTTCGTTTTCCATTAAATTGCATTGTATTTGAGCCTAATGGCTGAACCGTGGACCCCATTATCAATGTAAAGATATATAGTATATAACCTAAGGCCTTTTTTTACCCTGAGAAAGTGACAAACAAGCATGCAGCCCACGTGACAAAAAGCGAGGAACTACCTCAAAATGCAAAAGCAATTATAACCTTATTTTGATGAAGCGTTGTCACTTCAAAGGATATACATGTACCTAAATGTCTTATGTACCTTCGTTTCGTATATCAAGGTCATTACCTTGGTTTTTCCGTTTTTTTTTTATTTATGATGCATTTTTATTCCAATATTTTATCTCGGGGCACAGAGCAGTGTCCAAAAAAGCGGCATGGCCGTACCATCCTTTTCTCGAAGCAGTTCAGGCTATTTTCGATAAAATTTGACATGCCGCAACCAGTGGCATCCGGTCCTTATAGGCACAAAGGCACTGCCTACCCAGAATTATCATGGCTCTATATAGGCATCGAGGAACTGCCTACCCGTGTGATCGAAACATTCTACTTGCCTACCTCGGCCAAAAAATCTTGTGCACACCATTGGCGGCAACATTCTTATTTCAACCGGCTCTCGTACTCTCCAAGCCGGAACCCAAAATGGTTGCAATTTTGCAGTAGAAAAAGTGCCTTCCTACTAAGAAGGGCTTTTTTTATACTACTAAGGTGGCAAATAATCGTACGGCAGCCACCGCAGCCTATGAGCGCTTGCAACGCCAGGGGCATTACGTGCGTATTGCAAGAACCTATTCACTCTCCTCTTGAAGAACTCCATACTGTAACCTCCAGGGAAAACCGCGACAGGGAGGTCATTCCTCATTCGGAGTGTGCGCGGTAGAAAATTCCTTTGATACCGCACGGTGCGCGACCATTTTGGTTCCAAGGTGTGTGGATGAATATCCTGGCGATGGCGAGCGGTGCGGTGGTAGAAGGTGGCTGTAGGCATCATGTCGAACAATTCCTCGGAACACAACCCATACAGGCGGTAGAACACACATATAGAGGTGAAGGCTCTCCTTAGACTTAAAGGTTCAATTTAGACTTAAAGTCCGTTTGTGAGCATGGGATCGTCAATAATTCGTACACCGCGTCTTTGAACCGAGTCAAGAGGGCCAAGCTGATTTACAGATGCTCCAGCCCAGAGGTGACAGCAGTACTCCATATGGGGTCGGGCCTGCGATTTGTACACCAGCAATCTTTGCCCAGAAGTGAAGTACCGTTTCTCTCTATTTAGGATGCCGTGCTTTTTTGATGCCAGCTAGGCCTTCTCTGCACAGAAACCGTCCACCAAAGGGCCTGCTTATTCAATCAATTTTTTATTGATAAAGGTACATTTTACATGTTGTTGATAAATACACTATACGCACATCTATTGTATCAAATTCTTATTTTTATCCAAATTAAGATATTAAATAATGTACATTATATTTTAGATTTTATATTGCATTCAGATGAAAATAAAATAAATCACACACCTTTGCCATAACGCTCAAGCCCTCTCATCCCATTCCTTCATACTCCCGAAGCAATCGTTTGCAACCACAAGGTTCACGACCCCTGGCTTATATCACACTACCTCTGAAAAATTCTACCTTTTGTTCAATTACAATATAGTTTAAATTTCAATCGCAACTCGGTATGTGATATGACTTTGCGTAAATTATGCTTCGTAGTAGCTGATTTTGCTTTTATAAAAGGTCTTAAGTGCGTACACTTTTCAACAACACTTACTACTTTTTCAAACAGTACCTATATGGTATTGTCGTCCAGCGACGCGCAACCTTTTCCGTTTAAAAGCGAGTTCTCGATGACACTCAAGAGGGCACTGCAGGTGCAGGAGTCGTAAACAGACAATCAGGTTTACTACCCCTGCCCGCGTGAAATAAACAATGAATTTAAATGTTTATTACCACTGGAGGTTGCTTTTGGTACGGGTATTTTGGAGGAACTGTGCTTAGGTAGTTTTGTCAATAGCCAAATAGGCTAGTTGTGTTTAGAAGCTTTTCAACTAGGTTCCTTTTACGACCAGTCTAACCAAAAAAAAATATCAAAACGATTGGATTCATCATCGTACCATTTTCAAAAGTGCACTTTATTAAGTGATTTAAAGTGAAAGTCAACAGTTTAAAGATGTACATGCAAATACAGTTTTAAAATTTACAATGTGATAAGATCACGAAAAAAGGAAGTTTTATTAGCAGGCAAGACGGACTTTCGGGTGTCTAATAAAATAGCTTGAAGAACAATTACTATATAATACTTTAACCTTTTAGTCCTTTTGATTTAGGTAATTTTCGGACTAATCTTGGATCTCATAGTGTCGTCCGTAGAATATGTAAGGAGCATAATATAATGTATAAGAACACTAGGGTAAACTTATTGGCAATATTACTTAATAAATTTAGAACTATGATTTAAGATCATACAGTTAGTATAATATTATCTGTAGTATAATAAGTACTAGCAGTCACTTCACATTGTTTAGCTAGCTTATAGAAAAAGCATGCTGTGTTTGCCTGTAATTATAAACACTCTTGTCTTTATGCCCATATGATATCAGTGTAATTTTATTCTGTGTTGTATCTGCTGGCAAACCTATTAATGAATAAATAACTATTAATTGCACACACAAGACAGAGTACAAACCAAGGACTATTAAAACAAGAGGACTGACACTTGCCATACTTCAGATCGTGTTCCAGTCGCAAGGAGATGTTCTGGCAAAAACTAGATGGCGCTTAAAAACTAAACATTTAACGATGTTATAATTGAGTAAAGAAATATAGTATAGTAACAATTAATTCGCAAATAGCTAATAATAAATAAATCGTAACATTTTAATACTGTGTCACGCTTGCAAAGTTGAATGATTGTAAAAAAAAAAACTTATACATAGATGGCGTTGTACTGTACATATCGGGGGACGGCCTTTTGTATGAAGATGGTCAGTCCTCTTGTTTGAATGGTCCTTGGTACAAACAAAAAATAATACATACTAAGAGAGGTCAACAATAGACGGTCTTATCGCTAAACAGCGATCTCTTCTAGACAAGCTTTGGTTAGCGGGAGACGTACAATCAATCAATTATTGAAAGTGGTTCAACATTTCCAAACTACACTTTTCCAACACAAGCAAAAAATCTAAATTCCCGAAATACCCATTTCCCAAATCCTGAAACACTTAGTAATAATAAAAATGTTGTCTGTAACGTCGGTTTACGGACGATACCAATTCAAATTTCAGAGTTCCTCGGGCTAAGGGTCTTTTAAACTAGAAAGTACAAAGTGAAAGATATTGTCGCAAATCGTGTAGCGCACAATATCTCGAACAATCCTTTCAATCACCGTCCCCCACCTACCCTCACCTATACTTAGCTTGATAATATAATTACCCTGTAATCACTTGATTGCTGATTACAAGGCGGTTGCAGATTGTATCGTTTGTAACACTTTGTTATTTGCCGCCATTATCCCTGTTGTAATTTGATAGGTTGAAATTTAGAAGTCCATTCATAGCTGTGATGATGACCTTTGCATCAGTTTGTACAGTCAACAACATTAATATCTGCCGCAACAAAGCGCGCATAAATATCTGACACGACTCTATATTTCTAGGGCTGTTGGCACGTGTCAGATATTTTCGCCCGCTTTGTTATGGCAGATATTTATGCTGGTGATTGTACTATGTAGCTTTCCATGTTATTCGAAATTTGTAAGATACAGAGTAGCTTCCACAGCGGATCGGACGACACATCGTGGCTTGAGTGAGGCCTTTGTCTAGCAGTGGATGTCTTTCGGCTGATATGAAGAAGGAAGCATTATCTATACTATTATTGTAAAATTGTAAAAATGAAATGTGTGTATATTGAAGATATTTTCAAAAAGATAAGCAATACTATTTGAAAATTACTGAATGGAAAACATTTTTTGTATGTTTGTATGTGTCGTTGTGGCTTCATCACGCAAAATCGGCTTAACGGATTTCAACTATTTTTGCTACACGGGTAGCTGGGTATCTCCAGATGGTTATAGGATACGTTTTATCCGCCTACACAGAAGTAAAAAGATGGTGATGACTTCTTTCTCAGCATTCGTGGTGAGGAGGTAAAGTTTTCGCTTTGTCTCTATAGAGTTGTAAATAAATACTTCATGCTATAATGTCTCGTTTTCGTCTCTTGCCAAACAATCCTATTGATACATAACATACCTAAATATTAGATAAACAACCGCACCTACGCGTCTAGACTGCCGACAGACATTTAATAAGTACTTAGGTATAATTATCTACGGAATGTTAGGACTTATAAAGTTTACATTCCTACAACAAATGTGTCCTAACAGAGTTATATGCAAAGTCACTGGATGGATACTAATCTTACATAGAAGTGCCGTGAAACCATAAGGTTCTAAGGCGTTATTGTTATGATAATACCTTCGTTCGCGGAGAAGAAAAAGTCATAACCCCTCGTTTTTTCTTCAGCGTAGTCGGATAAAAAGTATCCTATAACCATCTGTGGATGTGGATACCCTGCTACCCGTGTACCAAAAATAATTGAAATGAAATGTTTATTAGTTTGCGGAATATGGGTTACATAAGGTGTTACAATATTTACTTTAAGCGCAGTTCTCAATATTCATCCTATTCAGCATGCAAACGTTGGTATCAAAATTTTGTTAATGTTTCTATAAATCAACAAAATAAAGAAGTCGTTATCTACATATTCTTAAAAGTATAAATAGCATCTATGGACAAACCGTTACTTATATTACGTTGAAATCCGTTTAGCCGATTTGGCGCGACATATACAAGCGCACTAAAAATATAAATAAATATTTTTCGTTTAAGCGACCTCCAAATAGTCCATTACAATAGTTATTTTAAAAATATCTTCAATGTACAGACATTTCATTTTTAGAACATTATAATAATATAGATGACAAGTAGTAAGTATGTCTTTATATCAAGGACCATTAAAACAAGAGGACTGACAGTCACCACACAAAAAGCTGTTCCCCGATAGTAACAACGCCATATATAAAATAGGAATTATTATTTACAATTATTTATACTTGCAAGATTAATTAAGAATAAGGAGTTCTTGTGACTGTGATGATTATAAGCGTATGATGACTAATTTGCTTCCAGGCATAATCAATTGCGTGAAAATGAAAACGGGTAAATTTTGTATAGAAATTCCATCCACAACGCAACTGTTATTTTCCTTTGTACTAATATTTCGGACCTAGTTATTGATTTTAATAGAAATTTGTAAAACCAAAGACCAACAACGGCAAGTGCAGCCGACCAGCCGTAACTTCCCTCGCAATTATAAACTCCAATCCGCTTTAACTCTAAGCGTCCAAATTAGTCCAGAATTAAAACTCGTCCACCTGTCTGCACTGAGCCGATTACCCGACTTCGTCACTTCGACCAAATGCCGTCGACACAAAATTCTACAACTCCCGAAAAGGTTACACCCCTTTAAGCTTTACTTGAAATTTAAACCTAACCTGTACCATTTGAGGTGGTATTTTAAAATGATAAAATGAAAGAGATAAGAGAGTATTAAAGTTTATAGTATATTTTGTTTTATCGGGCTTCGCTCATGTCGGCATTATGTAGCAGTTCGGCGCAGATTCCCTCGGAAATAAGTTTGTAATTAAAATGAAAGCGACAGATTGGGATAGAATGTAACGTTAAACAGAAAAGTTTTTCGTGAGTTACTTATTGAAATTAGAAATCAGACGCAAATCAAATAGGGAATATGAATGAATTGTTATTTTTGCTTTATCAAAAGCTCAATAATGAAAAAAACAGTACAGAAAAATAGTTTTTCGAATAACTATAAAAATAGCCAAGATATAAGCCATCAAACATCTCATTTTATCTTCTTCTAGCGAAACAGAATTTAATATGGAGTTTATATGGCCGGAGTGTACTATGCCGTAGCAGTACATGTCGGACCACTCTGTCAAATCGCTGTCTAATAGTAATTTAATATACTTAATATCATGCGTATTTCTTAACCTATTTTAATTTTAAGGGATAATAAAATCATGCATATACCCTATTGAAGTACCGTACAAAGATGTATCGTACATATTTTTCTATTCAGACGTACACGCAATTTAACCATACGACAACGACAACCACGTGATCAGCGATCATTTATATGAAAATAAGTAGTTCTATTCACTCGGACCACATTTCGCCGTCAAACGCAACCGTGTGGTCGGTCCGATCACATCAAAGAGATTACAAGAAGCTGCAGCGCAACTATTCACACGCTACCACTGCGTCACGCGTTTTTATCGCTGCATTGTCGTGTGGTCGTTGTACGTCCGTACGTCTGAATAGATCCTAAGTGGTTCGAATGAATGTTTCACGTTAAAGAGCCTTACGCAGATTATTAATAAAAAACCGACCAAGTGCGAGTCGGACTCGCGCACCGAGGGTTCCGTACATAATATACGCTACAAACGGCCGTATCTATGAAAATCCAGTGTTAGCAGAGCCCCCTACTAATAAGCAAAATGTACGCGGTGCTCGATCATTTTATATTGGTTACTGATATAGACAGACAGACATAAAAAAAATAGTTTTCATAAGGGTTCAGTTTTTTCCTTTTGAGGTACGGAACCCTAAAAAGTAGGCTTTTTGGCGCGTCTTTTGATGCAGCAACAAGTGAAGAGATATTTAACATATAGATAGGGAATACGCCCATATGGAGTGCCCCCCCCCCCCCCCCCCCTTTTTGTTATTTAACTATCAAAGTAAGTAGCGGCTTATACAAGACATCTACACTTCAAATTTCATCAATGTACATCTTGTAGTTTTTGAGTAAAACGCCAGGCCAGACGGACGGACGGACCAACGTACAGACGGTAGAACGACGGGCGGACATGACAAAACTATAAGGTTTTCGCCAATTTGGCTACGAAACCCTAAAAAGAAAAGTAGTGGTTCAGTGAGCTGTAGAAAAATATCCAAAAACTGAATCGACAAAAACAAATATATACTTAATTATCAAACCTCACAAATTTTCAGAAGAATTGGTTGAAAAGTGCGACCTGTACAGGAGAATATCCGGACAAACAGACATACAAAATCATTTTTGGTCAATCTGAAACGTAAACGTTCGCTAACGCTAGGTCAAAAATATTTATAACTAGAAGGTTCACTTCGTTCACGGAGGAGAAATGTCATAACCCATTTTCCGTCAGCGTAGTCCGGTAAAAAGTATCCTATACCCATGTGTGAATAAATAGTTAAAATGCGTTAGCCGATTTCGCGTGATGAAGCCACAACGACACATACAAACATACGAAAAATAACTAATAAATAAATGTTTTCATTCAGTGACTTCCAAATTCTTAGTCCGTAACATTTATTTAAAATATCTTTAATAAATAATAAATAAATATAACGGGACAATTTTACACAAATCGAACTAGTCCCACGGTAAGCTCAATAAGGCTTGTGTTATGGGTACTAGACGACGATATATTTAATAGATATGTTACTTATATACATAGAAAACATCCAAGACTCAGGAACAAATATTTATGCCCATCACACAAATATTTGGCTTTACCGGGATTTGAACCCAGGACCTCAGCTTCGCAGGCAACGTTACTTTTTTATCAATATACATATAATTTGTACATGGTGTTAGTTTGTCTATCTTCCTTATATCTTCACTCACTTGCTCAAAGGTTAAAGAGATCCCTAATAGGGATAAGTTCACCTTTGTACTTATATCTTTTAAGTTTATTACTTATGTAACTGGTTACTACGTACAATAAAGTGTTTACATACATACATACTCCCACTGAGCCAAACCGGTCGTTAAATCCTCGATCGTCAAATCTTCAATGTACAGACATTTCATTTTTACAAATTTATAATTATATAGATAAAAGCCATAAGATAAGTTCCTTTTAAACAGACTCCCAAAAAAAGGTGTTTTTTTTTTTTTTTGTTTGTTACCTCAGAACTCCTTAAAACCAATTTCGATTTTTTGGTTTGAAAGGAGGTGCATCCAGATTGGTCCTATTTATTTAAGTAAAGTTCAGTCTTGGAAGCATTCTGACAACCTTCGGCCACAAGTAAAAAATATTTACGAACCAAGTTCCTTTGTTAATGAAGCACAGCTTTGGAACACCGAGGAACAATCGCCGCGCCGCATCACAAAAGCCCAAAGAGTAAGACTTGACCTTGGCCCGCTGAGCGAGCAACACTAGCGAGCTTTTAAGCGCTTAGCTCGTCAGGTGCAACGCTTAACCCGTATGCGATCGCTGACTCGCGGGAGGTGAGAGCCTTCGATACACTAGGGGCGGGCGGGACTTTCGATTCCCGATGTCGAGTATTTTAACATATTACATCTTTTTTTACATAGAATACCGTCTTTACCATAGAACACGCAGGGTGCGATCTTAGACGACGTTTTAAGGGTTCCAAAGGCAAAAATGGAACCCTTATAGTTTCGTCATGTCCGTCCGTATGTCACAGGCATTTTACTCAAAAACTACAAGATGTACATTGATACAATTTTCTTGTATAAGCTACGACTTAGTTCGATACTTAAATAACAGGAAAAATATATCTTAGGCCGGCACTCCTTACACGTAGCCGAAATTAAGAAAAACTATATCTGGAGCAGGCATGACTAGCGTCTTGCTGCAAACACGTCTTGACCGCTATAGTCACCATAGGCCGACAGCACCCGAAGAATTGAATATTATAACACAGAGTTCGATTGTAAGTAAAAAAACCATGCGACCTTACTAAATTGAAAAAAAGTACCTACCCAAGGTCGCTCATTGGCGGAAATGATCCCAAGATGCTGGCGGCGTTTCCCCGCTGCACAGCAATACTGAGCCTTTGTCCGAGAAACGCACCAGCTCTGGGACCAGAGGAGGTTCGAATAAGTTTTTTCTTCAAGGTATTGAAAAGTTCGTGAGCCTTTTTCGAATAGCTATAATAATAACCAAGATATAAGCAATCAAACATTTCATTCAATCTCTTTCTTGCAAAACAGAATTTAATATGAAATTTTTATGGCCAGAGTGCACTGTGACTTAACAGCGCATATCGGACGTCTCTGTCTAATTACTAGTTTAAAATATCTATATTATGCGTATTTCTTGGCCGATTTTAATTTTAATTTCACATTTCGAAATAGTTTTTCCGGTATTTTGATATTTAGTTAAGAAAAACGATAAAAAAAATATCATAAATGTACCCTATTATCGATACAGTTTACCGACATCGATAGGCTGTCGCGGCTCTGGCCCATTGCGCGGAAGAGGCCGTTTGACCTAAAACGGCGCCACATCGGCCATCGAGCACGCGTCGCCTCTCGCGCTGTGGGTCACTGGAACTGGGGCAGGTACCTATGCGGGACTAGCGTCGTCTTACACTAGAACACACAAGTATTCGGAGAAACATTAAAAACTCCTGACACATATAGAAGCTGATCAGGCAAACAACCGAGGTTTCGAAGGATCAGGATCGAGGACTTCGAAAGTGCTTGTTACTAGGCCTACTTGAATAAAGAATATTTTGATTGAGTGATTGGAATCAAGATTGGTTCATTCGTTTTGGAACTACGATGTTGCAGATACTTGCATTTAAACTCATTAGTCATAAAACCTTTATCCCAGTGTAACCTTTGACGACCAGTTTAGCTCAGTGGGAGTAACGTTGCCTGCGAAGCTGAAAGTCCTAGGTTCAAATCCCGGTAATGGCAAATATTTGGGTGATGAGCATAAATATTTGTTCCAGTCGTTATTGTCGTCTAGTACCCATAACACAAGCATTATTGAGCTTATCATGAGACTAGTTCGATTTATCCCGGAATATTTGTTTATTTAACCTCTTTTTGGTCGGGGGTTAAAATGCATTTACACAAAAAATAATACGCATCACACGTTGTCTGAGATTATGAAATTTACGGGTAGTTATACTCAGAATCAAGAACACTATAGAAATTTCCCATCCGTCCGTTTTGTAACGCTCATAAAAAATGTGCCGAATGTGTCTTTTTTGGCCTGAGTTTTTTAAGTATATAAAATCGATTTAATTTTTTTATTGGTAGCAGGCGCCGTCCGAAGGGGGGGTCACAAGGGACCGCAGACGTATATGATGTTATTTTCAAGTTGATACCTCCACGCGTTCCTGAGAAAAATGATCTTGACAGACAGACAAACGGACAACAACGCGATCCTACAATGGTTCCGTTTTTTCCTTTTGTGGAACGGAACCCTAAAAAATTGTATGTCTAATGTATAACAATGTAATAACAATGCGGAACTTTTTTGCAGTCTAGTTTTTGTTACATCCCAGATGTTTTATGTTTCAAGGGTACGGTGGCATTTTATGCACTAACGCCTTCAAATAGACAAAACACACCTCAATAAAACAACGAATATTCGTGGAGAATTTATTGTGAATAAAGTATTAAAATAAAAACTCTACCAAACTCTACGTGACGTGTTACTCTAGGCGCCTGTGGCTAAGGCACGACACCTGGTGGCGGTCCCAGGAGGCACCCTTACCCCGCACCCCTCTACTTAAACATTACGACACTTACAATAGAGATGATGACTGTACACAAATAATAAAACAATTTTGATGCGAAATGGTAGTTTTTATGATATAAATCCTAAAAAACAAATTTGAGTTCGATACCATACATGTAGGTCGTTTTATGAGCCTTGAAAGTTAGGTGGGAAAGTCAATTTTTAAAGTATGAAAATATTAATAAATAATAATACCATTGAATAACTCATGAAATACATGCTAACTTTTGTTATGAAACCGTTTCGATAAACGTAAGTTTTAACATAGCTGCAGATCAAAGTTCTTCATTTTCCCATACAAGGTAGGAAGGTGTGACGTCATACCTTCGTATGTTTTAGTATGGAGCGTTTTTGGGAAAATCCAAAAATGTGATTCTTAAGTTATTGTCTCTCGTGGAGTTTTTATGATATAGAAGTAGGTTTTTCACCAGTATTTCTGTTATTGAATGGTCTTTCTATAACATACCACCGAAGAAAGTTGTCATCATCCCTGTTGCTGTTACCACTGGGCAACATATATAGCTAGATATAAAAGGTATAGACCGACATTTTAACTGAGTACTTGCAGTAAGAGGCGTCAACAGCACGCAAGCTGTATTAGAGCTTATTATACAGCCTTTATAAAGCTCAAACTGGCTGTATAATCTTATGCGGCTTGTATGCTACCTGGGCAGGGTATGGCGATGCGAGTTTCGACGCCAACCAGACCGTCACCACGCCCCGTATCTTACCGCAGGTGACGACTGATTTAGTCAGTCGGACTGTACCAAAAGGAATTAATAGTGTCACTGTTTGAGAAAGACATGGATATTTAAAATGGGTGCCCTCTATTACGTAGAAACAATTGGTACATTCTTGTCCTGATTTTCAAAAGATATAAAGTTTCTTATATTCTAATATAACCAGTCGGAGGCTTTAATTTTTTTATTATTTGTATTTATAAGAATATAGTTTCTTAGTGAAGAAATTCACTTTCAAAATCAAGAAGAAAGTGATGGTAAAGCATCTATATTTTCGTAAAAAATCAACGTTTCTTATAATTTTCAGGTACACATTTTATTTTCATTATATTTTTTATTTTCATACATGTTTCTGACAGTGACATTATTTATTATTTTTACTCTCTAAGGGCTGATTCACTTTGATAAGTGACAAGTGAACTCCCATTTTTCACTAATCAAAGTGTAAATCAGGCCTAAGACAAACTTATTCGACGGTGGTACAGCCCCCTTGGTGACCTATGGCCTAACACACACACATTTGAAGTTTGTTGTGTAAAAGTGCCTCCTCAAACCCGACCTATAATTACATTACGATATACAAAATTTATGATTTTTATGTTACATGATACAAAAATTTCCTTTACATATAAGTAGAAAGATTTCAAGGTACATTGCTTTGATGATTTTCGTAATGGATTGTATACCAAACTATGTTTCAAAAGCAACTTACTTACATAATGAGAGGAGTTTGTAAAATTACTTATATAGTTCTGGAAAGTTCCATAAAAAAAAACTAAAATTAATAATATCATTACAAAACATAATTAATACGAGTAAACACAATATAATGTCAGTTTGTAAAGTAAATCACACAACAAAAATACATTTTTGGACGGAAAACAATATAAAAAAATCTCTAAAACTAATCACAAATTCTAGGGCACTATGGAAAAAAAACTATATTCGTAAAGAGATTCCAGGTGACTTAGAAACTAAACCTTACACACTAATTTGTATTTTTGCCACAATTTAAGATCTTTGCTACAATAGGGAGTGATTCCCATGTGACTGTCCACATACAAAAAATACTTAGCGATATATGCGCTTATAACTTTTTAAGTATTGTTTTCATACGAATATTGTATGAACGATATGAGTGCCTATAAAAGCAAATTAGTTGAATACTTGGCAAGCCCAGATTTTACTTAAGTAGTAATTGTCAAATTACGTTTTATTTGCGTGGATATTCTTAATTTATTTAACAATTTTATCAATCAGTATTACATTATTTATTTATTTTACTAGTTTTCTATTTAAGTTACTATTATATATAAAGCCAAAATGGCACGACGGGAGAAGAATTTTAGAATGAAATGAGCAGACGAAGGCAGTGAGGAAGAAAGCGTCGAAATTGTTGTTTTAAGTGCGACAGACGTTACATAAAATAGGATAATAGACATACGTTTACAAACAGATTAGACAATTTGGCGTTTATTGCAAAGTTTCTTATTCCTAGTATAATAATAGGTGTAATAAATATGTATGAATTTGCCTATTGCCCCTATCTTAATGGATCAATTTTTAATAAAATATGAATTATTTAGAAACGAGACTATACTTGTAACATTTGTGTATGTAATAAAGTTCATTTAAATGGCATGTAAACCGTTCTTACACAGTTTGAAATCAATCATTGCCCGAATTCATGTAATACTTTAGAACATTTATTTAATACTAAACATCCCTAACTATGCTTCAAGTTGTCTGCCGCTACCCATATATTTTTATTTAATTTGGATAATAAGCCATTCCTAAAATATTTCTAAAAACTATGGAAAAATCGGCAATTTCATACAGTATATAAAACACCTAATATTAGGATATATAAAAATAGGCTGGTGCAAGCACCCGTGGTGTCTCAGAATTAGTATGTCCCACCGAACTTATTTAACGTTCGGTGGGACTGGCGTATTAAATAACAACTCCGGCATTATTTGTCGCTCTCAAAGGAACCGCGACATAAATTTGAAGAATCGCCGACAAAATAAAAAACACACCCACCAATCGCTTTTTACTCGGTTTAATTTAAAGATAAACTAGCAACTATATACTAGTTGCGGGACTGGCTCACCGTAGACCTATTAATACTCGTTCCAATATTGGCATATTTTAATGCTTACATTTGTTATGGAACTTTTGTACCTTAGCCGACGAATTTAACTAGACAAGTAAACAGTACGAAAGACTAAAACAATTTAGAAAGCATACTTGTGACTACAAATCACTAAAGGGAAGACAGGCAGAGGCCTAACTTTTAAAGTATAGACGAATTGTAGTGAAAAAAATTACTGCGCTTATTTTATATTACTATTATAAATGCTGCTGAGCACCTGATGCTAATCAAGCACTCTGGTATATAATATGTATTTCTTGGATGGATCATGGATGATACTGTTCTAGACTTGAATGGGTCGGTATGCGACGGTTCTTAACTATGCTAAACAGAAAAATTTCTACAGTAAAGAGTTGCCAAAATTTTTTGTGATCTTGCGGATATTGCATTATACTATCGTTCTCATTCCGTAAAAATAGTTTTTTTTTATTGCATATTTATCGTCATTGTAATGGTGTTTTTACAATAATCAAGTTATACAATATACAAAATAATTGCATATACGTTATAAATAAAATAAATTGGAATCGTTTGTAAATTACAATAAAGTCATTGCTAGTAGTTCTCTTTCAGTAGTACCATTATTCGTTTCTACGTTTTTATGACGGTCCTTTCAAGTCATAATCATATAAATGTACTAATTGCGTTGAAATCCCGTAACATAAGAAATGTGATGTGTTTAACAAGATGGCAGCTATCTATGTTATTTTTACAGTTAATCGAAGTGAGAAAAGGGAAGTTTTCGAGAAGTTCGTTAGGTTAGGCTACCACTTAAATTTGGAATCTATTTCGACAAACGCTCGCTATTAACCGCTTGTTACATCTTTGAATATAACCGTTTTATAACAAGAGTTCTCGTAAAAATGACGAAATATGGTCGATATGACTCATTCAGAAGTTACGAACTAATTTTTGTGGCATTTTAGAACTGTCATAGTGAGTTTTCTCTTATTATCGGGTCTTTATATAGCTACTGGTAAATAACCTGATGACCTTTTATTTGTATTTTTATAGACATATGTCGAATTGCCAAACATTAGCCATTCTTGTTGCAATTTCCTTCGACTAAATATCGGACACGTTTCGAAGGAAGAATTTATTTATCTCTGATTTTAATGTTGTTATGTATATCGGATATATTGTGTATATCCGAAGACGATAAGTGAGAACTGACAAATGACGGATTTCGATCTGTCATTTGGGAGTTCTCACTCATCGCCACGACAACTCCGGGCTCCGCTTATCAATTTTGAAGGCAACATAATTAGTACGTCAATTCTCTCTCACCCACACCCGCTCGTTGAGCACTGATGCAATACTTGTGGTGGAACCGGATGAAGAAGTGTTCACGCCGGGTAGAGTCGAGGGCATATAAACAGTGAAGGCGGTACAGCAGTCAGTCGTCCCTGACGCGCAGCTGGGCGTGGAGCACGTGGTGCAGCAGACGGAAGGAGACGAAGCCGTGTCGCTTGGGTTAGATGAAGAACTCGCGTCGCTTGGTGACGCGCGGGCCGGTGGCGGCCGCGAGGGCAGCCTGGTCGGGGTCGGCCGCGCCGTCCGCGCCGCGCTCCTCCTGCACACCGACCGTTATCAACTCGTGCCACGCGATAGATGAGTACAAGAATACTTTTTTTTCTCAATAATGCAATGAAATATTGAAGTTGTGCTCCTTATAATAAGCCCCGAAGTCTCACGTTTCGGGTGCAGCGCGACGGTGCATAATGATATTTTATACAAAATTGAAGGCCTAGTTCTGTTTCTTTATCTTTTTCTTTTTCTTCAAATCGAGAAGAACGAATAACTATGTATATCAAAAACGTTTTCATTCGTATTTTCATAGATTTCATTGTTTGTTGTAGGTTTTTATTACTTTTTTCATCACACTTGTTCGTAAACGGTGTCATTACACGCAAGCAAAACGAGCGACAAGGTCTTAATTAAAACCGTGGGTTTTTTATTAATTCCATTAACGTCATGGGCGTAATGACCTATTTTTAATTTTTTTTAACTGCATTCACTACTCTTAATATGCCAGGTTTAGAACGGATCCGTACGGAATTAGTCAAAATCAAAAAAAATATATATACATAATGTAATATCAATAAATACACGTCGACGCTGTAGTTAAATACGTCAAAATAGCTTGTCTATACTATTTTACAATTATTCATTTGCGTAAAAGATTGTATGCAACAAAATTAAAAAATAGTTTCGGAACGAAACCTTTGTTGGACGAACGAAAAAAAAGCGAAACCTTTGTTTATGTTATCTATGGAATGAGATTCTACCAATCACGAAATGACACTTTATGACACAATGTGTCACTTGAAATGAACAATCTTTTTCTGAATTAATGATTTATTAATATTTTCTTCTGTTTCCGCGATTATTACTCATTGAAATAAAACAATTTAACGGATTATATCGCGTATATTATCTCATTTTAGTTCCCGACGTTTCGGAAGCTTTCCAGCTTTCCATGGTCACGGGAGGACCTCCCGAAAGCGATATAATCCGTTAAATTGTTTTATTTCAATAATAATTTATTAGTTTCCTCACAAGTGTGATGAAAAACATTGTGGCCCGAGTAGGCGGTACCGCGATGCTCTCGTTTGTAATTCCTTCTCCACCGCCCACGGTGCACAATGTACTATTATTTCACTGCATGTTTGAGAAAAGCACTATATAATAGGTCCGTCGGACATAAAACTGACCCCGAGAGTAAGTTGCATAATATATGTATTAAGGGGCCGATTTCACCAACAATCAATTTACACGAGAGTGGCTAACCCAGTATAAACTAAATCTATCGATTTACTCAATGGTTAACTTCATTTCCATTTCACCACGGTAGTCTACGCATAACAATCTCTCGCATAGTTACTAAGTAACGTTGAATTAATGAATTGAATGAAATCGTAATGCACCCAAGTAAGAAAGACAATTTGTCCCATGCTTGAGCAATGGTGCCTCGTATTTTTTAAATTTATTCGAGTAATACATCAATTGTGAAGTAAGTATTAAATTCACTTGACAGTGACAATGACAATACTAATCTACAACTAACAGTTTACTCAGCCGAAATTGGCGGTGTAAGATTATTCTCTAGTTTAGACATTTTATCTTTAGGTTATTGGCGAAACGTAAAATGAGTTTACTCACGTGTAATTAATGATTTATTATTGGAATAAGGCTACATCGGTGAAATTGACCCTAAGTATTATATATAACTCATCCCAAATTCAATAAATTTATTACTCCCCCTCGCGTTCGTCCTCCCACGAAGTACAGTTAAAAACCACTACCTATTCCAACCTCTGCATATTGTAAACCATGTTCTTTTGTTCGTCTAATACTGGAATGTTATAAACAACCTGATTTATATTGACGTTTTCTGTACAACCGTTCCTAAACAATAGGCATGACGACAGTGTACGAAAATCAAAATTGTAATTAGTCCGTATTTTATTATTATTGTTGATTTGTGGGCCTTCTGTATGCCGCCTCGACCAGATTTGATCTATTGTGGCAGCCCTTTATTAGAGTTCACTACTGAGGCCCGGAATCTAGGAATTCCCAAATTCTTTGGGCAGTGAAATGTTGTATCTCTTCCGGGGGCACGACATGTTGCCCTAGGTGGATACTTCTTTTCCTCATGAGTGGTCCACAGGAGCAAAGGATATGCATTGCAGACTCCTCTGTCTCTTGGCAGAATCTGCATACTGCGTCCTGTTTCATACCCATTTGAAACAGGTGTTTGTTTTGTTTGCAGTGACCTGTCGGGATTCTTGTTATTGCGCAGGTTTTTGGTCTTTTGAGCTGTAGTATCTCTTTCGACAACTTTTGCTTGAATCCCTTAATTAAGGTTTTTGAGTAGTTTTAGTCCGTATTGTATATAATTTAAAAAAATTGGACACGTATTTCTTGTTTTTTTTTTTCAAATTAATCAAAAAATATTGAGATAAATCGCATTGGGAGTTCGTGTCGTCACTACTAGGTATAACCCGTACCATACGGTGACGTCACGCGACATTTTGACTCAATGTAACTTCGTTATTTTTTGATTACGTAAAAAAAGAAAAAATCGTGTCCGATATTCTTTAATTATCTGCAATACGGACTAATTATTAAAATTTTGTCGTCATCCCCATTGTGCCTTTTTCTCGACGAGCTTGATTGTTACCGTTGAAATGTATTAGGATAGAACAAAAGGATAATAGGCCTCTATATTTACCCTACTGTTACAAAGGGGCTGTTGGGACATTATTTTATTTGTTTGTTATTAAGTTTTATTTGTATTCATAAATTATTTTTATTAATAAATTCGTCATTTCAAATTGGGGGGGGGGGGCGGGTTTGGACATCGCGAAGATGATGCATGACGAAGGAGGGGTGGGGGGTCATTCCCAGGATGACATCATCTTTCGCATCTTTAAAAAGTGTGTCAGAGTAAAAAAAAGAATGAAATATATAAACTGTTGTTAAAAACTTTTATCTGGAAATGACATCATTTTATTTGGAAGGGGGGGGGGGGGGGGTATTTTAATTAGGGGGTCAAAAATCGTCATGAACAAAACAAAGTGCGCTCCGAAAATTGTAACAAAAAATACTGTTCCAATATGGAACATTCGGACGATTAGGTTAAGTTAATCAACCATGCTACCTGATAAAGGTACTGACATTTTATTTTTTAATAATAATAATTATTTTTTACATATTTGTCAATATGTAATGTTTGGGATTTTATTGTACAAACATTATAGACAAGTACAAATTCTTTTGTAGTTTCCTGACGATCCTTTTAGGGGTTAATTTTTTAACTAACTAATGTTTTTTTTATTTTTTTTGATGTCATATTTTTATCAATAAATTGCTCTAAAATCCATTTGTATATAACGATTCAAAAGTGCTTGTAGCTAGGCCTACTTGAATAAAAAAAAATGACTTTGACTTAGACTAGAAATAATGACGGTAGTTTACCTGCGTGAGATATTCTCCCTTGTGCCGCGAGAGGGCGCGCACCAGCACCACGGCCACGATGATCAGCAGCAGGAAGATGAACGCCAACACCGCTGCAACGCATCACAATGTCCACTTTATTTAGGTATCAAATCTCTGTTTTGGCTATTTCCCTGCGACATATATAAAAGGAGAAGTTTCTCTCGGACGGACTGACATATCAACGCACAGCCAAAAACGCTGGTTCTAGCGATTCCAAATTTGGCACGTAGGTTCCTTATAAGGTATATGGGTGCACAAAGAAAGGATTTTTCAAAATTCGCCCCTTAAGGGGGTGTGCGGGGCGTGCATGCGTGCGTGCGTGCGTGTGTGTGTGTGTGTGTGTGTGTGTGATACGCACTGCCGAGGATGGCCTCGTCGGTGGAATGCATGTCGGAGTCGGCGGGGTCGCGCGGCGGCGGCGGCCGCGTCTCGACGGGCTCCGGCGGGTGCGTGACGGGCTCCACACCGCAGAAGTCTTCGTTCAGCACTCCGCCTGGAAACAAATGGAGTTTACTTCATTGTCCAACAAATTCTGAGTTTCAGTAACACTCAATATATATTTGTATTTCTTTCTTAATAAGTCTAATATCGACCGGTAGAGCGCTAAGTCTCTCTGAAAGTGGGAACGATTAAGAGTTAACCAAACGAGTATAGATAACTGCTAACTTGCTTTTGGTAACTATAGTTACCTGTCAGCATTCTCATTCTAATATAAATAGAGTTCAATCCTAAATTTCAAGCAATGAGTGGATAAGTGAGTTTATAGATACAGCAAAAAATCACCACCAAGTGACACGGGCAACGTAAAATTAATATATCTTTACTAGGAATTCTAAGGCCAATTTCAGATATAATTCTTAGCTCTTTTAGCTTCTTTTTGGTTTCAATGTTCTCAGGCACAATTTACTAACAAACCAGTCACGAAAGATTTGCGTCAGTTCTACACACAACGTTTTCTATATATTTAAGTATTATAACTTGTCTGTATATTTTGTATATCGTCGTTTGGTGCCCTTAGTACAGTCAGCATCGAATTGTCTGTAACGTTTAAAACGCCTAATATATCGCAACACATCTTTATTACAATATTGATACCAAGATCTAAGTAGGAAACAAAATATATTTGCAATTTACTGCAGTCTAAGCCGGAATCAAACCAGCGTCTCTGTTATACCGGAACAGCATCCTAACAGGCAGAGGCGCTGATTCGATTCCGGCTTAGACTGCTACTTAGATCTTAATATCAATATTGTATAAAAGAAATGTGATGTTTTCACATAAAAAATAAATAAACAAACATCTTTACTAGTAATAAATATGTGTGACGATATATTTGGACCTTTGACTGTTTCAGTCTAGTTGACCCTGACTGTAGAAGTTTTGCTTAGTTTGGATCTAGGTCGATTTATTACTAACGTATTAAACGGTTCATTATTATTAAAATGTACCTTAGTTAATTCCTCGTTTACTCCCAGTGGAAATATATGCACATTCGTTAAATGTTTGTTTAACTTCTCACAGCGAAAACACTCGCCAAATTATTTATTTCCAAGAAACCTAACAACGAAACAGCGCTCACAGCAAATCACGTCTAGCGTAGACAGAACTGACGCAGCACTGAGTGAGCGTTGAATTTAGACACGGGTTACAAAAATAGTTCTCATAACTGCGTAAACTATTTACCTGTTCAGCCATGAAAACAATCACGATTCTATATTTGTACGGTGATTGATTGGTGAACTAATTTGTGTAGGAGAGGTTCCGAGTTCGAATTCTGGTTGCGTTCCTTTAGGAAATTTATGGAGAAATATAAAACTGATAGAATCATTAAAATAAGTTTGTGTCAAAAATTTAATTTTTGTGACAAACTTTTATTGCCGATTGTACTTTTCTTTGAACATCCATCAACTAATCACCGAGACCATTCTAAAGAGCCCAAACTCGGTAGGATTGCATTATTTTCTTACAGAGTTCCTATGACCACCTTCCTGCTCCATCATCAGATCAGCTTGATGATATCATACTATTGCATTGTCACCGAACTTACATAAGTATGCCAAATTTTAGCTCAATTGGAAATCGGGAAGTAGGTCAAATTTAGTTTGCAAGATTCCACCCGAACATACATAGTTACATTGCAAGTTAAATAAAAGCTTGTGAAAATTGTTTTAATCTTACCCAAATCGACTTTGTCCCAAACTAATAGATGTAACCAAGGACAATTAACCTTTTAAACCCAAACAGCGGAGTAATACCACGTGACCCAGACGTAACAGCAATAAAATAAAATGTACCTTCAAAAATTAAATAGTGATTGCAGATTAAGGTATTGATATTATATTCGGAGTCTGAACATGAATTTCGGTCGGCATATGCCGACGCTGGCGCAAGTGGCACGAATTTTCGATAGCGTGATTTGTCGACTGTGGCGCTCTAAAGGTTAAAACAACATGACTGCCAATCTCCAGACAAAAGGCCGTTCGTGGTGTTCTTTCATTTGGCACTCAGT
Source organism: Hedya salicella (assembly GCA_905404275.2). NCBI lineage: Eukaryota > Metazoa > Arthropoda > Insecta > Lepidoptera > Tortricidae > Hedya > Hedya salicella. Next base: position 26,222,158 of record FR990102.1, on the reverse strand, counting down.
TAAGGTTGACAGTCCTGACATATCGTATAGCAATTTAGACAATATTTTTGCAAAATGGGTCCCAAATTAAAGATGCTCAAGATGTCTGAAAGGAAACGTATCTTGTGGAATTTTTTGGATAGAAGCTAAATATCAGCAGTGGACATTAACGTGTCTGGAGTATTGGAGGTTGGATGGGTGGAGCAAGGACGAAGCAAATGCGCTGGAGCGAGTATCTCCCAAAAACAGATTTTAGGTGGCTTTCCATTTCATCGACAAATTTATTTAATAGAATTGTAATTTCATCGGCAACTTTTTCCCCTGTAACCATATATATTTAATGATCATCATCATGTAGAAGCCGTTATGTTAGGTTTCTTTTATAACAAACCCAAATTATAAATGGATTCAGAGAAAAATGCTTTCTATGAAATGATATGTCGACGAAATAGTTTTCGACTAAACGTTTGTCGATAAAATAAGGTACAACCCAGATTTTAAGGAACCGAATTTCGCACATTGTTCACACATTGCAGTGTTGTACATAAACATTGTATACGCGTTCCTGAAAACCATGAAGGCAAACACTTAAGGAGTGTTGATTAAAACTATCCACAATCAGAAACTTACGTATGTTCTAATTTTACATCGGAAAGAATACATTTGGACGTCAGCTGTGAAGGTTATTTTTAACGATAATAGATCCGTTACAAGATATGCTCGAAAACTGCACTTTACCTTAAGAAAAACGAATCTCTTCGTAACACTTACACGACCAAGGTTTTTGTAGAGCTACGCACATAGCCGATAACATAGGCAAATGCATATCGACATCAAAAAGCGGAAACGTAGTAACCGCCAACTGACGCCATTGGCGGTTACTACGTTTCCTCTTTTTGCCGTCGATATGTAGCGAAAACTTACTACGAGCAGAACGCCCACCTAGCGGGTTCCTGGTGGTGAAAATGTTAAGAGGAAAAGAAGCTCTCCTATAAAAAAGAAGAATCCCCATCTTGAGCAGAGAAGAAGCTACCCTACACTACTAAGAAGCTCTTCCTGAACCGAGAAGGTTTTCATGAACAAGGAGTCTCCTTGGGAAGACGGTTAGCTGTCCTTGATAAGAGAAGAGCTCTCCTTGAGCACAGAAGTTTTTCTTCGAAGAGAAGCTCTCCTTGCGAAGAGAAACTCTTCTTGAGAAGAGAAGCTCGCCTTCAGAAGAGTAGCATTCCTTAATGTATTCTTGAGAAGATAAGCTCTTCTTGAGCAGAGTTCTCCTTTAGAAGGGGAGCTCTTTATGAGCAGAGCTTTCCTTTAGAAGGGAAGCTCTTCTTGTGCAGACCTCTCCTTGAGAAGAGATCTTCTTCAGCTGAGCTCTCCTTGAGAAGAGAAGCTCTTCTTGAGCAGAGCTCTTCTTGACATGAGAAGCTCTCCTTGAGAAGAGATCTTCTTGAGCTGAGCTCTCCTTGAAATGAGAAGCTCTCCTTGAGAAGTTCTTCTTGAGCAGAGCTCTCCTTGACATGAGAAGCTCTCCTTGAGAAGTTCTTCTTGCGCAGAGCTCTCCTTGACATGAAAAGCTCTCCTTGAGAAGTTCTTCTTGAGCAGAGCTCTCCTTGACATGAGAAGCTCTCCTTGAGAAGTTCTTCTTGAGCAGAGCTCTCCTTGACATGAGAAGCTCTCCTCGAGAAGTTCTTCTTGAGCTGAGCTCTCCTTGAGATGAGAAGCTCTTCTTAAGCAAAGCTCGCCTTGAGAAGATAAGCACTCTTTCAGAAGAACTTAAGCAGAGGAAAACCTTTTCATGGGAGGAAAAAGACTCTTTTCATTTTAGGTAACAATTCACCTATACTCCTGACGTTGGGCGGCGGGTCCTGCTGGAACATGAGCTTCAGCGGGTAGATGTCGTCGAACTCGACGCGGCTGACGCAGCCCACGAAGCCCTCGTGCATGGACTCGTTGCGTCCGATGTACATGTACTGGATGTTGTTGAACTGCGCGTCGGCGGACTGCTTGATGTTGAAGTTGTATTCTTGCGTCTCGTAGTTGTCCACCTACGGGTGGAAATGTTTATTTTACTAATAGATTAGAAGTATCATTAAAAATTTCGTCTGTTACGAACGATTTACACGGTGGATTTAGAGTGCTGTGCAGACAACCTTTCGATGACTATGACAGCGATCAATGGTGCCCGGGGCTTGAAAACCGGTTTATTTCTCGACCGGTTAAAGTCACAATTTGAGAGCTTATTCCATAATAAAGGTTACGCTCGCACAAACCGCTCTGACTAACCTTGATAATTAACCGGTTTAACCTAGATCGGGATTTATAAGAAAGTAGGACCTACAGAGCTCATGCTAAGAAACAAGTTATCTCAACACGTCCGAGTAATTCAAAAATTCAGGATCTACATGAATTAGACACTGAATTGACATATTCAGATTAATTGTGAATAATGTGTCACTGCATTTTTTTTTGTTTTTTTTTAATAAATGCAGTGACACAGACGTGAACTCGAATGTACCTGTAGGACCATGGTGGCTCCGCTGTTCTTTCTCGAGAGCCGAACGTCGTGGTACTGGCCGAGAGCGAAGTGCTTGCCTTGGAAGATGATCTCCTGCCGCTCAAAGCCGAAGTCGAACACCACTCGAAGATGTCCTGGGTTAAAGATATTTCATGTTGATTATTCATTATAATTTTTATGTCAAAATAACGCTTTTCTAAGTTTATATTTAGTCTTGCTTAGTTTATATTATGTTTAATCATTTTACTTGACCGGCCTGTGGGTTACGTATACAAAACATGACGGAATAATCAATTAAATGGAGTCATCATCCCTATTCATGCGAATAAGTAACTGAATAATTATAATTTAAATAAAGAACACAATATATTGAATCAATGATGCTGACAGCATTTCCTCGCTGTATGGCGATACTGATACGCTGAGCGAGGAAGCTGCTAGCCCTGTGGTCGCCTGAGGTGTCAACGAGCCATTTTGATAGCTCTTTGAAAATAAGCCTGACACATGGACCCCACGGCAGACGCGGTTCATCAGGGGACATGACCTCCCCAAAATCGAACACGTCGAAATACTGCTCAAGTTACAGCAATGTTAAAGTATCATTTTTTAACTTTCCCAAAAAACGCTCCAATCATGCATGGGCATCAGAGTTCAAGTGAATGATTACACATACATTACCTATAACAAAAGAATGGTGTTACGTACACGACATTCTGGTAGAATGCCCCAATAGGGTATACGATTACGATAATTTAACCATGAAACATGGTACAGTCAAAGTCATCTGCCATAACAAAGCGGGCGAAAATATCTGACACATCCTAACAGCCCTAGAAATAGAGTCGTGTAAGAAATTTATGCGCACTTTGTTGTGGCACATATAAATGCTGGTGACTGTACACTAACAATTAGATCGTAAGCAGCTAATAATAAAAATCGTAACATTTAAATACCGTGTTACGCTTGCAAAGAAAGTTGAATGATTGTAAATAATAATTAATATACCTACATGGAAGGCGTTGCATATATCGGGGAACGGCTTTTTGTATGGCGGTTGACAGTCCTCTTGTTTTAATAATCCTTGGTTTAAAATAAGACTAACCTAAATAAGATATATTTTCTTGTCATTGTTTTGGGGAGACACTGCGTAAGCACGCTGATAACGAGATGCTTTATAAATCTGTCTACTGTTTCTTAAACCAATATTTATTCTGCTAGATATGACTTAAACTAGATACGTGACCGTGGGGAATTGTATGAGTATTACCGTATAGAAAAAAAAGCAACCGAATTAAAAACCACTTCCTTTATGGGAGTCGGTTGAAAAGGGCACTTACCGGAGTTGGAGACCATGATGGTGAGATACTCGGAGGAGATGTTGGAATAGAACCCGAGTAGGAAGCCCTTGGGGTTGGTGGTGGTGAAGCCCACTCGGATGTTCTCCGCGATGGTGGAACGCCAGGAGCCGAAGAAGTCGTACTTCACCATCGAGTTGGGTCGGAGATTCACGCCGATTTCTACAACGAAAATGAAAAGTCAGTATTCGTTGTGCCCGCGTCTGTGTAATATACAGTATGTAAACTTATTAAGAGCAAACCTTTAAAACCGTTGACGAACGAGTCGACTTTAGCACACTACCACACTTTTTGATCGTAAAAACAATTCTTTCATTTCAACATTTATTTAAAATTACGAAATTGTACCCTTTTTCAAAGTCAGTGGACAAATGTTTACTTAATGGGTTCTTCTACGAGCACGGAGTCATTATATGTCATGTAGGTTTTAAGCACATGGAGTATTTATATGAGAATATAATATATATATGAGAATAGGGCCCGTTGATTCTAATCGCCTGTAATTACGTACGTTAAATTCTGTAGTATTTTAAATTCTCTATGGGACTTCAGGTGTCAGCGCAATTTTCAAAGTTAAGAAAGAAAGAAACATTTATATCGACGATATAACAAACAACAACAAAATATGAAAATAATAAACAAATACAATAAATACAACTAGTATGCCACGATTGCCTGCCACGAAAAGGTCCCACTTCAGCATAATGCTAGCTCGACAGTCAGCGCTGATCGGAGAGTTATGCTCACGACACGACTGAATTTTGTCTTAAACGCTACGTTAAGCAAGCGAAGAAGTTCTTCAAATTTGTCAGATGACAAACAGATACATTAATAAAAACTACATTCCGGGGAATTGAGAACCTACTCCTTTTTTTGAAGTCGGTTAAAAACGTTTATCGTGCAATGCGCACAGCTCTGAGCTGTGTAACTCGTCCTAAGACTCACCGTCGGCACATATGGGTCCCTTGAAGGCGGTCCAGCGGCAGTCGCAGGAGTACGAGTCGTAGCCCTCGAGGCACGTGCCATTGTTGAGGCACGGCGACGACTGGCACTTGCCCACGCAGCCCGGAGCCACGCCGTATAATCCTGGCACATAATTAATAAGTGTTAACGACGTACAAACACATACACTGTATTGAAGCTTTCAGGTCTACGGCTAGCTAGCTAGCTAGATTAGCATAATCATATTTAGATAAATGATGCTGTTCGTAATTTAAGGTTTAGATTTAAAGACATTTATTCTCATATAAGATATACATCACTTCCATTAAAAACATAGTTATTACACAAATACATGGATTTAACTTTATTGTTGTCATCGCAAATAATACGATAACAAATTAAAGGTAGACAATACTAATTACACATAATACATTTATTATACCTATGATTATATAAACATTATAGTTTATCAAGATGGATATGAATTTAGTCGCGTTTTCTGTTTATGATGGTCACTTTTTAAAATAAATATTAAAAGAAATAAATAAATAAATATTAGGGGACAATTTTAAGCAAATCGAAATAATTAAAAAGTATATCCATATTAATATTATAAGTGCGAAAATGTATCTGTCTGTCTGTCGGTCTGTCGGTCTGTCGGTTTGTCTGTCTGTCTGTCTGTCTGTCTGTCTGTCTGTTACCTCTTCACGCTTAAACCGCTGAACCGATTTGAATGAAATTTGGTATGGAGATAGTTTGAGTCCCGGGGAAGGACATAGGCTACTTTTTATCCCGGAAAAATACCCTTATCCGCGATAAACGAATTTAAGGCGGACGAAGTCGCGGGCAGAAGCTAGTAGTCTATATATTATAGTTCTTCTTTTATTTCGCAAAATAGTGTCTTGGTTAGATGTGACATAAAGTATGCATGCAAATACAATAAACCATAGCCAAAAAGTATAATTCTCGATATGTGTTTCGGCAGCCACAATGGCCACATGAGATGAATATCTCGGGTGGACGCCGCACTGTCAACATCTCTTGCGTCTCTCTCTGATGCCTCGTATATATTGTCTATATTATTACAAAATTTTAGATTTGTAACGAAAATCAGTTTTCTATGGAGAGACGTTATGATTTCAGGAAAGATCTTAATAGCGCGATGCAGGATCGTCTTTTGTTTTGTATGGCCGCGCGGCGTCTTGCCAGTCTGGCGCTTTCTGTCAGTCAGAATTTCTTTGTCTTCTCATCACGCTAAAACGGCTGGACGGAGTTTAACCAATTTTGGGACAGGAATAGCTGAACATACAAAGATGGTTTTTTTTACCTTTTTCCCAACGGTACGTTAACGGTACGGTAAAAAAAGATTTACGTGGACAAGGTCGCGGGTACCTTCTAGTATATATATATTTAGAAATTGAAGTAGTGAAAAAATCAAATAATATACGTGAGGTTACATGGAGGGGGGGCGGTTAGAACCTCAGAGGGGGTCTACATGTGGCCCAAAAGTCCTTGCGCGATTTCTGGATGAGCCCTTGCAAGATTCCACCGGAACATAGATAGTTACATAACAAGTTAAATAAAAGCCGGTAAAATAAATAAAATCCCTTGTACCTCTGTGGGCGTGGGCGGGCAGGTCGACGACGCGGCCGTCGAGCAGCAGCGCGCGCACGCAGCCCACGAAGCCGTCCTTGCGGTCCAGCGCCGCGCCCAGCACCAGCGGCGACGTCAGCCTCCTTGGCCGTGCGGACCTCGTACCTCTGTGGGCGTGGGCGGGCAGGTCGACGACGCGGCCGTCGAGCAGCAGCGCGCGCACGCAGCCCACGAAGCCGTCCTTGCGGTCCAGCGCCGCGCCCAGCACCAGCGGCGACGTCAGCCTCCTTGGCCGTGCGGACCTCGTACCTCTGTGGGCGTGGGCGGGCAGGTCGACGACGCGGCCGTCGAGCAGCAGCGCGCGCACGCAGCCCACGAAGCCGTCCTTGCGGTCCAGCGCCGCGCCCAGCACCAGCGGCGACGTCAGCCTCCTTGGCCGTGCGGACCTCGTACCTCTGTGGGCGTGGGCGGGCAGGTCGACGACGCGGCCGTCGAGCAGCAGCGCGCGCACGCAGCCCACGAAGCCGTCCTTGCGGTCCAGCGCCGCGCCCAGCACCAGCGGCGACGTCAGCCTCCTTGGCCGTGCGGACCTCGTACCTCTGTGGGCGTGGGCGGGCAGGTCGACGACGCGGCCGTCGAGCAGCAGCGCGCGCACGCAGCCCACGAAGCCGTCCTTGCGGTCCAGCGCCGCGCCCAGCACCAGCGGCGACGTCAGCCTCCTTGGCCGTGCGGACCTCGTACCTCTGTGGGCGTGGGCGGGCAGGTCGACGACGCGGCCGTCGAGCAGCAGCGCGCGCACGCAGCCCACGAAGCCGTCCTTGCGGTCCAGCGCCGCGCCCAGCACCAGCGGCGACGTCAGCCTCCTTGGCCGTGCGGACCTCGTACCTCTGTGGGCGTGGGCGGGCAGGTCGACGACGCGGCCGTCGAGCAGCAGCGCGCGCACGCAGCCCACGAAGCCGTCCTTGCGGTCCAGCGCCGCGCCCAGCACCAGCGGCGACGTCAGCCTCCTTGGCCGTGCGGACCTCGTACCTCTGTGGGCGTGGGCGGGCAGGTCGACGACGCGGCCGTCGAGCAGCAGCGCGCGCACGCAGCCCACGAAGCCGTCCTTGCGGTCCAGCGCCGCGCCCAGCACCAGCGGCGACGTCAGCCTCCTTGGCCGTGCGGACCTCGTACCTCTGTGGGCGTGGGCGGGCAGGTCGACGACGCGGCCGTCGAGCAGCAGCGCGCGCACGCAGCCCACGAAGCCGTCCTTGCGGTCCAGCGCCGCGCCCAGCACCAGCGGCGACGTCAGCCTCCTTGGCCGTGCGGACCTCGTACCTCTGTGGGCGTGGGCGGGCAGGTCGACGACGCGGCCGTCGAGCAGCAGCGCGCGCACGCAGCCCACGAAGCCGTCCTTGCGGTCCAGCGCCGCGCCCAGCACCAGCGGCGACGTCAGCCTCCTTGGCCGTGCGGACCTCGTACCTCTGTGGGCGTGGGCGGGCAGGTCGACGACGCGGCCGTCGAGCAGCAGCGCGCGCACGCAGCCCACGAAGCCGTCCTTGCGGTCCAGCGCCGCGCCCAGCACCAGCGGCGACGTCAGCCTCCTTGGCCGTGCGGACCTCGTACCTCTGTGGGCGTGGGCGGGCAGGTCGACGACGCGGCCGTCGAGCAGCAGCGCGCGCACGCAGCCCACGAAGCCGTCCTTGCGGTCCAGCGCCGCGCCCAGCACCAGCGGCGACGTCAGCCTCCTTGGCCGTGCGGACCTCGTACCTCTGTGGGCGTGGGCGGGCAGGTCGACGACGCGGCCGTCGAGCAGCAGCGCGCGCACGCAGCCCACGAAGCCGTCCTTGCGGTCCAGCGCCGCGCCCAGCACCAGCGGCGACGTCAGCCTCCTTGGCCGTGCGGACCTCGTACCTCTGTGGGCGTGGGCGGGCAGGTCGACGACGCGGCCGTCGAGCAGCAGCGCGCGCACGCAGCCCACGAAGCCGTCCTTGCGGTCCAGCGCCGCGCCCAGCACCAGCGGCGACGTCAGCCTCCTTGGCCGTGCGGACCTCGTACCTCTGTGGGCGTGGGCGGGCAGGTCGACGACGCGGCCGTCGAGCAGCAGCGCGCGCACGCAGCCCACGAAGCCGTCCTTGCGGTCCAGCGCCGCGCCCAGCACCAGCGGCGACGTCAGCCTCCTTGGCCGTGCGGACCTCGTACCTCTGTGGGCGTGGGCGGGCAGGTCGACGACGCGGCCGTCGAGCAGCAGCGCGCGCACGCAGCCCACGAAGCCGTCCTTGCGGTCCAGCGCCGCGCCCAGCACCAGCGGCGACGTCAGCCTCCTTGGCCGTGCGGACCTCGTACCTCTGTGGGCGTGGGCGGGCAGGTCGACGACGCGGCCGTCGAGCAGCAGCGCGCGCACGCAGCCCACGAAGCCGTCCTTGCGGTCCAGCGCCGCGCCCAGCACCAGCGGCGACGTCAGCCTCCTTGGCCGTGCGGACCTCGTACCTCTGTGGGCGTGGGCGGGCAGGTCGACGACGCGGCCGTCGAGCAGCAGCGCGCGCACGCAGCCCACGAAGCCGTCCTTGCGGTCCAGCGCCGCGCCCAGCACCAGCGGCGACGTCAGCCTCCTTGGCCGTGCGGACCTCGTACCTCTGTGGGCGTGGGCGGGCAGGTCGACGACGCGGCCGTCGAGCAGCAGCGCGCGCACGCAGCCCACGAAGCCGTCCTTGCGGTCCAGCGCCGCGCCCAGCACCAGCGGCGACGTCAGCCTCCTTGGCCGTGCGGACCTCGTACCTCTGTGGGCGTGGGCGGGCAGGTCGACGACGCGGCCGTCGAGCAGCAGCGCGCGCACGCAGCCCACGAAGCCGTCCTTGCGGTCCAGCGCCGCGCCCAGCACCAGCGGCGACGTCAGCCTCCTTGGCCGTGCGGACCTCGTACCTCTGTGGGCGTGGGCGGGCAGGTCGACGACGCGGCCGTCGAGCAGCAGCGCGCGCACGCAGCCCACGAAGCCGTCCTTGCGGTCCAGCGCCGCGCCCAGCACCAGCGGCGACGTCAGCCTCCTTGGCCGTGCGGACCTCGTACCTCTGTGGGCGTGGGCGGGCAGGTCGACGACGCGGCCGTCGAGCAGCAGCGCGCGCACGCAGCCCACGAAGCCGTCCTTGCGGTCCAGCGCCGCGCCCAGCACCAGCGGCGACGTCAGCCTCCTTGGCCGTGCGGACCTCGTACCTCTGTGGGCGTGGGCGGGCAGGTCGACGACGCGGCCGTCGAGCAGCAGCGCGCGCACGCAGCCCACGAAGCCGTCCTTGCGGTCCAGCGCCGCGCCCAGCACCAGCGGCGACGTCAGCCTCCTTGGCCGTGCGGACCTCGTACCTCTGTGGGCGTGGGCGGGCAGGTCGACGACGCGGCCGTCGAGCAGCAGCGCGCGCACGCAGCCCACGAAGCCGTCTGTTAGCGACGCGCTCACGGTTTTAATTATTATAATGTCATAAGTTGCTAAAAAATATTTTACTTGGCTCTTTGGTTGACCGTTAGAAGATTTAGATACTTTAAGTCTGTCATATGTACTCATTTAAATTGTGCAATATCAAAAACAGCCCATTTTTAGCATTTTGCCCTGCTTGCATAAAGGGACGTATGTCGCCGGAAAAATCGTGTCACTTACGACCTTTTACACAGTTAGGGCAGTGCTAGCTATAGTTTTAAGAATAAGGTAGATTAAGTAAAAAATTGATTCACCCACTCTTGGGTTTTGTGAACGGCGGACCGTTAGTCCGCTGCCAACCGCGAGCCACACGGCGGCTAATCTGTATACTCTTACAGAATAAACCTACTTAGCAAATTCATACGTGTTTCCTTCCTCGAGCCAGTGTCTACAGTGTACAAAGTGGTCTTCGAACCGGATGAAGTATGTACCATACGCCGAGAATGGAAACTCGCAGTGCGAAAGCGCGTCGGGTACAAACCGAGCACGAGGCGCACGAACAAAGGATTTTACAAAGTGAGGTTAAGCCGCCAAGTTTGGAACCTGAGGCTTCATCCTCAGGTTATAAAGTCGACGACCAAATGGTAAAGAAAGTGCCTACAGTTTTATTACACGCTACGAGAAATGTGGCCGGCAGCATTAAATCAGAACCTATTCCGCCACGCCCACATGTCCGTGAAATAAAATCCACTACTTCATGCGTCGTCGATGTACCGTTAAGCAGTAAAGGCTCACAAAAATCGTCGGCATCGAAGGAAGCAAAGCGAAAACAGTTGCTTTTAGAAGCCGCGAAACAGAAGGCTGCAATTAAAATGGACCTCATCGATAAAACTTTAGACGCGCAACTAGCAGCACTCAGCGACAGCGACGAGGAGGAACTACAGGGATACAGTTCACAAATCGATGGCAATGAACCTCCTCGCAGCGAAGTAGCGGAATGGGTCGAGCACCAGAGCAACCACAGGGAACCACCACAGGAGCAGCAAGCCCCCGATAATGGAGTCTTACCGGGCGAACTGCACATACCGGTCCCTGCATCGACGCCCGTGCCCCCGCTGACCGAAGTCGTCATGCCCGCCACGCTCGGCCCGGCTCTGCGCACCGCCGGGCCCGCGCCGGTCGCGCCCCGCGCGCCTGACGGCACCATCACGGCGCTCAACCACACGGTGCAACTGCTGGCCGGCGCTCTAAAGGATCTCTCTACTGCCAACAACCAAGCGCCTAACGTCAGTTTGCTCAGCCGCATCAGCACGCCGAAGGATCTGCCTGAATTTTGTGGTGACCAGCTGGAATGGCTACAGTTCAAACAGGCATATGAGGAGTCTACTGAGGTATGCAAATTTAGCGACAAGGAGAATTTATGGCGGCTGCGTAAATGTCTCCGCGGAGCCGCGAAGGATGCTGTCTCGGCTTTATTTATTAGCGCCACGTCACCCGACAGAGTAATGTCGACCTTGGAGCTACGTTTTGGAAATCCGGATGGCATAATTTCCCGCATTCTACATGACATCAAAAAACTACAGCCGCTACAACAGGACTATCACAAGGATATAGTGACGTTTGCAGTAAAAGTGCAAAACTTCGTGGAAGCAGTGCGAGCAGTTGGACGAGAGGAGTACCTGCACGGCATGAACATAGTCTCCATCATCCTGTCTAAGCTGCCCACTGTGCTTATTTCAAAATGGTCTGACTATAGTTTCGAATTGCTTAAGGCCACGCAGAAATCAAGGTTAGTCATACTGTCAGATTTCCTTAATGACGAAGCATTGAAGATTTCTACTACAGCCAGTTTCCTAACTACTACTAGTACGCGCAACGATCAGTATCGAAACAAATACAGTGAGCACTCATCATCACGCCAACATACCGTTTTAGTACAAGCCGAAGAAGGCATTATGAAGTGCTTATTTTGCCGAATATCTGTTCATAACTTAACAGATTGCAAACACTTCAAGAGAGCATTACGTAAGGTGCGTTGGCAACACGTTAAAAAAAACGGTTTATGCTACAAATGTATTATATCCAAACACGAGCGAGATACATGTAAAGCCCCTGCGTGCGACAAGGATGGGTGCGGAGCCCCGCATCATCGCCTGCTACATTATTCGGTAAACAACAGAAGTAGCGGTGTGCATGACGTCATGCCGCCCGCGCCCTCGTCGAGTGCGATTGTACCGAATAGAACCTCCGCTATGAACGAACAAGTGCCGCGGGAACTTGCATTTAAATCCGTGTCCGAAACATTAACGCACATCAACGAGAGTGGTAATAAAGTGTTGCTAAAGGTAGTGCCTATACGTATACACGGACCTAAAGGTGTATTTTCGAGCACATGTTTACTTGACGACGGCTCGACCGTCTCGTTGCTAAGCGCGGCGCTAGCGCGGCGCGCTGGGCTGCGCGGCCACGCCGGCACGCTGCGCGTGCGCGGCGCCTTCACTGATAACGAACTTGTATGCGAGTCTACCGTTATGAATGTGAATCTTACGGGTATAGATGATAAGGTGCATAACATAAGAATGCGTTGTGTAGACGAATTAAATTTACCTCTGCAAAGCTTATCTATTTTGAATTGTAGTAACTCTTCATACTTGATGGATATAAAAGATAAGTTATGTACTTCTGATACAAAACCTGAATTGTTAATTGGCCAAGATAATTTTCACCTATTGTTGCCACTAAAAATCAAGTTAGGTAAATCTAATGAGCCAGTCGCTACTCTTACTCCCCTGGGCTGGTGTGTTAGCGGAAAGGTGTATGTGCCGCGTGGCCTCCGTCCGTCATTGGAGGCCGAGTCTAACCTCTTTATTTCGGAGATCGAGGAGGCAACGAGCACGTCGCAGAGTGAAAACTTGTTACGGCAAATCTACGAGGAGGTGCGGCGCTCGTTTGTGCTTGACACAATGGGCGTCACATGCGCGCCGCGGCTAAACGCGGAACACGTCCGCGCCGCAGCACTGTTGGAGCGCTCTGCGGAACTGCGCGAAGGGCGCTGGCACGTCGGTCTACCATGGCGGGACGCGCGCACCATGCCCGACACCCGCCCGAGCGCGCTCACCAGGATGAAAGGTATCGAACGCAAAATGAGTAAGGATCCAGGTTTCGCTGAAAGGTACCGTGAACGAGTGAATCATTTGTTTGAAAATGATTACGCGAGGGAATTAACAGATATTACGGTCACGCCGAAAACCTGGTACCTACCTCATTTCGGGGTCGACAACCCCAATAAAAAGAATCTACGTCTTGTTTTTGACGCGTCTTCGAAGGTAAATGATCATTGTCTCAATGACTATTTACTTACGGGGCCGGACTTGTTGTCATCACTTTTAGGCATAATGTTGCGCTTTAGGGAACACAGAATCGCAGTCACAGGCGACATCAAGGATATGTTCTTGAGGGTCAAGATTCGAGAGGAAGACCAGCACGCGCTGAGGTTCCTATGGAGGACTGGTCCTACAGAAGACATGAAGACATACGCGATGACATCTCTTGTTTTTGGTACAAACTGTTCTCCATTTATCGCACAGTTCATCAAAAATAAGAACGCGCAGAGGTATGAGTCATCGTGCCCCGCCGCAGTCGATGCAATCTGTAACTCGCATTACATGGATGACTACATTCAAAGTCTGCCGGACGAGGCGACGGCCATCGAAATGGTAAGGAATATTAGTGATATTCACGGGGCGGGAGGTTTTTTTATCAGAAACTGGACGAGTAACAGCGTAGCAGTTTTAAACAGCGTGCCAAAGGAGACCTTGGGCACAGCTGCGGTAAGGTTTAAAGTCAGCCAGGAACATGAGAGTGAGCGTACACTGGGTCTCATTTGGTACCCTGCCGACGACATGTTAGGGTTCGATATGTCTCTAAAACGCATTCCGGACGACGTTATTATAGGTAAGGAAAGACCGACAAAGCGGGTGATGCTGAGAGTCATTATGTCGATCTTCGACGTACTAGGCTTTCTATCACCGTTTACGATTCAAGGGCGCATCTTGCTGCAATCTACCTGGTCACTTAAAGTAAGTTGGGACGATTACGTTCCAGACGATATTTATTACAGGTGGCAGAAATGGATCGATCTACTTATGGTAATCAAAGAGATGCGTATACCTAGGTGTTACAAATCAACAGATCGTAGCCACGACAAGGATGGAGCGCCAGCGCCCGCACGAGCGAGCGAGATGTCGAATCAAGCGGTCAATGGAGACTCACATACCGCCACGTTGACATCTCTCTCGCACTCTCAGGCGCCCGCACCTGGCGGTGCGTCTACGACGACAGCTACGGGGTTCTACGAAACCGTAGCGGACACTACGAGTGCTACGAATGAATCAGGTTATCGAAATTTATATTTAATTTTGTTTTGCGATGCAAGTACTCGTGCCATGTGTACTGTCGCTTATTGGCGCTGGGAAGATAATGGCGTAATTAGAGTTGCCTTTATTGCCAGTAAATGTAAAGTTATGCCAGTTAAACAATTGACTGTACCCAAGGCCGAGCTACAAGCAGCTTTATTAGCGGCTAGGCTCGCTAATACTATTGGGAAGGAGCATAAATTGATTCCAGCGCGCAGGTATTTTTGGTGCGATTCCACTACGGTCCTGCATTGGATTCGTAACAACACGCGCTCATATAAAACGTTTGAGGCAAACCGCCTGGGTCAGATCGATGAATTGACCCGCGTGGACGAATGGAGGTACATACCTACTAAGTTAAATGTTGCAGATTTAGCCACGCGGGAAACTTTCGATTTTACTCAGCTTGGTGAATGGTTCGCGGGCCCGAATTTTTTATATGAAAATGAATCTTTATGGCCGAAAGATGTAATTCATTTTCAATTGGATTGGAGTATGCCAGAGTGCGTTGTTGTTGTGCAGGAAATTTCGATAGGAGCAGCTGTGCCGGACCCACTACGATTTTCTTCGTGGCTTCGCTTGTTGCGAGCCGCAGCTACAGTACTGAAGTTTATCGACAAGTGTAAAGGTCTCTCAGGGCAAGTTGATTGCAGCGCAATGGAACGCGCCGAACTACTACTGCTTCAGCACGCGCAGTCGGAATCCTTTGGTGATGACTTCGTTACATTAAAAAATGGTAAGCCATTACACCGTAATAGTAGACTGCTGACTTTATCGCCATACATAGACGAACACGGCCTGTTACGGGTGGGGGGCCGCATAGATGCCGCGATGGATGTTGCGATCGATGTGAAAAGGCCGGTGATCCTCGACGGCCGACATGCTGTGGCTAAGTTGATCGTTAGACACTATCACGTGCAAGCCGCTCACGGAAACCAGGAGACAGTGGTCAACGAGCTGAAACAGCGATACTGGTTATTACGGGTAAGACCTACTGTTAAGTCCGTCGTTTCAAGATGCATGTTGTGCAGAATCCGCAAGTCCAAGCCTCAAATACCACGAATGGGTGACCTACCTAAAGCTCGGGTGGCGCACCATCAGCGCCCCTTCTCCTACTGCGGCTTAGACCTGTTCGGCCCAATGGAGGTTGTTGTAGGCCGACGACGCGAAAAAAGGTATGGAGTCTTGTTTACCTGCCTGACGGTGCGCGCGGTTCACATCGAGCTGGTATCCTCCCTGACTTCGGATTCACTTATTATGGCTCTTCGCCGAATGGCGGCTAGGCGCGGCTGGCCGCGCCATCTGTTTTCGGATAATGGCACGAATCTGAAAGGTAGCAACGCTGAGTTGCAGCGATCCATTCAGGAACTAGACACGGAAAAGCTGAAAGGCGAAGGTGTCAACAGAGGTATGGAATGGACTTTCATCCCCCCTGCTAGCCCGCATTGGGGTGGGGCGTGGGAAAGGCTCATTCGTAGCATTAAGTCGTCACTCAAAGTTATCTTGAACGAACGAGCACCACGGGACGAAGTCTTAAGCACGCTCATGGCTGAGGTAGAAAATATCGTAAATAGTCGTCCTCTGATGCACGTCTCGGTCGAGGCTGGTGATGTGGAATCACTCACTCCTAACCACTTCCTTCTCGGTACGTCATCGAACTTACCCACTATCGGAGCGTTTGACGACTCTGACCTATACCTACGGAAACATTGGCGTACGGCTCAAAGGCTGACCGACATGTACTGGCAGAGATGGATAAAAGAAATTTTACCAGATCTCATACCCAGAAGGAAGTGGCATGAAGAATGCAAGCCGCTGCAGTTAGGCGACCTCGTCCTTATTGTGGACCCGAATGGCCCTCGTAACATGTGGCCGAAAGGTCTGGTCACACAGGTGTTCCCAGGCAAGGACGGCCGCACGCGGCTGGTTGAGGTGAGGACCAGAACCGGGACGTGGCGGAGGTCTGCGGCACGCGTCGCACCGATCTCTTTGGTAGATGAGTGCTGAGTCAGCACTAGGGTGGGGAGTGTTAGCGACGCGCTCACGGTTTTAATTATTATAATGTCATAAGTTGCTAAAAAATATTTTACTTGGCTCTTTGGTTGACCGTTAGAAGATTTAGATACTTTAAGTCTGTCATATGTACTCATTTAAATTGTGCAATATCAAAAACAGCCCATTTTTAGCATTTTGCCCTGCTTGCATAAAGGGACGTATGTCGCCGGAAAAATCGTGTCACTTACGACCTTTTACACAGTTAGGGCAGTGCTAGCTATAGTTTTAAGAATAAGGTAGATTAAGTAAAAAATTGATTCACCCACTCTTGGGTTTTGTGAACGGCGGACCGTTAGTCCGCTGCCAACCGCGAGCCACACGGCGGCTAATCTGTATACTCTTACAGAATAAACCTACTTAGCAAATTCATACGTGTTTCCTTCCTCGAGCCAGTGTCTACAGTGTACACCGTCCTTGCGGTCCAGCGCCGCGCCCAGCACCAGCGGCGACGTCAGCCTCCTTGGCCGTGCGGACCTCGTACCTCTGTGGGCGTGGGCGGGCAGGTCGACGACGCGGCCGTCGAGCAGCAGCGCGCGCACGCAGCCCACGAAGCCGTCCTTGCGGTCCAGCGCCGCGCCCAGCACCAGCGGCGACGTCAGCCTCCTTGGCCGTGCGGACCTCGTACCTCTGTGGGCGTGGGCGGGCAGGTCGACGACGCGGCCGTCGAGCAGCAGCGCGCGCACGCAGCCCACGAAGCCGTCCTTGCGGTCCAGCGCCGCGCCCAGCACCAGCGGCGACGTCAGCCTCCTTGGCCGTGCGGACCTCGTACCTCTGTGGGCGTGGGCGGGCAGGTCGACGACGCGGCCGTCGAGCAGCAGCGCGCGCACGCAGCCCACGAAGCCGTCCTTGCGGTCCAGCGCCGCGCCCAGCACCAGCGGCGACGTCAGCCTCCTTGGCCGTGCGGACCTCGTACCTCTGTGGGCGTGGGCGGGCAGGTCGACGACGCGGCCGTCGAGCAGCAGCGCGCGCACGCAGCCCACGAAGCCGTCCTTGCGGTCCAGCGCCGCGCCCAGCACCAGCGGCGACGTCAGCCTCCTTGGCCGTGCGGACCTCGTACCTCTGTGGGCGTGGGCGGGCAGGTCGACGACGCGGCCGTCGAGCAGCAGCGCGCGCACGCAGCCCACGAAGCCGTCCTTGCGGTCCAGCGCCGCGCCCAGCACCAGCGGCGACGTCAGCCTCCTTGGCCGTGCGGACCTCGTACCTCTGTGGGCGTGGGCGGGCAGGTCGACGACGCGGCCGTCGAGCAGCAGCGCGCGCACGCAGCCCACGAAGCCGTCCTTGCGGTCCAGCGCCGCGCCCAGCACCAGCGGCGACGTCAGCCTCCTTGGCCGTGCGGACCTCGTACCTCTGTGGGCGTGGGCGGGCAGGTCGACGACGCGGCCGTCGAGCAGCAGCGCGCGCACGCAGCCCACGAAGCCGTCCTTGCGGTCCAGCGCCGCGCCCAGCACCAGCGGCGACGTCAGCCTCCTTGGCCGTGCGGACCTCGTACCTCTGTGGGCGTGGGCGGGCAGGTCGACGACGCGGCCGTCGAGCAGCAGCGCGCGCACGCAGCCCACGAAGCCGTCCTTGCGGTCCAGCGCCGCGCCCAGCACCAGCGGCGACGTCAGCCTCCTTGGCCGTGCGGACCTCGTACCTCTGTGGGCGTGGGCGGGCAGGTCGACGACGCGGCCGTCGAGCAGCAGCGCGCGCACGCAGCCCACGAAGCCGTCCTTGCGGTCCAGCGCCGCGCCCAGCACCAGCGGCGACGTCAGCCTCCTTGGCCGTGCGGACCTCGTACCTCTGTGGGCGTGGGCGGGCAGGTCGACGACGCGGCCGTCGAGCAGCAGCGCGCGCACGCAGCCCACGAAGCCGTCCTTGCGGTCCAGCGCCGCGCCCAGCACCAGCGGCGACGTCAGCCTCCTTGGCCGTGCGGACCTCGTACCTCTGTGGGCGTGGGCGGGCAGGTCGACGACGCGGCCGTCGAGCAGCAGCGCGCGCACGCAGCCCACGAAGCCGTCCTTGCGGTCCAGCGCCGCGCCCAGCACCAGCGGCGACGTCAGCCTCCTTGGCCGTGCGGACCTCGTACCTCTGTGGGCGTGGGCGGGCAGGTCGACGACGCGGCCGTCGAGCAGCAGCGCGCGCACGCAGCCCACGAAGCCGTCCTTGCGGTCCAGCGCCGCGCCCAGCACCAGCGGCGACGTCAGCCTCCTTGGCCGTGCGGACCTCGTACCTCTGTGGGCGTGGGCGGGCAGGTCGACGACGCGGCCGTCGAGCAGCAGCGCGCGCACGCAGCCCACGAAGCCGTCCTTGCGGTCCAGCGCCGCGCCCAGCACCAGCGGCGACGTCAGCCTCCTTGGCCGTGCGGACCTCGTACCTCTGTGGGCGTGGGCGGGCAGGTCGACGACGCGGCCGTCGAGCAGCAGCGCGCGCACGCAGCCCACGAAGCCGTCCTTGCGGTCCAGCGCCGCGCCCAGCACCAGCGGCGACGTCAGCCTCCTTGGCCGTGCGGACCTCGTACCTCTGTGGGCGTGGGCGGGCAGGTCGACGACGCGGCCGTCGAGCAGCAGCGCGCGCACGCAGCCCACGAAGCCGTCCTTGCGGTCCAGCGCCGCGCCCAGCACCAGCGGCGACGTCAGCCTCCTTGGCCGTGCGGACCTCGTACCTCTGTGGGCGTGGGCGGGCAGGTCGACGACGCGGCCGTCGAGCAGCAGCGCGCGCA
Source organism: Hedya salicella (assembly GCA_905404275.2). Taxonomy (NCBI): domain Eukaryota; kingdom Metazoa; phylum Arthropoda; class Insecta; order Lepidoptera; family Tortricidae; genus Hedya; species Hedya salicella. The sequence goes on along the minus strand of FR990102.1, from coordinate 26,203,221 downwards.
CGCAGCCCACGAAGCCGTCCTTGCGGTCCAGCGCCGCGCCCAGCACCAGCGGCGACGTCAGCCTCCTTGGCCGTGCGGACCTCGTACCTCTGTGGGCGTGGGCGGGCAGGTCGACGACGCGGCCGTCGAGCAGCAGCGCGCGCACGCAGCCCACGAAGCCGTCCTTGCGGTCCAGCGCCGCGCCCAGCACCAGCGGCGACGTCAGCCTCCTTGGCCGTGCGGACCTCGTACCTCTGTGGGCGTGGGCGGGCAGGTCGACGACGCGGCCGTCGAGCAGCAGCGCGCGCACGCAGCCCACGAAGCCGTCCTTGCGGTCCAGCGCCGCGCCCAGCACCAGCGGCGACGTCAGCCTCCTTGGCCGTGCGGACCTCGTACCTCTGTGGGCGTGGGCGGGCAGGTCGACGACGCGGCCGTCGAGCAGCAGCGCGCGCACGCAGCCCACGAAGCCGTCCTTGCGGTCCAGCGCCGCGCCCAGCACCAGCGGCGACGTCAGCCTCCTTGGCCGTGCGGACCTCGTACCTCTGTGGGCGTGGGCGGGCAGGTCGACGACGCGGCCGTCGAGCAGCAGCGCGCGCACGCAGCCCACGAAGCCGTCCTTGCGGTCCAGCGCCGCGCCCAGCACCAGCGGCGACGTCAGCCTCCTTGGCCGTGCGGACCTCGTACCTCTGTGGGCGTGGGCGGGCAGGTCGACGACGCGGCCGTCGAGCAGCAGCGCGCGCACGCAGCCCACGAAGCCGTCCTTGCGGTCCAGCGCCGCGCCCAGCACCAGCGGCGACGTCAGCCTCCTTGGCCGTGCGGACCTCGTACCTCTGTGGGCGTGGGCGGGCAGGTCGACGACGCGGCCGTCGAGCAGCAGCGCGCGCACGCAGCCCACGAAGCCGTCCTTGCGGTCCAGCGCCGCGCCCAGCACCAGCGGCGACGTCAGCCTCCTTGGCCGTGCGGACCTCGTACCTCTGTGGGCGTGGGCGGGCAGGTCGACGACGCGGCCGTCGAGCAGCAGCGCGCGCACGCAGCCCACGAAGCCGTCCTTGCGGTCCAGCGCCGCGCCCAGCACCAGCGGCGACGTCAGCCTCCTTGGCCGTGCGGACCTCGTACCTCTGTGGGCGTGGGCGGGCAGGTCGACGACGCGGCCGTCGAGCAGCAGCGCGCGCACGCAGCCCACGAAGCCGTCCTTGCGGTCCAGCGCCGCGCCCAGCACCAGCGGCGACGTCAGCCTCCTTGGCCGTGCGGACCTCGTACCTCTGTGGGCGTGGGCGGGCAGGTCGACGACGCGGCCGTCGAGCAGCAGCGCGCGCACGCAGCCCACGAAGCCGTCCTTGCGGTCCAGCGCCGCGCCCAGCACCAGCGGCGACGTCAGCCTCCTTGGCCGTGCGGACCTCGTACCTCTGTGGGCGTGGGCGGGCAGGTCGACGACGCGGCCGTCGAGCAGCAGCGCGCGCACGCAGCCCACGAAGCCGTCCTTGCGGTCCAGCGCCGCGCCCAGCACCAGCGGCGACGTCAGCCTCCTTGGCCGTGCGGACCTCGTACCTCTGTGGGCGTGGGCGGGCAGGTCGACGACGCGGCCGTCGAGCAGCAGCGCGCGCACGCAGCCCACGAAGCCGTCCTTGCGGTCCAGCGCCGCGCCCAGCACCAGCGGCGACGTCAGCCTCCTTGGCCGTGCGGACCTCGTACCTCTGTGGGCGTGGGCGGGCAGGTCGACGACGCGGCCGTCGAGCAGCAGCGCGCGCACGCAGCCCACGAAGCCGTCCTTGCGGTCCAGCGCCGCGCCCAGCACCAGCGGCGACGTCAGCCTCCTTGGCCGTGCGGACCTCGTACCTCTGTGGGCGTGGGCGGGCAGGTCGACGACGCGGCCGTCGAGCAGCAGCGCGCGCACGCAGCCCACGAAGCCGTCCTTGCGGTCCAGCGCCGCGCCCAGCACCAGCGGCGACGTCAGCCTCCTTGGCCGTGCGGACCTCGTACCTCTGTGGGCGTGGGCGGGCAGGTCGACGACGCGGCCGTCGAGCAGCAGCGCGCGCACGCAGCCCACGAAGCCGTCCTTGCGGTCCAGCGCCGCGCCCAGCACCAGCGGCGACGTCAGCCTCCTTGGCCGTGCGGACCTCGTACCTCTGTGGGCGTGGGCGGGCAGGTCGACGACGCGGCCGTCGAGCAGCAGCGCGCGCACGCAGCCCACGAAGCCGTCCTTGCGGTCCAGCGCCGCGCCCAGCACCAGCGGCGACGTCAGCCTCCTTGGCCGTGCGGACCTCGTACCTCTGTGGGCGTGGGCGGGCAGGTCGACGACGCGGCCGTCGAGCAGCAGCGCGCGCACGCAGCCCACGAAGCCGTCCTTGCGGTCCAGCGCCGCGCCCAGCACCAGCGGCGACGTCAGCCTCCTTGGCCGTGCGGACCTCGTACCTCTGTGGGCGTGGGCGGGCAGGTCGACGACGCGGCCGTCGAGCAGCAGCGCGCGCACGCAGCCCACGAAGCCGTCCTTGCGGTCCAGCGCCGCGCCCAGCACCAGCGGCGACGTCAGCCGCAGCGCGCGCACCGGCTCCTTGGCCGTGCGGATCTCGTTCTTCAGCGCGCCGTCCACCACCACGCGCGCTTCCTTCCTGCGGGACCACAGATACCGTTCATACCCAGTTCACATTCTATGGGAACACGGGGAATATATTGTACTGTTTCTGTTGTTGGTGTGCAATAAACAATTTTTTTATCGTATTGTATTCCTTCAGCGTTGTCGAGTAAGGGGTATCCTATAACCTTCTATGGATGCCTAGCTACGCGTGTGCCATAAATAGTTAAAATCCGTATAGCCATTTTGACGTGATGAAGCCCCGCCTACACATACAACGACCAGACCATCAAATAATCCGTCTCACTTATTTTTTAATATATTCAATGTACAGATTTCTTTTTACAACTCGATAATTGTGTAGATATCCTAGCTTAGAATTTCACTCTTTGCTTAAGAGGGTTTATACCTGCTTAACTGGCAATGTCGCATATTTTTTGGTATTTCTTGATTATTTTAAAAAATGTGTATGTAACTTGAACATGTTTTCAACTCATTCATTACGTTTTTGGTAGATAAGCTGGCACAGTGCAAAATTTCATGATATTGTCACAACCAAAGCTCTAAAAATGAATTTAAGTCTATATCTTGTTTTGTAAAAAAATTGGCAAAATCGATGAGTACATAAATAAAACACAATAGAAATGCTAAAAATGTAGGATATGTATTGAACATATCTTTAAAGTTCATTCAAATACCACAAAATAATGAAGTAAGAAAACAAAATATGCAACGTTGCCAACTAAGCGGGTATAAACGCTCTTAATGTTCCTACCCCAAACCTTGGGTTAAAAAATCGTCCTGCTATAAACAGGACGTCCAACTTAAACCTAAAAGGTATATTATAGCTCACGTCATCTCTTATTCATGTCTTCAGTCTTTGGAGGCCGCAGATCCCAGCCCTTCGTACCAAGGCAAGACCCTACGGAATCAAAACACTCACCGAACCGAAGATTATCTTGCAGACGCGCTCTCGTGGGCATATACAGTTACTGCCACAAATTTCACCAAATAACACTCGCGCGAGCCGACAACCACCAACGAAATTTTAATACTCAATCAAAAAGCTAGATCGCCTGGATCGCCAATACAAAATGCGGGAGGAACGCCTTCAAATCAAAGGACCAAGTGTGTCAAAAGTTAGGTTTTTTTCTGTTATAAAAGGCAAACGAGCAAACGGATCTAATGGTAAGCGATCACCGTCGCCCATAGACACCTGCAACACCAGAGGAGTCACAAATGCGTTACCGGCCTTTCAGGTGGCAGTATCTTTAATTAAACTTCAACTTGACTTGTAGGTTAATTAAACGTCAGCTTGATCGAATGACAACTACGTCACTTCAGAAGGAAATTAATAAACTATATTGAATTAATGGATTTTAGTTCCTCTGCTTTTTCGTGAAATAGTGTCTTGGTAAGATGTGACAATAAATTTTGCTCACATGCGCATATTCTCATGCGGAATAGCAATATATATATATATATATATAATACATTAATCTAATATGGAATTCCGCAACGTAACGTCTGAATCTACTACCAATTAACTATATTGAAGCCTAGAATCTACACAATGTTGGATAGAACCCATGTTCGCGCCTAGACCCAATATTTTAGAATGGACTCAGCGGATTTAATGAAACTTTCTGATAAGTTTCCTAAGAAGTAATCGGTGAAACCCCCAGCACACGGAAGAAAGTTAGTAATCTTTCAATGGTTTTGTCGCCATTTGAACCAAAAATAAACGAAATCAATCGGCTCTTTTACTACGAGCCATAAACAGACACACATGTATAGATGGGGGGGTTAAAAATATGGACAAGCAGGCGAGGTATCCGCGGAGTTCGCTACCTGTTCCTCTCAATGGCCACGGAGTGCCACTTGTTGTCCGCGAGCCGGTTGCTGGTCTCCACCATGACGCCCAGCGGCGTGTCACCCACTTGGAATTGGAACTGAAGCTGATCGCCGCCGATGATGGAGAGCTTTATGTAGTCCTGCGGGCCCTGTCAAACAAATAAACATTATTATCTAATGCAGCACTTTCTCATACTATTTATGGTTGACTCATCTGTAAGTCGCGAGCGATTAGTTTTATTAGAACGGAATTGTTGGAAAAAGTTCCGAATTTGGAAGTTTGCGTGTCACGGTCTAGTAAACTTTGAGAAACACTGATCTAGTGGAAAGATACTTAAAGGACCACTTACGACAACAAATTATCAAAACAACATTGTACTTGGCTAGGATGTGGTTTTTACAGCTCAAATCTTTTCTGCACTATTATAAAGTAAAAATTAAATATTTGTATGTGTCGTTGTGGCTTCATCACACTAAATCGGCTAAACGGATTTCAACGGTTTTTGGCACACGGGTAGCTAGGTATCTCCAGATGGTTATAGGATACTCTTTACCCGACTATGCTGAAGGAAAAAGAGGGTTATGATTTTTTTTCTTCTCCGCGGACGAAGTTTGCGGGCACCTTCTATTATGGGATAAATATCTGTGTATAATGTTCACTGCCTTATTTTACAGCTTTGATGAGTCGTCTTCATTGGCTACGGTCCTATGTAGCCCTCATTGCACGATGGAAGTAGCTTGAGTCAAGTAGAACAAGTTTAAAAATATATTTTTTGTTCAAAATTACATTTTTGTGACTAGCTTTTAATGCCAACTCCACTTTTCTTACCGAGACCAGTCTAAACAGCGCAAGCACGGTAGGATTGCGTTATTTTATTACAGAGTTCCAAGGCCCACCTTTCGGCTCCATCATCAGATCAGCTCTATGGTATCATAATATTGCATATACGAGTATGCCAAATTTTAGCTCAATCGAGTACCGGGAAGCAGGTCAAATTAAATTTGCAAGATTTGATCAAAACTAACACAGAAAGTTAATAAAATCTTATAATAATGAAGGTGTCTTCAACCTTGGAGTGCAGCAGCACTGCGTTTTCCTTGGTGGTGCGGAACTCGAAGTAGATGTCGCCGCTGTGGCCCAGGTCGAACGTGGGCAGCGCGATGATGGAGTCCGCGATGCGGAACGTCACTGCGTTGCCGAACAAGTCTGCAAGAAATTGTTATTTGATATGCAAGGCTGCAAAGTTGCTATTTGGCGCGAGTGCTTGAATTGAAAGCCGAGGAATCTAAAATTTAACCACGGGCGGCAAATATAGATTCCTGAGCGTAACGAAGCTTTCAAGGCACGAGAAGCCAAATAATGTTACAGCCGTGCGAAACACACTACTATTCACCTCACAACAGCGAGGAAAATGTGAGATGTCAGAAAAACTGTGAAATTATTACAATCCGATTATTTTTTAATTTAAAGTTAGCTTGATAATGAACCTACGAAACACACTCATAAGAGGACATACAAATAAATATATAAAAAAGATCAATTCCAACTTCAAATGACTTTTCCAGTTAACAGCTACTGAGATGAACTACTCCCTTTTATACTTCAACGAAGTGCTCGACAAAGTCAGCCCAAATTCGAAATGCGTGACTATACACTAGGGTAACCATGAAGAACATTCGGAACGCTTCGAGCCTTTTGACTCGGGGGCAAAAATCGACAACGATTGGAAGGCGAACGAGGCGAGTTGAGATTGCGCAAAGCAAAGTGTATCTTCGTATCAATATAGTTTTATTTGTATAACCAAAACTGTAGAAACAAGTGTACCGTCTCCCTCGCAAAGCAGCGGTCCGAGCGTGTAACGACCCTCCTTCTCGTCCAGATGGCTCCCGGTGTCGCCAAAGTGAAGCGACTTTACTGGCAGATACTCCTTCTCTGTGATTTCACCGCCATCCGTTTGGAACTCTGGAAAAAAGTGTTTTTTTAGTCCGTAGACAGAGATATAGATTTTTTCCCGTCGTTACTAACTTAGTGTTAGAAACAACTTGAAGCAACCGTTCTTAGGGCCTACGCACACCGCGTTTCTTAAAGCACCGTAGACGCGCGATTGTATAGATACAATCGCGATACGCACGCCATCAGTATGTTGCTCTGTGGAATGAAAAACGCACTGTCGACGGGCATCCCTAAAACGCGATGTACTTCCGTCGTCACTAACTTAGTGTTACAAAGAACTTGAAGCAACCGTTCTAAGGGCCTACGCACATCGCGTTTCTTAACGCGCCGTAGACGCGCGTTTGTATAGATACAAACGCGATACGCACGCCGTCAGTATGTTGCTTTGTGTAATGAAAAACGCACTGTCGACGTGCATTCCTAAAACGCGATGTAGTCCATGCGCCGGCCTTCGGACTACGACACAAGCGCGTGCTAGCTGCGCACTGACCGTTGGCCTTGAGCTGCGTGTACTCGGCGTCGCAGTTGCACCACTTGGTGGGGTCGATGCAGGAGCCCAGCACGCCGCACTGGCACATGCGGGAGCCCGGCTGCGCGCCGGCCCAGTAGTCCATGCGCCGGCCCTCGGACTACGACACAAGCGCGTGCTAGCTGCGCACTGACCGTTGGCCTTGAGCTGCGTGTACTCGGCGTCGCAGTTGCACCACTTGGTGGGGTCGATGCAGGAGCCCAGCACGCCGCACTGGCACATGCGGGAGCCCGGCTGCGCGCCGGCCCAGAAGTCCATGCGCCGGCCCTCGGACTACGACACAAGCGCGTGCTAGCTGCGCACTGACCGTTGGCCTTGAGCTGCGTGTACTCGGCGTCGCAGTTGCACCACTTGGTGGGGTCGATGCAGGAGCCCAGCACGCCGCACTGGCACATGCGGGAGCCCGGCTGCGCGCCGGCCCAGTAGTCCATGCGCCGGCCCTCGGACTACGACACAAGCGCGTGCTAGCTGCGCACTGACCGTTGGCCTTGAGCTGCGTGTACTCGGCGTCGCAGTTGCACCACTTGGTGGGGTCGATGCAGGAGCCCAGCACGCCGCACTGGCACATGCGGGAGCCCGGCTGCGCGCCGGCCCAGAAGTCCATGCGCCGGCCCTCGGACTACGACACAAGCGCGTGCTAGCTGCGCACTGACCGTTGGCCTTGAGCTGCGTGTACTCGGCGTCGCAGTTGCACCACTTGGTGGGGTCGATGCAGGAGCCCAGCACGCCGCACTGGCACATGCGGGAGCCCGGCTGCGCGCCGGCCCAGTAGTCCATGCGCCGGCCCTCGGACTACGACACAAGCGCGTGCTAGCTGCGCACTGACCGTTGGCCTTGAGCTGCGTGTACTCGGCGTCGCAGTTGCACCACTTGGTGGGGTCGATGCAGGAGCCCAGCACGCCGCACTGGCACATGCGGGAGCCCGGCTGCGCGCCGGCCCAGTAGTCCATGCGCCGGCCCTCGGACTACGACACAAGCGCGTGCTAGCTGCGCACTGACCGTTGGCCTTGAGCTGCGTGTACTCGGCGTCGCAGTTGCACCACTTGGTGGGGTCGATGCAGGAGCCCAGCACGCCGCACTGGCACATGCGGGAGCCCGGCTGCGCGCCGGCCCAGTAGTCCATGCGCCGGCCCTCGGACTACGACACAAGCGCGTGCTAGCTGCGCACTGACCGTTGGCCTTGAGCTGCGTGTACTCGGCGTCGCAGTTGCACCACTTGGTGGGGTCGATGCAGGAGCCCAGCACGCCGCACTGGCACATGCGGGAGCCCGGCTGCGCGCCGGCCCAGTAGTCCATGCGCCGGCCCTCGGACTACGACACAAGCGCGTGCTAGCTGCGCACTGACCGTTGGCCTTGAGCTGCGTGTACTCGGCGTCGCAGTTGCACCACTTGGTGGGGTCGATGCAGGAGCCCAGCACGCCGCACTGGCACATGCGGGAGCCCGGCTGCGCGCCGGCCCAGTAGTCCATGCGCCGGCCCTCGGACTACGACACAAGCGCGTGCTAGCTGCGCACTGACCGTTGGCCTTGAGCTGCGTGTACTCGGCGTCGCAGTTGCACCACTTGGTGGGGTCGATGCAGGAGCCCAGCACGCCGCACTGGCACATGCGGGAGCCCGGCTGCGCGCCGGCCCAGTAGTCCATGCGCCGGCCCTCGGACTACGACACAAGCGCGTGCTAGCTGCGCACTGACCGTTGGCCTTGAGCTGCGTGTACTCGGCGTCGCAGTTGCACCACTTGGTGGGGTCGATGCAGGAGCCCAGCACGCCGCACTGGCACATGCGGGAGCCCGGCTGCGCGCCGGCCCAGTAGTCCATGCGCCGGCCCTCGGACTACGACACAAGCGCGTGCTAGCTGCGCACTGACCGTTGGCCTTGAGCTGCGTGTACTCGGCGTCGCAGTTGCACCACTCGGTGGGGTCGATGCAGGAGCCCAGCACGCCGCACTGGCACATGCGGGAGCCCGGCTGCGCGCCGGCCCAGTAGTCCATGCGCCGGCCCTCGGACTACGACACAAGCGCGTGCTAGCTGCGCACTGACCGTTGGCCTTGAGCTGCGTGTACTCGGCGTCGCAGTTGCACCACTTGGTGGGGTCGATGCAGGAGCCCAGCACGCCGCACTGGCACATGCGGGAGCCCGGCTGCGCGCCGGCCCAGTAGTCCATGCGCCGGCCCTCGGACTACGACACAAGCGCGTGCTAGCTGCGCACTGACCGTTGGCCTTGAGCTGCGTGTACTCGGCGTCGCAGTTGCACCACTTGGTGGGGTCGATGCAGGAGCCCAGCACGCCGCACTGGCACATGCGGGAGCCCGGCTGCGCGCCGGCCCAGTAGTCCATGCGCCGGCCCTCGGACTACGACACAAGCGCGTGCTAGCTGCGCACTGACCGTTGGCCTTGAGCTGCGTGTACTCGGCGTCGCAGTTGCACCACTTGGTGGGGTCGATGCAGGAGCCCAGCACGCCGCACTGGCACATGCGGGAGCCCGGCTGCGCGCCGGCCCAGTAGTCCATGCGCCGGCCCTCGGACTACGACACAAGCGCGTGCTAGCTGCGCACTGACCGTTGGCCTTGAGCTGCGTGTACTCGGCGTCGCAGTTGCACCACTTGGTGGGGTCGATGCAGGAGCCCAGCACGCCGCACTGGCACATGCGGGAGCCCGGCTGCGCGCCGGCCCAGTAGTCCATGCGCCGGCCCTCGGACTACGACACAAGCGCGTGCTAGCTGCGCACTGACCGTTGGCCTTGAGCTGCGTGTACTCGGCGTCGCAGTTGCACCACTTGGTGGGGTCGATGCAGGAGCCCAGCACGCCGCACTGGCACATGCGGGAGCCCGGCTGCGCGCCGGCCCAGTAGTCCATGCGCCGGCCCTCGGACTACGACACAAGCGCGTGCTAGCTGCGCACTGACCGTTGGCCTTGAGCTGCGTGTACTCGGCGTCGCAGTTGCACCACTCGGTGGGGTCGATGCAGGAGCCCAGCACGCCGCACTGGCACATGCGGGAGCCCGGCTGCGCGCCGGCCCAGTAGTCCATGCGCCGGCCCTCGGACTACGACACAAGCGCGTGCTAGCTGCGCACTGACCGTTGGCCTTGAGCTGCGTGTACTCGGCGTCGCAGTTGCACCACTTGGTGGGGTCGATGCAGGAGCCCAGCACGCCGCACTGGCACATGCGGGAGCCCGGCTGCGCGCCGGCCCAGTAGTCCATGCGCCGGCCCTCGGACTACGACACAAGCGCGTGCTAGCTGCGCACTGACCGTTGGCCTTGAGCTGCGTGTACTCGGCGTCGCAGTTGCACCACTTGGTGGGGTCGATGCAGGAGCCCAGCACGCCGCACTGGCACATGCGGGAGCCCGGCTGCGCGCCGGCCCAGTAGTCCATGCGCCGGCCCTCGGACTACGACACAAGCGCGTGCTAGCTGCGCACTGACCGTTGGCCTTGAGCTGCGTGTACTCGGCGTCGCAGTTGCACCACTTGGTGGGGTCGATGCAGGAGCCCAGCACGCCGCACTGGCACATGCGGGAGCCCGGCTGCGCGCCGGCCCAGTAGTCCATGCGCCGGCCCTCGGACTACGACACAAGCGCGTGCTAGCTGCGCACTGACCGTTGGCCTTGAGCTGCGTGTACTCGGCGTCGCAGTTGCACCACTTGGTGGGGTCGATGCAGGAGCCCAGCACGCCGCACTGGCACATGCGGGAGCCCGGCTGCGCGCCGGCCCAGTAGTCCATGCGCCGGCCCTCGGACTACGACACAAGCGCGTGCTAGCTGCGCACTGACCGTTGGCCTTGAGCTGCGTGTACTCGGCGTCGCAGTTGCACCACTTGGTGGGGTCGATGCAGGAGCCCAGCACGCCGCACTGGCACATGCGGGAGCCCGGCTGCGCGCCGGCCCAGTAGTCCATGCGCCGGCCCTCGGACTACGACACAAGCGCGTGCTAGCTGCGCACTGACCGTTGGCCTTGAGCTGCGTGTACTCGGCGTCGCAGTTGCACCACTTGGTGGGGTCGATGCAGGAGCCCAGCACGCCGCACTGGCACATGCGGGAGCCCGGCTGCGCGCCGGCCCAGTAGTCCATGCGCCGGCCCTCGGACTACGACACAAGCGCGTGCTAGCTGCGCACTGACCGTTGGCCTTGAGCTGCGTGTACTCGGCGTCGCAGTTGCACCACTTGGTGGGGTCGATGCAGGAGCCCAGCACGCCGCACTGGCACATGCGGGAGCCCGGCTGCGCGCCGGCCCAGTAGTCCATGCGCCGGCCCTCGGACTACGACACAAGCGCGTGCTAGCTGCGCACTGACCGTTGGCCTTGAGCTGCGTGTACTCGGCGTCGCAGTTGCACCACTTGGTGGGGTCGATGCAGGAGCCCAGCACGCCGCACTGGCACATGCGGGAGCCCGGCTGCGCGCCGGCCCAGTAGTCCATGCGCCGGCCCTCGGACTACGACACAAGCGCGTGCTAGCTGCGCACTGACCGTTGGCCTTGAGCTGCGTGTACTCGGCGTCGCAGTTGCACCACTTGGTGGGGTCGATGCAGGAGCCCAGCACGCCGCACTGGCACATGCGGGAGCCCGGCTGCGCGCCGGCCCAGTAGTCCATGCGCCGGCCCTCGGACTACGACACAAGCGCGTGCTAGCTGCGCACTGACCGTTGGCCTTGAGCTGCGTGTACTCGGCGTCGCAGTTGCACCACTTGGTGGGGTCGATGCAGGAGCCCAGCACGCCGCACTGGCACATGCGGGAGCCCGGCTGCGCGCCGGCCCAGTAGTCCATGCGCCGGCCCTCGGACTACGACACAAGCGCGTGCTAGCTGCGCACTGACCGTTGGCCTTGAGCTGCGTGTACTCGGCGTCGCAGTTGCACCACTTGGTGGGGTCGATGCAGGAGCCCAGCACGCCGCACTGGCACATGCGGGAGCCCGGCTGCGCGCCGGCCCAGTAGTCCATGCGCCGGCCCTCGGACTACGACACAAGCGCGTGCTAGCTGCGCACTGACCGTTGGCCTTGAGCTGCGTGTACTCGGCGTCGCAGTTGCACCACTTGGTGGGGTCGATGCAGGAGCCCAGCACGCCGCACTGGCACATGCGGGAGCCCGGCTGCGCGCCGGCCCAGTAGTCCATGCGCCGGCCCTCGGACTACGACACAAGCGCGTGCTAGCTGCGCACTGACCGTTGGCCTTGAGCTGCGTGTACTCGGCGTCGCAGTTGCACCACTTGGTGGGGTCGATGCAGGAGCCCAGCACGCCGCACTGGCACATGCGGGAGCCCGGCTGCGCGCCGGCCCAGTAGTCCATGCGCCGGCCCTCGGACTACGACACAAGCGCGTGCTAGCTGCGCACTGACCGTTGGCCTTGAGCTGCGTGTACTCGGCGTCGCAGTTGCACCACTTGGTGGGGTCGATGCAGGAGCCCAGCACGCCGCACTGGCACATGCGGGAGCCCGGCTGCGCGCCGGCCCAGTAGTCCATGCGCCGGCCCTCGGACTACGACACAAGCGCGTGCTAGCTGCGCACTGACCGTTGGCCTTGAGCTGCGTGTACTCGGCGTCGCAGTTGCACCACTTGGTGGGGTCGATGCAGGAGCCCAGCACGCCGCACTGGCACATGCGGGAGCCCGGCTGCGCGCCGGCCCAGTAGTCCATGCGCCGGCCCTCGGACTACGACACAAGCGCGTGCTAGCTGCGCACTGACCGTTGGCCTTGAGCTGCGTGTACTCGGCGTCGCAGTTGCACCACTTGGTGGGGTCGATGCAGGAGCCCAGCACGCCGCACTGGCACATGCGGGAGCCCGGCTGCGCGCCGGCCCAGTAGTCCATGCGCCGGCCCTCGGACTACGACACAAGCGCGTGCTAGCTGCGCACTGACCGTTGGCCTTGAGCTGCGTGTACTCGGCGTCGCAGTTGCACCACTTGGTGGGGTCGATGCAGGAGCCCAGCACGCCGCACTGGCACATGCGGGAGCCCGGCTGCGCGCCGGCCCAGTAGTCCATGCGCCGGCCCTCGGACTACGACACAAGCGCGTGCTAGCTGCGCACTGACCGTTGGCCTTGAGCTGCGTGTACTCGGCGTCGCAGTTGCACCACTTGGTGGGGTCGATGCAGGAGCCCAGCACGCCGCACTGGCACATGCGGGAGCCCGGCTGCGCGCCGGCCCAGTAGTCCATGCGCCGGCCCTCGGACTACGACACAAGCGCGTGCTAGCTGCGCACTGACCGTTGGCCTTGAGCTGCGTGTACTCGGCGTCGCAGTTGCACCACTTGGTGGGGTCGATGCAGGAGCCCAGCACGCCGCACTGGCACATGCGGGAGCCCGGCTGCGCGCCGGCCCAGTAGTCCATGCGCTGGCCCTCGCGCGACACCCACCACGCGAACGGGTGGAAGTTCGACTCCTCGCCTACAACAAATTATTATTATTACATATTTTTCTGAGGAATAGTTCAGTCATCTGCCGAGAGAAACTCTCCCGCTTTTCCCTGATCCTTGCAACAAATATTGGATCATATTGTATCTCTCCCAGCAAACGCTTCTCGAATGTACTGTACGCGACAATTCGAAAGTGCTTGTAACTAGGCCTACTTGAATAAAGCATTATTTGATTGATTGAATTTAAAATGTCCGTGTTGCGATATGTCATAGTTACTATATAAACGATTGAGTCTAATACTGGGGCTGCAAAAATAACTGATTAATTAAAAAGTCCTCGATCGAATCAAAAACTACATACATTTGACACGTTACGCGTCATATGGACCGACGGTGGACCATAAGAATTTTATGCCGATAGCGTCCTATGGACCAACGGTGGTCCATCATAAATTCTGTTGTCTTTGGTCATTTACTACAAATATCAGCCAATCACATCTACGGCTTTCTACAAATTCGAATTATAGAAATTGACTAAGTATATAAAAAATAGTAATAGAAACAAATAAAATAAAGACGGATTGCGTCCGTTGAACGACTAGGTATACTGAGAAGTGTAATTCGCGAGTGAGGTTACGAAGTGTAGTGCTGTGTTTAATTGAATTGTTTTCATTTAAAGCTTCCGAAACGTCGGGAACTCAAATGAGATAATATACGCGATGTAATCCGTTAAATTGTTTTATTTCAATGAGTAATAATCGCGGAAACAGAAGAAAAAATATATTATGAATTGTTTTCTTGAAAATGTTGTGAGAAATAGATATATTTGTTGCGAATTCACGCAGGGATTCTTTAGTTTGGTCTAGGATCTTCAATATTTAGTAAATTTCTTATGATGCGTATACTATGGCGTAAAAATATAAAATGTACCTCTGCGAAACTGAATGTTCCCAATTGTGTAACACGGCTTTTGTCAAAAAGATTTTAACTATTTTGAAACACGGGTAGCTGGTTCTCCACAGATGGTTATAGGATACTTTTTGCCCGACTACGCAGATGGAGAAAATAGGGTTATGACTTTTTTCCGTGAACGAAGGTGTGGCTTCATCACGTCAAAACGGCTAAACCGATTTCAACTATTTTTGGTACACAGACAGCACACCCACAGATGGTCATAGTATTATTTTTACTCGACTAAGCTGAAAAACAAAAGAGGGTTACGAGTTTGTTCATCTCCGCTGACGAAATTACGATACTCACTTGGCGAGTTGAGCAGACGCGAGTGTCGGCACATGTACTCCAGCCTCTGCATGCACGAGCTGGACCTGTTCAGCAACGCCTCCAGCTGGGCGCGCGACGCGTCGTACGTTATGTCCTGGAGAATTATTTATTTATTGAAACATGTTAACATGACATCACAGTCGCATCGGTGCGTCATAAAACAAACTAAAGTAAGCTAAACTAAGCACAGATCTAATTACATACAATACACTACAAATACTCTTTATTGCACACCTCAGGTACACAGAAATACAAAACATGACATTAACATTCTAATTAGCGGAGGAAAACAACAGGCGGTCTTATCGCTATATAGCGCTATATGTCTCTTCCAGACAACCTTTGGGTAGCGGAGTGTTTAAAAGACAACATTTTTTGTTGTTACATATGTACAGTCGATTGGCTAGCATCCATCTTCTCACAGAATCTCAGACATTCACAGCACACATATATCCATCGCCGCGCAAGTAAGTCACACTCCGGTGCTGACGCCGAGAGCGTATCGAGTTGTGAGAGAGCGCGGAGTAGCGGGGAGCTGCCGCCACGCCTTGAGGATTACCCTAGGGACATCGCGACCATACAGTCGCGATAGCACAGTAGAAATGGCTTTCCATTTCACCCACAAACATTTCTTAGAATGAATATTTCATAGAATTTTAATTTCATCAACAACTTTTTCCCTGAAACCAGCATAAAATTTTACATGATTTTTCAAAACATCATCATGTAGAAGTAGTTAGGGTAGGTTTGTTTTATAATGATCCAAAATTATTAACGGTTTCAGAGAAAAATGCTTACTGTGAAATTATATGTTGACGAAATTAAGTATTCGATGAACCGTTTTTCAATGAAATAAAGTACAACCGCGTGGAAATAAGAGTCAACCCTTTGGAGTGTCTCTGTATATCCATAATTTACTAATAGTAATCTGTGAAATGTAATGTAATAATCTTTTCACTTCTCCTGCTCAAAAAGTAGATCATATTAGCTTCGCGAAGCGAGACTAAAATAGTACATTTAGCCCCTAGGGTTTAAAAGAAAGCCATATAATCCCATACAAGTTTCTATGAAACTGAAAAAAAAAAAAACTTGCGGCCAGCTACATACTACTTACAAATAATTAAAAACAAACAAACCAAACTCATCAGATTGGCTTAAATTTCTGATTGTATTGCAGCCCTTCAAATTAAAAAGTAAAAATTGTCTATGCCCATTATTAGTTTAAAAAAATATATAAGCTATCAATTTAACTATAAAGAATTGCTCAAACTGTACTTTCTATTTTTCATAAAATATACAATTTTAGTGTTAAGTACTTTTTTTATTTTCTCGCAGTCGAAGTGAAAAGCAGAGTGTTTAACACGTGGCTAAAAGCCGTTCTGACACTCATATTTGTCCTCGCTCACTTCGTGAGCTCGTCCAAATAATCACTTCGTGTCATAATGGCTTATTTTAGCCCCTTGTCAAACAATCTACTATTATGTAATAGCTATTGTCACAGATAATGGAATTATAACTTTATTTTAACATTATTTGTACGTCGCAATGCGATTAATAGGCTAGTGTCCTATAAAAGTATAATTAGGCCGTCAGTTACATTATCAGAAAATATTGGACACGTATTTTTTCTTTTGTCAATTAAACAAAAAATTATGTAAATATAGCCCGTTAAAGCTCCCCGTGAAATCACGCCGTGCGACCGTTTTCGGCACGGAGTGACGTCATGCGCCCCCACTCCTAAACCTTGACGCGCTTTATCTTTGTATTTTTTTGTTTGAATAACAAAATAAAAAATACGTGTCCAATATTTTTTGATTATCTTACTGACAGACTAATTGATTTTTTTTTACCCAGAAACCTACCCTATTGTGATGTACTTAACTTGATATTAAGCCCTTTGTAACTAACTCACAATATGAATTTGAATTTGAAAGGAAAAGGCCACTTAGGCAGTTATAAATGTTATTCCAACGATCAAAATGTTCGTATTGATCCAACGTCAGGTACCTGTCGGAAGCTGCCGGGCTCCTGGTAGCCGTCGACGACGGTGCTCTGCGGGGACGACGACGCGGAGTGCTGCACCGTCGTGATCACGCGCCCGTCCGCTGTACACACAAAATTATTTACAAGGTTCCGTATACAAAGACCGAGAGAAAGAGATATATATTGAGCCCAGCGTTATACATATAATATTTAAGTTATTGCGGGGCAAGCTGTCCAACCCGGAAGTCCTAGCGGAAGTTGGCCTGGACGTCCCGCAGCGGTATGTGTGGCGAAGGGATCGAAACCGGTATTTTTTCATACAAAATATCCGAAATAACGATTCGTTTTTTTCGTTCAATTAGGAGATTTGCATATATTTTATTAAATATCTAGAACTTTAATCTCGTGTTTTGTGATTAATTTTTCTTCTCGAAAATACAGTTTTAATAGCGTGTTTTTTCTAAGATTTAAGAAATACCGGTTCCAATCCCTGGTGTGGCGATGGCAAACAAGCAAGACAGATAGATACGAATATTACACAAAAATTATTATCATATAATTTTTGTGTAATATTCGTATTAAATTATATAATTCCAGGAAATTTCTGATTTTTTGCTTGATAAACTTCGGAGATAAAGGGGGGAATGATATATTTTTCCAAATTTTCCTTAATAAAATGAATATTTAAGCACAAAAGAATTTTTTTTTTCAAAAATGTGTCGTTTAAATTCTTTCATATGATATAATACCCCACTTGATCTAGTAGCTAGAATTTTAATTGGTCGTTTTTTAGAAAATAAAAATATCTTTTAAAATGTTTCCTTTGCAATACATGTGGGCTGACCATGTTTATAAATATTCCAAATTTCAAATAGATAGCATACGCAGTTTTTGAAATATGGCGCTCTAATAGTCGGACAGACAGATATAGTCGCACCATAAGGGTTCCTTTTGTACCTTTTTGATACGGAACCCTAAAAAGAAGAATCATCGTTAAAAGTAGCGAGTTTAGAAGCTTGGCAACACGGTATAGGTTACGTACTGTAGAACTGGCAGGTGACAGGGAAGGCCGGCAGCGGCCCGGAGCCGTCCACGTCGATGCTGATGTCGGCGGAGCGCGACACTGCCTGCACGTTCTTGTACGCTTGGCACGACAGCGGGTGCACCGCTGGAAGAAGACAAGGGAAGTCAGAAGTAAGTAAAAAAAATACATATATCGGTCGGCGGGGCGGTGCTTCGATCTATGCTGACAACCTTTGACGAAACGTCAAGCCGTCAAAACATCGCTTGGGAGTCGTCTGAGCTTGGTTCGTTTCGGGTAATTTGTAAACGTCACAATGATTTTATTAACGGGTAGATCCATAATGAACAAATTAATAAGAACTGTCAGCTGGGGTGACAGGCGGCCAGGACGGTATTCTGATATCGGACGGTGTGACGAACGGACGCAAGCACAGAACTCTCCGCGTTTCAGGATAATTGTAGCCCGTTTACATCCGACCAGTGTATGATTATTTCTCACGTTCAATTGTACGATTTGATTAAAGAATAATAGTGTGATACATCCGAGTGATTATTGTGTGAATATCCACCGACAATTCAAGATGGCTGATGATGATAAATCGGGCTCGGTTCCACCCTCTCCGATAGTCTCCCCCGTCATATACCAATAGAGAAGCTGCCCGCAACTTCGTCAGCGGAAGAAGAAAAATAACCGTTTTTTTCTTCAGCGCAGTCGGTAAAAAAAGTAATCTATAACCATCTTTGGATATCCAAAATGCCCAGCTACCCGTGTACAGAAAAATATTCTATAACCATCTTTGGATATCCAGATTGTCCAGCTACCCGTGTACAGAAAAATATTCTATAACCATCTTTGGATATCCAGATTGTCCAGCTACCCGTGTACAAAAAAATAATCTATAACCATCTTTGGATATCCAGATTGTCCAGCTACCCGTGTACAAAAAGTATTCTATAACCATCTTTGGATATCCAGATTTTCCAGCTAACCGTGTACAAAAAAATATATTCTATAACCATCTTTGGATATCCAGATTGTCCAGCTACCCGTGTACAAAAATGTATTCTATAACCATCTTTGGATATCCAGATTGTCCAGCTACCCGTGTACAAAAAGTATTCTATAACCATCTTTGGATATCCAGATTGTCCAGCTACCCGTGTACAAAAAAATATTCTATAACCATCTTTGGATATCCAGATTGTCCAGCTACCCGTGTACAAAAAAGTATTCTATAACCATCTTTGGATATCCAGATTGTCCAGCTACCCGTGTACAAAAAAGTATTCTATAACCATGTTTGGATATCCAGATTGTCCAGTTACCCGTGTACAAAAAAATATTCTATAACCATCTTTGGATATCCAGATTGTCCAGCTACCCGTGTACAAAAATATATTCTATAACCATCTTTGGATATCCAGATTGTCCAGCTACCCGTGTACAAAAAAGTATTCTATAACCATCTTTGGATATCCAGATTGTCCAGCTACCCGTGTACAAAAATATATTCTATAACCATCTTTGGATATCCAGATTGTCCAGCTACCCGTGTACAGAAAAATATTCTATAACCATCTTTGGATATCCAGATTGTCCAGCTACCCGTGTACAAAAAAATAATCTATAACCATCTTTGGATATCCAGATTGTCCAGCTACCCGTGTACAAAAAGTATTCTATAACCATCTTTGGATATCCAGATTTTCCAGCTACCCGTGTACAAAAATATATTCTATAACCATCTTTGGATATCCAGATTGTCCAGCTACCCGTGTACAAAAATGTATTCTATAACCATCTTTGAATATCCAGATTGTCCAGCTACCCGTGTACAAAAAGTATTCTATAACCATCTTTGGATATCCAGATTTTCCAGCTACCCGTGTACAAAAATATATTCTATAACCATCTTTGGATATCCAGATTGCCCAGCTACCCGTGTAGAAAAATGTATTCTATAACCATCTTTGGATATCCAGATTTTCCAGCTAACCGTGTACAAAAAAATATATTCTATAACCATCTTTGGATATCCAGATTGTCCAGCTACCCGTGTACAAAAATGTATTCTATAACCATCTTTGGATATCCAGATTGTCCAGCTACCCGTGTACAAAAAAGTATTCTATAACCATCTTTGGATATCCAGATTGTCCAGCTACCCGTGTACAAAAAAATATTCTATAACCATCTTTGGATATCCAGATTGTCCAGCTACCCGTGTACAAAAATGTATTCTATAACCATCTTTGGATATCCAGATTGTCCAGCTACCCGTGTACAAAAAAGTATTCTATAACCATCTTTGGATATCCAGATTGTCCAGCTACCCGTGTACAAAAAAATATTCGATAACTATCTTTGGATATCCAGATTGTCCAGCTACCCGTGTACAAAAATGTATTCTATAACCATCTTTGGATATCCAGATTGTCCAGCTACCCGTATACAATAAAGTATTCTATAACCATCTTTGGATATCCAGATTGTCCAGCTACCCGTGTACAAAAAATTTTTGAAATCCGTTAAGCCTCAAATACAATAACGTACTTATGTACTAAAATACCGTACACAAAGCATAGAAAATGTAAGGTTAATTATGGTAACAAACAGTAACTGGTTGAATAATAAATCGATCGTAAACATATTTTAAGCTGTTGGATCTCCATGTAAATAAATAACAGTATCTTATGCAATCGTTATATAATGTATGTTTTTTCAGTCACGTACCGCCCGCATCGTCATTCGTAAACCACGCCCCAACGCCAATCCGGCCAATAAGCGGAATTTGTAATAAGGGACGCATTTATTGTTCACGCGCATCAAAGAAAGAGAAAGCTAATGTGCTTGCATGCTTGGGGTTTTTTGGCGTAAGCGCCAGATGTAAAAGTACAATGAAATGAATTTTGTTTTGTCATCATTAAAGTCAATCACGTAAAAGATAAAGGGTAGAATGACATTTTAACTTAATTTAGCCGTTTA
This sequence comes from Hedya salicella, assembly GCA_905404275.2. Taxonomy (NCBI): domain Eukaryota; kingdom Metazoa; phylum Arthropoda; class Insecta; order Lepidoptera; family Tortricidae; genus Hedya; species Hedya salicella. Next base: position 26,182,722 of record FR990102.1, on the reverse strand, counting down.
TTAATCCGTCATTTGTACAATCTAGACAAAAAATCGAAAATGAAGACGCGTTTTCGGATAACTTTTCTATCGAGGAAATTTTCAACAAACATGTTTCCGCGTTAATCACTACATAGGTTATATAGTCAAAAAACACATATCTAAAAACCAGCCCGTTTCAGAGAGATTTGACAAAAATCTCACAAAAAAATAGCTTAAATTTTCGATGTGTCGCCTTAAAAAGCTAATTATATAACTGTTGTATACAAAACGTTTTCTACAAGTAACCCATAAACTACAATAAATGAAACACGGCTAAAAAAAATCACTACAAAAACACTACGCTCTTTTCTTGAAATTCATCATAGTTCTGCGCGGAGTTGTATAATATTTCATAATAGTTCAGTGGCATATAATATAAACCATAGAGTAAAGAGATGTTCCAATTTAAAAAGTATGACTTTTTAGTATGATTCGCGATGTTCTTATTCACAGATTTTAAGTACACGAGTAGAAAAATAAATAATGGAACGCGGACTTACAGGAGTGGCAGACGGCGCCGGCGTACCCGGAGCCTTGGCAGTTGCAGTTGAACTCCTCCGAGGTCTGCGTGCACTCGCCGCCGTGCTCGCACGGGTTCGGATTACATCTGCATATAACGTTACTTTTCTCAAAAATGTTCGTAAAAGTCGTCCTTATTGTCTAGAAATTCGAAGGCGAAGTGCGTACGCTACACCAGGGCCAAAATAGAACGATAAGAAAACAAAACCGTGACCATGGAAAGCTGAAAAGCTTCCGAAACGTCGGGAACTCAAGTGAGATAATATATACGCGATATAATCCGTTAAATTGATTTATTTAAATGAGTAATAACCGCGGAAACAAAAGAAAATATTAAGAACTTTAAGAGTCATAAACATTAAGTCGGCTTTCTCGCTCGCGCTTAAGAAGCAACTGCAAATGCAAGCGAGTGTTTTGGCCCTAGAATAGTGTTTGGTTTGACCTGTCGATCATCTGGCAGGCGTCGAACACGACGTCGTTGGGGCAGCAGTAGTCCTCCTTCTTCCAGTCGGTGGGGCGCTGGTAGTTGCCGTCGACGGCGGCTGGTGCGGACAGAGATATGAGCTGACCTGTCGATCATCTGGCAGGCGTCGAACACGACGTCGTTGGGGCAGCAGTAGTCCTCCTTCTTCCAGTCGGTGGGGCGCTGGTAGTTGCCGGCGACGGTGGCTGGTGCGGACAGAGATATGAGCTGACCTGTCGATCATCTGGCAGGCGTCGAACACGACGTCGTTGGGGCAGCAGTAGTCCTCCTTCTTCCAGTCGGTGGGGCACTGGTAGTTGCCGGCGACGGTGGCTGGTGCGGACAGAGATATGAGCTGACCTGTCGATCATCTGGCAGGCGTCGAACACGACGTCGTTGGGGCAGCAGTAGTCCTCCTTCTTCCAGTCGGTGGGGCGCTGGTAGTTGCCGGCGACGGTGGCTGGTGCGGACAGAGATATGAGCTGACCTGTCGATCATCTGGCAGGCGTCGAACACGACGTCGTTGGGGCAGCAGTAGTCCTCCTTCTTCCAGTCGGTGGGGCGCTGGTAGTTGCCGGCGACGGTGGCTGGTGCGGACAGAGATATGAGCTGACCTGTCGATCATCTGGCAGGCGTCGAACACGACGTCGTTGGGGCAGCAGTAGTCCTCCTTCTTCCAGTCGGTGGGGCGCTGGTAGTTGCCGGCGACGGTGGCTGGTGCGGACAGAGATATGAGCTGACCTGTCGATCATCTGGCAGGCGTCGAACACGACGTCGTTGGGGCAGCAGTAGTCCTCCTTCTTCCAGTCGGTGGGGCGCTGGTAGTTGCCGGCGACGGTGGCTGGTGCGGACAGAGATATGAGCTGACCTGTCGATCATCTGGCAGGCGTCGAACACGACGTCGTTGGGGCAGCAGTAGTCCTCCTTCTTCCAGTCGGTGGGGCGCTGGTAGTTGCCGGCGACGGTGGCTGGTGCGGACAGAGATATGAGCTGACCTGTCGATCATCTGGCAGGCGTCGAACACGACGTCGTTGGGGCAGCAGTAGTCCTCCTTCTTCCAGTCGGTGGGGCGCTGGTAGTTGCCGGCGACGGTGGCTGGTGCGGACAGAGATATGAGCTGACCTGTCGATCATCTGGCAGGCGTCGAACACGACGTCGTTGGGGCAGCAGTAGTCCTCCTTCTTCCAGTCGGTGGGGCGCTGGTAGTTGCCGGCGACGGTGGCTGGTGCGGACAGAGATATGAGCTGACCTGTCGATCATCTGGCAGGCGTCGAACACGACGTCGTTGGGGCAGCAGTAGTCCTCCTTCTTCCAGTCGGTGGGGCGCTGGTAGTTGCCGTCGACGGCGATGCGCCGCATGCAGCCGATGAAGCCTCGCGGCGGGCCCTTGCCTCCTGCACACCACATTATTTGTACCGGTCTTATATTGGTTACAGATTGAGCAAAAGTTCAAACAGCAGTATTTGACCATTGAGTTGCTTCTTAAACAAGAAGCTAAGTTAAATAAGTGAGAATACTTATCGAGAGAGAATTCGGACGGCATAAATTTTTTTGTGATCTCGACACAAGCGAGCGAGAGCGAGCTCTCGATATCCAAGCGCACGGAAAAACACGATTACTCTCGCACATGGTCACACCATGAAGCGAACCTTGGTGCCTTTGCGTTACGCGTCCAACGTGTCAGCCTCTCCACCAGCGAGACAGTGTTGTACGCCTCGAATTCAGACATTCGCTTTCACCCCCGTACCTATTTAAATTTTTTGAAAGGTATTATAACCTGAGCATGTATTAACTTTCTCATCACTCTAAAGTTCAGAACCACCAAATTTGTGTTTTCAACCAGCCCTTTTTCATGTAAATATCAGAACAGCCATTTAATTTTACAATTATCAATACTCACTAAGAGAGAATAAGGGCCTCAGCTTCTTGATAGTCTTGACTTGTCTGTGGTCGGTGGCCAGGGTGAAGCTATCGGTAGCCATGGTCAGCATAAGAGCAGGACAGCACCCTCTATCGAATACTTCTATTAAGTCCCATTAATATAAATCGACTGACTAGCGATATAGTAAGAGCTGCCAGTGAAGAGCCCCAGCTTTTTGGTAGTCTTGACAGGTCTGTGGTCGCTGGCCAGGGTTAGGCTATCGGTAGCCACGGTCAGCATGAGAGCCGGACAGCACTTTCTATTGAATCCTTCAAGTAACTCCCATCAATTCAACTCGACTCACCTGTAATATAGTAAGAGCTGCCAGTGAAGAACCCCAGCTTGCTGGTAGTCTTGACAGGTCTGTGGTCGATGGCCAGTGTCAGGCTGTGGGTAGCCAACATCAGCATGAGTCTAATCTATGATCTTATCACCAGTACAAATCAACTCACCAGCGATATAGTAAGAGCTGCCAGTGAAGAATCTCAGCTTCTTAGTAGTCTTGACAGGTCTGTGGTCGATGGCCAGGGTCAAACTATCGGTTGCCATGGTGAGCATGAGAGCGTGCCAGCGGCCATCATTGAACTCTTCGTCGGGGTAGTTGTCCAATTTGACCTTGGGAGAGCCTTCAGTAAACAGCTCCACTCTGACTTTGCCTTCATCGAGGTACACCTGTGTAAAATAAGTTACATATATATATGAAAGTTGGTAAATGGAAATGTGTCATGCATTATGCTTTTGATAATAAATGTTTCAAGGGCTCGTGCGAGCGATAATACGAGTAGAGGAATTATTTTTTCATCTTTAGCTCGAAAAAGTTCCGTTTACAGCGCCAAATCTGCGTTGAAAATTTCGTTAAATCCGCTAGCGTGCATAAGTCATTTGAAGGTCGAATTTGTATATATTTTATGTTTACTTGTTTGTTTTTTTATGAGTTTTAAATTTAAAAAAATATTCGGTTTGTTATAATTTCATAATTTTTCTTATATTTTACATTTTCCTTGCTATAGTAAGGTGAAAAGTTGTGTGCTATGCACGGTTGCAAAATTATTTGGCTTCTCGCGCCTTGAAAGCCTTGTTACACTCAGAAATCTATATTTGAAATTCCTTCGCTTAGAGCCGCCATACACGGACTGCTCGAGCAGTTACCCAGTGAACACATACACGGCTGTTTGACCGCATGATGAAATTTCACCGTGCTGCCAACCGCCCGAAGCAGTTGCAAAAGCGGTTCGTGTATTGCGAATGACAATTTTGTATTGAAACTGCAGATCACCCAACGGCGACCTCTTGAAGCTGTTGGCACTGACTGCTCTAAGCAGCCCGTCTCCAGGACCTTACTCGGCTTTCAATTCAAGCACTCGCGCCAAATAACAACCAATATTTTTTATCGTAGCCTAAATTTCAACGCAAACTATCCGAGCAAAATATATGATACGCGAACAATGGACATATTATATTCGGACATATATAAAAATATTTTTAATTTTTTAACATTAAAGTCTTACGAAAATCTTAATGTATTACCATCACGATCTTTACAGAGAATTTCTGTAAGGGTGAATATGATCATTTAGTTTCGTATATGCTCACCAGGTGCGCTGACGACAGAAAAGCTGGTTAAAAATGCAAAGATTTTGTAACAAATAGTCACAACATTTGAAGACAAGCTGACTGAGCTCTGTAGCTTAATTGGCAGAGCATGCGCCCGGCAAGGCACAAGGCACTGGTTCAAATCCAGTCGGAGTCTTGAAATGTTTTCATTATTTAAGTCTTTGTATTTTAACAATATGGTCTTTGTAAGCTTTGTGTCTGTTCAAGCTACCTTCACGTAGCCTTTAGAACCTGTGGGAGTAACCTAACCAACCTTGACGTAGCCCTCGCTCTTGAACTTGTGGTAGATCAGCAGCCCGTGGTTCTCGTAAGTGCGGAAGTCCAGGGAGATGTTGAGCGTGTTCCCACCGGAGTAACCTCGGAGCTTCGCGTAAGAGCCCTCCTTCAGGAACGTTATGGGTACCACTTCCGGTTCCTAGAAATAAATAAGACGTATTAGTCTATCACACTACCTCGGGCACTGAAACAACTCGAAAGTATCTGGACGAAGATTAAAAAATACTAGAAGGTGGCACGCAACGTCCGCAGCCGAGGGAAAAAAACATAGCAATCTGTGGATGTCCAAAATTGTTGAAGTCCGTTGAGCCGTTTTGCGGTGAAGTCACGTCACAAACAAAATATTTCCAACTACCTTCTGCCCGCGACTTCGTCCGCCTTAAATTCGTTTATCGCGGATAAGAGTATTTTTCCGGAATAAAAAGTAGGCTCGTGAAGAGGTAACAGACAGACAGACAGACAGACAGACAGCCACTTTTGCATTTATAATATTAGTATGGATGTACAGACATCAAATTTAAAACTTTATAATAGTAAAGATGAGTCATCATTATTATCATCATTAAGATGAACACTGCTGGACAAAGGCCTAAAGGTCATAAACTTCAAGTCTGCCTTCTCGCTCGCACTTTAGAAGAAACAGCAATTGCAAGCAAGTGGTCCGACTTAGTATTTATGACTCTAATGTTCAGTTAATATTGGCCCTACGGTGGTTGAAATCACCCAAAAAGTAAACGTATCGAAGCATTGTTTGAAACTAACACGATTTGCACTCATTGTCACAACAAACGGGGCTTAATCGCGTATAAATATGATTTTATTTCGTTGGTAATCCTTCGATATTTCGGTCACGTTACGTCCATGGTCTCGAAGGAACTGGAGAGGCGGGTATCAACATCTTCTAGCCGCGCCAGTTTTCTCATCTACCCGCGCTTGGTCTTGAAGTTAATTAAATAAAATCATATTTATACGCGATTAAGCCCCGTTTTTTGTGATAATAAACTTATCGATATGTAACTCACTGGACAATCATACAGCGTGTTAACTTTCTGGTACTTGAAGACCTCGCCGGAGTCGTAGCCCATCTTCAGGTCGGAAATCACGTTGGTGGCGTTGAGGTACAGGTTCTCGATGCAGCCCGTGAAGTTCTGGTTCACAACCAGACCCTCTTGGAAGTTTGGCACGCCGCCGATGTATAACTATATGTTTATAAGAACAAAAAATATGCTAATAGAATAGAATATAAAACATTTAATTCGAGTAACAGAGGACTCATACAAAAATCGTTAGTAACATTAACTTAATATTTTCTTCTGTTTCCGCGATTATTACTCATTGAAATAAAACAATTTAACGGATTATATCAGTCCTCCCGTGACCATGGAAAGCTGGAAAGCTTCCGAAACGTCGGGAACTAAAATGAGATAATATACGCGATATAATCCGTTAAATTGTTTTATTTCAACATTAACTTAGTTCTAACTCGAAGGCCCGCAACTTCGTTCGCGGAGGAGACAAAGTCATAACCCCTCTTTTTTTCTTTAAAATTGTCGGGAAAAAGTATCCAGCTTCCCGTATACCAAAAATTGCTGATATCTGTTAAGCCGATTTTGCGTGATGAAGCCACAACGACACATTACATACAAAAAATCCAAAAAATATATTTTTCGTTTAGTGACCTCCAAATAGTCCGTTACAATTTAGAGACATTTTATTTTTACAACTTTTATAATAGTATAGATGTTGGTACTTAAAAAATAACATTAAACAATATATGCACTGTGTGAAACATGCTTTTCACAACAGTGTCTCATGTACGGACAGTCCAGCCTGTCCGCTATCGAGCCCAGGATGGGGGCTGGCTCGCACTCGGCGCACCAGGGATGTACATCGCTCGCGCAGTCGTATAAAAACACTCTACACGAGCTTCTGCGAACATCCTTGATGCGCTACAGAAGCGGGGCAGCCCTACCAGCACCCGGAACGCGTTGTACTGGACCCGGAGGATTCCTTAGGCCCGTTACGTGTAAGACCTCCACAAGCGGCACGTAAAAAGGGTAATGTTTTCGTTCACACCAATGTCTTCGCTGGCTTGGCCACCTTGAACGAATGGGAGAGGATGGCAGGTGAATAGAGCATACCTGGGTCGACAAACTGGACGCCCCCAGTCGGTCAACTTAAGTACCGCTGGATAGATCTGGTGGAGGCGGATCTGCGTGAGCTCGGAGGATCGGGTAAAGTGGCTACTCATTTTGGGTCACTGAGCCAGCGCAGTTAGTGTTTTATTTTTTTTCGTTCACAGAGGCACACACATAAATAAGTAAGGCTGCCTGCCTCCTCCCCGGGACGGCGGGATATGTAGAGGTTGCATATCACATTTGATCATATTACAACCTCTGCGTTAGTATTGGAGTCAAAAAGGCAAGTAGTTCAAAAGTAGATGATGTATTTACCGCCGTATGTACTCACCACTCTATTGAGCCTCGAGAACTCCCCTTACTTACCGCGCACGATGAACCGGTCAACGAAGGAGATGACGTCATGTCGTGCCACTCGCTGTCATCTATCAGACTACTGAAAGAGACTTACTCAGTACTCACCGCTCTATTAAGGTTGAGCCTCGAGAACTCCCCTTTGACCCTGCCGCGCACGATGACGCGGTCGACGGAGAAGATGACGTCACGGCGTGTCCGCGATATCAGCACGTCATGCCACATGTTGTCGTCTAACAGACTGCCGACGGAGAGAGACGTGGCAGTGCCCGAACCTGAAGACAAAAAACCAAGCGTTTAAACGAGTGGCTTTGAAGAGGGTTTGTTTTGTTAAAATGCAGCGAAAACATTATTTTATATGTATCATGTGGGAATCATGTTTTACGGGTATTTCTTCTGTGGCTTACCGATTGTTGATTTGGAGGTCGAACAGACACCGCCTCCATCATTTCACTCCGACGATACCTAAGACGTTCTAAAGGGCATTGACCTGTTAGACTGACCAGGAAGGATCTTTGTACGTTACGATCTTATTCCTTCCTTATGATTATCAATGATTTTTGACGACTGGCTATGCTGAGCGGGAGTAACGTTGCTTGCGAAGCTGAAGGTCCTGGGTTCAAATCCCGGTAAGGGCGAATATTTGTGTGATGAGCATAAATATTTGTTCCTGAGTCTTGGATCTTTTCTATGTATATAAGTAAATATATTTATTAAATATATCGTCGTCTAACATAAGCCTTATTGAGCTTACCATGGGAATTTAATGATTATGAAAATAACAAAGCCAACGGTGTCTGTAAATATACGTTCCCCAATGATACTAGTATTAGAATCCACTAACAGATCTTTAAGTTACATTACGTATCGGAAGGGTTAACCCTTCCGCTAGTTTTTCTCTGGAACCCGACCGTCTGCACGTGTCTGCTCGTGACTCACCTAGGTCTATGTTGTACACAAGCCTGTTGTCACGCAACTGCAGCGCGACGTAGTCGCCCTGGGTGCCGCGTGAGTATAGCAGCGCGCCAGACGCGGTGCTCGTCTTGAACCGGAACCGGATCGTCTCCCGTGACGCTGACACTGGGTCGCGGAGCAAGTCGATGTTGATGAGGGACGAGCCGTTGAATGACATCGTATTGGCCTCTGTGAAAAGCAGATAGTTAAATAATACCTTCTTTTGAATGAGCCATCCAATAATATAAGTCTCACCAATTGTTTTAAACCAACTCCATTGCGACTAGCGCGCGTTTCGTACTTTTTCGTACATTGATAAAAAATCACCTCAAATCAACTCTATCAGCAAAAAAGAAATGTTACCCATGATACTGTCATATATTAACCCGTTAGCGATTCGACGTTACTATATGACACCATTTAAGACGTACCCTTGTGATAGGGTAAGCAATACGCACCGTAATCGCACCCAAACAACTCGACCCGCATGGAAATCTTATCCCTCCACCGCATCGGGTTGATGCGGATGTACTGCGCTATGATAGGGACTTCGAATTCGTTTTTCTTGACCGTGTTTCCATCGTGATTGCCTTCGAACGTCTGGAAATATGTTTAGAAATTAAAACAATATCCGTGGTCCTAAGATGAACATAACCAAGAATTTAATGTTTTTTTGGAATATTATTTAATATTTCATCTTTATATAATAGGTTTTTACCAAAAGTTACATTTTTGTGACAAGTTTTTACTGCCGACTGAACTATTTTTTGAACATCCCTCAACTTAGACTCATCAAGACGATCCTAAAGAGCCTAAACTCTGTAGGATTGCTTTATTTTGTTACGTATTTTTTATGCACACTGGAATATATCATAATAATTAATTGTCATTGCCAAATTAGTCACCCGCTCGTGTTAGGTTTGACGACGGTTTAGCTCGGCGAGAGTAACGCTGCCTGCGAAGCTGACGGTCCTGGATTCAAATCCCGGTAAGGGCAAATATTTGTGTTATGAGCATAGATATTTGTTCCAGAGTCTCAGACGTTTATGTATATATTTATCTATTAAATATATCGTAGTACTCATAACACAAGCCTTATTAAAATGGGATAAATTGAACTTGCAAGAACTGACCCCAACAATCATATATACAAACATTACAAGTTAATAACCTAGTTAAAACAAACTTAATAAAATTAAAATAGAGGATCGAAAGAAGACAATCAGAAGAACGTTGGGTGTAAACAAAATTTTAGATTAGTATTAACCATCACCATACTCAGTCATTTCAGTTGCAATAAGAAATTAGTAAATACGTACCATACAACTACAATCATTTATACTCTCCAATTATGCACTGTCATTGCATTGCGTATTGTCCTCATTCTAAATAAACTTGAAAGTTTTTAGGGTCTTCTCACCTAAACTTGTTACTATAATCCAAAGCATGTACTCCGTCAAATTCATCGGTGGCCAAAGTCTCTAGTGATATTGGTTGTCGGTAAGGATACCTGTAAGGGCGCGTCCGGGGCGACAAACGTCCAATTCTCCCCAACATCAGAATGCTGCAGCGTACACTCCGACACTTATTCACCGATGACCAGCGCCCTCTACTGGCGATGGTTGCCGCTAACTTAACCTGTACGAGCGCGTCCGCCAGCTCTCCCCCAACATTCGAATGCTGCACCATATACTCCGACACATATTTGTCGGTAACCAGCACTCTCAAGTGGCCATGGTTGCCGGTAAGTTTACCTGTAAGAGCGCGTTCGCTGCGGCAACTGTCCACCAGGTCGGGAGAGGTCATCCGATTGTTGTAGCACAAACTCCGACACAAGCGACAAGCGCCCACCAAGTGTGGCGAATGGCGATGGTTGCCAGTAAGGTTACCTCTGAGAGTCCGCCAACTCTCCCACATCATTTGAATGCTGGACCATATACTCCGATTCATATTCTTTGGTAACCAGCGCCCTCTAGTGGAGATGGTTGCCGGTAAGGTTACCTGTGTGAGCGCGTCCGCAGCGGCAACCGTCCGCCAACTCTCCCCATCATCGGAATGCTGAAGCATATACTCCGACACATATTCGTCCGTAGCGAAACGCCCTCTAGTGGCGATGGCGCGGAGCTCCTTGCGCGCGCGCAGGTTGATGGTGAGATGCTGGTAGTAGGAGCTCTCCGTCGCCGTCCATGCCCCCGTGCCTTCCCGGTTATAGTGCAAGTTAGTTTGTTAGCGGTGGCCAGATGTAAATAGGTTATTGTAGTCTTATAAGAACACTAGTCTTTCAAAATTCTGATTTATAGATTTTCTAAATGTAAAATGTTAAGTCAAATATTAAAGTTTCATATTTTCTATAGAAGTATTTCGGGGTTTATTTAGTTTGTTAAGTTAATAAAGATATTCTTTTAATTAAACTTTCAATCTTTATACTATTATTTCAATTCCATTTTAATAAAATATGTTAAAACTTCTGAAGCTGTTTTGTTACGAGGTAATATTATTTAATCAATGGATCCCAAACAGAACAGAGAACATAATGTTCTGTTGAAACACAACAGACATCTGGCCAAAATGTAAATCCAATTCACCAACAGAGCCCAATAAGACGGTTAAACTTATTAAAATAAAAACCAAAACCAAAAACACAACCCAGGACATTAATGATTAGTACACAAAACACCCGTACAAGCATCATGCAAACCAAGCAATAGGATGATGCCCGTAACATATCTATTTTACTTGTTATCATACTTTTGGAACGTTATCGTATCAACATAAATTTACCTTAGTATCACCTGAGGTCTATAAAAGGTTTTCTCCATTCCAATGGTAAATATAAGATAATTGAATATGTTATGATTTTTTTTTATCGAAGCAGAATCAACCCTCCTCTATATATTCAAACAATATTGTAAATTTTGTTTGTATTGTGGTGTTACCAGGTTCTCAATCAAAAGAGCCGGTTACTTAGCAGATAGTTATGATAAAATATTGTTTGTGGAATATGTTACTAGCACCTTCATTTCTACCAAGCAATTATTTCTATGACCTAAGGTGAATGTTAAATGTCGTTATGATTATTTAGTACCAACATGGCCGGTAGTAAGCCCCCCGTTTTACCTTGACTTCGCCCCCTGCGGCTTTATATCGGACATAGTCCAGCCCGTTGGTGCCATAGCTGATGTGGTATTCTTGCACGTATTCCCTCGAGTGCTGGCGGCCTTGCGTGGCGACCCTCGTGATGTTCTTGACCATCCCCAGGTCGATGACCAGCTGCTGATCGAAATCATTCTCGGACGCCGTCCAAGCGTTGACACCTTGGCGGAATGGGAATTTTAAGGCTGGCAAGCGTTTGAGTTTCGTGCTGGCAACTTATCGAGCGCCATTTTGATACTGTGTTCGAATTTTGAAACTCCCTGACGGTTATGACGGTGAGGGTTTGCTGTCATTCATTGCAATCTTTTTTATGAATTTATGATGCTGTGTTAGTTGTATTTTGGTAGGTTAACAGTGAAATTAAATGTCAATGAATTATGATTCTGTTTTATTTCTAATTACATTAAAAGCACCTAACCGTCCATCTAATTCAGGCAACACAGCCGCAACATCGACTGCTGATTGGCATTTGAAACACTGATTGGTGAATCTAAAGAGATAGTTTGGTAAATTTAATTTAATTTTTGTTTGCATGTCACTTTGTTGCTGTGTTGCCAGCTTAAGTGATCTAACACCTAATAATCCTCAACTAAAATAAACACATGACAAAAACCAACAAGCAAACATGTAGCCCACATTCTCTTATGCCTAAATATGCTTAGTTCTAAAAATGCTTCATTTCTTTCTTCATAAAGTTGTTTGTGAATGCAGAGTCAGGAAAATACAGTGGTTTCGCTTCCTTTACTAATTCTTCAAAATTTAAGAAAGTATAACTGGCTGGTTCAATGGTAGAATCTCTAGGAACTTGTATCGTGACAGCCACAGCATGCTTGTCATCTAGGAGCGTCTCTTCCATCTTAAATTCACGTTTAAGGACATCATTAACATATAACTGTGTATCTGTAATAATATTGCCCGCTGCCATATCAAAAGTATTGATCACAAATGTGATTTTATTGAGAGCAATTGACAATCCAACACCAATGTTCTTGACATATGCCTCTTTAAGGCACCAGAGTCGGTAAAAGCATTTTAACTGTTCTTGTTCTGTAAGATTGTCTTTTATAGTTTTCCACTCATGTGCAGAAAACTGCCTTGTCATAAGTCTGAAGAATTCCGGAATATTCTTATTTGCAGGAGGCTCAATCTTCATGACATCTATCCCAATGTTTCTATTCATGTTCCCAGCTAAGACAGAATAATCACCCTGATGTGAAACATTGAAGCTGACATGAGTATCTCCTGTTCCCACTAAATAAGGTTTTCCATGGTCGTCCCTGGCAAATCTGATTTCGTCATAGGGAATGCCAGTAGACAAATGGATGTATTTTCGCATCATTAGCCGTCCCACAAGCGACGATTTAGCATCATCCTGGTAAACAAATCTATTTAATCTTTCCTTCTCATCTACCTGTATGTAGCTGGTTGCAGCCATCATTTCGTCATAAGAAGGTATCCAGGCCTTAATATTAAATGCCCATCTTACATTAAAGTCTGCCATCTTTGGCTTACAATGTACTATATTAAGTTTTTGTGCAAGTATCAATTTGGTCCGTAAATTGATTTTAATGATATTGTGGACCTGCAGATGAAGAATCCTGTTACTTGCAAGTCCAGACACAGATTTTCCTGACAATTTTTCAATCTCTCTGAGCCTTTCAAAACACAACTTATTCAGCCAGTGCAAATTACAACATCTATTTTCGGTCACACAAAAATAAGGTTACACATGCCAAACATGTTTTAAGCCAAAATAAAAATGGTGACTAATTTAAAAACACACTTAAAGCAGCATTCAGATTCAGCACTATTATTTGGGAATCAAAATAATTTTAGGCTTTGGGTTTCAATAAACAAATTTATACAACAATAACTGAATTGTGGAAGTAACAAAAAGGAGGCAACTACGTCAATTTAAAAGTGTCTAAAATTCTATTGTATTTAAATTAAGTTGTTTATAAATGATACATTTACTTTTGCATGAACTTACCATATAATTTAGCATTGTCCGGACCTCTTTCCCTGAGACTGGAAGTGGCAGTTAGCTTAGCATTGGCTAGCAACGGCTCATTGCATTCATAATCAAAGTAATATCTAGCATATTCTGAAACAATGATTGTAAACATTTGTTAAATATTCATCAATGATATTAATTTGCTAAGATATCCTGTCTCCATTAATAATTAGGTGAGTATAGTATTCTCTATAGGTGTGGATTTTTTGAAAAATCGATTGTTAGTAATTCATAAATTAGCAGTTAAAAAACATCATAAGGGTTCATAAGTTTTAAAAAATACATATAAATATTGCTAATAAGAATACTGTTCCAAGCATTTATTTTTTTACACGTTTATTCTTGGTAAGAATGTGAAGATTACGGTTATTTTTGGAGCCGAGGCTAGGTTACATGAATTACAAATTAAAACGAAAATCCGTTGATCGTATACACTCACCTGCTTCCGATTTTGTAATGCTATAGCATAGCAACACAACGAAATAATATACAAAATTACTCATAATTTCATACTGGGTTCAATTTCGTTATTAGAATAAGAATCGGCAATTTTCGTACAATGTATTAGTCAGAAAAGCGGATAAGTTTGTTTGATCATTACGCTAGCGTTGTCAAGTCAAGATCATCAAATCAAGCCGGACGGACAACACCCTTGCTTTAAGCGTGTTTTATATGCAGGCAAGCTCGCGTCAGTTAAATTTATTAATGAAATCATATGTGTAATTGGTTAATTTTTGAATAATTTTATGACAGACAGTATTTCAACCAATCCCTTCTCAGACATATCAATGCAGATGTATACTGACGGCCAATGAAAACGGAGGCAAATTGAATGCGTTCAAATACTTTCATCAAAGAGTGTAGAACTGTAAATAATATGATTAATAAACATAAATAATTATTATATACCTAAAAGTATGAGAAATAAGTATAGTTTGACTATTTAACTAGGTTTTAGTTACGCTTTCTATATGGATTCCCTAAATGTACAATACATGAACAAACCCCGATTATCACAATTTTATTGTTCTAAGCTGATATTTAAGCACTAAATATGTTAGTGTTCCCAACGAAGAAATAAAAACAACCGGCTAAGAGCATGTCGGATCATGCTCAATGTAGGGTTCCGCAGCCGTTTCTACAAAAAAAATGCACTACAGATGAAAAAAATACGATATGAACAAAAAAACACTAACAAAAGAACGTATCTCCCCGGCACTTACGTCCTGTCCTTTTGCTGAGAAGCGCAGTGTTTTAGCAAAAACATAAAAACGTTATGTCCGATCATGTTGAAAACAATTTTCGTTGGAAGTAGTTATTAAGCTTTATACTTGTAAATTTTTTCATAGTTTTTGAACATAACGTTTAGAAAATAGGGGGGCGGGAGGACACAATTTTTGCTACTTTCGGAGCGAACATTTCCAAAAATATTTACTGAATCAAAAAAAATTGTAGAAACCTCAAAGTGTTTTTAGAAGAACTGTCAAATGATGTGCCACACAGTGATATTTGCTGAAAATTTATTTTATTCAGTTACGGTTACATGTATGGAGTGCCCCCCCTACCGTTCAAGTGCCAGTCTGACTCACGCACCGAGGGTTCCGTGCAAACTTTTACTTATTCAAACGTAACTTGCCGCTTGAGTTAAGTTTGCCTCTGGTATCTATGGGGTCACATACAAATGAGGAAAAATCTTAATCAAACCAGGTTATTCAAAAAAGATCTTTGGGTTGGTTATAATTTTCGTGTAATATTCATATTAAATTACATAATTCCAGATTTTTTGCTCGGTAAAGTTCGGAGATAAAGGGTGTGTTTTTTTCGTTATTAAAACAAAATCTACTCAAAATAAAAATAAAAGTTCAATTTTATTTTTTGGTAGTCAGCAGTTTTGTAAATATTCACTCCGGAAATCCAAAATAGCGTCTGTCCCCCTCTCTAACTTCTCAACCACGGGGCAATAAATTATGGAAAAATTCATGAAAATAAGGCATTATAACTACTACTATGACTATATTGAATAATATCGGTCGAGCCGTTTTTGAGTTATTGCCTAAAAACTGTTCTTCTCAGCTAAAGGACGTAAGTGCCGAGGAGATACGCTCCTTTGCTAGGACACTTTCATATTTATTTATTTAAAGTTTATTGCACAATACAAACTGTTACAAATGGCGGACTTAATGCCTTAAGGCATTCTCTACCAGTCAACCATTGGCCCAAACAGAAACTAGTAATTAGTAATATCATATTTTGTTCATGTATAGTGCATTTTTTTGTATCAACGGCTGCGGAACCCTACCATAGAGTACTTTCTTATATATTGAAACAAGAGCACCTACACTGAACATGGTCCAACATGGACTTGGCCGGTTTTTATTTATTTTTAGTATGTTTATAGGTGTTGTTGTGGCTGCATCATGCCAAATCTGCTAAACGGATTTCAACAATTTTGAATACATGGGAAGGTTTACTTAACAAGGCTAAAGAAAAAAAGACAGGTCATTTTTTTTTCCATTAACAAAGTTGCAGGTACCTTTTAGTTACTAATTATAATCAGTGCCACAATCAGATTTTAAGCTGACTATACCACACATCTAATTAACTAAAAAATATTATATTCCCTTCAATTGCATAATCCTATTTCTTTCTATTAATCAATATTATATTACTAGGTATTTCACACACAATGATCAGATCAAAATGTCTGGTAAAGATTGCTTTGTAATAAGATTACCAGATCCTTTTGTAATATAGATTACTTGTGCTCAGTATTACTGGTTGTCGGGCTAAATATACTGCATTATTATGAAATGAAACTCATTTAATATTTTCGTATTTTATTCCGGTGTGAAAGGTATTGCAACCTTCCCCTGTGACAGGTTGACCTCTTCCCAGCATGTGCAATAGAGAGTCTTCCTATCCATGATATCAGTGTACAGCTTGCCCTCTAAGTGGTCCAGCTCGTGCTGTGCTATTCTCGCCGCCCAGTCTTTGAAAGTTTGTGATTTTGACTCTCCTTCTGGGCCAAGACCTGGAATAGATGTTTAGTAATTTTAGTTAGGATTTCATATATGTTTCTATATATGATATCTCATTTAATATTATAAATGTGAAATATTTGAATGTTTGTGAAGATGTTTGGATATTTTGAAAAGAGTTATATGAGTAATAAAAGTAACAGTGGCGCGGTGTCCATATAAGCCAATTCCCACCGGGTTGAACAAGGAAAGGCTTATAACCACCTCTTTCTTTAAATATGAGTTAGTGAATACACTTTGGATTCCCTTGTAATATTCCTGACGCCACGCCTCTGAAAAGTAATACTTACACCAATAAACAAATCTAAATCTTAGTAGATTATTGAACAAGTAGTTAGTAATTTTCTTTGCTGTTATTCTTCTTTTTTCTTTGTTTGTTTAATAATTCAATAATTGATGATTCAATGATAAACAAATTATTATTGAAGTGGCATAACAGATAAAAGATTTGAATATCACCTGAAATTTCAACTTCTTTATATCTAGGAACATCTGCAAAGAACCCTCTAACACTTTCACAGCCCTCAGCATGGGAAACTTTTCGATAGTCAACTATTTTTAATTTTGGATTGATGAACACCTAAAACCAATCAGAATAAGGCATAAGTTTCATAAATTGTATTTCTTTAGTAACAGAGTACCTAGGTTGTTACTTACTCACAGTGTACGGTACTGCAGTCATACCACGAGATTTAACAATATCTGGAGACATAGTCTTGATTTCGAGTGCTGATAACCGAATAGCAAATATCCGCAAGTTTACACCAATTTGAGGCGCCGACATACCCTGGCTGCCATATCTATCTATTACTATTTCTAGCTTCTTCAGTATTGTCTGAATTTGCTCAGTTTTGATTGACGCGGGGGGTACCGGTTCGGAGATTTTACGTAACCTAGGATCCCCAATCTGTACGACATGATTATAAGGCGGCGTGACATGACCACGACTTGGGGACAGTCTTGCGTACCAGTTGAGTATTTTTCTAGATACAGTCATCGTACAACTTAATTTTCGTTTGTTTACTAAGTTTTTATAAATATTTTGTAGAAGCAGAATTAACAATGTCTTTTTTATAACCTCGACCACAACTGTCACAAATGTCACAGTTACATGATAGTTACCAACATGAGACTGACGTTCCGTTATATTCCCCAGGTGTAAACTGACTGTTACAAACCGCGATTGTATTGATTAATGATTACATTATAATTTCCATGAAGTAATTTTATTTGAATTGGCACATAAGGGAGATGCCAAAAAAAACGCTGTACTGCTTTTTTACAATTCACATTCGTCTCTTACTTACATGTATAGGATTGTGCTTAAAACGCAAGTTAATGCATGACAATCATTCCTCTGATGAATGGAATGTTCAAAGTTATTTTGTAAACCGTCTAAATTAAATAATCCGTCAAAGAAAGTCAATTACATACGATTCGTAGTAAGTATATTTTAGTCGTATATTAATATTAAATGTCATTTCCATGCCGTTTTGCCGAATCTACGCTGTCGCGAGATAATTTTCGAAGGTCAATTTAGTGAATTAATCAAGTTTTTATGATTGCTGAATATTACAAACACCCTCGCCATTGTTCGGCGAAGCAGTCCACGTAGTTAGGCATTTAATTTGTGTGGTGTATTTTGTATGTTTGAACTTTCAAACTAGACAGTATCGTCTTACTGACAAACTTTAAATTTGTGTAAATTTAGTGATAAGGCACCTTTGGCCTGGTTCAAGGCAAGTTCTTACGTAATTATTTACTTTACTATTAAATACGACCAGCCTGTAATATTTTGTGTACATCTAAAACATGATTACTATACTTGCAAAGCACTTTTGAATGATGTTTATCTTTCATGGATGGGTGTGTTTGTAGCCCTACACAACAATGAAATGGAGTAATGTATTGTCATTAATGGCACTTTGTGGCTCAATTTGTTTTTGATATGTATCAACAAAATTAGTATTTGTAATAGTGTGATTAATTTAAATACAACAATTTAACGGATTATATCGCGTATATTATCTCATTTGAGTTTCCGACGTTTCAGAAGCTTTTCAGCTTTCCATGGTCACGGGTGCACTCACTCAGTCCACCCGTGACCATGGAAAGCTGAGTAATAATCGCGGAAATAGAAGAAAATAATAGTATGATTGTTCTAGATATCATTTTGTTCAATTTTATGTATATATTTGGTACCAGCTGCTATCAATTTATGGTCATATGTATATATAGGAAAAGTCTATCTTAACCAGATATTTTTTTGATCCACAATTCAATATTTATTATATACAAAAAAAGCACTAAGAACCCTGCACAAGATATTATTTGTAATTATATGGCATGCAACTTAGATAACTGAACCAAGTAATTTGCTTAAAACTGACAATTAGCTTTTATTAAGCATGACACCCCACACCTGACACCATATTATGGTATGGATATCATAGACTAAAGATAATGAAGGCATTTATTATAAGACGAGAATTGCATATGTACAGGAAGACATCTTGCTATTTCTATAGAGATAAGACAATGACAGAATATCCATAGATACTATTGTAACAGTTAATACACAATTTCTTTAATTTCAAAGGTTTTTTTCAGATGTTTAAACTAAGAATCAAGTTACCAAATGCACTAGCATTCAAACGCATGATGACAACACAAGAATCGGATGTATTATTCGAAACACTGAACAATGCCGGTGTTATAACATTGAACCGTCCGAAAGCCTTAAACTCCTTAAACACATCCATGGTAACCAAACTCCTACCGCAATTACAAGAATGGGAAAACACAAAGAAATGTGTGATTGTAAAAGGAGCGGGTGACAAGGCTTTCTGTGCAGGCGGGGACGTCAAAGCAGCTATAGATAAAGTGGAAGGACCAATCTTTTTCCATACAGAATACAATGTAAACTACTTGATTGGCAAATACAAGATTCCGTACATCGCAATTATTAACGGAATCACCATGGGTGGAGGTTTAGGACTCTCAGTGCATGGACGGTACAGAGTGGCGACTGAGAAGACTCTGATTGCTATGCCAGAGACAAAGATTGGACTGTTCCCGGATGTCGGAGGATCATACTTCTTGCCAAGACTACAGGTTAACTTAGGATTGTATTTAGGTCTAACAGGTAAGACAATTTCTTTTAGATCTCACTCCCAGTGCATTTTTAACATAATGATTTCTTGAGTGAACAGTCATACTAAGTAAAAAAAAAAAAAAACTGGTCATCAAGTATCTGCATTTCACGATATATTTTTTTTGCAACATTACCTGATTTTTTAATAACATGACTTTCCAGGTGACAGACTGAAAGGCAAAGATGTAGTCAAATCCGGTATAGCCACACACTTCGTCCCTAGCACCCGGCTTTACGAGCTGGAGACACTCCTCTCTCGATGCTCAAACGAGAATGAGATACAAGCCTTGCTCACCAAGTTCCATGAACCCTCGGAGGAGTTCTCCCTGGCTGATAATATTAAGCACATCAATTACTGTTTTGCCGCTGGCACTATTGAGGAGATTATTGAGAGGCTACTGAAAGTGAAAAATGACTGGTCGAACAAAACATTACAGGTGAGAATGACATTACCGTAAAACGTTCTTGTAAGATGGGAACCGACTAGCAAAACCGGCCAAGTGCAAGTCGGACTCCCGCACCGAGGGTTTCGTACAAAATATACGCTACAAACGGCCGTATCTATGACAATCCAGTGTTAGCAGAGCCGTAGGGCTTGCCTAAGCAAAATTTACGCGGTGTTCGATCATTTTATATTGGTTAATGACATAGACAGGCAGACATAAAATTATACAGATTTTTGGATTTGTTGTTAAAGCGGCAACAGATATACTATCACGGTTCATGAGATACAGCCTGGTGACAGACGGACAAACAGACAGATGGACAGCGGAGGCTTACTAATAGGATCCCACTTTACCCCATGGGTACCCTAAAAACAGAACTGTACAAGCGTGTAGACTATATTATGTTTTTGATTGATATTGGCCTTCAATGCAGGGGCGCCGGCGCTTCATTATGATAGAAAAAAGTCGATAGGTACGCATAAACTTTACCTAAATCGTTAGATTGTAGGAAACCGATCGATGAGGGCGGCGCACGATCGATCGTTGAGGAGATTTTTGGCAAAGGCCTTTGTTCAACAGTGGACGTCAATAGGCTGATATTCCGTCTATGATGATGATGATTGAAAATATTGTTATTTCTACGTTTTTCCCTTGATTTAGACCCTTCACTCCGTGTGTCCCGGCTCGCTGAAGATCACCTTACGAGCGCTACAGCGTGGTGCCCAGCTGGACCTGGGGCAGTGCCTCAAGATGGAGTACCGCGTCGCCTACCGCAGTACTGAGGCCCATGATTTTCCTGAAGGTATAACTCCTGAGACACCTTCTAGTCCTCACAGGTTACACCTGGAGCCCCTAAAAGTCACTCCTTAGACTGGGTGCAGTGCTTCAAGATGCCGCAACACTGACGCCCACGACATCCCTGAAGGTATAACTTCTGAGACACGTGCTAGACCCTGAAGTATAGACCTGGAACCCCTAAACGTCACTAAACTGGGGCGGTGCTTCAAGATGCCGCAACACCGAGGCTCACGGCTTCCCTGATGGTATGGCTCCTGAGACACGTTCTAGTCCCCGCAGTTTACACCTGGAGCCACTAAAAGTCACTCCTTAGACTGGGGGCAGTGCTTCAAGATGGCGCAGCACCGAGGCCCACGACTTCTCTGAAGGTATGACTTCTTTGACATGTTTTAAACCGTGCAGGTTACATATGGAGGCCCTGAAGGTCACTCTCTAGACTGAAGGCAGTGCTTCAAGATGCCTCAGCACCGAGGCTCACGACTTCCTGAAAGGTATGACTCCTGGGACATGTTCTAGACCCCGCAGGTTAGACGTGGATCCTCTAAAGATCACCTTTAAAATGGATTACTGCGTCGCCTGCCGCCGCACAAAGGCCAACGACTTCGTTGAAGGTAATTCCTGAGACAAACCCTGGTGGTGAGACCTATAAGATCACCCTCTAGACTTAGGGCAGTCGCTTTTGGGGCGACGCTCACCACGACTGCTGTGAAGCTATGTGTCCAGTGGGAGACAAGTACTAGACCCTGGTGGCTACACCTGAAGATCACTTCTAGACCTGGAACCTCGGGCAGTGCCTCAAACTGGAGTACTACGTCGCAAGCCGCATCACTAAGGACTACAACTTTACTGAAGGTTTGTGTCCAGAGCCAAATTTTAGAACCTAAACTCGTGGATAACCTTCTAAACTTGGACCTCAGTGCCTCAAGATTGAGTACCGCATGCTGTAATAGCCGTAGCATATAACCCTTAATACTTTTAAAATTTTTAGCAGTCTTAAAAAACAGTTTAATCTTCTTTCCTTTTGATAACACGTTTGGCTCGGTGGGTTGCACAACGGCCGAAGCTGGCGGGCCCGGGTTCGAATCCTGGCAAGGCAAGTGTTTGTGTGATGAGCACGAATGTTTGTTCCTGGGTCTTGGATGTCTTCTATGTATTATAATTTATCTATATATTATTTATATCGTCGCCTAGTACCCATAGTACAAGCTTTGCTTAGTTTGGGACTAGCTCGATTTGTCTAAGCTTATCCCTGCGTTATTTATTTATTTATTATTTCCACCAATCTGTATACCTTCTCAAAAACAAAATTACAGTGTAGTAAATTTAACACGGGTCCTCCACATATTCCCATCGGTTCTGTATATTCCAGGTGTCCGCGCGCTGTTGATCGACAAGGACAACAGCCCCAAGTGGAGCCCTGCGACCCTCGCAGAGGTCACCGACGACTACGTCGAGAGCTTCTTCAAGAGGCTCCCAGAAGACAGGGAGCTCAAGTTCTTCGACTTCGAGTCCAAACTCTAAATAACAAAACCAAAATATGACGCATATAGAGGGTTCAGCATTTAATTGGGTAATGACAACTAGAATCGTTCTGCCTTCCTTACGACAAGTGCAGAGTCTAGTCAAAAAGTAAAGAAACAAATGGTTACTACTTTGAAAAAATCTCGTACAGTACGATTACTTTGAGTTTACCACTGACATGTGCTTTCATTCC
Organism: Hedya salicella; assembly: GCA_905404275.2. Lineage (NCBI taxonomy): Eukaryota > Metazoa > Arthropoda > Insecta > Lepidoptera > Tortricidae > Hedya > Hedya salicella. The sequence continues at coordinate 26,160,145 of FR990102.1, read as the reverse complement.
ATTGGATATTCGATTTTAACACTAATGTAAAAGAGTTTATATTACTTACACACTATTTGTATTAGTAATTCTTTTGCATTAGTGTTAAAGTCGAATATCCAATGGAATAAAAGCATATGTCAGTGGTAATCTCAAAGTAATCGTACTGTATCTCATTTTACTCCAACAAAAAATGTAGTAACTATACATATATGACGCTAGTATACACTTAGTACAGTCAAGGAATTTAATTTATATACCGTTTCGTACCTTGTCATTGTCACAGTCACAATCAATATGAAAGCCGATAGAGATTCCATATCAATGTCACTATGAGAAGGTGAGAAACGGTACACAAATTAAATTCCTGACTGTACCTTTATCGCGAGTTTGGTTCAACAAAGCTTTTTTCAAAGTAGTGACGAAATGCACCTTATATCAGTAGAATAAGGTTACATATCACTCTTGAGTAGAGTTCTTGCAAGTATTGTAAGCACGGCAGCGTTGTCACCACGCAAAAATTATTAATGCCATTTCATTACCTTTTTAAGTTATTTCGACCGACTTTTTTAGGAAAATGCATGTTTAGAATATATGTCTATAATGTCGTAGTGCCAGAAGGGCAGCGTTCGGCTCCACTCTTGTCTCATGACTACTCGAACGGACCGAAACATGTCGAGTCGTACTCTGCTTTTACGACGTGAGTACCGATAATATTATCTAAATACGAGTATAGTTATGTTAGTTTTTCAGTTAAAACGGCATTTGCTATTTTTCGTTTAATGCCAATCGATCGCATTGTTATCAAGGTGAAAAGCCTTTTTTTAATAGTATCAAGGACCATTAAAACAAGAGGACTGACCACCTCCATACAAAAAGCCGTTCCCCGATATGTACAACGCCATCTATGTATATATTTTTTTACAATTATTCAACTTTGCAAGCGTGACACAGTTATTAAATCTTACTATTTATGTATTATTAGCTATTTGCGAACTAATTGTTACTATACTATTTTTCTTTATTCAATTATAACATAGTTAAATGTTTATTTTTATGGCGCCATGTAGTTTTTGCAAGAATATTTATTTATTTAAACTTTATTGCACAATACAAACTGTTACAAATGGCGGACTTAATGCCTTAAGGCATCCTCTACCAGTCAATCATAGGGCCAAACAGAAACTAGTAGTTAGTGCAGGATCATTAATGTTGAAAATACAAAAAAAAGTAAAGAAAAGAGACACAAATTAACAAGTCAATATGGGGATATATACGTATAAATATTTATATAATATCTCCTTGCGATCGGAACACGATGCAAAGTATGGCAAGTGTCAGTCCTGTTGTTTTAATGGTCCTTGATAGTATAAATAGACTAGCTGTTGCACGCGACTTCGTCCACATAGAGATGCTATTTATAGCTTATGTGTTATTCTGATGTCTAAACAACATTACTTACTGGAAAGTTTCGTTGGGATCCGTTAAATACTTTTAAAAATCAAGAGGAACGTACATACATCGACACAAACTTTCACGCTTGTAATATTATTATGATTTAGAATTCGGAAAATATGAAATTTTCACGTAAATGTCTGTCAAAATGACTTGACAAGTTAGTAATACAATACAATAAATAGTAAGATCATTTTCGAGTGGAGGCAATTTTAGTAGTAATGATCCATTTAAATGTTCCACCCGATATTTCAAGTCACCAACTGCGGCAATTCCCTCATAATAAATTTTCTAAAGAAAATAAAATGTCTCGACTCGTAAAAAAATTGTATTCGTAGGTTCATACTGTTTGATATAACTGAATTCGAACTACATAACGCGGCGGCGGGCCGTCCAGAATGCAAAAAAAAAAAAAAACATCTATGGAGGTATGTATGTTTTGCTAGTTGGGGACATAACAAAATGTTTGACCGAACGCTGCGTAACCGGGGCAATTGCGACTATGGGATAAAAGCGTCTTTTAAAGATTTCCTAAAATCCTCACACTTTGAAACTACCCATATCCTCCCTTCATAAAATTTGGCAGTATAAGTATAAAAAGAGAGCAGGTTGCAAAATTACGCGTTTTTATGTAATTGTCAAAAGACGCATTCGTCCCATAGTCGCAATAGGCATGATGACGGGATATGAAAATCAAAATCCGAATTAGCCCGTCCATTTGATAATAAAAAAATATTGGACACGTATTTTTTGCTTTTGCAAAATAATAAAAAAATACTCAGATAAATCCCATTAAATTTGTACCTAGGAGTGACGTCACGCGACATTTTAACTCAATGTATCGCCTTTATTTTTTGATTACATGAAAAAAGAAAAAATACGTCTCCTATATTTTTTTATTAATCTACATGACGGATTAATTATTAAAATTTAGTCATCCTCATCTTTATCGTCCCGGTTGACCTTAACTTGTTTTTATTGTTAAAAAACCGAACATAATCTATACTCCAATAAAAAACCGTATATAGTTTACTGAATTAATCACATTATATCAAATTCGCATTATGGATTAGGTGATACTAACAATCAGTTCAGTGTTCAACATTATATTAACTGAAAACTATGTTTGTGTATGCAGTTTCGGTCTAGTCAAAACATTATGAAATTTGCAGAAGCTTTGAGATGTAAAAGTTGGCTAAAGGCTGAGGTATGTGGATCTAAATAGTCATAGATTATGTCAGATACCAAAAAGTTCATTAGTAATCGTCCTAAGTTACGCATGATGGATTTTTTTTGGTATAAACTCAAGCGTTTTTTTTGGTTTCCGAATTTTTTATAAAACTTTCATACTAGGAAAAATTACAAAATAATATTTCGGTAAAAGTCTGACATGTAATGTGACATCGATATTATCTAACACCGTTTTACAAAAGCTTGCGTAATCCGTGTTACAAGCGGAGATCTCTTTCTAACACTAAAAACTAAAAAAAAAAGGTTCCGACATATTGAGAACCTCCTCCTTTCTGGGAGTCGGTTAAAAAGAGAGGTACTTGTAATACAAAGTTACAAGTTTTTGTGAATCGGGCCCCAGGTTGTCAAAAAATATTTAACGACCGCTTAGGGTTACTCCAAAAGAGCGGAAATATTTTTTTATGCCATTTTCTTTTTCATTTTATATGGAGACCTGGACGAAGTTGATCGCATCACCCCATATAAAAGGAAACATTAATTAGCGAAAAAAAATGTTTTCTTTCCAGTTTTTTGTAATTAGTATTGGGTACTGAATTACTGATTGACCCCCTGGTCCTTCAATGCCCTACTCATCGTTAAATAATTTTTGGCCACCAGGTCCCAATTAAATCTTTAGTTAATCAAGCATTAGCGACTAACAAAGAATATCGACTTTGGGCAAAAGGGTGATTTCACAGGTGTTTCAGCCGTTGTCACTCCTCACTTATTAAAGAAACATAATATACGTTAAATTCAATCAATTATGGCAAGGATACAGACAACTATGATTACAGTATATCAATGTATGAAAGTCTCCTGCTTGGCGTAGCTGAAATTCAAATTATTCTATTTGCTTGAAAATACATTACTTTTTGTAAAATAAAATTATGCCTATGACGGCGGTTAAAACGCCCGTGGAGTACCCATAAATACTTAATTTAGCAAAACAGGGTTTGTTGAATTTACGCACATTAAAGTACGGAGCGTACGTAGTGCAATATACACGGAATTACGTCTAATCTAAGTGCCACTTATTAATTGTAAGGTAACGTTTTTATACAAAGTACTTCGCGCCACGAATATTTGCGTCTGAAGTTAGTCTCAACCCGCCCGCTTCGTTCGTCGAACCCCTTTGATATCTAAAAACCATTGGGTTATGTCCTGCAGTCAATAGAAATTATACCAAGCTCAGTGGCGTAGCTAGGCGTAGGCGAAGAGGGCCCTCGCCGACGGCCACGCACTTGATGGAGCCCAATTGTGGATGATAAATAAATAATAAATGAATATCAGGGATAATCTTACACAAATCTACCCAGTCCCAAACTAAGCAAAGCTTATACTATGGGTACTAGGCCACGATATACATAATATATAGATAAATTATAATACCTAAATATTCCTGCTCCTGGCTCTTGGATGTTTTCTATGTATGTAAGTAAATATATCTATTAAATATGTCTTCGTTTAGTACCCATAACACAAGCCTTATTGAGCTTACCATGGGACTAGTTCGATTTGTGTAAAAAATGTTCTATAATAATTATTACTCAACTTCACAGATGCAGTCTTACGTGGTGCGAGTTAAATGTTTTGATATTTGTATAACTTTAGAAAAAATCCACTTTTTATGTATTCCAATATGTCATTGCAGACTCTAAAACGCATTTATTTTATACTTATCATTGTAACCTGCAGTTTTTTTTAGCAAGAATTCTTGTTCGCCATTCGCCATTTTGTATGAATGTGTGTTATTACTGTGAAATATATCACGTAAAAGTTAAAAACTTTTTTATTAATTGTAAGTCTTTTTTGCTCCCTGTAAAAAATCGGGATAATCCTTCTCCACGTTTCGTTTCAATACAGACAGTGGAACAACATACAAGTTTACTCTCCCTATTTTAATTATTTTTGTAACTTGCATTACGAATGGATAATAAGTAATAAGGATTTCAAAGCTAATAATTTTACAGAAAAGGCTTTTAATCAAGGGTTATGGCGCTTAGAGTTACAATTATAATCGTGAGCTTTTGCGCACTTGTTGAGTAATTACTGGGTTTCTGCACGACTATTCATTATTAATTACCATCATGGTACATTTATATAAGTAACCCGAGTCGAATCAAAGGGAATTCTATGATATCCACTGGCGGGTATATTTAATCCATTGACCACAACCAAATATAAGTTTGAATTTATTCCCTTTATTTACCATGACTGCAAAAATGTACGCTTACAAAACAAATGACACCGTCCTACTTTTCCACAAAATCTGCAATTTAGTATATCTCGGTTGCGGCACCAATTTCATGTTCGACAAATTAAAACTACCCACAAAATTCATCAAAACTTTCAACTATGTATCAAAAATCTTCGAAATGCTATCCATAGTGTTGATATGTTCGGAATGGGGCGCTTTTTTCACACAGAAGAATCTCTCATTAGTGCAGAAAACGGACCTATTTCTGTTCGGCCCTACGAGCATTACTCTGTATGTTATGTATTGGAACGGCGTGTACAGAAAGGGGCAGATTAAAGAGCTAAGCTTTACGCTAGCCGTGACACTGAAGGAGATGTTCTGTGACAGTGAAATCGAGAAGAAGATGATCAGGAAGACTTGGCGGTTTGTGATCGCGATGGTGTGCATCGTGTTTGGGTTCCTTCTTGCCACGGGGATCAACAATGGTTACCGCGCTCTAACGACTAGTAAGGATAAGTAGGAGTGGCCTAACGCATAACTCTAGTCTGTTCCTGATGTATGGGAGCGATACGGGAGGGGTGACAAGTGATGTATATGTGTATAGCGAGACAGTTAGGACACGTCACGTCACGTCACTTGTCACCCCTGACGTTCAGCTCCTATACCTCAGGAACAGACGCAGTTAAGCGATAGACCTATAGTAGGGATATCGTTCCTGATCAGTCAGCGGCGTGCACAAGAGTTTTAGCCCAATACCCTAACTTGGGCAAAAACTCTGTGCACTCTGTGCACTATGTGCACTGTCATCTAGATGAGGTGGTAAATTAGGCTCTATATAGTAGAGTTACTACTTAGACTAGTCGTGAAATAGATAAGTGGAAAGTAACTTACTCAAAAATAATGTACACCAGTTCATTTTTAGACGAGGTGCTGTTTAGATGAAATGCGACATAGACGAAGCTGCATGTTCGAAGAGCAGCTCTATAGAGTTGCTAATTAGACCACGTGATATTAACCCGATAATTTATATGTCGCCTACTGTACTTTATAGTCATAAAAGTAACGTAAATACCTCGATAATAAAAATGCTTACATTCTTAATGTGTAATCTATACACGAAATGTAAATTGAGTCACATCCATGTAATACTTTCGTCCTAAAATGTATACCTGTATCCGATCATTAGTTATTATGGATAGCGCCGCACAGGATAAAATACTTTATCTCAAACACAAAGCATTCGGAAAATCTTTGGTGTACTGTCGCAGTTATGCTGCTCCACGAAAAATACCAAGGGACCGTAGAGAGCTCTTTATTCCTCGGCACTTCTTTTTTTCTCACTTATTTTAAACAGTGGACAGGTGAGACGGGTGATGTTCTACATAGCTTAAAATATACTTTTTGGATTGAAACATAACTCTATCTATAGGTACTCTATGGTTTATATTATATGCCACTGAACTATAATGAAATACAACTCCGCGCAGAACTATACTGAACTTCAGAAAAGCACGCAGTGTTTTTACAATTATTTTTATAGTTGTGTTTTATTTACTGTCGTTTATGGGTTACTCGTAGAAAAAGTATTGTATACAATCCATACTATAATATTATAAATGCGAAAGTGTGTCTGTCTGTCTGTCTGTCTGTTACCTCTTCACGCCTAAACCGCTGAACCGATATGGATGAAATTTTGTATGGAGATAGCTTGAGTCCCGAGGAAGGACATAGGCTATTTTTTACCCCGGAAAAATACTCTTATCCGCGATAAACGAATTTAAGGCGGACGAATTCGCGGGCAGAAGCTAGTAGTTATATAATTACCCTTTTAAGTCTTGTACCTTAATTAGGCCACTCAGCACCACACACCAACGCGGAAGATACTCAACTGAAAAAGCATACAGTATATAACGATTGCATAAAATAGGTACTACTTAATAACCTGCCTAACCCGTCTCGAATTTGTAGCATGAAGGTTAAAGTAATATTTAAAGACTTAAGGATATTCATAGTACTACTTACCTATAACTTCTCGTCTCCTGGTATTCAGATGCGACTTTCACAACCATGTTGCCAGTCTGGCCCTCCTTGGAAGACCGCTCGAAGGCCGCCGGCATCAGCCGATTAGTCCACTACATCGTCTGGTGGATCTTCGTCACTCGTGTCACCTGCATGTACTTCATCATCCTAGCCATCGCCATTTGCCTGCAACACCAATTTCGTATACTGCACGAGTATTTCCTGAGTCTGCCCGGTATCTTTGACGGAGAAGGCTCAAGAAAGAGAGGAAATTTGAAGATGGACTTAAACATGGAATTAAAATGCATTCGTTGACGTTATGGTAAGTAAATGGTGAGACGGTGAGCATGAGATATTTGCTGCAACTTTACTTTATTCCCTTTTAGGGTGCTGCTACACCAATGGATGCATACTCGAACGATGGTAGAATGTATTGGCGACGATGGGTTCTTTCACGGCTAACGCTACGAGTACCACCAATCGATTGGTGTGGTAACAACCTGCGCCACAGTAGCGTCGCCTATATAAACAAAGCATTACTACGAATATAGACGGTTTGAGACTACTTAAAGGAGCGTAATATAAAGATTCCTCATGTCGTTAACATCGTGTAGGTAGTGACTTTTTTGTAGTTCACTGGCGGCGGAACCCTACACTGAGCATGGTTCGACATGCTCATGGCAGGTTCTTGGTCTTTTATTTTATTATTTCCCCGCCAAGACGGTTACACCCAGCAGACCGAAAAGAGGATGACGGGAGAACTAGAAAACGTTTTCCAAAGAGTAGCGTGAACATTCACTGGAACACAACTGGCGGAGTAGAGGAGGGCTTTGGCGCAGTGGGGCAGTCCAAGATATTTAGGGACTGCAAAATAAAATGCAGTAACACGACCAAGATGAATCTTAACGACGCCTCAACGTTAAAATCCATCAAGTTTTAAGCTGCAAAGCGTGCCAAAGAAGACGCATACACTCGTAAAATAATTACCCTCTTTTCCGCAGGTGCACAGACCAAACCCAGCTGACGTGCGGCGTGGCGTTCAGCACAGTGTGATTCCATTAAACTTTACAATGTCATATTTTTTCACACCAGCAATATTTTTTTTTACACTGCAGCCTGAAATGTTCGTTATTTTGTTCATATACTTACCCGTATGCGATATTATTTATATCATATTTTTCAACAACTTTCAACACACTTTTCTTAACACCGTAGAATTATTATATGCCATGCATTTGTAGCAACCTAATTCAGTAAAAAAATCATATTAAAAAAAAATTGTTAAAAATAAATGCCCCCAGTCTGGTATGCGCGAGCATGTTTCGTGAAAGGGCTCTTAAGTAGCCTGTCTATGTAGGTAGGTACCTGCCCACCTTCTGCAACTAATTTCACTGTCCATCAGTATGTGGTAACTGTGAGGGCACACCAAGACCTTGCACAGGGCCCTAAAACGGAATTACTTTTTTTCCAAGGAACCTTCAAATTATTTTGAGTGTAGAGACCCGCCATGCACCTGGAGAACAATACAATACAACATTTCTTTATTGCACACCAACAAGAGAAACAGTACAATACAATAGAGCCTTAACATAAAATACGGTAGACAATAGGAAACATGCACGACATTTTTTCATCGCTTTTCTTAACAAATATCAAAATACCGTAAAAACTATTCCAAAAAGTGAAATTAAAATAAAAATCGGCCAAGAAATACGTATGATTTAAGCATTTTAAACTACTAATTAGTCAGCGATTTGACCGAGAGGTCCGACATAGACTTTTACGTCACAGTCCACTACGGTCATATAAACTCCATATTAAATTCTGTTTTGCTAGAAAGAGATAGAATGAAATGTTTGATGGCTTATAGCTTGGGTATTTTTATAGTTAAGTATTCGGAAAATTCTTTTTGTCTACTGATTGTTACATGAATAAGCTTTAAATAAAGCAAAAATTAAAATTCATGAATATTCCCTTTAGGCGGTCTTATCGCTAAAGAGCGATGTCTTCCAGACAACCTGAAAATTCGCCATTTAGTCCGGTTGCGCTGGCATTAAAGTGGAGGTAAACATCTGCCTGATGAAGATGTGCTTTGGATCGGTAAATATGCCCGGAATATGAAAATAAATATGTAGAAGAGTAATATTTTTCATATGTGAATAATTAGCCCTGAACCCGTATAATTATTTACACTTATAATTTCGGAGCTATCAAGTCGCGACGCTATGTTCATTATAATCAGGAAGCTAAAACTGAATTATATTAATTGCTACGGCGTGCCAAATTATAATGATTTCGTTGTCATTCAAGTAGAGTAGTATTGCTTTTTTTTTCTGTAAACCAACGTTATGCATACATTATTACTTGTTATTATTATTTAACTCCGTTAGGGATCGACTTACTATTCTATCGATATGTATATAGATGTATCGATATTAATGTCTTTTACATGCGTTTACAGATTCATTTTAAAAAGCGACAAAGTTTACAATAACATTATTTTTTATGTACTAATACTAGTAGTAGGCACGCGGGCAGAGGAGCTACCTGATGGAAAGTGGTCATCGTCACCCATGGATATGTGCAGCGCTGAAGGAGTCGCCCATACGTTGTCCAACGTTCGAGGGCCCTGTTAACTCGCTTCCTGAAGAACAATAAATTCTAATAGAAAATGCAATAAATTTGAAAGAACACCCCTGTCCTAAAATAACATAACTATCGAAAACTAAAAAAAAAATCCCCGACACAAATGAACTTAACAACAAAATTTGGAGTTCCTAGCTTCAATATTGGCTGAGATCCGGTCACTTGTTCCACTAAAAGCTGAATATCTTCGAGGCGAGTGCTCCGATTTTCATCAAACAAAGCTAAGAACACTCGGGATAAAATTATCTATGACAAAATAGAACCGCACTCAAATCGGTCCATCCGTATGAGCGCTACGATGCCACAGACAGATACACAGACACAGACGCATGAAACTTATAACACCTCACTTTTTTGTCAGGGGTTAAAAATAGACTTGATTTAGTTAGTTATGATTACAACATTGAGTTGCGAAATTATAAAAACCAGCCATGTGCGAGTTGCACTCACTCGCACATCGAGGGTTCCGTACAAAATATATGCTACAAATGGCCGTATCTATGAAAATCCAGTGTTAGCAGAGCCCTACTCCTAAGCAAAATGTACGCGGTGCTCGATCATTTTTTATTGATTACTGATATAGACAGACATAAAAAACAATTTCAGATGTATTTTGTTGATTGTGCTGTGATATAAGAGCTTTCTTCATACCAAATTTTAAGTTTCTAGAAGAACTGGAAGTACCCTATCAATTTTAAAAAGTGTCGAAATACACGTTTTTTGCGGCATAAACGGCGGTATCTTTTTTTTACATAAACTTAGAAGTTTGTTTTTTTCACAGTTTTAAGGGACCGTGGACCTGATAGATACTTTTAATTCAACTCGATACCTCCACGCGGTCCCGAGATAATGGGTACTGACAGACAGACGGACAGACAAGCAAGTGATCCTATAAGGGTTCTGTTTTTTCCTGTTGTGGTACGGAACCCGAAAAATGTAGATTATCGTATTTATGTATCTTAATTAAATTGGTAACAATGCATTTACTGAAAATGTCTTCAGTAAAATGTTTTAGAATCATTTTGATGTGAAGAATAAATATATCCACCAAGGAAAGCCACTTACCCTCTCTCCTAAATTCGTATATCGATATACCTACAAAATACGATAGATTTAAGTTTCTCCCTAGTGCCTCGGAAATTAGATCTAGTTCAAGGTCTGTTTATTTCTTCAGTACTATTTATCGTGTCATCAACGAACGTCGGCAATTTATACATAATTCGATCTTTATTCCAAAATATTTATATGTTTAAAACAACCCTAGCTTATTGGCTTAGCGATCCGAATATAAACAAGTTAGCATATTAAGGGTGAAATAACCAAATTACAGAGACCCGAATCTAGCTTGGACGAAATAGTTTAATTAGTCTATCCATCGTGTCATGGAGCCTCTAAGATCACACCAGATAAACGACACAATCCGCCTTTTCCACAAAATATGCAATATTGTGTACCTCAGCTGTGGAACAAACTTCATGTTTGAAGATTTGAAACTACCCAAAACATTTATAAAAGCCTTTGACTTCGTATCCAAAATATTTGAAGTGCTCGCCATCAGTATTATCATCTCGGAATGGGGAGCTGCGTTTACGCAGAAAGAACTGACTCTGATGCAAGAGATTAACGTCTACTTATTTGCTTGTACGAGCGTAACACTTTATACCATGTATGTGAACACAATATATTGCAAAGTTGGGATAAGGGAGCTAGGTTTCAGACTAGCTGTGACATTGAGACGAATGTGTAGCAACGACGCGATTGAAAAGAAGATGATTAAGAAGACTTGGAAGTTTGTGACAGCAATGGGGTTTATCGTCTTCGGCTTCCTAGTTTCAACGGGAGCTAGTTCTGGTTACCAGGCTCTTACGACAAGTAAGTTATCAATTGAAGTAGTTCCGCCAAACGCCGCTGTATCAGAGAAAATAACCTCAGTTTGTATTTTCGATTGCTGGATTTGTTTTCAACATTTTTTGACTTTACCATCATCATCATCATTATTATCGTCGCGCGTCGTCTACATAGACGTCGTCCAATGAACACTGCTTTGGTTTCTGTGCCGATTATTGGCTTTATTTGTTAATAACAATTTAGTAAAATTGAAACTATCTACCTACCTACCCCGACGGCCACTAATTAGTTCGAGCCCTATTAAAAATACTCTTTTTAGACGCCACCGGGGACCAAAGGGCTGACCCGTTCCTCGCTCAAAGAATTGGCATTTCCATAGGGGGGGAATGCTGCCAGTCTAATGAGAACTCTGCCCACCTGCATCACATATTCAATGCAAATAACCCAACCGCCTTTACCTAATTGAAAATAAAGTTTACCAACTCGAGTTGGCCCTTACAATGAATTTTTTTACCTCTACCATCGATTTCGCTGTGACTATTAATGCCATTGAGTAGATCTGATCTGCCACTATGCTCAGGTTCGTATTCAGTTCATTTGTTTGAATAAGACCTATAAATTACACGGTACAAACATTACGCGTGTTTTTAGGGTTCTGTACCAAAAATGGTACATAGATAGATAGATATTTATTTCTTATTGAAAATTACATTATAATTTACAAGTTAAAAATTAAACGCATTCACAATAAGATCGTCGATTATTCACTACTACGTTATTACAATAATATTAATCAAAAATAAAAAGGAAGCGATCAATAATAATAATGAAAATTTCTAAATAAAAAAAACAGGATAAAATATATGTCACAAAAATAAAAACTAGAAACAGGTCAGTATATGATCTAGGTTATCCGAGGCAATACAATGTCAAAATCGAAAGTCAAATCAAATTAAATTAAATAAAAAAAATTAAAGAAATACATGTCAAAATAATTGAAAATAGGTACCTGCAAAATATTGGTACAGTTAAAAATAAAATTTAAGTATACGTCAAAAGTTAAATAAAATTTAATCACTAAATAATAATTTGTTTTCGCTGTATTCTCGTACAGAATACAGGGTATTGGACATTAAAAGTTCTTTTAACCGGCGACCAAATGTTTCACCCGATTTCTCGTTTCTGAGGCTGGCGGGTAGTCTTTCGTAAAATGAAGGACCTATTACGCGCGGGTTCTTGTGCGCTCTTGTGTGTCTCGCGCTAGCCGCCGAGGCACGGACCGTAATCACCCCGTCTGGCGGTTATTCTGCCAGGAATATTTGCGCGTTTAAACTTATGTATATTCCGGCGTGTGAACATTAATATTTCGTATACATACAGAGAATAATGTGTCAATATTTTATATTGCTTGAAGAGCTCTCTGCATGAGTGCCTGGGATTTACATCTACCATTACGCGTATGGCTCTTTTTTGCATTTTAAAAACCCGGTCGGAATCTGTCGAGTTACCCCACAAGATGATTCCGTAGGACATGAGGGAAAAGAAGTAGGCATAATATACCTGAAGCAGTGCATCACTGGAGATAACTGGCTTTAGTTTACGCAGCGCGAATACTGCACCCCCAGCTTGTCGCACAGACGATCTATGTGGGTTTTCCATTTAAGCCTGCTGTCGATGGTAAATCCGAGGAACTCGCATGAGTCACAGCGTGGTATCGGACTCTGTATCAGTGGGAAGTCTGTCATGTTACTTGCTGTGTACAACATCACATTCGATTTCATCGCATTTAGGATGACGCCGTTTGCTGAGAACCACTTGTGGAGTTGGTTGTATGTGTGTATTATTTTTTGTTCAAGTTGGGCATATGTGTGTGCCTTTACTACCACAGTGGTGTCATCAGCAAACAGTACCATCAGACCGTCGGCAACAGAGGCAGGGAGATCATTTATGAACATTAAGAACAGGGTGTTTCCGAGGGCAGAGCCTTGTGGAATCCTGAGATCCAGAATTCCTGCATCAGATTTTATGTTTCTGCCCTTAATTTTGATCTCAACCGTCTGCTGTCTATCTTTAAGGAATGATGTAAATAGCCGATGGGATGGTTACCACTTTTAATCCCGTAGTGCCTTATCTTTTCTAATAATAACTCATGACTAATCACATCAAACGCTTTTGATAAGTCGCAGAATACCCCTGCTGCCTTGTTCTTTTCATCTATTGCCGTGGTTATGCAATCGTAGATGTTGTACGCAGCTGTTGTAGTGGACCTGTTTTGTCTGTAAGCAAATTGTTCGTCAGTCAGTAGGTTATTTTTTTCAAGATGGCGCATTAAACATGTTGATAAAAATGACTCGATAATTTTTGATATATTTGGTACAATAGTAATTGGTCTATAATTATCAACAGCGTTTTTTTCACCCTTACCCTTATACACTGGACACAGTCGTGTACTCTAGGTCTAGGTAAAAAAGGAACCCTTATTTTAGGTTTTTAAGTGTCCCCGATAAGCTCGGTTCTGCATACAAACGTAGTTACTCTCTCATTTGAAAACGACTGGCTATTTTGCTTTAAAACTTTATACTTAGAATAAGTTAAGGTATTTGCTGGCCTTCAATTAGTTTATGTAGCTACAGATAACATAGTAAAAAAAAACAAATTTAAATTTTTCATTAAAAACTTGTTTTTGCTGTATTTCGTTTGTTTTATAAACTGGAGCCATATAAACTAATTACAGACCTAGATGTACCTCATTCATTGTATATGCCTAGTTTCGTTACAATCCAACACTTAGTTTTAAAATGACAACGAAACTCCGTTTGTATGGGGAGGTGAAATTCGGCTGAGCTTGCCGGGGACTCTTAAACCGTACAAACAGGAAAAAAAATCCTCTAATATCACATGCATGTTTAAGATGCGACGTTCACAACAATGATCCCGGTCTGGCCTGATTTGGAAGACCGTCGCCTCGTGGCCGGTCTCGGTCGAGTAGCCCACTACATCGTGTGGTGGATCTTCGTGGCTCGCGTGGGCGCTATCTACTTCATCATCCTCGCCATCTCCATCTGCCTGGAACACCAATACAGCACACTCCATGCGTATTTCCTAAGTTTGAATAATATTTTCGAGGGTGAAGGCACTGATGAAGAGAAAGAAGCAAGATATGAAGACGCTTTCAATCATGGAATTAAAATGCATTCTTTGACTCTATGGTAAGTTATGCTTCTGTTCCACTTGCACATTTAATTTGCTTTTAACATAACTTTTCTCAAAAATGAATGTGGTATCCGTGATTATCAAGCCAAGTCATACCGTATTTCAAAAACTTAGCACCAATAGATTACAAAGGTAAAGGCATTTTCATTCAAAATTCGAGGCGCTTTACTGCTTTGAAATAATGAGATAATGAATTTTATTCTCTATGTAGAATGGAAGGGCATTTTTACAAGTCTAAGTCTAACAAACATAACAGTTCTGTCCTTCGTTTCGTGGGCTATTGCACCAATTTTTTCTTAAGCCCATGAGAAAAAAATATCCGGGGGCGCAATGGGACCGATCGCACCGACCCCGCAGTTGAAGTAATTTCTTAGACCATGCCCTACTTTTTTCAGCCTCTGTAGATTTATTAAAAAGTATTAGAATTTAGGTTTTATGAAGTTTTGCCCACAGCTGTGCTGGTCAAATGCAGGACACGTGCGGCGTGGCGTTCTCTTCACAAGTCATTACCAACGTCTGCTCGCTGGTTCTACTCATGATCCAGTGGATTGTTAGTATTTCTAATAGATTTTTATGTATCAGTTTTTTTTTCAGCGATTATTGAAAACATAAACTAAGCAAAACATTCCTTTTAGTAAATCACCTATCGTAAGGCTGCCTATCCATTGACGAGCAGCTGTGCGAAATGGACCAATCAAGGAGCGTCGCTGTTGAAACTCACGCTAATTTGAATGTATGGAACTTGATTGGTTCATTTCGTACAGCTCCGCTCCGCTCCGCTTCAATAGATAGGCAGCCTAAACGCGGAACACGGTGGAATTAGGCATGTACCTAACTAATAGATAAGAGAGAAGGTTGTACCTTGTTTTATCGAAAAATGTTTCATCGAATACTTAATTTCGTCAACATATCATTTAATTATATGGAAACCGTTAATAATCTGGGATTAATATAAAACAAACCTAGCTTAACTAAATTATACAAATTGTATGCTTTTAGGGGAAAAAGTTTTCGATGCAAGTTACAATTCTATGAAATAAAGCATTCTAGGAAACGATTATCGATGATATGGACGAACACCAAGTTTTGAAAGATGAAAGAGTAAGAACGAGGCGCTGAAACAAGGGGGGGGGGGGGGGGGATACAATACAATAGTCTTAAATTTATTACACACCAAAAGAAAATAAACTCAGACACTTAAATCTAAAACAGTATGAGAAATGGTAAACAACAATGAAAGATCAGAACTATATTTTTAATGGAAAAAATCACAAACCCTACCTCCTTTCTAAAATATAATCCCGTACCTGTGCCTGGTAAGAACTACTACTTTATGATGACAGAGTCATCCTCAAATTTGCCTGTTGGATCACACCAGAGTGACTTCACTTTCACATGCCTTAACAAGACATTGAGTCCGTCATTTGTACTCTTAAATTGTACAATATAATTATAGTAAATAAATAACACCAAGTACTCCGCTTGTAGCACATGGAACACACGTTTGCCAACGTGGTGAACATTCTGCTGTTCGCCGGCTGCTTCCTGGTGGGCACCGGCATCTTCATGTGGAACGCAGGAGACGTCACCCACGAGGTTAGCTATAGTCTGTTGACTAGTTACACTAGAACCTTTGAAAGAAAGAAGAAGTTTTCAGTCCGTCCCTTTCCTCACTCAACCACATTGACTCGTTTCACAGGTGCGGGTAGATAATCCAAGCATACATAAGTAAATAAAAATTAAAAAAATACAGGACAATTTTACACAAATCGAACTAGTCCCATGGTAAGCTCAATAAGGCTTGTGTTATGGGTACTATACGACGATATATGTAATATTTTCTTCTGTTTCCGCGATTATTACTCATTGAAATAAAACAATTTAACGGATTATATCGCGTATATTATCTCATTTTAGTTCCCGACGTTTCGGAAGCTTTTCAGCTTTCCATGGTCACGGGTGGTGGTTATATAGTCCGTTAAATTGTTTTATTTCGACGATATATATAATAAATATATTTACTTATATATGTACATAGAAAACATCCAAGACTCAGGAACAAAAATTCATGCTCATCACACAAATATTTGCCCTTACCGGGATTTGAACCCAGGACCTTCAGCTTCGCAGGCAACGTTACTCCCACTGAGTACTGAGCCAAACCAGTCGTCAATAATTGTGTACCTATCTTTATACTTCATCTTACGGTAGCCATAACACTTTCGAGACCATGAATTTTATAGCGTAGTTATTAACATAGGAAAATGCGCATGTAGCGAACACTTTTTTTGTACTACGAGCAGAGCTCCGACCTAGCGGGGATAGGGTCATGAAAGTGCTAATGAATGATAATAAGTTTCTGACAAAAAATATATTTATTGCAGACTGTAATTTATGCTATTTTCGGAGCGATTATTCCGATTCCGAAAGTATTCACTAAAACAAAAAAAAAATCCTTGCAATGCTTTTAAAAGAACTGTCGAAATATGTGTCACACGTTGTTACTAATAAAACTTTCAGCTTCAGTTACATGTACCCCTACCAAACTAAGTAAGTATAGCGAGTTATACAAGACACCTATACTCCACATTTCATAGTTCTAGTTTTTGAGTAAAATGCCTGTGATATACGGACGAACGGACGGACATGGCGAAACTATATAAGGGTTAAATTTTTAAAAGTGACCCCTAAAAAGTGTCCACGAATGTGATCCGTAACAAACGTCTGAATTTGCCATGTGAAAATTAGTACCCAATATTTTGAAATGATGACTACTTGATTGGCAGGCCGCGAAGCTAGCGACCGCCATGTTCCACTCGGGCTGGTACAACTGCGGTGGACAGTCCTCGGTGCGGGTCCGGAAGCTGCTCACCATCGCCATGCGGCAGGCACAGGTTCAAAGTTTACTTCATAGTTCCATTACAGCTGTTGAATTTAAGCATGAAATATGAGTCCATAATGAGTTGCACAAGTGCAAATACGAATTAGTCACGAAAATTACATCTAAAAATCATTTGCAATAATTGAGTGACAAAAATGAGTGCATAAATTAGTTGCACAAATTGAGTGCAAATATTGGCAGCGAAAATTTTATTTAAAATTAGTTGCAATAATTGGCAGACAAAGATGAGTGCAATAATAAGTTGCGCAAGTTGAGTGCAAATATTAGTTGCGAAAATTAAATCGTAAAATTATTTGCGATAATTGAGTGACAGAGATGATTGCATTAATTAGTTGCACAAATTGAGTGCATAATTATATTAGTTGCGAAAATTAAATCTATAAATTATTTGCAACAATTGAGTGACAAAGATAATAATTAGTTGTACAAGTTATGTTCAAATGTAGTTGCGGAAATTGAATCTAAAAATTATTTGCGTAAATTGGCTGGAGGGTCGTGTAGGCTCGTTGCCTATATCGAAGCCACAGGCTACACGTGTAGAGAGACTTAAGGTTTTAACTTTTGATTTAATTTCAGGATGAAGTGGTGATAAGAGGGCTTGGCATCATTGAACTGTCGTATGACTCCTATATTTCGGTAATCTTGACGGATGCTTACAAAGTTTTCAGTTCAATATTTCACCTTGCGATCTCTTTACTAATTTCTTTTTTTATTATATTTCAGATTGTCAAAACATCATACTCCGTATTTTCAGTGATGTATTGAAGAAAACAATTAGTACGAATCTAATACTACATATACCTACAAGATGGTTTTATTGACAAATGATTACCTACTGATGAGTTCTCTTCGAGGAGTCCAATCCACTTCAACCTAATAACGAACATGAAAAACCTTTAAAATTTAAATTCTGGGGCTTATTAATTTAGCTCACGATTAGAATACTTTCAGCTATAGTAAAGTAAATATATAATGGAATTCCAGTCAATATAAAAACTAATATACAATCAGACTCGGCCTTAAAAAACAAACTGAAAAGTGTACTACTTGAAAGACAT
This sequence comes from Hedya salicella, assembly GCA_905404275.2. NCBI lineage: Eukaryota > Metazoa > Arthropoda > Insecta > Lepidoptera > Tortricidae > Hedya > Hedya salicella. Next base: position 26,141,598 of record FR990102.1, on the reverse strand, counting down.
TACTACTCTGTCACGGAATTCATGGGTGATTTAAATATCTAGGACGCTCTACTTATTTTATAACAAAGTCTTTGTATTTGTACCTAAAAATGTACCTAACAACTAAGACATAGCATAAGTATGTGTAGATTTTAGTAAATTTTATACGTAATATGTGTTTGCTACACCCGACAAGGGTCCTGTAACTAGAATTAAGTCTGAAACTTGGTTGTAATAAATATCTTATCTTATCTTAAATAAGTGGCACGTATGTCTGAAATGCGCTAAAAAAGAATATAAAAGAGATGTATAAAGCTTTTTCATCTCTCGCATTTATTTCTTAGGAAAATATAGGTAATTTGAGTCATGAATATCTTTGACCATTTATTTTATCAACATTATCCTATCAGCCTAAAGACGTTCACTGCTGGACAAAGGCCTCGCCCAAGGACCTCCACAATTGATCGTGCGTCACCCTAATCAAACAGTTTCTCGAAATCATGACCGGATCAGCGGTCCACCCCCTCGTGGGCCTCTTCTTAAGGTGCGTCCACATTTGTATCATTTGCCCGTATCAGATCATCGTCGCGTGGCATGATCGCGTGTCACGATCACGCGTTTGGACGTTGCGCCGATCGCATCGCTCGAAATCCATTTTGCTACGCGTATCATACAGTTATATCGGACGAGTACGGCATGATTGGCGCGCCGACAGTAAGCGTGTATGCTTACTTATCGCGCTGCTGCGCGATACGCAGTCATGCCACGGCACGATGATCGGATACGAGCAAATGATACAAGTGTGGACGCACCTTTACGTTGCGTCGTGTCACCGCGGTCGTACTAAACAACCTTTCTGCCCCAACAGCAGCTATTTCGGTTTTTACGATGTAATAATTAATATTAATAGTATATCATCAAGGGCTTGGGAAACTGCGAAGTGTCTTCTTGTCCAGGATACCTCAGTGCTTGAAGACGAAAGTCTTCAACCAGTGCATATTATGTGATGACCTGCAGAGCCGTGACTTTGTCTCAAGTAACTATGAGACTCTTAAGCAAGCTCAAAGTACTCAGCTAGCTATGGAAAGGGCAGAGCTCGGGATCTCTCTACAAGATCGATTCAGAAATGAGGAGATTCGTAGACGAACCAAGGTCACCGACATAGCAAACAGGGTAAGCAAATTGTGGGAAATTGTTAACAGGCTGTGCGGAAAAATTACTAAATCCATCGATGAGATTATAATAAAAAGTTTTAAAAATATAAACACTAATCTACTCGTAAATAGGTTTGCCCTTGAATTTAAAGATAACGTAAACAAACTATGCCCTTCCTGTGATAAGCCGATTTTGTCGGAAAGTCTGTATGTTCAAAATCCTACAGTGTCAATAAACATAATTAAAGCCACTGAAGAAACAGTTTTTTCAATTATAAAACACATGAACGTAAAAAAAAGTCCCGGGTTTGATGGAATCCGCGTCGCAGACCTACAATCCATAAACAATGAAATAACTCCCGTTATTACGCACTTAATAAATAGCTGTATTAAGAAGTCAGTATTTCCTGAAAAATTAAAAATAGGTACAATTAGACCGATATATAAAAAAGGTAACCACTGTGACATAAATAACTACAGACCAATCACAATATTGTCATGCATTGATAAAATAATCGAAAAATTTTATGGGAACCAGATACACAACTTTTTGTCACAAAATAACATTATTAACGATAAACAGTATGGCTTTCAAAAAGGTAAAAATACATCACAATTGCTCTGTAACTTCACAAACGAAGTAAACTCATACTTAAACGACAAAAAACATGTACTAGCTATATTTATTGATTTCAGCAAGGCGTTCGATACTCTCCAATATAAAACATTGTATTCAAAGCTTCTGCGGAGTGGTATACAGGGACCACTGTTAGATTTTATAAAAAACTATCACACAAATCGCTCCACAACGGTAAAAATCGATAACACCTGCAGTAACATGACAACAACAGACCGAGGAACGGCACAAGGTTCCATATTCGGACCGACTGAATATCTTTTATACGTTAACGACATGTGCAATATATTTAACAGTGGCTCCGTATATCAGTTCGCGGATGATACCTGCCTTGTAGCTGCCGACGCCGACATTACTAAAGCCGAAATAATATTGCAAAACAACTTTAACTTGCTGTGTGCGTGGGCCCACGATGTTGGTCTAGTTATTAATTACGACAAAACTAAACTCATGCATATACACTCAGCATATAAAAAATGTAACAATAAACTAACAATCGTGGCTCATAACCACCGGTGCTTACACAGCAACATGCCTCGTATGTGTGAGTGCGACCACCTGCAACTTGTAGACAAGCATACTTACCTTGGTGTAATCATAGATAACAGATTCAACTGGGCGCCTCACATTGATTATGTATGTAACAAACTGCGAGCTATCTTATCTAAATTGTCAATCTTAAAATATAATTTACCCTTCAGTACTCGTAGAATGCTATATATGTCACTAGCAGAATCTATAATAACTTACAGCTTAAGTAGTTACGGCAGAACATTCAAAACGTATTTAGATAATATATATAGAATACAATTGAGTATGATTAAAATAATTGTACCAAATTCGGTTAGGAATAAATACAAAAACGACGACAACGAATTATTTAAGTATTGTAAGATTATAAATGTTTATGACAAATTTAAAATGTTGCTTGTCTGTGACGAAATCTCAAATATATCTAACTTGAAATATAGAACAAGACCCTCGAATTTAAGGAGCGAGTTACGTTTATCTAGATATGTACTTCCATCATATAGTAATACTTATGGGAAACGGATGTGGCAATACCTGTTACCTTATATTCTAAACGACTGGCCTAACGATGTTTGTCAAGACCTAACTAAAAACATGAAAAATTGTAACAGAATTATAAAAAACATGTTCATGTCTTCTTCTATTTAGCGCCCGGACTGTCGGCCGCCTGGACGGCACGAGGTGGGAGCGGGAGCGGAGACGGCGATGACGAAACAGCGCTGTCTCCGTCCCCGCGGTCGCCTCGCTGCCGTCGGGGCGGTTGCCAGCCGGCCTGGACGCACAAATGCGTGCACTGATAACGCTTTGTAAGCGAGAGATCTCTTGGTGGCAGATAAACCGCGCGCGGTTTTCGTTCACCAAACAATTATTATAGTTATAAGTTTCTTTTAATGTTAAATAAATGAAAAAAAAAAAAAAAAAAAACTGAAGTGGCAGGGCACATAGTTCGAAGAACCGATGGCCGTTGGGGCAGAAAGGTTCTCGAGTGGAGACCGCGCACCGGCAAGCGCAGTATAGGCCACCCGCAAGGTGGTCGGAAGATCTAGATAGGGTTGCAGGGACTCGCTTGATGCGGGTCGCCTCTATCCGGCCCACGTGGAAATCTATTAAGAAGGCATGTGTCCATCAGTGGACGTTCTTTGGCTGAAATGATGATAATTATCATCAAGAGCATGAAGTTCGCGACGTGTCGCAATGAATATTTATTGAAGATTATGCCTTACAAAAACTTCTCTGTACACAGCTTTACACTCTATGGTAGATTTGTTGTCTATACTGCCTATACGAAATGAACATGATTATTAGTTAACATTTCCAGGTTCAGGAGACGAGGAATACTGCACCGTGAGCGAGGATGATTCCCTCGCTGACTGTCCAGCTGGTGAGCTGGACAGGTCACTGGGCGCGGGCTCTGCTCCAGGGGAAGCTGTGACGCAGACACCTACCCCGCCTTTCGACGTCTGCGGGACGTCCTGTGCGTAGTACTCGGTCTGTACCCCCTAAAAGGTACTGTGATACGGATTGGTCTCTAACGGTCACTAGTGATACAGAACCAACTTCATTTAAAGAGGCAATCTCTAGCCCTAATGCCACTGAACGGCAAATGGCTATGAAAAATGAGTATGACTCTTTAATATCAAAGTATGGAGGTTGGTTGACAGGCTGGCAGAGTGCAAAGCGGGTGGAGGGGGTAGCCTAAACGATCACAGCGCTCGCTACGGCTAAGATTGTCATTTTTGTCGCTGACTTGAGCTGTCAAATCCATATTGCAGTAAACATTTTTTAATCGTTTTTGAGATAAAAATATGGTCCTGGTAAGACGTGTTGTTCTAAATTGTGTAATATAGTAAAATAACACAAGATTTCATTAATATTTTTCACAATATTTACTTACTTCTTTTTTGACAGCGGTGACAATATTGTCCATAATGGCCGCCTGTCACGTGGCGCTGTCGTCGCGCTCGGTCCCAATTGTCAAGTGCAAATGGGTTTTTAAACTAAAGAACGACGCTGCTGGTAATTTTATTCGTCATAAGGCTCGCTTGGTGGCGAGAGGTTTCACTCAAAAAGAAGGTATAGATTTCCAGAACACTTACAGACCAGTTGTTCACAACTCGACAATTAGGATATTGTTTAGCCTGACAAATGAGCTTGATCTCAATATTGATCACGTAGACGTAACCAAAGCATTTTTAAATGGTAATTTAAATAAAGTTATTTACATGGAGCAGCGAGAAGGTTTTAGTTCAAATAATGATAAGGTTTGTCTCTTGCACCAGTATTTAGCGAATGGGCTACTGCGGACTTACACAAACGTAGACAAGCACTGTATGCCATGTATGAGGAACGGCGGTTTAATACGATTGATGAATTTAAAGAACATGTAAAGCAATATTCAAAACAATTCAAAATTGATTGTCATATTGCCAAACGTAATTATTTATCCCAGAAAATCCAAAATAGTTCTAATATTATCAAAACCACCTGTAAAGTGATTAATGTGGAGACTGGTAGATCAAGGCACGCAATTAGTGATCTACAATTAAAAATTGATGGCAAAATTATAGATTCTAGTTTAGATGTAGCAACAGAATTTGAAAATTTCTTCACCGATATACCAGTATCCACAACAAAGTGTTTAAATTCATCACCTTCGTCTGCCGTTTTGTTGTTAAAAGAAAACGTACCAGAATGTAGTAAGGACTTCTATTTTGAACATGTCAGTCCTTCAGATGTAGTAAAGGCATTTAAATCAATTAATGTCAAAAAACCAATGACCTATGGGGGTCTCAGTCCATGCTGTCAAATCCCTAATAGAAGTAATAGCGCCTGACTTGGCAGATATATTCAATAACAGTGTTGACTGCGGTGAGTTTCCTGATTTGATGAAACATAGCAAAATAACTCCTTTATTTAAATCAGGTAGTACCTCTGACCCCACTAACTTTAGACCAATATCTGTACTACCTACATTTACTAAAATTTTAGAAAAGCTAATTCTATATCAATTGTTAAAACATTTAAATTTGAATAATTTGATGCATAGTAAGCAATTCGGTTTTACGCGGGGTCGCTCGACATCCAACGCCGTAGTTGAGCTCGTAAAACACATTTTCGATGCCTGGGAGGAATCGCGAGATGCTTTAGGCATCTTCTGTGATTTATCTAAGGCCTTCGATTGCGTTAATCATGAGACACTGATCAGGAAGCTACACCACTACGGAGTTAAAGGATTAGCACTAAATTTATTACAGTCTTATTTAAATGGTAGAATACAAAGAGTTGACGTGAATGGAAAGCGTTCACCGGGGTCATTAGTCTCTATGGGTGTGCCGCAGGGATCAATATTGGGACCTTTCCTGTTCCTTATCTATATAAACGACTTGCCACACCTCGTAAAGACCCACCATGAGATAGTTTTGTTTGCAGATGATACGTCTCTAATTTTCAAAGTCGTACGAAATCGACGATCCTACAATGACGTAAACAATGCTATCTGTGAAGTAGTAAATTGGTTTAATATAAATAATTTATTGTTGAATGAGAAAAAGACTAAATGTGTTAAGTTTGTCACGAGTAACGTAAAACACGAGCAAGCAAGCGTTATGGTTAAAGGTGAGGAACTGGAACTAGTTAATAGTACAGTCTTTCTCGGTATAACATTAGATTCTAAGCTCCAATGGGGTCCCCATATTGCTAATCTCTCGAATAGACTGAGTTCTGCAGCTTTTGCAGTAAGTAAGATTCGTCAATTAACAGACGTGATAACGGCTCGATTAGTGTATTTCAGTTATTTCCACAGTATTATGTCGTATGGCATCTTACTATGGGGCAGTGCTTCCGACATTAATACTATATTTGTTCTGCAGAAGCGGGCTGTTCGTGCGATATATAAAATGAACTATAGAGAGTCGCTTAGAGATAAGTTTAAGGACATTAATATAATGACAGTGCATTATCAATACATTTATGAGAATATTATGTATGTACATAAAAATTTTACCGACTTTAAGAAGAACTGTGATATACATAATATTAATACTAGAAATAAGCATAAGCTCGCAGTGCCTGCTACTAGGCTCCATAAAATAAGGAGATCATTCATGGGTAACTGTGTGAGATTTTATAATAAACTTCCTAGCAGCATAACTGAGTTGTCTATTGGTAAATTCAAAAATATTGTGAAACGAAAATTATTTTCTAAAGCTTATTATAGCACACAAGACTACATGAATGATGAAGCCGCGTGGGATTAATGTAAATTATAGCGTCATGTAGGTATATGAATAATTATTTTAACGAATACCTAAGGTTTTATTATTATTTTAATCTTAATTGTTTTATATACTCTGACATTTAGAATTTTATTCTAGACACATTCTAGATTATTTATTTTTTATTGACAATCCTTTTGGGATTTATCTTATTGATTATTTTAATTTTAAAAATGATGATTTTATCAATAATTTTACACTTAAGTTAAATGATCTGATTAGGTTTTTCTGGGTTTCCCTAATCCTTGCAGCAAATGTTGGATCATATTGTATTTCTCCCAGCAAACATTCACTCTCATGTAACTGACATTTCGAAAGTGCTTGTAACTAGGCCTACTTGAATAAAGAATATTTTGATTTGATTTGATTTGATTTGAAAAGAGTATTTATGATAATGGTTTTATGCAATGTAAAAGTAAACCTTGTGTATATACCATGAAGCCACAGAATGATTTTGTAATTATTGCTCTCTATGTGGATGACTGTTATTTATTTTACCCCAAGGATAGCCAGTGTAAAAATAAACTATTGGAATTATTAGAATCATAATTTGATGTGAAAAATCTAGGTCCAATTCAGAACTATCTTGGGATCCGTGTTACTCGGGATAGGAAAAATGGAACACTGACTTTGGATCAGTCGGTTTACATCAAAAATATCTTAAAGAGATTTAACATGTTAGAATGCAAACCAGTGTCCACTCCTATGGTTCTCAATTATAAATTACTGAAAGAAGATGTCACCTTGCAGGACGAGCAATATAAGTATAGAGAGTTAATAGGCTCCCTTATGTACCTGTCTGTATGTACTAGTCCTGACATTGCATTTACCTGTAGCCAACTGAGTCAGTTTAATAACTGCTTTGGAAAAACGCATTGGTTAGCTGCTAAACGTTTGCTTAGGTATCTGGCTGGCACAATTAATTATGGTTTACATTATGTAAAAAGTAGTCAATTGATATTAAATCCATATACCGACGCAGATTGGGCCAATGATTGTTACGATAGGAAATCATACACAGGATTTGTAATTAAACTTGGATCTAATATAATTAATTCGGAATCTAGGAAGCAACGATCTGTTTTTCTTAGCTCAACAAAGAGTGAATACATGTCTATTACTGATGTATGCAAAGATCTCGGTTTTGTGAAGCAACTTTTAACTGAATTATTACTTGATATAAAAGTGCATATCACTGTGTATAATGATAATCAGAGTGCTCACAAAATTATTAAAAATAAAGATATTAGTCACAAAAGAACAAAACATATTGATGTGCGCTATCATTTTATTAAGGACTTTCAAGACAACATTGTATATTTAGGCATGATTTATGTGTAAGGCCTTGTTAATGTTTTTTTATATATAGGCATGTTATGAACTGCTATATGCATGTAATAAGACTGTGATTAATATGTATTGCTACTTAATATTTTCTTCTGTTTCCGCGATGATTACTCATTGAAATAAAACAATTTCCCCTCCCGTGACCATGGAAAGCTGGAAAACTTCCGAAACGTCGGGAACTAAAATGAGATAATATACGCGATATAATCCGTTAAATTGTTTTATTTCAATGTATTGCTACTTGTATGATGAATACTAGTGTGATAGGCATGTAGTGTAGATAAGGACTGACATGTTTGCTACTTATGTTTAATGTTGTGTAGTGTAATGATTAATAGTTAAAAAACAATGTAATTATAGAGCACAGTTGTAACTTTTCCATGTTAAGTTTTTGAAGTCAAGGGGAAGTATTGAAGATTATGCCTTACAAAAACTTCTCTGTACACAGCTTTAAACTCTACGGTAGCTTTTTGTCTATACTGCCTAGCTGTCATACAGCTGTATTTCCTTCCGTTCATTACTTTTTGCTCTCTAACCACGACACTCGTTTCAGCCATCCATCTAACCTTAAAGTTGTCTGTCCTCATATTATAATCAAAGTTTATCTTGATAATCATGGATGTAATTTAATACATTGACGAACGATTCGTATGTAATTTATATATGAAATATAAAGAGACGTAAATCGAGGACTCGACTTCTTTTTATTTCTCCGCCTGCACGACGCATCCCTGCACACTAGTGGTAAGAATCCACGGCATCCAGCACCCAGGTGCAATAATATTCTTTAACTGTGGCTGGGCAAGGCAATGGTGTGGCGTGCTAACTACATTAATAAGAGGGTTGTATTAAATCCGTACAAGTGTGAAGAATCCCACGTTCGTATAGTGCCGGCTCATTAAGGCTGCCACTTGGGAGAGCGAGGTTGAGGATCTCTGGATCCAAGTTAATGTTACTCATAATTACACTTTAATTATATGCCTCTGTTATTTACCTCCAGACCTAGAAATAGGCAAACTTAAGTCGTTCTACTCTAATTTCCAAAGAAGAATGACACATTGAAATAAGATCGAAGTCATTTGCATAGGTGATTTTAATGCTCCTCACATTCACTGGGCAAAACTGCCTAACTCTACAAACATGTCGGCTTCGATTTCCATTCGCGACACAAAATCCGAATTATTGCTTGAAACCGTCTCCTTATGTAATCTTATACAATATAATAACGTCCCAAATAAAAACAATCGGTTCTTAGATCTTGTATTGTCAAATCTGCGCAATATTAGTGTGTATGGTGCTGCGCCGTTAAGTCGAATTGATGAACATCATCCTGCTTTGCTGATAAATGCTGATACTGCTGCCTCAGTACCTAAGACCATTAATTCAAAACCTGACGAAAGACCTAATTTTTATAAGTGTAATTACAATGAAATTCGAAATAATTTAGCGGCAGTCGAATGGGAGCGACTCTTATCCGATCTCGATGTGGATGTTGCCGTGCGTGTATTTCATGACAAGTTAAATGAAATCATCAAAAAATATACACCTATGAAAAAAACCAGAACTGACGCATACCCAAGTTGGTTCAGTCCATTTTTGATTCGCTCTTTAAAGGAGAAATTGAAATACCACAGACGCTATATAAAAATTGGAAACCCTCTTGACTATGACACCTTTGACCTTTTACGTGCGCGTTGTAAGAAACTTATAGAAAGTTGTTACAACGTACATATCAATTCAGTACAAAATTCTATTCAACATAACGTTAAACATTTTTGGAGATATGTTAATGATAAAAAAGGCTCTAACTCTGTCCCTGTCACTATGAAGTATATCAACTTAGTGTCATCAAATCCCACAGAAGTATGTGAAATGTTTTCAAGCTATTTTGGCTCAGTTTTTGAAAAATCAACTGATTCTAGTACTTACATATCTCCCGACACACATACACTCTCACATAACATTGGCTTATGCGATACAAATGTAAGTATTGATGACATAAGAACTAAAATACAAGGACTAGACTGTGACAAGGGTGCTGGTCCTGATGGCATACCTCCATTGTTTATAAAAACTTGTTGTGATGAACTATGCGCGCCTCTCTCTATTATTTTTAACAAATCTATAAAGTCGGGTGTTTTTCCTACTCTCTGGAAAATTGCCCACATAATGCCCATACACAAATCAGGTGACAAAAGCCAATGTCAAAATTATAGGCCTATAAGTATCTTATCGATTTTCTCGAAGTTATTTGAATCAGTTATGAACAATTGTTTTTATTCACATTTTAAAATGATGATTTCTCCCAGTCAACATGGCTTTGTTTCTAATAGGTCCGCTGTCAGTAACCTATTGGTCTACAAAAACTATCTCTGCAGTGCTTTTGCTGAAAAAACTCCAGTCGACTCAATTTGTACGGATTTTTCGAAGGCTTTCGACAAAGTCGATCACACCATACTCATTAAAAAACTCGAAGGATACGGTATTCACGGTAATTTGCTTAGATGGGTGAATTCTTATCTAAGTAATAGAAGTCAGCTTATTAATATTAAAGGACATCTTTCTGCGGCAATTACTATAACATCTGGTGTACCGCAAGGATCACATTTAGGACCTCTCTTGTTTGTTGTCTTTATTAACGACCTGGTTGAACGTTTGTCATGACCCTTGTTTATTGTATGCAGATGATCTTAAAATCTTTTCAATTATAAAAAATATTGAGGACTGTACAATTCTACAGAATAACCTTAATGCAGTAGCGAAATGGTGTATTGAAAACCGTATGTTTTTAAACTCTAAAAAATGCTTCATTATAACCTTTACGTCGTCAAAACAAAAATTCTTATTCGATTATTCCCTTAACAATTACACATTAAATCGCACATCTGTTATCCGTGACCTTGGCGTTCATTTCGATGAAAAATTAACCTTCCATTTTCATTATGATAAACTAATCTCCAAAAGTATTAAACTAATCGGTTTTATATCTCGTACCACCAGAGACTTCAAAAACGTTAATACCTTGAAATATTTATATTATTCTGTAGTACGAAGTACCTTAGAATACGGGTGTGCGATATGGTCACCTTATTACAAATTACATATGGACAGAATTGAGAAAGTTCAAAAGCAGTTCCTCAACATCCTTTGCTATAGGCTCCAGCTCGGCCGAGAGCATAGATCATATGCCAGTAGGCTTACACACTTCAACGTATCATCCCTGTTATCCCGCAGAAAATGCAATGATTTAATTATACTTTATAAAATTATACACTCACATATTGACTGTCCTTCCCTTCTTTCTCTTCTGAACTTCATTACCCGATATAAATCACGTACCCCTCGCATAAATTATTCCTGCTTCAAATTTATAAAAATAACACTTCATTCTATAACCCTATTATACAAATGTGCCGATTGTATAATGAAACGGTGTCTGAACATCCTTCTTTGGACATTTTTAAAATCAGCTTACTCTCATTTAAAAACACTGTTAAAAAAATATTATAGGTCATTTAGTTTTACGCAAATGTATAATATGTAAAGTTTAATTAGTTAATACTGTAAACACAATGTTAAATTGTTGTTATCCCTAAATATTAAGACATTTTATATAATTTGTCTCTAGCGATTAATTTTCACTAAATCTTATTAGTCTTTCTGTGCACACATTGTTTAGAATTATAGTCCAGACCTTAACTTTAAGCTTTTTATGTTGATTTTTATGCGGCTGTAACTTGTTGTGTGAGCCTAATAAATAAATAAATAAAATACGTTGAAGCGGAGCGGAGCGGAGCTAAGCGAAATGAACCAGTCAGGGTGCGTCGCTGTTGAAACCAACACAAGCGCATTTTTAAATCAGCGGAATTGTGTTGCTTAATTTCGTACAGCTCCGCTCCTCCGCTTCAATGGATTGGCAGCTTTAAGGCCTGGCTACCTCCCCAGATAATGTTGCACAACCCTTTGTGGTAACGCGCAACGGCACGACTTCTTAGAAAGGCACGGGGCCGTAACGTCTGCTGAATACGGCACGGCGCATTGAATCTGCACGACGCGGCACAGTGTTTCTTTCAAGCACTATCGTGCACTAGTTTTTTTATCAGTTTGTCGTATTTAAGAGTAAGAAAACTGAAATATAATCGACGAGTTTGTATACAACGGGCACGTATTTGAATATCAAAAATGAATATATATAAAGTTAAAAAGTCGACGGTCAAAATATCGAAAATTTAAATATCGTACGATTTAAATATCTTTTATCATTATATCGATGTCTGGAATTCCTAAAATTTAAATACCGAACGGTTAAAATATCGACAGTCGAATGATCGATATATATTAATGTCGAAACATAAAATATCAACCACCAAAAAATCAACGTATAAAATATCGAAAATTTAAATTGCGCACATTCTTAATATCTACTGTCATTATATCGACGGCTGAAATTCCTACAGCTCAAATCCCGTGGGCAAGGAAATACGAGGGTAGATGCAAAATAATTATGCACTGCGTGCGCGTTGCGTAGACGTTAGTCGAAAGTGCAACTATTTATGAAAAGTATCAGGAACTATGGAACTATGTTGCAAGCAAATTGAACTCCCATAATTTCGTGATCTGCCGGAACTTGATCTGCTAACTTCACACCCATGTCGGGGTATAAAAAAGACCTGTTCCGTAACCAAAAAGGTGGCTTAAAAGTACAATTAAATTAGATGGTTGTGATCTGATTTTGTAATCTGATTTTATACTCTTCAAAATTAACTGAAGTTAATTGTTCGTTTGTAGGATATTACCTATAGGCATCTATATCGGGTGGCATACAATAGTCAGTCCTAATGTAAAAAAGTAAATTATTGCAAGCACCTAACCTACAGTTTTAGATTTTTAACCCATGTTCTATATTGCAATTATTTAGACGTTCCGCTCGCTTCGCTCGCTCCGCCATACATGGTTATAATACAAACCTCACTTAACGTAGGTATTTTTTTAGAACTGCGACAAAATGGAACACTGGTGAAAAACCGAAAACTGTAGGTTAGGTTAGATTTGTATTGGAACCATGTATAGCGGAGCGAGCGAAGCGAGCGGAGCGTTAAATTGCATCCTTGCTTGCATGTACAGCTCGTAAATAGGCTACTTACTAAATTTTGATGTAATAATTTAGTAAGCAAATAACACAGAACACATAAAAACAGTAGAATTGTTCATTGAAATAAAACAATTTAACGGATTATATCGCGTATATTATCTCATTTTAGTTCCCGACGTTTCGGAAGCTTTCCAGCTTTCCATGGTCACGGGAGGACCATGTTATTATTATTTATTTGTTTTATTTCAATGAGTAATAATCGCGGAAACAGAAGAAAATAGTAGAATTGTTTTATTTAAGAAAGAGTTTTTACATACAAAGGCAACTCATTCAAATATCAAAAATCGGATTATTCTGATAACTTTATACCAAAATAAGTAAGCGATACAAACGTCGATACAATTATTTGAAAAAAAAAACTATAAAAATTTTAGGACAGTCAACATTATGCGAGACGACAGGCACCCTAGATATATTATTTGAGGTGATAGAACAATATGTAGTCTTGTATGCCCCACCTCTAGATTGTTTTTGCATGCCCTAATTACGGCTACAAAATTTTGATATTTTAGGCTAGTACATAGTAGGCCAATGTATGGTCTATTTTGTGAGAAAATCTAGAGGTGTCACTACTTCACAACCACACGAAAAAATGTTATTTTTTTTTTTATTTATATAATAACCAGTATTCGTTTTTTGGGTGTCGATGCAAATCTATCTAAAGAACATAATTTCAAAATTTGAAGAAAATCTTTTGAATACATGCTGAAAAACAATACATTAAAAAATCATAAGTCAAAAACCATAACAAGTAGAATATTCAAACTCGGCAAAAATATTCTTCACTATAAGAGGTACTCACACAAATAAACCCGAGCCCATTTGATGTAAGGGGCCGAATTACTATGGAAACCCGACTATGGCCTATGCAGCTATAAGGCAAGTTATTATAATCTTACACTAGGTATACAAATTACGTTATTAATTTTACATGCACTTATGTAATTTTACATGCAAAAAAAACCTAAATCCCAATATGAAATTTTATATACTTAATTGACGTGTTCTTAGCGCATGTAATATTACAAATTTTTTAACAGTCGACGAGTATTATCTCCTTAAAATCTGTATCTCATCAGTCATCACATATTAACCAACAACAAAGAATTTTGATTGATTGATTCTACTCGATCTTAGATAAATAAGTAGTTTTAAATTTTGAATCGGTAACTTTGCAAACATCAATGAATAATCGGACCGCAGAACTTGAGCCAAATAAAAGAAAGAAAAATGTCTTTCAAACTATATATCATGCGCTCTCGAGCTATTTTTGCCACTTTCAATTAACTTCCACTCTCAGGCGTCCTCGCTGCAGTGCCCTGAATTATTAAGCAATAATTACCCATTTCTAAAGTGCGTCAGCCGTGATTCAGTAATCTTATCAGTTGCATTCAGACGCTCCTTAAAAATGCCCATAAAAACTGCCAGCAAGCCGTCTACCATGGGGCCCGCAGCCTACCAAAACAATGACACGCTCGGCCTCCTGCGTCTGGTTTGCAATGTCATATACCTGAGTTGCTCTACCAACTTCTGGTTCGAGGACCTGAAATACCAAAAAATCTTCATGAAGATCTACGAAACTGTGTCCAAATTCCTTGAAGTAATCGTGGTAGCATTTGTGATATCGGAATGGGGTCCCTTCTATACGCAGACTCACTTGAATGAGAAGCAAAAGAATGATATGTTTCTTTTCGCGTTTTCTCACGTTGTCATATATCTGGTGTATGCCAGCGCTCTGTACTATAAGCAGGAGTTGAAGGAGCTGGTGTTCACGCTTGGTGTCAGGTTGAAAGAGGCTTACAACGACGCTGATCTGGAAAGGATGATGATAAAGACTGCAGGCCGGTATCTAACGGGTCTGGTGTTCGTATGCAGCTCTACGCTAATTTCTTATGGGTTTGATAGTGGGGTCAAGTCACTTACAACCAGTAGGTATTAAGCATTCAACAGTAGGACATTGAGGTTTATAATTTAAATACTTTTCTGTGAAAAAAGTGACGTCATGTGACGAGCTTTTTGCCGACTGTACTTTTCTTTGAACATCCATCAACTATTTACCGAGACGATTCTAAAGAGCCTTTAACTCACTAAAATTGCGTCATTTTAAAACAAAGTTGATGTGACCACCGTCCGGTCACATAGCGAGATCAGCTCGATGGTATCATAATATTACATTGCGACCAAACTTACTCAAGTATGCCAGATTTTAGTACAATCGAAAACCTGGAATTAGGTCGAAAAATTGCAAGGTTTGATAATAGACAACGGGACCAGTGAAACAAGATAAAACCTTGTATAAATGGGCATTGGAACCAAAGGTCATATATTATTTATCCTGCTCAAACTTGGTACTTTTCTTAAAATATGAAGTTTAAACTACTAACTAAATATTTTGGATAAACTATTGACGGCAAGTTAAATAAAAGCTTGTAAAAAAGAGGCAATGATTACCTACTTAAGTTTTTCAGACTCGACGTTTACCACAGTCATCCCTGTATGGCCTGACGTTGAGGACCGTCGGTTCATCGCCGGTGTCACCCGCTTACTGTACTACATCATCTGGTGGATCTTCGTTGTCCGTGTCATCTCCATCTACCTGATTATCCTTACCCTCACCATATGCCTGGCAAATCAGTTCGCCAACCTCAGCAAATACTTCGAAAGTCTCAACAGCATCTTCGAGGGAACAGGCAGTCAGGCTGACAAAGAAAAGAGATATGAAGAGGCTTTTAAAATTGGAATTAAAATGCATTCCATCACTTTATGGTGAGCATGAGCATAGAGCATATGTTTATTATGCTCTGATTTGGAGATTTGTATATCTGCGTCCCCAATATAAATCACTTTGGGATAAAATATTCTTTCCCACAAAAATAGACTTTATCTACACATCGATGCACTAGGTAAGGTAAACTAAGACACAAGCAAATGGTTATTATGATGAAAATACGTGAGCCTAAAATTTGGTGAGTTCAGTCTGTTCTTTGTGACCTTTCTAGGGCATTTGACTGCGTTTATCACGGAACGCTCCGCTTGAAATTAGAACATTACGGCCTATCTATGCCTTAAGCCTTATGTGTTAATATATCAGCGATAGAACACAAACAGTTGTTGTAAATGGAACCCAATCTAGTGGAGCTGCAGTTAAGCTAGGAGTGCCACAGGGCTCTATCTTAGGTCCATTTCTATTTTTGGTATGAATAGAAGATAAGCTTTGTGATATAGTACTATTTGCTGATAATACATTATTAACTATCACAGTTGACCGGAAAGCAACAGACTATACCGAAATAAATAGCATAGTAGATAAAGTACTTAACTGGTTTACTATTAATAATCTGCTATTGAATGCTAAGAAAACTAAATGTGTTATAATGATTTTACTACCTATATCGCACAATGGTGAATATTTAGAAATGGTGGATAGGGCATTATTGTTAGGTATAACATTGGACAAAAACTTGAAGAGAGTTGATGAGTACATGACTTCTGTGACCCTTAGACCGCCACTGTTTAGTGTTGTAATGTAAGTAAGATGTACCGATGATTTTTTGGCAGGTGTGCTAAACAGACGCAGGCGACCGGCAGCGTGGCGTTCAGCGCGCAGGTCATCATCAATGTCAGCGTGCTCGTGCTGCTCATGATGCAGATGATGGTAGGCATTGGCAACATCATCAGTTTGACGACCACTGCTAGACTAGGAGCGGATGTAGCCAAAGATTTTGAGGGGGTCATACATAAATGAAAATTGTTTATTTTCCCTTTTTAACAAGTACAATGCATACAGTGATTGGGACTTCCTTTTAGGTAAGTAAACCTGTGTTAGGATGCCCCGCTCTTCCATAACTGGTAAATAGGTAGGAAATATTATACATCTAGGGGTTCCTTATTTAATCTTAACTTAATACATTTTTAACAATGGTTTTGGGTGCTTTTGTTGTTTAATTAAAATTTTGGTTTTAGCCTTATTTAAGTAATACTAATACAATACTATAGTAATAGTAGGTGTTTGTGTGTTTGTGTGTGTGTGTATGTTTGGATGTGTACATTTTGGTTCACTTAATAATTAGCATGATACAGTTGTAATTCCGTTTCATCATAGCTTAGAACTTTCAGCCATGTAATTAGTTCAATCTTACACTTATTTAGTAATAGATGATGGATATTGACTATACTGTGTACATTATTGTAAATATATGCCGATTGCGCTTTTTCATTTAGATTGGGGGGCAACGGGTTTTTTACGCCGACGTGTTTCTAATGGAGGGTTAAATCCTAGGGTTTTGTGTAGCCTGAGTGTTGTATTCAAAACATACAGCTTCCTCATAGTTACTTGGTCACTGATTTCATAAAGTTCCTTTGTAGGAAACCTGTGTGGTTTTGAGTACATCACCTTGAGCAAGCAGCGTTGCCCTCGCTCAACATCCAAGAATTTGGTTTTGGCTGCTCCACCCCATACAGTGATACAATAGGTCATGACCGGTTGTGCTAATGTTATATAAAGTTGATTAATTAGTTCCTTAGTGGTGATATATCTAAACATCTTAAAAATCCAATTAAGTTTTCTGATTCTATTGTTCACGTTTTAAAGTTGGTTGTACCATGATAGGCGCAGGTCCAGGAGTACACCAAGTATTTACTAAATTTTACCTTTTCTAGTTCTATGCAATTACAAGCGGAAGGGTTTTGTTGGTTACAGGTGTGTATTTTAAGCTTTAGGTTAACATTAGGTTGCGTACTATCATATTTAGAGAAGCAAATATAATTAGTTTTGCTGACATTAAGCGTTAGTAGGTTATTCCTAAGCCATGTAGTAACCTTACAGAGGCCAGATTCTGCATTTCTAAACACAGACTCCCAGGATTCTCCATCAAACACTATTACTGTGTCATCAGCGTAAGAACCGATGTGCCCACGTTGTAGTTTGAGATTCGTCAAGTCATTTATATATAAAAGAAACAACGTGGGCCCTAGAACACTGCCCTGGGGGACACCGTAAGTTATATCTAGTTCCTTGCTTATGAAGTCTCCTATTTTTACTTTTTGTGTTCGCCCCTGTAAGTAGTCACTCAACAGTTGTAGAGGTAAGCCCCGTATGCCAACTCGTTCCATTTTTTGAGTGAGGGTGGAGAGAGAGACGGTATCAAAAGCCTTTTTAAGATCTAGAAATATGGCGAGGCATTTCTTGCCTTTATCAATATTGTCAGTAATTATTGATGTTAAGGATAATATTGCATCTTCAGTGGACCTGGATTGCCGGAAACCAAACTGGTTGTCTGATAAAATATTATATTTATTTAGGTAAGAAACAAGTCTATTATTTATAATTTTCTCTATTATTTTGGAGATGGCAGTCAGTACTGAGATAGGTCGATAGTTGCTTACGTCATCTTTCTCTCCACTCTTATGCACCGGTGTCACAATGGATTGTTTTAGTGGGGCTGGGAATACTCCCTTTTCAAAACACAAATTTTGTTAGGTGGCTAATTAGAGGGCTAACAACAGTACAGGCGTGCTTAAGGAATTTGGTTGGTATATTATCCCAACCAGGGGCGCTATCAGCTTTTAGGCCCATAATAATGCAGTGTACTTCCTGGAGGTCAGTGTCCAGGAGAACAAATGATGAGGTATTATAATCTGGTATGTTACGAGTATTTTCAGCAGGGACATCCTGTTTTTTCGGATTACTTAAAATTTCCTCTGCTAATGTTTTTCCAACGTCAGCAAAATAATTATTTACGTGATCAACAGAAGCAGTTGGGGATGTCTTAGTATTTAATAGTTCAGTGTTTTTCGTTTTATCGGATTTGTAGTGTGTTATTCTTTTGATTGTCTTCCAAAGCATTTTTGAATTTTTAGATGATTCTTTAATGTTCTTTATCATATTTTCGCCTTATTTTTTTTAGTGTATCATTGCAGAAATTGCGATATCTTTTATAGGTGATTTTAAGAACTTCATTATATGGTTCCAGCCGCGACTTGAGTTGAAGTTTGTTACAATTCCTGATACATCGTAAATACATAAAACGTTTGTATTTTAATGAACGTATACGATTTTGGGAGAATCATGACCCCTACGACTTCTCACCCCCCTGGATCCATTGCCTAGCATGGTTCATTGGTTCTAGGCTAAAATTTTGCGATTCGTACTAATTCTTAAAGGGACATGCCTCCTGTTAGAGGAATTTAGTCCTCCGTTCCCATGTTTTAGACCAGCTGACTAATCACATGAGCCTATTTCCATAACTTTTGCTGTTGATGAGTCCTCTTTAAAGGTGCGTCCACACTTGTATCATTTGCCCGTATCCGATCACCGTGCCGTGGCATGACTGCGTATCGCGCTGCTTGGACGCTCACTGTCGGCGCGCCGATCATGCCGCACTCTTCCGATATAAGTGTGTGATACGCGTAGCAAATGGATTTCGAGCGATCGGATCGGCGCAACGTCCAAACGCGTGATCGCGACACGCGATCATGCCACGCGACGATGATACGGGCAAATGATACAAATGTGGACGCACCTTAAGATGTTGGAGGCATTTGTCTAGAAAGCAGTAGACGATGGACATAGTTCGGTTTATATAAATCAATCTCATTGTTGGTTGTGTGTTTGACTGTCATAGTACACGGAGCGGACTCTGATGGCCGTAATGCCGATCTGCTTCATGGCGTCGAGTGTGCTGGTCGGATCTGGGGTCTTCATGTGGAACGCAGGAGAGGTCACCATTGAGGTGAGGCCTTAATAATCCGCATACTTAGATCTTATAATTACGAGATTGTGCAAACAGGGCTGCAAACCAGGCAAGCAGTTCGCCTAGTTTTTTCTATGAGAGACATTGTGATTAAGAACCGGCCAAGAGCATGTCGGGCCATGCTCAATGTAGGGTTCCGCAGCCGTTTATACAAAAAAATGCACTACAGATAAAAAAATACGATATGAAAAAAAAACACTAACAAAAGAGCGTATCTCCCCGGCACTTAAAAAGTCCTTTTGCTGAGAAGCGCAGTTTTTTGGCAATAACTTAAAAATGGTATGTCCGATCATGTTGAAAACAATTTTCGTTGGAAGTATTTATTAAGCTTTATATTTGTATTTTTTTTCTTATTTTTTGAACATACCCTTTAGAAAATAGAGGGGGGAGGGCACAATTTTTTGCTACTTTCAGAGCTAATATTCACTAAATCAAACATTTTTTTTAGAAACCTCAAAGTGTTTTTAGAAGATCTGTCGAATGATGTGCCACACATTGATATTTGATGATATATTTTTTTTCTCTTTCGGTTACATGTATGGAGTACCCCCCCTAGAAATATATATATATATATATATATATATATATATATATATATATTTTAACTATCAAACTAAGTAGCGGCTTACACAAGACACCTATGTTACAAATTTCATCAATATACGTCTTACAGTTTTTGAGTAAAATGACGGATGGACGGACGGACGAACGGACGGACGGATGAACGGACGGACAGACGGACATGACGAAATTATAAGGTTTCCGTTTTGGCCATTTTGACTAAGGAACCCTAAAAAAAGGAATTATTTCTCTTTTCTATGAAGTGTACTGCAGAAGAAAGATTTTTTGAAATTCGAGCTATAAGCGGACGAAGTCGCGGGCAAAAGCTAGTCAATAATAAATATAAAAGATAATAATCAAATATTATCATGCGTGTACTAACAGCCAACCGGGGGCGGGGAAGGTATTTAAAAATGTCTATCTGGTAACCCTAATAGTCCCGAAAAGACTTCGCCTTTGTCGATGCGGTTTTCATTAACTAATGTGATGATATTGATTACCAGGCGTCTCGACTGCCCACGGCCATGTTCTACTCGGGCTGGCACAACTGCCAGAGGGAGTCTTCCGTCCGCGTGCGGAAGATGGTCACCATTTCCATCACGCAAGCGCAGGTACGAGTATATTACATTTATCTTTCATTAATCAAAATAATATAAAATATCGGTTTTACAAAAGTTTTGACGCTTCTACCTGACGAGTTAGGATAGTGTCAAGTTTGAAAAACGACTAGTTTAGTAAATTACGAAATCGTCCGGAGGATCATACCCTTATCAGGGCCTATGATGGATGCGTTTGTCACGCGATAAATAAGTGACATAGCTGCCGTCACCTTCTGACACCTTTGTGAGTGCGAGAGTGACAGGCGCGTTATCATATCATTTATCGCGCGATAAACGCGACCATCATAGGCCCGCGTATAGTTAAATAGTTAATTTACGCTTCTGAACTTATTAATATTTTATATTGTTTTCCTTTCTATTTCAGAAAAGTGTTTTGATAAAAGGACTTGGATTCATCGAGTTGTCCTACGAATCTTACGTCAAGGTTATTTCACATAATATAAAATCCAATCAGGCTTGGAAGGTCAAAATGACTGTGTACCGCAATGGGGAATGGATGAAAATTTTAAAAAATCTTGAAATTTTGTATAAAGCCTCCTTAGTGTCAGAAAAATATACAGATTTTTCTGTGGCTTAGAAAAAAATAAAAAGATGTAAAGGTGTTGGTGGGCCTATATACCTGCCTTACGAGGGTTGCTACTTATATATCCGGAAACAAAAAAACAAACAAACGTACACGGCTGAAAATAGTTTTATTGTTTTTCAAAGTATTCCCCTTGATGATCTATGCACTTTTGCATTCGCGTGAACCAATTTTTAAAGCACTTCTGCCACTCCGCCTGAGGTACCTCCATAACGTGTTGTTTGAATGCGTCGACAGCATCTTCAGCGGTCGAAAATCGTTGACCGCGTAATTTATTCTTTATATTTGGAAATAAATAAAAATCGTTGGGTGCCAAGTCAGGGCTGTACGGCGGATGACCCGTTAATTCCA
This sequence comes from Hedya salicella, assembly GCA_905404275.2. Lineage (NCBI taxonomy): Eukaryota > Metazoa > Arthropoda > Insecta > Lepidoptera > Tortricidae > Hedya > Hedya salicella. Next base: position 26,119,657 of record FR990102.1, on the reverse strand, counting down.
CATTTTGACCCTCCAAAAATAGAGTTGTTTCGCGTGACGTATGACAGCTGGCATTGTCATGATGAAGAATGATTCTTCGTCGCTGGTTAGTTTTACGAATTTGTTCAAATACTTCCGGTAAGCAAATGGTCGTGTACCACTCTGAATTAACCGTTCTACGGTTTTCTAGTGGCACTGTAGCTACATGGCCATTAATACCGAAGAAGCAGGCCACCATTTGTTTCAATGTACTTTTTGCACGAGTAACTTTCGTAGGGTTCGGCTCATTTTGAAACACCCATACCGTTGATTGTTGCTTCGTTTCGGGATCGTATGCATAGATCCAGGATTCGTCACCTGTATAGATGTTATAAACGGCTTTTGAGTCACCACGGTTATATTTTTTTAACATTTTATTGCACCATTCGACGCGAGCATGTTTTTGCTCATTTGTTAAGTTGTGGGGTATCCAACGCGAACAATTTTTTTTTACAGCCAAATAATTATGTAATATGCTATTAATGCTGGTCATAGAAATACCCAGAGTCGCCTCTATCTCGCGGTACGTAACATGTCGGTCGTCCATTATAAGTTTTCGCACAGCCTCGATATTTTGTTGTACAACGACCGATTTCGGGCGACCTGCCTTAACTTCGTCCGTAAGCATACTACGTCCACGATTGAACTCACTAAACCAGTGATACACAGTAGTTTTAGATGGGGCTTCATCACCAAAAGTTGAAGTTAGTTGATCTATGCACTGTTGTTGCGTTAAACCACGCCGAAAATCATAATAAATCATAGCACGAATATTTTCACGAGTGAGTTCCATTCTTGCTGCGAGATGACATTTAAAACCCGTCAAAAACAAAACACGAGCGTTAATAAGGAAGAAAAAATATACCTTATATACTTAAAAAAGTTCAAATTTTACCATGGCGGTCAAATATGCTATTTAAGAAGATTGTAATCCCGGTTTCCGGATATATAAATAGCAGCCCTCGTATATGGTACGGCAAGAATAACAGTACATTTACAGCCATTTTAATAGAAACTATCAATGCTGATTTTGCCGTCCCGTATAAGGCAGGTATATAGGCCGAAAAACACCTTTACATCTTTTTATTTTTTTCTAAGCCACAGAAAAATCTGTATTTTTTTCTGACAGTAAGAAGGCTTATTCCTATCTATAAACAAAATTTCACGATTTTTGAAAATTTTCATCCATTCCCCATTATTATATTTTAGACAAAGTATAGGGCACGATATGTTTGGCTAGTTTGGTTGCACAACGGCTTACGAAGCTGGCGGTCCCGGGTTCGAATCCCGGCCAGGGTACTTACCCTGGCCGGGATTTTGTGTGATGAGCAAAATTTTTTGTGCCGGATGTTATCTATGTATTTTTTTAAGTATTATATTTATCTTTATAAGTATCTATATCATCGCTATCCATTAGTACAAGCATTCCTTAGTTTGGGACTTGACTCGCTGTGTGTAAGATTGTCCCTGATATTTATTTGTTTATATTCATTTATGGGACCTGGATATTTTTTAAGGCCGGTTCTTGAAGGATAACTAAGCAGAATACGAATGGGTGAAAACTGCAAAGGTACAGGGAAGTAAACCTGTAACCCATAACAACCAAGCGGGGAAGACGCAGCGTGGGTAGCCCCCCCACAAGTTGGACTGGTGACCTAGTGATCGGTGGAGCCTGCTCGGCTGGCGGTGGCGGTTTTAGGTGGAGGCCTACGTCCAGCGTCTTATGGCTGAAGATCATGAAGCATAAATTCACCATGCTTTGTTTTGACACGTTTGGCTCAGTGGGTTGCACAACGGCCTACAAAGCTGGTGCTCCCGGGGTCGAATCCCGGCCAGGGCAAGTGTTTGTGTGATGAGCACAAATGTTTGTTCCTGGGTCTTGGATGTTTTCTATGTATTTAAGTATAATAATTTATCTACATAATATGTATATCGTCGCCTAGTACCCATAGTACAAGCTTTGCTTAGTTTGGGACTAGTAGATTCGTGTAAGATTGTCCATGTATTATTTATTTATTATTTATTAATGGACGATATCATCTGTAAATTCAATGTCGCCAGGCGTAATTCAGTGAATAAATGAATGAATGATTTACTTGCAGTAAACAAGCGTATATAAAAGATGTTTTACAATTGTTGAGATCGTGTCTTGTTTTACCACTACTTGCATACAAATATTAAGAACAGTAATTGTTAATCAACTTACACTACAATATTACACTAAACAAAATATGAAATTTTATGAAATTATTCTTTTATCAAAAAATAACATAGACCTAATACAATTCAATTCAATATTATTCGCATTATAGCTTACAGTTATGCATGTATTCTTTTACGGTATAATAACAATTTTCAATTAAAAGTTTTAAAAGTCTTTTTAGGGCTCCGTACCGAAAAGGTGCAAAAGGAACCCTTATGGTGCGACTCTGTCTGTCTGTCTGTCTGTCTGTCTGTCCCACTATTAAAGCGCCATATCTCAAAAACTACTTATGCTAACTATATGAAATCTATATATACAATAAACGTAAAAGTCCTGACTGACTCACTTAAATCAACGCCCAGCCCAAACCGTTAGACCTAGAGAGCTGATTTTGTCACAGTAGGTAGCTTTTATAACGTGAGTATCCACTAAGAAGGGGTTTTTCAAAATTCAGCCCCTAAAGGGGTGAAATGGGGGTCCAAAGTTTGTATGGGGAAACAAGATTAGATAGACTATTTTATTCGAAACTTTGCAGGAGTATTCCTACCAATAAATGAGTAATCATGTGTTTCAGGTTTTTGAAAATTCAACCCCTAAAAAGGGGAAATTTTGTTACAAAGTCGAAAAGTCGACATGGGTATTGTTTCTTTGGTTTATGCGGTCGCTGATTACGAAAACAACAACGATTTTAAATTCCGACATGGCGGACGTGAAATGCTATCTCCCTTGTCAGGGAGCGATGGGGTTGAAATGTCAAAATATCAATATGGGTGTCGTTTTATGGTTTTTAGGGACGTTAATTACGAAAATGGCATCGATTTTGAAATCTGCCGAGGTGTGACGGCGTTGAAATGCCTAAATATCAATATGGATGTCGTTTTTATGGTTTTTTGGCACGTTAATTACGAAAATGGCATTGATTTTGAAATCCAATTTAGCGGACGTGAAATATCATCTCCGTGTTGGTGTGCGATGGGGTTGAAATATCAAAATATCGATATGGGTGTCGTTTTTATGGTTTTTAGGGACGTTAATTACAAAAATGGCATCGATTTTGAAATCTGCCGAGGTGTGACGGCGTTGAAATGCCTAAATATCAATATGGATGTCGTTTTTATGGTTTTTTGGCACGTTAATTACGAAAATGGCATTTATTTTGAAATCCAATTTAGCGGACGTGAAATATCATCTCCGTGTAGGTGTGCGATGGGATTGAAATATCAAAATATCGATATGGGTGTCGTTTTTATGGTTTTTAGGGACGTTAATTACGAAAATGGCATCGATTTTGAAATCTGCCGAGGTGTGACGGCGTTGAAATGCCTAAATATCAATATGGATGTCATTTTTATGGTGTTTTGGCACGTTAATTACGAAAATGGCATTGATTTTGTAATCCAATTTAGCGGATGTGAATATCATCTCCGAGTTGGTGTGCGATGGGGTTGAAATATAAAAATATCGATATGGGTGTCGTTTTTATGGTTTTTAGGGACGTTAATTACGAAAATGGCATCGATTTTGAAATCTGCCAAGGTGTGACGGGGTTGAAATGCCTAAATATCAATATGGACGTCGTTTTTATGGTTCTTTGGGAGGGTAATTACGAAAATAACATTGATTTTGAAATCCAACGTAGCAGACTTGAAATATCATCTCCCTGTTGGTGTGCGATGGGGATGAAATGTGAAAATATCAATATAGGTGTCGTTTTTATGGTTTTTTGGGACGTTAATTACAATACTTTCAAGGAGACGTAAACAACAGGCGGTCTTATTGCTAAACAGCGATCTCTTCCAGACAACCTTTGGGTAGTGAAAACACTTTCAGGTTTCTAAGAAAAAAAATTGAGTTAGGGAATATTTTATGTCCTTCCCCCCTCCCTCTATTTTCTAAACCGTAAGTTGTAAAACTACAAACGTAAAATTTAATAAATAATTTTAACGAAAATTGTGTGCAATAAGATCGCATACACGGTTTTTGAGATATTGCCGAAAAACTGATCTTCTTAACAAAAGGACGTAAGCCGCATGAAGATACGCTCTTTTGCTGGTCTGTAGTGCTTATTATTGTAGTAACGGCTGCGGAACCGTACACTAAGCATGGTCCGACATGCTCTTAGCTGATTTTTAAATTCAAACTGACCCCGAATTAGACGCGAGCGAAGCCGCGGGCAAAAATTGATATTCAAGAGTAGAAATCTGCATTAATCATAATCTATTAGTAGTAGTAAGTCATTGCCGGCGTAACAATTCAACCATTATTGCCATCATTTCTTTAAAAAAAAGAGACTGCCTTTACCAAAAAGTCGTATACCGAGACCTCCAGAAGGTAACAAATACTTTTTCGAAAACCGAATCTAAATCGATTCAGCCAAACGCGAGATAATACATACATTCCTACATAAGGGTCAAACTGAAAACCTCTTTTTCTGTAGACGGTTAAAAATTACGTGTAGTACGCGGGCGAAGCCGCGGGCAAAAGCTAATTTGGAATATTTATAAACATAGCCCACATGTATTATGCACCTGATATCTATAGCATTGCATAGAAATCAGGTGCAAACTTAACGCAACCATGTTGTTCAAATAGTTTTTTTGCAAATTAAAAATTAAACCTAGTTAGAGAATATTTCACGAAAATTATAGCCATATATAACTTTCGTGAAATATTTGTTTATCAATAGAAATTGTGAAAATTTCAAAACTTTCGATTAATAAACTTCGGAGATAAAGGGGGGAATGGTGTTTTTTTTCACATTTTCCTTTCCTATTCCCTAACTCAATTTTTTTCTTAGACACCTGAAAGTGTTTTCACTACCCAAAGGTTGTCTAGAAGAGATCGCTGTTTAGCGATAAGACCGCCTGTTGTTTACCTCTCCTTGAAAGTATTGTAATTAACGTCCCAAAAAACCATAAAAACGACACCTATATTGATATTTTCACATTTCATCCCCATCGCACACCAACATGGAGATGATATTTCAAGTCTGCTACGTTGGATTTCAAAATCAATGTCATTTTCGTAATTACCGTCCCAAAGAACCATAAAAACGACTTCCATATTGATATTTAGGCATTTCAACCCCATCGCTCCCTGACAAGGGAGATAGCATTTCACGTCCGCCATGTCGGATTTTAAAATCGTTGTTGTTTTCGTAATCAGCGACCGGATAAACCAAAGAAACAATACCCATGTCGACTTTTCGACTTTGTAACCAAATTTCCCCTTTTTAGAGGTTGAATTTTCAAAAACCCTGAAACACGTATTTACTCATTTATTGTTAAAAATACTCGTGTGAAGTTTAGAATTAAATAGTCGAAACTGATCTGATTTCCCCATACCATCGTTGGACCCTCATTTCATCCTCTTAGGGGTTGAATTTTCAAAAACCCTGAAACACGTATTTACTAATTTATTGTTAAAAATACTCGTGTGAAGTTTAAAATTAAATAGTCGAAACTGATCTGATTTCCCCATACAAACTTTGGACCCCCATTTCACCCCTTTAGGGGCTGAATTTTGAAAAACCCCTTCGTAGTGGATACTTCAAAATTTTTATTAATAAACATAAATATTTCACGAAAATTATTGCCATATCTCTAACTAGCTTTTTTTTTTTTAATTTGCAGAAAACCTATTTGAACAACCCGGTTGCGTTAAGTTTGCACCTGATTTCTATACAATGCAATGCGGGATACCTCAAAAGCAAATTCGCTTTTCAAACTCCCCGTCCAGTCTGTGAACTACGTTGCTCCCGAATTCTCAAACTTTCAATTCCTTCACACCACACCGGTTTCATGTCAAATTCTTTCACCGTTCAGGCAAGCCGTCTCTGGAATTCGCTCCCTCTTTCTATCAGACAAGCCCCAAGCAAGGTAGTTTTCAAGCGGATGCTACGTAGGCATCTGCTGGAACAAGAACTCAAGTAGCGTCCATCTTCCATGCAGTAGCTGGTATATTTTGTATTTATTATTTATATGTAATATATATATATATTATATACCATATATAGTATAGGTATAAGCAATTATGTATGCACTATTTGCTTGTGTGTCCTAACGCTCTCAGTACTGAATGTTTTTCCCCACTGTACCATTTTCATGCTTCTCTGTTTGGCCCTATGGTTGACTGGTAAAGAATGCCTTGTGGCATTAAGTACGCCATTTGTACTTACTTTTGTTTTGTGCAATAAAGTTTAAATAAAATAAATGCTATAGATATCAGGTGCAAACTTAACTCAACCGTTTCCGGGTAATAAAGTTAGGGTAAGTAAAAATTTGTACGGAACCCTCGGTGCGCGAGTCCGACTCGCACTTGGCCGGTTTTTTTGAATACATTGAATGGCAGATCTTTCAATGGGTCAGACAGGATGTTAAATATCTTGATCGCCAGACAGTAGCCACTTATCCAGTGATAAATCTTAAGAATATAGGTAGACAATTTATGAAAGAAAATCTCTGAATATGTCATATAAAATTGGGCGTAAATGACTTAGGCATCAGTCATTATAATCATCATCATAGCAGCCCAATGACGTACACTGCTGGACAAAGGCCTCCTCAAGGATTTCCACAACGACGTAATGCGCCGCTCTCATCCAACGGTTTCCCGCGATCTTCATCAGATCATCGGTATATCTTCGTCGTCCTGTACGAGGCTTGTACAGTCAATTTACATATAGCAAAAGGTCCTTCCACGCCTGAGTGTCATTTCTATAACCAATACCTACCTACATAACAGCGGATGTTTTATTTTGCAGATTGTCAAATCCTCATACTCTCTATTTTCAGTAATATACTGAAGGACGACGCCAGTATAAAATGAGAAAAAAACTTAATAGAATTCATTCAAAATACCATCACCTAGCAAACCTAGCAGAAACACAAAAACTTGAACATTAAAGAAACTTATTGTTTACGTGATATATTTATTTGCTCCTGTAGGTGACCCTTATCTTTACATTAACGTGCAAGTGTGTTGTATTGCCTTGCATTGTTAAGCAAAGAATAGCTTTGTCTCCCCTGTTTGCTTGTAGGTCGAGCGGGATAGCGAACGATTGAGTCTTCAGTCTTATATACGAAGCTCAGTTCTCGATCTCGTGAGGGTACGTGTTAAATTGGTGTACATGCAACTTAATGTGTCTATTAGAGCGTTGGTGTGTGGTGTCTGAGTTGGTCAGACCACTTCTGCTTTAAAGAAGAGGTCGCAAGTTGAAATCCTGCTTGCAATTTAGTAGGTCACATTGATTTTTTCCTTTAGAATCGAACTCTGTGTTATAATATTAATTTTAATAGAATTTCTCGAACCAATACGAGTAGGAGAAGAGTATATGTATAGGGTCTTCTTATAAATCCTGGATAACAGTACAAAACATATGAATAAATCCCCATATTAACTAACATTTATGCCGATAAGGTTAATTAAGTCTTGATTTATTAACAAGCCATTATCAATGCCCCTCCCCGATCAAGTCATCATTACGTCAATTGGTTGTCTGGAACCCACCGCCTGCCGGCAATTAGCCGTGATTACGGACACTTTGTATGGCAGTTAACCCTTCCCGCTAATTTAATCACAAATTAAACTGTACAGAGACGAACTACAGTTTTTTTTTTCATCTCTCATATTCGGAAAGTTTAATTTTCATGGATAGATAGCCGGGCGCAAAATGGCGTTTTCATCCCTAGGGTGTTTTTTTTTTTTATTCTTACTAAAAGATAATTGAGTTACGTCATATTACTAAATAAAAGCTTTTCATGTAGAAACTCAGCATCCATTAAACGATGTGTAAAATCATTTATCAAATTGTCTTCATTTTACTTTACATTAGAATTGATTATTCTTAATATACCTATTTCATAATCATAAAATGTGCCTGTAGTATTTGACTTTCCTCACAGTCAAAATAAAAAAAATGGGTGTTTAACTCGGGTTAAATTACCCATTTCATCCTCGAACTGAACGTGAAATGGGTCACTTTCAACCCTTGGTTAATAATCTACTATTAACTTATGAAAGTCGGTAACAAGGAGATTTAAAATGGCATTTTTCATAGATAATGGTGCAATTCTAAAGAGGACGAGTCGTATTAAAAATAAAAGGGACCAATAAAATATTCATAAACTATTGTCTCAACCAGTGGCATGCGGTCCATATAGGCACAAAGGTACTGCCTACCCTGAAGCCCTGAACGACCTTGGCTCCTCATACGCACAGAAAAACTGCCTACCCTGAAGCCCTGAACGATCACGGCTCCACATAGGCACAGAAAAACTACCTACGCTGGAGCCCTGAACGACCATGGCTCCATATAGGCACAGAAAAACTGCCTACCCTGAAGCCCTGAACAACCATGGCTCCACATAGGCACAGAAAAACTGCCTACTCTGAAGCCCTGACCGACCATGGCTCCATATACGCACAGAAAAACTGCCTACCTTGGCCAAAAACCCTTTGCACGCAACTGGTCTCAACCAACTAACACTTTAATTAAGAATGTAAGCCGTTTAGATTCGTCCCTGGTGAGTATCTATATGTACATTTTAACGGGCTGTTAATTATAATGCCATTCCTTACTAAACCATCAATTGTAATGATACAATCGTAAGCTACCCTCTATTTCTTACCCAACTCGTGCCATAGATCTACGAAAATGCAAAACCAAACATATCGGGAAAATAAAACCACGAAACTTTTCCATAAACTGGATAAGATAATCTTCTTCAGCAGTGGCATTAATTATTGGGTCAACGACAATGGCATATCCGATCTGGTATTGAAGACCTATCAGAAACTGTCAAAGGTGATCAATGTTGCGGTCATATGTTTCATGGTTGCTGAACTAGGATCCTTCTTCACTCAACACGATTTGACAGAAAAACAACAATCAGATCGGTTGTTGATGACCTTTGCCCACTTCATTCTCTACTCCTTTACCCTTTCTCTCATACACCATAAGAGAACTGTTACAGAAGTTCTGTTCACGTTGGCTGTAGAGCTGAAGAAGGATTTCAATGATGAAGAGACTGAGAGGCAGATGCTGAAACGAACCAGATTCTACGCGTTGACGTTCGTCTTCACTTGCTTTAACGCTTTAGTATTTTATGGAATAGACGGCTTGTCGCAGGTATTCTTTGCAGGTAAGGGACTACCTATAGATATTACGCCACAGAATAAGTCCTAGACAGCTGACAGATTATGTTGCTAGACCTTCTATGATCCGCTTTCTAAGATAAGTCTAACAATATGTTATGTAGCTGGAAAGGGTCTAACTTTCAGCGTCCTCGAGTTCCAAGTTTGCAAAAGATTTTAATCCCGCGATCGATACTCGTGTATTTTAAAGGCACAGAAAAATGGGTTACCATATCAGCCCAACATCTTTTGGAACCAAAAAGAACACTTACACGAAAGTTGACAAGAGTTGAACCTGTTACAGATGGGACGTTTGTCACAATGATAACCGTATGGCCTGAGGTCCACGACCAACGTATAATAGCTGAAGTTGCACGCGTCGCGATCTACATCTTGTGGTGGTTCTGGATGCTCCGAGTTACCACCGTCTACCTCGTCGTCCTGACCATCACTATCTCCCTCAGCCACCAGTACACAAATCTGCAGCTGTACTTCAAGAGTCTTTCGGAAATCTTTGAAGAGAGAATTAGTCAGCGTGACAAGGAAGTCAAATTTGAAAGAGCGTTTAAAGTTGGCATTAAACTGCATGCCTCTACAATATGGTAGGTTTTCAAGACGTAAATTTTGATATGATGCTACGACTTTGGCCGGTGACTTTTAACTTCACAAAACTGTCACAGCCGAAGAAAACTCGTGGGTTTTATATGAGGGCAAGTGTCTTGTGCCGCTTTACGCACATCACTGAGGTATCTAGTGCCACAGCAACAGCTTTAGGGTAACCTCGACTTTACTTTATCCAATTAAAAGGAACGACCGGGTGCTGTTGATGATCACAGCTGTAGAAGTTTCGGCTATAGCCGTACTACCACAACGGGAGGGTTTTGGTTGTATAAAATTACATATATACTTATAGATGTCATTGTGTGTGAATCGATATTTAGATAGGTACCTAGTCATGCTCGCTTAAGTCGGTCGCAAGGCAAAAAAAAATTGTTCATTTTAAAGCCTGGATTAGCTTGTACAGCAGCAATGACCTACTCGTCTACCTTGAGACTTTTGGTGCCTATTCACAGGTGTACGCAGCAGGTGCAGAAGACCTGTGGCGCAGTCTTCAGCGGCCACATCATCGTCAACATCACGGTGCTCGTGCTGCTTTTGTCGCAGATGAAGGTATACTCATAATCATTTCAGCCATTGGACGTCCACTGCTGGATACAGGCCTCCTCAATAGATTTCCACATGAGCCGGATAGAGGCGACCCGTATCCAGCGAGTCCGCGCAACCCTAACCAGGTTGTACAACCACCCTGCTGGTGGCCTTCTCACGCTGCGCTTGCCGGTACATGGTCTCCACTCGAGAATCTTTCTGCCCCAATGGTCATCGGTTCTTCGAACTATGTGCGCTGCCCATTGCAGTTACGGAACTACGTACATAGAGGACTATATGGAGAGACTAGACTTGTGCAGAGAATGGTCGAAAGTTCCAGATCCCGAAACCGTTAACCAGTGCAATGGACCTACCAATTCAAGGCATTATTGAGTACTCGTGGTCCCATGGTCGCAGGTAACGGAAACTATCATAAGGTCGTACGCAATCTCTCTTTTTTGAGCTTTATGTCCCTGATTAGGGATAGCAAGAGATCACCATCATTATACCACTTAACCTTTCTCACCTTCCTCAATCCGCGCCGCCATAACCGGTCCTCAGCTCTCCGTATCCAACCGCTTCTTGCAAGTCGCTTCAGGTTGTCGGTACACCTATCAGGGGGTCAGAAGAATCGGGGAAGCATAGTCGAGTACAGGCTGATGCTGATACTTGTATCACTTAATGTTTTTCTTCTAGAACGCCGAGCGCACGCTGCGGAATGTGCTGTCGATAGTAGCGACTGCTTGCAGTATGCTATTTAGCACTGGCGTCATCATGTGGAACGCCGGGGACATCACCGTTGAGGTACCATCACCACTCTCTTCTAGATTGCACCGTCGCCTAGCAACGTCTGCCGATAGCGGCGATTGCCAGCAGCATTTAGCACCAGCGTCATCATGTGGCACGCCGGGGACATCACCGTTGAGGTACCATCACCACTCTCTTCTAGAACGCCACCGTCGCCTAGCAACGTGATGCCGATAGCGGCGACCGCTGGCATCATTCAGCACCGGCGTCATCATGAGGAACGCTGGGGATATCACCGTTGAGGTATCATGACCACTCTCTTTTGGAACGTTAGCGTCGCCTTCGAAAGTGCTGCCGAGAGCGGCGAACGCGCGCAGCCTTTTGTTCAGGACCGGCGTCATCGTGTGGAACGTGTTACTTCCAAAGAATTAAATCCTAACTAGAAGGTGCACGCAATTTCGTTAGTGGAGGAGAAAATATCATAACCTTCTTTATTTCTTCAGCACAGTCTCCTATAACCGTCCGTGGGCGCCCAGCTACCCCAACATAGTTTAAATCTGTTTTGCCGTTTTACCGTGATGAAGCCACAAGACAAATAAGTACAAAAAACACATAAAATAATTGATTCAGTGACTTTCAAATAAGCCGTCTCACTTTTTTTTAATATCTTCATCGTTTTCACTTTTACAACTTTAAAACATGTGTTTATTTGCAGGCAAGCCATTTACCGACAGCCATCTTCCTGTCAGGGTGGCAGAACTCCACGAATATGGCTTCCTACCGCATCAGGCGGCTGTTGCTTATTGCTATTAGCCAGAGCCAGGTAAGCTTTCAAAATTGTATTGTTGTAAATTCAAAATTGTTGTGTTGAGGGCCATCAGCCTAGACTGACTAACGAAACGAAAACCATTTATGCGATCATCGGCTATTTACACAAACACAAGGCTGTACGCTGCTACTTATTAGGTGAAAGGTCTATACTTAGCAGTGGCGGGCGGTCCATATAGGCACAAAAGCACTGCTTACCATGAACGACCATGGCTCCATACGCACAGAGAAACTGCCTACCCTGAAGCCTTGAACGACCATAGCTCCATATAGGCACAGATAAACTGCCTGCCCTGACGCCTTGAACGACCATGGCTCCATATAAGCACAGAGAAACTGTCTACCTCGGCCAAAAACCCTGTACATGCCACTGATACTTAGTGCCGCAGTTTGAGATCCACTTCACCAAATTAAACCATGATTTTAAGCCTAAGGGAGGCGCTACAGGGCGCTCATGACTGTGCTGCCTGCCACCATTAAGCTCGTCACGGGAGTTGAACGAAGCGGGGAGAATAAAGGGAGCACGAGGGCAGAGACAGGATATTTATTGTGGTAAATAAAGGAAAAGAAAGGCACCTGAGGTCAAAATAGACAGTCCTTAGCTAAGTACATAGTATTATTTACATTTTTAAACAGCAATTAATTACAAAATATATATGAACTTTCGTTTCCGTGTTAGTATTATAAATAAAGACTTGTTGTCAGCGAGGCTTCAAGCAGTATGATTTTAGATTCATTTGAATTCAATTGAAGTTTATATTATATGTAGAAATAATAGTCACTCAAAGCACTCAGGTTTCATAAAGGACTTATGCTTAGGCTTGAGGATTTTAAAATATAGTTCAAGAGTGAGAGACTTAGACCAACATCTGATCAGCGCCTGTATTGCCTAATGCGTTTGACGCTCGCAATCGGAATCAAGTGTCATGATTTTGTATGGGCTATGACGTTGATTCGGATACCACGTGTCAAAATTTCGTTAGGCAATAACCCCGCTGGTCTGAAGTTCAGAATTCAATGAATCTCAAGCGTGTGTTCGACTGTGGAATGTTAAATAATTTTGAATTTGCTGTCAGAAGAATAATTTAAGAAAGCTGTGCATAGCCAGACAGTTTGTAAGCAACGAGTCGTAATGCGTCTCGTTACAAGCTGTAACCAAGCGACCGCTAGGTTTAGATATGATGAATTTGATTTCCTTTTCAGAAACCAGTCGTGATCAAAAGTTTGGGCTTCATAGACCTGTCTTATCAATCGTATTTATCGGTAAGTATGTATGGGGGCACAGATAGACGTGAACTGACTTATTAGAAAACACTTTCACGACCAGCCGGTCTAGCACAACTCTCCGCGACTACGCATGTCGCGCGACATAGTGTCATCTGTCTTTCTCGCATTGCATTGAAAGGAAAGAGACAGACAATCTTTGTCGCGAGATAAAGAGTCGCGTATCACAGTTGTGCTAGAGGTGCAGGACCTCTAGCACAACTGTGATACGCGAATCTCTGTCGCGCGACAAAGATTGTCTGCCTCTTTCCTTTCAATACAATGTGAGAGAGACAAGAGTCAACCCCGCCGGCAGGGTCTCTCAGACCGTAGTCTCGCAATCTCCCCTACGCCCACTTTCTCGTGTCTCTCTCTACCCCGTCCCAACTGGTTGAACGGTTCCGGTTCAACCTACCTCAGCAGTTCCTGTGCCTTGCGCAGTGCATCCCCCCAACTCTAAGTGGCCGCGGCTGGCATTCCCGTTTGTGGGTTTGAGCTCCCCCCACTAAATCCGATTACTGGTCAGCAGGTCTAACCAGACCTATCCAGTTCAAAGTCAGGTTCTAAAAAAAACAAAAAGGGGTGATGCTATGTCGCGCGACAAGCGTAGTCGCGGAGAGTTGTACTAGTCCGACAGGAACCCACCAGGTGGGCGCTCTGCTCCTAGCAAGTTTGCGCTACATACGCCTTTTCTTATTTTATCGCTTACATGCGTAGCGCAACTAGCGCTACGATAATCCTTGTCGTGAAAGTGGTAAACGAGTCGCAGGCCGAAAGTTCAAATTCAAATTCAATACTTTATTCTACAAGTCGATAGCGGAGACTGGGTTTGTCTCACAGGTTGGTTATCACACGACGGCCATAACAGAAAACTGAACGAACGAATAAGTTCACCGACTGGTGTCAAAAGATCGCGAGACCTTTATCTAGGAGGGCGATATAGCTCTCGCGATCTTTCGACAACACTTCATAGTCCATTATGACCGTTGTGACAACTGTCCCTTGAGCCAACCTTACCAGGCCCCTCCTAAACAGAAAAAACATTCTCAATCTAGATAATGACATTGTTTGACGACCGGTTTGGCTCAGCGAGAGTAACGTTACCTGTGAAGCTGAAGGTCCTGGGTTCAAATCCCGGTAAGGGCAAATATTTGTGTGATGAGCATTAAATATTTGTCCTGAGTCTTGGATGTTTTCGATGTCCATAATATATAAGAAAAAATATATCGTCGTCTATTTAGTACCCATAACACAAGCCTTATTGAGCTTACAATGGGACTAGTTCGATTTGTGTAAAATTGTCCTGCAATATTTATTATTTATTTATAGTAAATAACAATATTAATAGAAAAACCTAATCTATTGAAACATTGACTGGCATAGGCCAGCTTTTCACTCCTGTCGCACATGTTGATAAGTGACTTTGAAATCAATTAGGTATAGAACAAGCTATGCTTGTTTAGATAATGCCTATTCACTCTCGATTATAATCCAACCATCCATTATTTATAAACATAATCACATTACCTTCCTTTGCGTCGCGCAGTCAGGTAAAAAATATAATAGTTTTTTCAAATTTCAGATCGTGAAGTCATCGTACTCTATATTCTCAGTGCTGTATTAGGGGCAGCTGTATTCCTTATCAATAGGTCTCAGGGGTAGGTAGGAACCGACGGGTCTCATCACCACACCATCATGAACCCGGCTTGAAGACATTCGCTGCTGAACAAATACCTCGTTGAAAAAAAAACATACAACATGAACAACTATCTACGTGTTGTGTAACATGTTGCGACGTAAATTTAACAATAATTGGCGAATTGGAAATTTTGGTGACAGAGATTTCTGAGCCATTACAAAACATATGAAAGTGATATTTCATAACCTGATCTTCATTTCATGGACTTCCTTTTTTCTAACAGAGAAAACAATATCGTTTCTGTGATATTGTTTTCTCTTTTAAAATAGAAATTCTCATTTTACAGGCTAACCAGACCAATGTAAGCCTCTTAATTTTCACAGTACAGTAGTCTAAATACGCACTTTCGTTTGCCGGTTGGATTTTTTAAAACTTTTTGTAGTTTTTAATTGAAACGAAAAAAGCGGTTTTGTCGTTTACGGCCTTGTGGTATAAATTACCGCTGGCGCGTATTTGTATGCAATCAGTCCCCCCTCAGTCCTATGCGGGCCAATCAGAGAACGGGACGCAAACCATGTTTTTTAATTGATTGGCTAGCGATGCGTTGCCATGCCCGCTCGGTGCCCTCTTTTGCGATATATGGTCGTGACAGATATTCGATGGTTGCGCGATTAAATATTGTTCGTTTACCTTTCTGTTCTCTCCCGTCAATTGTTTCCTCATTACTGTGGACCGTGATGACGGGCTAATTTTGCATCTTTAATGATCTCTGTCTCCACTTTTTATTCTAGCAGGCATGAAATAAGGTCCTTATTGGTGTGACTGCGGACTAGTTAGAGTAACGTCACCAATCATGGACATGTTAAGTGCAGTAGTAACCAATAATGGACAGTAAAGATTCATATTTATCTGAACTATCTGAACTGAAAATAATTATCTGAACATACAGTGCTGCTAGTTTAAAAATGTAATTTAATAAAAATTGTGATTTACGGAAAAATATATAATGGGTGCTTCTCCATTACTGGTGCCGTCGTCTTAGTAGATGCATATTCAGTAAAACTCAATATGCATTTTATGAATGTACGAATACGAATAGGTAGCTTGGCGGAAAGCAAAGTTAATAAATAAAAGTACGTATTTCACCATTTCCTTTCATGTGTAGTGACACGTTTGGTGTTCTATTGTGTATTTACAAAAATAAAATACTAAAAGCAAAAAATCTTTTCGTTTCTCACCATATCTTCCTTGCTAACCCTTTTTGTATTATTGATTGCTCATGGTTGTCTGGCTACACCCGACTAGGGTCCTTGTAACTAGACTTAAGTCTGTAACTTGGTTCCAATAAATATCTAATCTTATCACCGGCGGACAATATTCATTAATGGCCGCTAATAGGGTAGGGTAGAAAAAATCTCCCTCGGAAAACCTGTTTTACGTTTCAGGCAGAAGCTGAATTAACAATATTGAATTAAATCTAAACGTATCTCAACATAAACTGAATCACAAGACATTTCCTAACTATAATAATAAGATAAATACACTCGGGCATCTTATCTCCAGTTGTTCTCATCTCGCTAACGGCGAGTACTTGCACACAGACATAACCAAGTAGCCAGGATTATTCACTAGCAACTTGCTGTTAAATACGGTCGTGTGGGGTCTGAAAACTCTGAAGTGCTGTACTATAAGTATGCACCGATGCCAGTTCTCGAAAATGGTCGTGCCACGCTTTATTGGGATGGATCTCAGGACAGCACTATTGTAGCCAAATAGCCTGATATCGTGTTGCTATATCGATCGAAGCGCCGAACAATACTTATCGACATCACCATTCCACATGACGAGAACCTCGTGAAGGCCGAGAAGGACAAATTTAGCAAGTACCTTGATTTAGCTCACGAGGTGACCGCCATTTTCAGACCTTCAAGAAAAGAGCGTACTCCCACCTGAAAGGCCGGCAACGCACTTGTGACTCCTCTAGTGATGAAAGTGTCTATGGGCGACGGTGATAGCTTACCATCAGGCGACCCGTCTGCTCGTTTGCCCCCTACGCCATAAAAAAAAAATGTGGGATGTTGATTCGACGATTATTGTCCCGATAGTCGTTTCGGTAACACAGTCTTATAGCGAAGAATATCGACCAACACCTCAAGAGACTCTAGCTAGATGGTGGTCAGATGCAGAAGGCAGTAATCCTGGACACGGCCCGCATTGCCAGGAGGTTCCTCTCTGTGCGGCCCTAACCACCGGTAGCTCGAGCCCTGCCGCGCTGCCAGCGGCAGCCTAGGTTAAGTTTTTAATAATGTGTTTATATTTTGTATTTGCTTGTTGAATTTTACTTTTTATATGCATATTGTGAATAACCTTACCTAGGATAAAAGATAAATAAAAATAATAAGAGAAAAAAAGTAAAAGCCACATTAAAAACTCAAATATTTATTTAAAACAGTCCAATATAAATTAATAAATACAAATGCTTACAGCTACTAGATCCGACGTGTCATGTTAGTTCACCAAGTAACTGATGCCCACACACTGTAATTAAAATTTTGTCTTTCTTTTTCAAAGCCACTATTATAGCCAAAAAGTGCCAAAAATATTTTGACGGCGAATACACAATATACAACATCGCTGCTTATAGCTTGACTAATACGCTGTACCGCGTCTTCGGTATGCGAGTGACGAGACGGGGGGGGGGCAGGCAACCGCTGATTTCGCCGTCGTCGGCCCTCTGCCCCGCCACCCTCGCCGCTCACATACCTAAGGTGAGGTATTGGTGAAGCTATACCTAGCTATAAATGCATCAGATAGACAATATTTGATCTAATTGTCGATCCAAGCGGCATTCACGCGGGATTGTAAAACAAGACATACTTATACATAGTTTATAGTATAGTCGGCATCAAATAGTACATGACATTCCAAGCGGCGAATATATCGTGACATACATATACACAGTCAGCATCGAATATATTAATGGATTATATTCCATTGCTTTTCCACGAAATAGTGTCTTGGTTAGATGTGATAATAACTTGTGTTTACATGCGCATATTTTCATTCAGTTTCTTGTATTTTTATGCATATTTTTTTGGAAACTGCATGAAAATATGCGAATGTGACCACAATTTATTGTCACTTCTAACCAAGACGCCGTTTTGCGCAAAAGCAAAGAAACTGTAATCCATTAACCTAATATGGAATTCCGCATGGTAACGCCTGAATCTATTAATTATTTAGCATCAAATAGTTTGTAGCGACCAAATTAGCCAAATATATCGAAACAGATCTTTAATTGCATAGCAGTACAGGTGAGTTCGTCTGTCAGTCGCGCTACGTGCCCAAAAATAAGAAACACATCAAAAGCTACTGATGCTTTAAACTACGCCCTGAAACTAAAATGGAAATAGGTGGGGCACGTAGCGCGACTGACAGACGAACGATGGACGGTAAGGGTGACATCGTGGAAATGTCCCAGAGAGAAACGCCGCAGAGGAAGATCGCTTACGAGATGGGAGGATGATATAAAAAAAACAGCTGGTCCGGAATGGATGCAAACAGCTCAAAATAGGGAAAATTGGAATTCTTTGGAGGAGGCCTTCACGTGTGGAGGGGTTCTAGCAGATTAGCTATTTAGGGTTTATTTATTTAAGTATGTAATTAATGTAATAACAATATTTGACCACGATGACTGCTACTAACTATGTATATGACGGTGACTGTACTATACTAAAGTTTCACTATAGTGTTAAAGACGCTATATTTTTCGCTTTGGATGTTACAAACTATTCGATGCCGACTGTACAGTAATTGATTCACATTTCTTTACTGTCAACAATAACGTCACAAATTCTCAATTTGTACTCAAACTTATAACAAAAAAAGTGAAGCTATCTACAAATAGTACAGTCAACAGCATATATATATATATATATGTGTGAATCTGTAAAAGCGGCCAGAAATAGCGAAAGTATCGCAAAATATACACACAAAAAACAAAACAATGCGTAATTGCATAAAACCATTATACAAGGTGACCGTGAGAAACCCGAAAGATTTTAACCACACATTCCTTAGCTCATTAGGAGCAAAAAATGTCTATGAACCGCAGTCAAAACCGGCTTAGTTTTGAAAATATCTATCCATACTAATATTATAAATGCGAAAGTGTGTCTGTCTGTCTGTCTGTTACCTCTTCACTCTTAAACCGCTTAACCGATTTGGATGAAATTTGGTATGGAGATAGTTTGAGTCCCGGGGAAGGGCATAGGCTACTTTTTATCCCGGAAAAATACCCTTATACGCGATAAACGAATTTAAGGCGGATGAAGTCGCTGGCAGAAGCTAGTACTATTATAAATTTGTAAAAATGAAATGTCTGTACATTGAAGATATTTTCAAAAAATTGATTTTTACGGACTATTTGAAGGTCACTAAAACGATTTTTTTATATTTTTTGTGTGTTTGCATGTTTGCATGTGTCGTTGTGGCTTCATCACGCAAAATCGGCTAAACAGATTTCAACAATTTTTGAAACACGGGTAGCTGGGTATCTCCAGATGGTTATAGGATACTTTTTACCCCACTACGCTGAAGGAAAAACGAGGGGTCATGAATTTTTCTCCTCCGCGGGCATCTTCTAGTTATCAATATTCATGTAAACTATTTATTGTGATAACTAAAGTGCATTAAGCTCTTTAGATAGCGACGTTGCCACGTATGTTACAAAGTTTCGCGTCGCTATTGACAGACATCAAGGCAACAGCTACTACTCACTTAGGTAAATCATTTTTTTGTGTTTGGAAAAATAATCGTCACCAGTTTATTAAAAGGGATAATTTTCATAAAGGAGCGAAAGTTCTTCAAGTTTCATGTACAAAGATCGCCAAACTATTTTCTTTCTCGAATTTGACTTAGGTTAACATTATAAACAAAGATCAGAAACAAATGAAAAATTTTTTCGACGATACTGGACTTGAACCAGTGCCTTGAGCCAGACCGGGGCACAAATGACAAAATTCGTCGACTACTGGTATGGACGATTAGTTCAGATGGTAGAGCGTGCTGCCCCGGTCTGGCTCAATTTTTTCATTTGTTTCTGATCTTTGTTTATAATAATAACGCGTGATTATTATCATGATATTTGTAACACAAAAAGTTAGGTTAATATTTTTTACTCTTAATGACCTCAGAAATGCGTGATTAAAATCTTTCGGATTCCTCTTGAGCACCCTGTATAATGGTTCGTTACGTTATATACGTTTAAGACTTCATTTTTCACTCAGATATACCGCTACTGACTGTACACTATGACTAGAGACGCTAAAAGTAGAAACAACTCCACACAAAGTCTTTAAACATAATATACACGGTGGGCACGAGTAAAGCGACAGACTTTAGCCATCGAATGTAGATCCTAATTGGAGCATATAAAGTGGTGTAACATGTATTCCGAAAACGCGTAATTTTTGAGTTTTTTTTTTATAAATTTATAAACCTCAAAATCTCATGACTATCACGCCTTAATGATGTGATATAGGCACTTCTATACTATTATAAAGTTGTAAAAATGAAATGTCTATACATTGAAGATATTAAAAAAAAAAAAATTGTAACAGACTATATGGTATGTCACTACATAAAAAAATAAAAAACTTTGTTTTGGATGCTTGTATGTGTCGCTGTGGCTTCATCACGCCAAATCGGCTAAACGAATTCCACCTTTTGTGGTACACGGGTAGCTGGGTTATCCACAGATGGTTATACGACACTTTTTACCCAACTACAAAAATAGGGGTTATGATTTTCTTCCTCTGCGAACGAAGCTGCGGGCACCTTCTAGTATTTAATACTTTTTATACAAAGAAGCAGTACCTGCATGTTTTTTGGCCAGTTTGTATTAAGTTATACAATAAGTTTAGTATCCATTTTTTTATTCATTCAGAGTAATTCGTGTCGAATAGCACTCGTATCTTTCAGCTTTAAGTCACATTTTCATTACTTTTAAAAACTAAAATTATTTTTTTTTAAAACCCCCGAATTGTTCCACTAAGAGCTGAATATCTTGGAGACGAGTGCTCCTATTTTCATCAAACAAAGCTAAGAACACTCGGGATGAAATTATCTATGACACAAAAAGAACCGCACTCAAATCGGTAAATCCGTATGGGCGCTACGATGCCACACACAGATACACAGAGTCACAGACACGTTAAACTTAGAACACCCCTCTTTTTTGTCGGGGGTTAAAAAAAAATTCTCCATTTTCTTTTACCTAACCTTAATACCAATGCACTCCAATGAGGCACTAACCTCGATTGGTAGTCTGTCGGGTTACTCATTTCCACCATGTATTATCTTATTTTATATATATATCAGATATGTATCATAAATATTCGATATTTTGGTATTTATAATATATATCGGATATTACCGAACCTTGTTGTACCACCATTAATATCTGCCACAACAAAGCGCGCATAAATATCTGACTCGACTCTATTTCTAGAGCCGTGAGTAATTGTCAGATATATTAATGGATTATCGTTCCCTTGCTTTGTAGCGAAATAGTGTCTTGGTTAGTGACAGTAAATTGTGCTCACATGCGCATATTTTGATGCAGTTTCTACAAAAAAATACGCATGCAAATACAACAAACCACCACTAGACATATAATCCTCGACAGGTTTTTCGCCTCTCTGCGAGGCATCATGAGGAAACGCAGGAGATAGATGTTGACGGCGTCCACGAGAATAGGCGTGAATGAGGGTGTCAGATATTTTCGCCCGCTTTGTTAGGGCAGATATTGCTATTGGTGACTGTACATACACGGGGGCGACGGGTGACGTGACAGCTGTCAGATAGACACGCCCCGAGGTCTGTGCATACAGAGTGGATGATGTTTGACATAAATAGACATAAACCTCTCGTATGATACAATCTACACAACTGTGATCAAAATTGTGCACTCTATACTGCGTTTTTTTAGCATTAAAAAAGGGTAAACAATCTTAACGTGTATTTGTATTGAAAAAACACTTTAGAAAAATAATTCCTAGCAAATATGTAACAATTATATAGCAAGGATGGTAATTTACATTATTTTGATTTCATAAAGACTCTCATAGTGACTATAATATTTTCTTCTGTTTAATAGTGACTAGTTTTTTAAAGCGTTTTCCTATAGTCGTCGAAATCATTTTTGTTTACCTTTTTTCTAATGCTAAAAAAATGCAGTAAAGGGCCAGATACTTTGAACTTTGTATTATAGATATTATTGCGGTTTTTGCAGCTGCATATCGCGGGCAAAAAGCGCAAACGTAGTAGCCGCCAATGGATTCAGTTGGCGCTTACGTTTCCGCGTTTTGCCGGCGATATACATATGCGTGATTCAGCCCACAGTTGAGCGGTTTTACGGTACAGCTATATTACACATTTTACAATTAGTTGAGAGGAACAAGATTCAAGACCCCATACATATCCGTGGGCGGGGTGAGGCCGCGGGTATCACGAGATGCGGAAGTAGGTCTGGTAGGCGGCGCCGAGCGAGGTGGCCGCGAACCACGCGAACAGACACCACCACGTCGCGAAGCCCAGCACGCCGCGGTACACCGCCGGCGTGAACACCTGCGGGGGGGGGGGGGGGGGGGGGGGGGGGGGGTCGTTACCAGCGGACACTCCATAGCAGGGAACTCGCCTGGACAATGAGACTATCAAAAAAAGAAGATACGCGAAAATAAGCAGTGTAAGTACTTCTTTAGCTAGCTGGGCGCCTGTGTCGCTGGCCGCACGAGGCCCAAGCAGAGCACTAATTTGTAAATCTTACGAGTCTTAAGACGGAGCTGGAGCGCATTGCTACTGTGTCATCATTTAGTGATATATTGATCCAGACATCATTGATAAAACACAAAACAGATACTTATAGCATTGAAATATCACAATTTATATCAAAATAGTGATTAGAGGTACCAAGACACACATCATATAACATCAAATAGCTGTAAAACTGCGGCCACTTTCCAATGATGGAGACGTTTCTATCACGGATATAATACTTATATCACTGATATACAACTAAATCAGGTTGCTAGTTGGGGCCTGTGTCACTGGCCGTACGAGGCCCATAAAGAGCACGAATTTGATAATCTTAAGACCAACTCTTTAACCATCTTTTGACCTAAGCTTATCACGCTCTGTCATGCAAGCTTTATGTGAAAAAAGGTGTGGCGTAGCTTCTGTCATCTGTCAATTCTGACATGTTCTGCATCGCGCTAACAAAGTTTTCTTAGTCGCTTGCATACATACAACTTCCGACCAACTCTCATTGGACTTTGGTCCCCAGCCATAACACCCGCCTGGAGAGAGATCTCTCTATTGCCCTCTCTTCCTACAAAGTCATCCTAATAGTTGGAGTCGATACGCAAAGTGAAAAGATAAGATATGAAATGATGTAACATCGTCCGGCAGGTGATTTAAAATTTTGAACGCAAACGTGTGTTAATAAATGGAGAAACACTCACCATTTTGAGATTCTCCCAGGCCATCTGGAACTGCTCCACTTCGTCCCCCACAGCCGGCAGGAGGGGCTCCTGTGGCGAGACCTCGCTCTGCTCGAGCCGCTCGTAGAACAGGTCTCCCCAGGCGTAGCCGCCCAGCGTCTTGTACATCAGCGCGAAGTACAGGCACATCACGATGGGGCAGATGTACTGGAGGGCTACCACGCAGAGGTAGTAAAATACAGACGCCACCTGAAACGGAATATAATGAATACTTGTTAGGTTGATTCAAATAATACTACTGAGGATATATATAAACTGGAAATTCCACTAAAACCAAGTCTCGATACGGAATATAGGCGTTCCCTTGTTTCGCAGAAAATAAATTAATAGAATTTCGATTCGCAGAAAATGTTTCATATTATTGATGAGAAATGTCTTTCTTTGTAAAGTCAAAAAACAAAAATATACTTTATTCAAGTAGGCCTAGGTACAAGCACTTTCGAATTGTCAGTTACATTGAGAGAAGTCTTTGCTGGGAGACATACAATATGATTCAACATTTGTTGCAAGGATTAGGGAAAACCGAGAAAAACCTAATCAGATCATATAATTTAAGTATAATATTATTGATAAAATCATCATTTTAAAAATTAAAATAATTAATAAGATAAATCCCAAAAGGAATATCAATAAAAAAGAAAAAAAAATCTAGAATGTGTCTAGAATAAAATTCTAAATGTCAGAGTATATAAAACAATTAATATGCGTGTACCAATTAACTATTACAATATTGTCTTAATTATACTTAAAACTTTTACAATTGTATTATAACTAATTTATAATTGGTACACGCAGAGGAGATGTGCAGATTCTCCACATCAATGTTAATATAAAATATAAACTAATATTTTTTCAGAGATGTATAAGGTCTCTAGGCGTCACACACAACATGCAATATAAAAAAGTGGTAGTAGGTAGTACAGAAGCTGGTGCTACTATGGAGCCAAGTACTCGTATATCTGATGAGGTACCCCCTCAAATACCCCTTGTGTATCTCTTCTGAATAGTCTTCTCCATCTAGCCTGTATGACTAAGCTACTAGTGTTTTTGTCTTACCTTACCTTGTTCTGCAGGTCTACATTGGCAATGCGTCAGTTTCCTTCTGCGCGTCGAGGCGGCGCTGCGCCATGTCCAGGTAAGCAGTTGACCCATCATCATCAGCGACAGCAGCGAGTGGTGAACAAGTGCCCTACCTTCTTCTGCAGATCCACGTTGCTGGGCCCTCAGCTGGATAATCTCCACCAACGACAGCAGAGAGATGAAAAACTGCCCTACCTTCTTCTGAAGGTCTTCATTGGTGATGCGAGCGGCTCCTTTTTTCTGCACCATGTCTCGGTAGATTTACAGCTGGAACATCCCCACTAGCAACAGCCGAGTGGCGAACAAGTGCCCTAACTTCCTCTGCAGGTCTACGTTGCTAATGTAGCTGGCTTCCTTCTTCTGCGCCATGTCCAGGTATCTACAACTGGGTCATCACCATCAGCGACATCAGAGTGGCGAACAAGTGCCTTACCTTCTTCTGCAGGTCGACGTTGGTGATGCGGCCGGCTTCCTTCTTCTGCGCGTCGAGGCGGCGCTGCGCCATGTCGAGGTAGGCCTGCAGCTGACGCGGCATCAGCGCCAGCCGCAGCAGGATGGCCGCCACCACCAGCGACAGCCGGAGCGTGTCAAAGGCGTGCCCCGTCATTCTGTAGAAGACGAATCATTATTTCAGTAAGATAAAGCAAGACAAGAAGTTTTATCATCCTAGCTGTCCAAGCTTAAACAGGAAACCCTTCACTTTGCTGTCACATTCATATTTAGAAGTGTCATGGGCCACTTAAAGGCAGAGCATTGGCGTTGAACAGGAAACCCTACACTTTGCTATCACATTAATATCTAGTAGTGCCATGGGCCACTTAACGACAGAGCGCTGGCGTTAAACAGGAAACTAGTGATGTGCCGTTCCCGGGAATATTCCCGGGAATGTTCCCAGGAATATTCCCCATATGGGGAATATAGGGGAATTTTATATTTGTATATTGTAATTTTTTTTAAATGGTTTTTCCCACAAAAGCAAATATTTAACTATCGTTAAAACCTAACCAAGCACAGTAAATAGTCACCTGTAAATGTAAATTCCCCATGCTCCTGGGAATATTCCCAATGTTTCCGGGAACATTCCCAATGTTCCCTGGGAATATTCCCCATGTTTCTGGGGAATTTTCAATTAGTCTGGAGACTAAAAATAAAATGTTATGAATGAGAATAAATCATAGAACTTTTAGTTTATATTAAGAATAAGAATCGGATTAATTATTCGAGTAATGGGATTATTCTAACTAACGTTTTATTCAACTAAAATGTTATTCGCAAAAAAGAAAATACAACCGATTATATTTGGTCGGACAGTCAACCATTTTTTTCAAATTCTGATGTACCCTGGGGGTACCTACTGGAACTCAGGATAGGATGATTATTGGTGGATGATAGTAGTGATGATGGTGAAGGTGGTAGTGGTGGTGGTGGTGATGGTAGTGATGATGGTGGATGGTTGTGGATGGTGGTAGTGGTGGTGGTGAAGGTGGATGGTGGTGGTGATGATGGTGATGATGGTGGTGATGGTGATGATGGCGGTAATACTGTTAGTGATGATGGTGGTGAGGCGATGGTGGTGGATGATGGTGGTGATGGTGATGATGGTAGTGGTGGTGGAGGATGCTGGTGGATGGTGGTGGTGATGGTGATGATGGTGATGGACCATCACTACCACCATCATCCACCACCCTCCAACCCCATCACTACCATCACCTCACCACCATCCACCACCATCACCTCATCACCATCACCTCCATCACCATCATCAGATTCATCACCATCATCACCATCCACTACAATCACCACCATCATTACCATCATCACCATCACCACCATCACAAACATCATCACCATCACCATCAGCACCTACCGTTGGGCGTTACGAACTTTATTCTTGCTACATACGGAGAAAAAGGGACACCAAACGTGTTGGTATTGGGGAAATACTTTTTAAATATATTTTTTTACATTAATATGTTATATTGAATGTTACATTGCATACTTTGATTCAAATTCAAATTCAAACTATTTATTTCAGACAGTGTCCATAGAGTGTTAGTCACAAAGGTCGTATAAACTTAATGAGAAATACTTACTATCATTAAAATAATAAAATAACACTATCTGTGTCATTTTACTATTTTAATTATACTTTAAATGTATTTCTCATTAAAATATGCAATGTAACATTCGATAAGGTTTGTTTTATTCAATATGCCTCACTGACAATAAATTTATTTATTTTTATTAAATATGTTATTTCTAACCAATATCGACTTGTTTCATATTTTATTTACTTTGTTATACTATTTGTAATGTTCCCCGGTTTGAGGAATATTCCCTCGGCACATCACTACAGGAAACCCTTCACTTTGCTGTCATATTAATATCTAGAAGTGTCATTATGGGCCACTTAACGGCAGAGCGAAGTTGGCGTTCAACAGGAAACCCTTCACTTCGCTGTAGCCCTAGTATCCGACAGTATCACGGGACACTTACAGAGGCTTCTCCATCCCGCTGAAGACCCTGACGGTGAGATAGTGCCTGGTGACGGGGCGCACCCACAGCAGCGCCAGCACGAACGGCAGAGCAAAGTTGGCGTTCAACAGGAAACCCTTCACTTTGCTGTCGCCGTAGTATCTAAAATAAATTCATTGTTTTGGTAATTCATTTCTCATGCATTTTTAGTATGTATATATGGGCATATGATCGTCGTGAAAAGAATCTATGTACCCAAGGACTGGCCACCGAATCAAATCATATTTCTAAATTAGTATAAAAGTCACAAATTTCGGAAAGTACATTCCATATAAATAACAGTACTAAGGCACTTCATTTTCTTACGAGTCCCCGGCAAGCTCGGTTCTCCATACAAACGTAGTTACGCTCTCATTTTAAAACGACTAGCTAGTTTGCTCTGAAACTTTGAACTTAGAATAAGTTAAGGTATATACAGGCCTGTAATTGGTTTATATATCTTCAGATACCATTGTAATAAAAATACAGCCAGTGGCGTGCATAGGGTTTTAAGTTAGGGTAGGCAGAATTTGACATAGCCTGTCTGTGTCAATCCAAACATTTGGAGACTTCTCGAATAAAATGCACGGACAGCAAAGTCTGTATTCAACCAGCTTTAACTTTCGCAATACTTTACGTGAAATTGACGAGTAATAGGTATTGCTCTGAGTTTTGAGTTATTGCAACATACCTACCTTTATTAACTAGGTACCTTTACCTTATCATCGAACGCTAACTTGCTAAATTCGAAGAAAGTTAACTTCCGCAAACACACTATCAAAATACCGATCACAGCTAAAACACATATTTAAGCGTTAGCTACTACACTATTTCACGGCAAATTAAATTGATAATGAAAGAAAGTCGCTCCGAAGTGAACTATGTAGTACAACTACACAAGAAATTTACAATTTATCACAACTCGGTCGCAAGTGTCGCAACAAAGAATCCATTATGGCACCAGAATAGCAAAATTAAAACAATTTTTTGTAAACAAAAACCCTTGTCAAATTAAAACGCCCCACATTACGCGTACAACTTACAGCAAAAGGGGGACTTCTTTAATCCGCCGCATGAAATCAATGGGTCTGATTGGTCGCAAACTTTTGCCAGTGCTGCCAACAAGGCCAATATAAAATCTGCTAAACTGCAGCTCGATTTTTGATAAAATGATGCTAAATACTATTTACTAATGCCGAAAATTATGCTAACAGTTTTCTATGTCAAATAAAAGTCACTTAAATTTTAGTTTCAGTTTTGTTTTAAGAAACGTTATAGAATTATTATAGAGAAGATAAATATATGTGTTTGAGTCTTTTTTGCTAGGGTAGTCAGTGCCTATTTGTCTTTATGGAATGCACGCCACTGAATACAGCGAATTGAAGTTTTTCATACAAAACTTGTTTTTGCTGTATTTCGTTTGTTTTATAAACTGGAGCCATATAAACTAATTACAGGCCTAGATATACCTCATACACTCATATACAATGACGTATATGCAAAGTTTGGTTAAAATCCAACGTGTAGTTTTAAAATGAGAACGAAACTCCGTTTGTATGGGAAGGTGAAATTCGGCCGAGCTTGCTGGGGACTCTTAAGACATTTTAAAGAATTAATAGCCGAAAACCATGTAAATAAATTTGCCAGTGGAATTTGAAACCAAAGTGTAGGAAATACGATTGTATTGCCTTTGTGGTAAATTTTAACGACAAAAAACAAATGCAAAACTCTATTATGATATAAAATAACTCAAATTTCGTTAAATAGGAGCTTTTAATAGGACTTTGGACGAGTACCATATACTGTTACAGTTGTGTTCAAAATATTAGCAGTGAAACCGTCGCCAATAACCTATTCCATTGCTATCTTCGAACCTAAATGCACTTATTTACTGATAGCACGATTATAACTGAAATCTCAAGTCACATTTACATCTTGATTCTGCAAATCTTCCTTCACTACTTTTATTTTGCACACAACTGTATGTACAGTTGAATTTTTCTAGCAACCACTTTTTGACAGCTGTCATCCCAGTACATTACGCCTTCGCGCCATTGCGATCGTACTGGGATGAAGGCTGTCAAAAAGTCGTTGCTAGAAAGAATCAACTATAGTTTGTATAACGTAGTGTAGCAATAATTTACCTCAAGGAGTCCCAATGCATTCTAGCCACCCGGAGGCCGGGGAACGTGAACAGCGTCCCGATGATGGCTGCCCACACCGCTAATGAGAACTTGAGGATTAATTTTGATGCTGGCCCTCTGAAACATATAATACAAAATCATCATAGTCGTTGGGTCTTTACTTGACGCAGCGATGAGAGATATTCAAAGGCTCTGAGTAATTAGTATCAGGGTTTTTTTATGTTTGTTTGTTTGCAATACTGTCTCCAAGGACATCTTTATACACGCGGTGGCCCTTAGACACACAGAATTGAGCGCTCGAGCTCATAAATAGGGGGGGGGGGGGGGGGGGGGGGGGGGGACTGGGTCACTCAATAATAAAATGAGAGACCTCTTTGGACTGCAAAAAAAACGTCGTTTAAGATCTTTCGTGGCCCAGTGAGAAAGAAGGGCCTGACTGTCTCGAGGACATTCAGTTATTTGTTAAGAACTTGCTGCTTTGTCTTGAAAGGCAGGTTGTCCAGCAACACCGGCCCTATGTCTTTATCATCTTATTATAGATCTATGGGAGAAAACAGGGTAAATCAACTTTTACGTCTCGAGCGTTACCGAAGTTGTCTCTGTAGTTACCAAGAAATCGGGCTTCTAAAATGATGTTATCAGTTTAATAGGATAAACAGACATTTTACCACATTCAACGTTTTAACGTACCTAACACTAGAAATTTAAACAATGAAAAACCATTATTGATATGTCTCTCAATAGGAGAAGTTGTTCGTATTAAAGGGTACTATCAGCTTTTAAAATTAAAGGAAATGAAAAACAATCGTGTAGAGAAGAGAGTACATACTTCCCCACAAACACTTGTAGGCGCTAAGACAAGAGTTATTTTAGGTACATCTATTTGAGCGCTAACCACATCGTAGTTATAAATAAGTGTTAAGGTGCGTCCACACTTGTATCATTTGCTGGTATCCGATCACCGTGCCGTGGCATGACTGCGTATCGCGCTGCTTGGACGCTAACTGTCTGCGCGCCAATCATGCCGCACTCTTCCAATATAAGTGTGTGATACGCGTAGCAAATGGATTTCGAGCGATCGGATCGGCGCAACGTCCAAACGCGTGATCGTGACACGCGATCATGCCACGCGACGATGATCTGATACGGGCAAATGATACAAATGTTTACGCACCTTAACACATAAGAAATAGAGTGTGCTATATATAACTCCAGTATACCCCTCAAATGGGCACACTTTCTTATCACCTAGGTTGTTTAATGGCGGTAAAGCAGAGCTACAGAATGGGTTAGGAGATATAATAGAGCGACAAGAGAACTATAATAACAATTACTGGAACTGCAAGGGTTACAAAGGTGAAAATTAACTCCTTTAAAGGTAAAATAGAGTAAAGTTTTGGGTTAGTTGCTAAGTAAATATATATATAAGATCTAATTGACACCTAAATGTTTGTTGGGTTAGATGTACGTATAGTTACCGCTAGCGCTTTGCGGTTAGAAGCACTAATAATAACAGAAGAGGCGAGGTTTAGTAGACACCTCCTGTATTGAGTGTTAAACCAATAAAACAATGTGAAACTTACACAGAAGACAAGCCCTGGTTCTCCAGAAACTTGTAAGCGTTCTCGTAGAAGCTGTCATAAGCCGGGTCCACACCGACTTCCAGGTTAGACTCGTCAACTATGAGCACCATCATCGCGATGAGTAAGAACACGCAGAAGGCCACGATGCATGTGGAGCGCTCGCCAATGGACTCCTCGCTTGTGAAATACTGCTTCGTAAGAGTGAGGAGGATTTTACTGTGTGGAGTTAAGGAATTTGGATTTTTATGTATGTATGTATGTATGTATGTATGTATGTAAACACTTTATTGTACATAGTAACTAGTTACAAAAGCAATAAACTTAAAAGATATAAGTACAAAGGCGAAATTATCCCTATTAGGGATCTCTTCCAGTTAACCTTTGAGCAAGTGAGTGAAGATATAAGGAAGATAGACAAACTAACACCATGTACAAATTATATGTATATGAATAAAAAATATAAAAAAATAAATAAATAGATATATATCTACATAATATCTAGATATATATCTATAAATAATATTCAACCATTTTACAAATCACTGGAAAGCCACAACTTATTCAATATACTCTTGAGTGATGCCACAGACTGCGACTGTCTGAAAGATAACGGCAGCTCGTTCCACAACTTAACTGCGATTTTTATGTCTTAACATGAGATATTATAGCATATCTTGTATCTTAATTTGTCGCCTAGTACCCATAGTACAAGCTTTGCTTAGTTTGGGACTAGGTTGATTTGTTAAAGATTGAAATAAAACAATTTAACGGATTATATCGCGTATATTATCTCATTTTAGTTCCCGACGAGTTGTTAAAGATTGTCCCTGCGTTATTTATTTATTTAATTAAGTAGACATAAAGTAATTACATTTGAAATAAATTAATATTGAATTTAAATGAGAATAGTGATGTTTAAAGTGAATTTCACTTTAAAAATCAGATCAGTGGCATGAAGGCAGAAAAGAAAAATGCAAAGATCTACTAATAAACTTGAAGACAAGCTAACTGGACTCTGTAACTCAGTTAGCAGAGTGTGCACCCCGGCAGGACACAAAACACTGGTTCAAATCTAGTCGGAGTCATAGATTTTTTTCATAATTTATAATAATTAATATTTTTCAAATTGAATGTGTGAGATGTACTTGCCGTTTATATTTATACCACATCTGTTCCAGAGCAGAGTCTTGTATATAACCTCTAATATGTTTGAGAATTCTACACAATGGGTTCTGCAAAACAATTGAAAAAAATATCGGAAGTTTTTCTTATTAAACAGTTGGAAATTCAGGCTGTTTGAAAAAATAACAGGGCTAAATGAATGATTGAATGATCTTTTTTACAATCTTAGAAAGCTGGAAATATATTACAAACTAGAAGATGCCTGTAAATTCGTTCGCGGAGGAGAAAGTCATAATCCCTCGTTTTTTATTCAGCATAGTCAGGTAAAAAGTATCCTATAACCATCTAGAGATACCCAGCTACCCATGTACTAAAAATTGTTGAAATCTGTTCAGCCGATTTTGCGTGAAGAAGCCACAACGACACATACAAAAAATCAAAAAAAAACTTTTTTCGTTTTAGTTTTAGTGACCTTCAAATAGTCTGTAACAATCAATTGTTTGAAAATATCTTCAATGTACAGACATTTCATTTTTACAACTTTACTAGAAGGCGCCAGCAACTTTGTTCGTGGAGGAGAAAAAGTCATAACCCTTCGTTTTTTCTTCAGCGTAGCCGGGTAAAAAGTATCCTATAACCATCTGGAGATACCCAGCTACCCGTGTACTAAAATTTTTGAAATCTGTTTAACCGATTTTGCGTGAAGAAGCCACAACGACACATACAAAACATTTTTCGTTTTAGTGACCTCCAAATAGTCCGTAACAATATATATTTTTTTAATATCTTCAATGTACAGACATTTCGTTTTTACATCTTTATAATATTATAGATGTTAGTACAGATAAAATAATAATGTTATCATGTACCCTTGTATTTAACAGCAAAGGCCTTTTTTTTTTCAAATTTTGTTCAAAGGATACAATGAGAATAGAACCACCAGAAAGCACCACACCATACTCAAGTTGAACTCGTCTTTGAGGGGAAATATTGAAGTGTAGATCTGAAATATTATAATAAGAAACAATCATAAAGATTATTATATTGATAAGAAGACCTAAGTACAAAGAAAAATTAATTGAAATCCACTGCAGTCTAAGCCGGAATCAAACCAGCATCTCTGTTATATCGCTTAGACTGCAGTGGATTGCAATTAATTTCTCTTTCTACTTAAACCTTTGTATCAATAAAGTACTTTAAAAATATTGTGTGATGTTTTCACATCAAAAATATAAACCAAAAATAAATTACAAAGTCAGTTCAAATAATAATCACATACAAATTGTATTTTGAAGATTAATAATAATTTATATAAATATGCTACATTTTCTCAATAAAATTAAAAACAAAAAACGTTAAAATAAACTTACATATCAAATTAAAAGTACCTACACAAAATATAGACTAAATTTACTAAAACTTAAATAAACTAGAAAGATGAGTCAACCCCAGTGACAAGTTAGCTATTGATTAACAACTTTTAGATGTTCTAGTCTCTATAGGTCAGTTTGATTAACATTAACATGCCAAACTAAATAATAACAGTACTCTAAGCATCAGAAACTGTTTGAATAAGGTGACGGGCATTGGATTTAAAAATGCCTTGCTCTAGACTGGGTTAAGATGTCTAGAAATCCCCCTTTCTCAGTTTAATGCAAAAAATCTGTATCTGAATATCTGAATATTGATGAAAAAATTGTATATGAACTAGAACATCAAAATAATAATCTTACCTCCGACATAATATAAACAATGCTGGTGTACAATGAAAAATCAACTATCCACTGATATTCCGTGTAATATCTCAAGTGTATCACATCTAGTGCCGTCACCGGCGCCGTCTCCAGCTGGATATCGAGACTGCGAGGGATGTGGAACGTCTCCGCCTTGCCGTTGGAATCATGCTTCCCGCTTTTCTTACTCTTCGGCTTGTCCTTCGGCACTCCAGCTAAAGTCTTCAACTCATTGTTATCAGGATACAAATACCGATACAATCCTGTAGAACACAGAAGCCAACTCCCGAACGAATAACTTCCTATTTTCTGTATCACTGATACCATTATCAAAGTTATAACTAGTTGAGCGCCGAGCAGGGCCTAAAATTATAAATAAAACGCTTATTATAACGTGAGAAAAACGACAAATAATTATGTCATTTGTGTAATATACTAACCATTTTGAATGGTTTTTCATTGAGTAGATATGAAGGAGGGCTAAATTTAATAAATTATTTTTAATTCAATTCGCTATAACCTCAATATTCTACTCCCACACAAATATAGCCCGGCTATTTATTAAAACTGACAATGTTGACATATTATGTCTAACTAAAAAGCAAGCAATATATGTGTTTACGTGTAAATAAAAGAGACAGATAGCAAAGAAATTGACGTTTAAGCGCTATTGACATCAGTCGTATTGGATTTAATAGTCGGATTTACGAATATACCTAGTTTCATACATTTATGTAACGAATAAAAATTGAAATAATCTAAATATCAAATAAATAACATCATGTGATTATAAATAGCAAAAAAATCATTTTACTTTACTGATTAATAAGATTACTTAATATACAAAAAGAGAGAACTACATTTTGTTTTGGATCAAACTTCGTAAATACTATTGAAATCAATTGAACGAAAGAGAAGGCGTTAAAAATAGAGATAGATTATAAAATGTGGCCAAGGTAAAGATTTTTCCAACAATTCAGATTTATAATTGCTTATTTCAAAACATATGTTTACAAAATATGTAGTAAAAAAGATAGGATTTTCGTTTACGAAATTAATCATTAGTTACTTGGCGAAGATTGTAATTAGTCCAATGGACATATATTAATAATAATAATACTGGTATAATCTGTCATGAAATGAAAACGTTAGCATTCGGTTTCTTAATAATTGTATACTTTATTTTGATTACTTAACTAACAAGATTTATTACGTTTCCTCGTACCTTATTTTTTTTTACAGGTGTTTATACTGCCGAGAATAGCGGATTTTTGAATTTTGGGCTGGCAATCCAAATCAGCTGTCGTATCGCGCATGGATGACGTGCCGCGCTGGAGAGTGGAGGTTCATCGATTGATTTTGTTCCCGTATTTCGTCGCCGTAGTCAGTCGCGGCTGATGCGACGGAGCCGTGTGTAGTTATTTAGTTTAGTTGTGTGTGGTGACAAACGTGCAATATGGGGTCGTTGTTCAGGAGTGAGGAGATGACATTATGTCAGCTCTTCCTACAGAGCGAAGCTGCGTATGCCTGCGTGTCGGAGTTGGGAGAATTGGGCCTAGTACAATTCCGCGACGTGAGTATTCAAGCTCTTTGTCATCCGTATTCTGGTCAGAACGCCCCTCGATTGCATGGTTTAGAAATTTTCTTGTAAGTCATACGGGCTTGAAATTATAATCTTTGACCTAGTTTCGCCTGTAAGTATGCTGTTCTTGGCACTATGTTTTCTACACATGAGTACCTTATCTGATTGGAAAATTTCCCACGCTATTAGACGTATTTTTCAACAACGAACCTAAAGTTGCGAATAAAAAAAACAATTCTTTGGGTTCTTCTATCAGATCTAATCTTTGTGAAGCCAATTTGCAGAAACAATTTCTATATCAAAATCGTGTTTTTCAGTTGTTGTATTGCAATAAAGTGAAGAAAAGTATTACATATCTTTGATGCCTACCTTAAGTCTAGTTAATTTTATTGCTGCATTTATCATGTCTATGAGAAATTGTTTTTTTTTTGTTATGAGTATCTTTATATAAAAGACAACACTATATTACAAACAAATGAAATCAACAGTAAATATTAAAGCTAACTACTAAGAAATGTTTTTTTATTTTTATATAGTTGTATAATATACATAGTATTACTTTATGTATATTATGTCTTACGATTTCTGAATAAGTATTGTAGGTAGGAATTGATAATAAAATAGTTATACTTACTGACATCCTTATCACTTATAGGGTTATTTATGCTAATATCTTCCTTGTAGGGATACATTCAATAAACTGATACCTAAATGGCACAAGACAATGTATAAGGAAATGTCTTCATTATGCCTTACCAAAAATGTAATTTCTGTTACCGTGTATCACTTTGTGACTAATTTGTAAATATCCATTTTGAGCCCAACAACCTTAAAACTATGTATGGGATGTTAAAAGCAAATTCAAATGTAAGTCTTCAGAAATATTTGCTATGATTCATTAAAGAACAAATAATGCTACTTTAGGCAATTTAACATCTCAACAGCTATTAAGGTTGATAAATGCCTAAACATTAAACATAATATGTCTCATTCCATGTTACTTTTGGATTTTGAGTCAGTATCAGTGCAGTGTAATTTCGAAAATGAGTTTTTTTACCATAAATCAAACATAATGCCTTTAAATGCCACTTTGATGTGGCATCAGAAGTGATGGCATTATGTTTATTTTTCCTAATTACCCAAAGTGTGGGGGTGGTGAACAGGGAATCGCCCGGGGCCTTGCTCTTGCAGGGGTCTCGTGCGAATATCCAGGCAATATAAAAAAAATATTAACAACAACGGGGCTCGCAAAGACCTGCCGCTCAGAGCCTTGCAATGGGTAAGGCCGCCACTGAAGATGAGACCTAAACTTCTCTTTGCTGTATCAATGGAGCATATAATAAAATACATTTTTAAAGATCATCATTATATCTTTTGTCTCACTCACTTGCTCACTTATATGGAGATTTTCAAACCCAATTCTTTTTCTCTTCCATACATTTTTAAGTGTATAATATTTTCTTCTGTTTCCGCGATTATTACTCATTTAAATAAAACAATTTTAACAGCTTATATCGCATATATCTCATTTGAGTTCTGAAAAGCTTCCAAACGTTGGGAATTTAAATGAGATAATATACATGATATAATCCGTTAAAATTGTTTTATTTTGATTTTTAAGTGTATTTTCTTACATACAAAGCTTGTTCTGACAGTTAAAAACACAACAATAAAAGAATGAGCCAAATAGGTACCATTCTGAATGGATGCATGTACATACATTTCTTCAATTGATTTTTATTGGTATCAGTCCCCGAAGTTTTATGCCATTGGTCCTACAAAAGCAATGTATGTTTAGGCCATCAAATATTTTCCACTTACATAACTATACCCTACCCTAGTTTTATCTCTTTGGCTTTGATTGATCTTTTATTTTTTCAATTATCCTCTATTATCATTGAATTAATGATAATGTTTAATCAATGGTTGATAAGATAAATGTTTAAATGTGGCATGTGACTTATTCAGTCTCAATTAATTATGTAATGAATTTTTTTTACCAAATTGAAAAAGAGAGGTTCCATACATTTTTTTTGTCAATATACTTGGTTAGGATTGTTTGTAGCCGAATTTTGTTCTTGGTTCTTGACATTTGCTTTTAATTTTTTTCTTATTTTGTTACTTTTGTTATCTATCATGTGAAGGAAAAGACTTATAATCCCTAAATGTATTTTCCGGTATAAGGGTAGCCTTTGTACTTCAAACATACAAAAAATCAAGGAAGATATAAGAAATATAAACTAACAATTTCATTGAATTCAACTGTAAAACATCTATAAAATCCAACTTTCTTGAAATACAGTTTAATGGGATTCAACATAACGGAAATCGAACTTAATGATAGGGGCTAGTGGCGTGTGGTTCATACAGGCTCAAAGGCACTGCCTACCCTGAACGACCATGGGTCCATACAGGCGCGGAGAGACTGGCCTACCCTACTCATGTGATCAAAACATTTTAACTGCCTATCTTGGCCAAAACCTCTATGCACGCCAGGGCTTGTAACCCGGTTGATTTTCCGTACCGGTTAGAGACACAATTTGAGAGCTTAACCCATAATAAAGGTTACGCTCGCAAGAACATCGGTTAGATAGCGGTTCCTCCGTGTGAGTGGAGTCTAGGGTGAATAACCGCTCGCTTAGACGGGTTTGGTTTGCTTAGTTGACTGTCGTTGCGCCTATATCGGCGCGAAAGCGGTCATTGATCCCGTAACCGAAAACGTAGTAACCGGTTAGAGAGCGCTTCGAAATAAAGCTCCCAAATCAATTCGTCCGAACGTAACCTAAATAATTAACCGGTATAACCTAAATAAATAGCGGTTTATTTGTAACCGGTTACAAGCCCTGATGCACGCCACTGATAGGGGCCATTAACAACAGCTACAGGAGCTATGAACATCCAACATACTACAAGCTTATATCTAACTATCCCTCCTATTAACACATTGACTGCCAGGAACCCGCCTAGCGGGCGCTCTGCTCGTAGATGCGTAGCCGATACCATGCATTTCCCCGTATGTAGAGGAAAGTGCGTAGCGCTACGAAAATTTTGGCAGCGAATGTGTTAAATTAGTACAAGTAAGGGTAAAGATAAAGGCGTTTAAAAAATTGTTAAACCATTAATTTAACAAACATATGTTAATGTAACTATCAGTGTACAAAGCCGACACTTAACAGGCAATATCATCGCACATGCCCGCTAACGAAGCTCACAAATCACTGTCAGTGGATTCAAAGAGTACAGAGTTATATTTATAGAGGTCTACTTTTTAAAATATTTGGGATAATCTTACACAAATCGAACTAGTCCCAAACTAAGCAAAGCTTCTGCTTGTACTATGGGTATCAGGACTATCAGGTACAGATATACATCTATACTATAAGTTGGGAGAGTGTGTCTGAATACCGAGACTTGTGGAGAAAGACTCTGAGCGATGGTCTGGTTGCACATGATGAAGCCTGGTTCGCTTCTCTTTCGCGTAAGCGTGACCTGAGACACCGGCGCGCAACTCTTCCCCCTGAATCGACAGGTGCAACATTAATATGTCAAATATGCGGCCGAGGCTGTCGCTCTCGAATCGGCTTTTCGAGTCACGTTCGAAAGTGTCGCACTTTATTGGACGCTGTTTAAATCATCTTTCATCGATGCAAGAGGTCAATGATGATAAGTTGTAAAAATAAACTTTTAAGCAAAAAAATGAAACCGACTCCAAAAAAACTAAAAAGTAAAAAATAACGCCATAATTCAGTTTCTTCAAATTACTTACAAGTAACCGTTTGTATACTCAATCTATACAGTATATACAATTAATCTTATTTTGGCGTCGGTGCCATATAAAGAATGTGTAAAATATTGAAAATTGACGATTTTAGTAAGTTTTGACACGATGGCACCGACTCCAAAATAACATTAATTGTATATACTGTATAGATTGAGTATACAAACGGTTACTTGTAAGTAATTTGAAGAAACTGAATTATGGCGTTATTTTTTACTTTTTAGTTTTTTTTGGAGTCAGTTTCATTTTTTTTTGTTTAAAACTTTATTTATTTTACACTTTTTAGTTAATCGATACTTAAAAGTGTATCTCGTGACGATTCGAACAAGCCCAAACATGGCTAGGATACATTATTTTATTTTATTACATAGATCTGGTGCCTACCTCCGGCTCTATCATCAAATCAATTCGATGGTACCATTCTCATCAGGAACATTTAAATTTGTGACTATGAAGTTGCTTAGCTAAATTAATCAAGATATTTTGTCGCCACCCGTAAATCATTTATCATTGAGGAGTTCCGATGGCATTCTGTGGTCTTCTGCATCAGTTCCACTTCACCAATTTACACTTTCTGAATGCAAATGCTTATTATGTTTCTTATAATACCAAAATCGCTATATGTATGCCTACAATATTTGAGGAGTTCCTTCAATTCCTCATGGATTCCATCATCAGATCTTCACGAAAATTAAATGGGACCAACTAGAAAGTACCTTCTATAAAACCAAAAAAAATTTTGAAATCGGTCAAATAGTCTTTGAGTAATCGGTGAACATCCATAAAAAAAAAACATTCCGTCGAATTGAGAACCTCCTTTTTTTGGAAGTCGGTTAAAAAGTCACAAAACATTTTATGGGTTATTGAATGGTATTATAAGTTATTAATATTTTGAAAATGGACACCCAACTTTAAAGACTCATAAAACGAACTACACGTAACGCAAGGTAAAATTTTAACGTAGTTTTGTATTTTGCTTGTTTTAT
Source organism: Hedya salicella (assembly GCA_905404275.2). Classification (NCBI taxonomy): domain Eukaryota; kingdom Metazoa; phylum Arthropoda; class Insecta; order Lepidoptera; family Tortricidae; genus Hedya; species Hedya salicella. Next base: position 26,079,596 of record FR990102.1, on the reverse strand, counting down.
CAGGAACTTATATATGTTTTACTGTTAAATACCGTATTTGGTACATTGTTTCATCAATTCATCGACCTAACATAAATATGTTACAAGATGTTATGTCTGTAGATAGAGATAACACTATAACGATCCCCTGAGATTCTGTTTCAGATTATAAATCTCTCCTTATCGTCGATGATCAACATTCCTGTACATTTCTAGTGAAAAGTAGGTCACTCTTGGCGATTACGAAGACTTATTTTGGTATACCAGTATTTGCCTTGCGTTTAGATTCTTAACATATATAAATATATACGTTATTTATTTAGAGATAAAGAATAATCGATCTGAAAGTTGCGTAAATTGTGCCCCCCTTTATCTACTAAAATGTATGCCGAAAAAATATGAAAAAAATTTACAAAGATAAAGCTTAATAAATAATTTCAACGAAAATTATTTTCAACATGATCGGATATACCGTTTTCGATTTATTGCCGAAAAACTGCGCTTCTCAGCAAAAGGACATAAGTGCCACGAAGATACGTTCTTTTCGGTGCATTTTTTCACATCATATTTTTTTCATCCGTAGTGGATTTCTTTGTAGTATAACGGCTACGGAACCCTACACTGCGCATGGTCCAACATGCTCTTGGCCGGTTTTTATTTCATCATGTTTAATGTTTCGTAATTTGTGGGAAGAATATTGATGGTGCGTCCCAAGACCCATTCATCTATATAAAAAACATAATAAATCTTAACACAAAATTATTACGATTTGTTCAGTGTAATTGACCTTCAATACTCTGCATGAGTTCAATCACATGTCCGCCCACATTATAAGACTCATTTCCGATGTAGCGTGAGATGTCGCTATACATACGAGTTAGTATCACCAAGACTGACCATTTCCATAGAAAAAGCCGTTCCGCGATATGTACAACGCCATCTATGTATAAGAATATTTTTTCACAATTTTTCAACTTTGCAAGCGTGACACAGTATTTAAATGTTATAATTTATTTATTATTAGCTATTTGCGAACTAATTGTTACTATACTATGTTTCTTTAAATTATAACATCGTTAAATGTTTAGTTTTGAGGCGCCATCTACTTTTTGCCAGAATAACTTCTTGCGATCGGAACACGATCCAAAGTATGGCAAGTGTCAGTCCTCTTGTTTTAATGGTACTTGGTATCACGAAATATTCCAGTCCAGATTATTAAGTATAAATGCTTGTATATAAACACGTTTTCTATTTAAACTTATTGAAAGAATCATACGAATAAATGATTATATTAAACATCTTACTATTTTTATTCCATTCAAATTGTATATGGCTGAGTAAAGACCTCACGACAACCTACCCTAGGCAGTTTTCTTATTAAAGTAAATATTGCTTCCTAAAAGGTGTCTTCATTAACGGAGGAGTAAAATATCACAACCATCTTTTTCTTCAGCGTAGTCGAGTAAAAAGTATCCTATAAGTCCTATAACCATTTGTGGATACCCAGCTACCCGTATACCAAAAATGGCTAAAATCGGTTTTGCCTTTTTGGCGTGATGAAGCCACAACGACACTGGTACAAACATACAAAAAAATCAAAATAAAATATTATTCGGTTCAGTGACCTTTAAATAGTCTGTATCACTTATTTTTTTGAAAATATCTTAAACGTTTAGACTACAGATAGATGGTACATAAACATTATTATTTCGGAACGTGCTATCCGTTTCCCAAAACACTCGTTCTAAAATAACTGTTTCTTTAAATAACCGTACGCCAAAAGACCTGTTTCTCGTAACACGTATGCCAAAATATCCATTTGTCATAGAAATCATAAGCGAAAGGATTAATCACATGACACCCGTATGGCTGAAACACCTGTTTCTCGTATCATCTGTATGCCAAAATATCCATATCTCATATCATCCATATGATAAAAGATCTGTTTCTCAAAGGTTTCTCATGACACCCATATTCCTAAAAGATCCGTTTCTTAATTATGACACCCGCAAGGAAATCCTGATTTAACTTTACAATAACTTTATTGCACACCTCACAAAATAGAGTACAGAAAACAATATATTCAAAGAGGTAAACAACAGGCGGTCTTATCGCTAAACAGCGATATCATTTTATTTATTACCATTTACAGACCTACAATATATTTGTGACTGTTCACAGCAAAAGGGACCAAGCTAGCTTATTCGTACTAACTAGGTATCTAAAACTACATACTACATATAAGCTATTCGTCTATCCATTGACAGAAGAATCACGTCTCTAGGTTCAATAAAAAGATAAAAATAATAATTTACGTTAGTGGGTCACAGAAATGCGTACTTTGTATGTACAGTGAAGGAAGTTGAAGAGTTTACCTTTCTCGCTCTTGTTGCAATAATAATAAGGTGTAAGTAAAAAGGTACATAATTCAGTCTCCTTTACCGTACAGTCAAGGAATTTAACATCTACAATAACCGTGTCGAAAATATCTGAATACGACTTTTGGCAAAGGCATAAAAGATATGTTCAATTGTTTTTGTACCAGGAAACGGATTATTTAGAAAACGTTTGTGGCGTGTACTAATGTTTTGAAATCGGATGTTTTGGGAAACGGATATGAAACCGAACGTATTTTTTGGGGTAAACACATTCAGTGAAACGGATTATTTAGGAAACGGTAGTGACGGGAACGATTGTTTCGGGATTAGGTCTTTTTGGTAAATGGATATCAAGCCAAAGGTATCTTTTGGGAAAAGTACTTTGTGAAACACATATATCGGGGACAAGATTATTAAGGAAACGGGTATTTTGGGAAACGGATAGCACGATTAGCACGTTCCATCACGCTTACGAGAACCATCCTAATTTAGCTTTATTGATTTATATCTTCTTATTATTATAGTTTTGATGTTTGGAGGTTAAGTGTATAGGAAATAAATGGTTATGAGTATAATAACTAATAATTTTTTTTTTTATTATAAATAGATGGGCATTTGACCGCAATCTCACCTGTTGTTAAGTGACGATGCGGTCAAGGATGTATCATGCCCGTCTAGAAACAGCCTATTCACTCTTGTCTTGAACACGCCCAAATTATAATGGTCGGGGAACACACATAATAAGTTATCCAAAGCCCTGGTCTCATGTTATGTTTCCAAACTAACTTTTTATATCCTCCACAGTTGAACCCGGACGTAAACGCTTTCCAACGCAAGTTCGTCAATGAAGTCCGCCGCTGCGATGAGATGGAGCGCAAGCTGCGTTACCTGGAGAAGGAGATCCGTCGTGACGGGATCCCCATGCTGGAGATACCCGGGGAGTGCCCCGAGGCCCCCCAGCCCAGGGAGATGATCGATCTTGAGGTAAATGTTACCCATGGTATGAAACATGCTTCCACTTCCTACGCAAGTTCTTGTCCGTTGCGATGATATAGAGCGTAAGTTATTTGGAGAGATCCGTCAGGATCCCCCTGCTGGAAATTCTTGGCGACTGCCTAGAGCCCCCCCAGCGCATGGAAATTATCAATCTTGAGGTAAACGTTGCATACAGTGTGAGACATCATCATCATCATCATCATCATCATGATCATCATTTCAGCCATAGGACGTCCACTGCCGAACACAAGTCTCCTCAATAGAGTCCCCGCAACCCTAACAATGCTGCGCTTGCCACGGTGCTAGCTAAACTTCTTTCGAGTTATAGCCACTAGGATGATGTGGTGCAAGCTGCCCTATCTGGAGAAGGAAATTCATCCTGGGCCGTCCTAGGGAGATCTGATGTAAATTTTTCACCTATCATTTTTTTTGCACTATCTCAAAAGATCGCAGCGAGTTTCTCTTTACGTAAAGAAGCACATCCATTACGGCGGTTTTCTGAAGTAGCTGACCCTGAAATATAATTGACCATGAATGAATATAATCGCCCATTAAATCCTGTAATATAATCGACCATGCATATAGCTCATAGTGTAAGACATGCGTCCACATCGACATCCTACACTAATGTGCAAATAAGGTCCATTGTTGAATGAGATGACCCATCAGTTCCGTTTCCTTTGGATTCCGAATGAATGTTGAGGCGATCACATGTCCATTAAGGAGCATTTGTATATCATTTTTTGTAACCACGCCTTTTTCCGATCTAAAAGACGCTAAAGACTTAAATAACCAAATATTTACTTATTCGAAAATATTCCGATTTCTTATGTAAACTAAAAAGAGGCCTTCGTCAGCAGAAGAGAAAAAACAATAACCCTTTTTTTTCTTCAGCGTAGTCGGATAAAAAGTATCCTATAACTATCAGTGCACGACCAGCTACCGGTGTACCAAAAATAGTTGAAATCCGTTAAGCCGTTTTGGCGTGATGACGTCACAACGAAACATAGATATTTATCGATTCAGTGACCTTCAAATACAGACATTTCCTTTTGACAACTTTTATAATAGTATAGAAGTTCATTTCAAATGTACCTAGACGACAAAATTTTGCCTAGGCGGAGTCACAGCGTAGAAACTAGAAAATCATACAGAAACACTATTACTAAGACGAATTCAATATAGACATCGAACTGCTGTTCTTCTTGTGGAATGCGACTGTCACAATTTGAAATGTTGTCAATTTAAGGAACATATTTATTACTAGCTTCTGCCCGCGACTTCGTCCGCCTTAAATTCGTTTATCGCGGATAATGGTATTTTTCAGGGATAAAATGTAGCCTATGTCCTTCCCCGGGACTCAAACTATCTCCATACTAAACTTTATCCAAATCGGTTCAGCGGTTTAAGCGTGAAGAGGTAACAGACAGACAGACAGACACACTTTCGCATTTATAATATTACTAGCTTCTGCCCGCGACTTCGTCCGCCTTAAATTCGTTTATCGCGGATAAGGGCATTTTTCAGGGATGAAAAGTAGCTTATGTCCTTCCCCGCGACTCAAACTATTTCCATACTAAATTTTATCCAAATCGATTCAGCGGTTTAAGCGTGAAGAGGTAACTGACAGACAGACACACTTTCGCATTTATAATATTAGCATGGATGTCCTCAAGTTAAATAATTACTTGATGACTAAATTGCTTGTAACAACTCAAGTGAACGACCAATTGTCTCCCAACAGCCTACGAAAAGATGCAGGCATATTAATTACCACTCAATTATCGCAATTACAGCAAGTGACGTCAGCGAACAATAGCATTCTCGGTGTCACGCTGCCGGTTTTTCTCGGTAAACAGTAAACACCTCTCTCTTTACGATGGGGATATCTTTTATAATGCAACGGATTTGCAGTAATGCCGAGAATATCGTAATGTACACGTTCAGTAACGGTTACTACCGTACAGAGGCGTGGCATATTTAAAGAAAAAGGTGGTTATAAGTCTCTTCTTGGGCAGCCCGTTGGTTATCGGCTTATATGGACGCCACGCCACTGCTACCGTATTATATTGTTCTGTTTTTTATCTATCAGTCACGGAACATAGGCCTCTCCTATAGGTCGCCACAAGGTGCGATCCTGCGAAGATCGCATCCACTGACTCCGCGCGATCCTCACGAGGTTATCAGTCCACCTAGTCGTAGGCATCCCACCCTGCGCTTTCCTATGTGTAGTCACGCCAGGAGTTTACTGCCCTCCGTTTCCCGGGCTACAATAGCCCGCCCATTGCCACTTCAACGATGCAATGGACAAATGGACAACATTTCATTTTTTGAAAGTGACTATAATTGAAATATCACGGATAGATATAGGCTCTTTTGGAATTTTGGGATCCACAATTTTTGAAAAAAAAAATAAAATGGCAAATAGTGATCTTTAGGCGGTACAAAGTTAATTCCCTTGCTTTATATTATTTGGCAATTATAAAAAAAGTGTTAACGTGTCATATTGGCAGTTTACGTTTGTGTCATAACTAGTGACGGGTAAAAATAACGGCACAATAAAAAATCACAGTGATCTAGAAAAGTATAACTGTGACTAGTCAGGACGGAAGGTTACAAATTCACGATTCACGTTGGTTATGTGAGCAACAAGTGTGATAAAATCACGGTAAAATTGTTATAATGATCTGAATACAATACAGTAAGTAACTTTAACCCTTTTGTCGACTAAGGACTATCAGGAAAAATTACTAAGTATAAAAATAACTCTAAAGTGATATTGTCAAGAATGAAATTTGGAGAGAAGGATTATTAACTAAGTATAAATAAATTTAAAAAGGTGTCCCCTTGTTTTGCAGACAGAAATCTCACAGAATTTCGTTTCGCAGAAATTGTTTCAAAGAGTATGTGGTTCATGTATTTTCAGTTAGAATATTATTGTTTTAAAGACTATCTATTTGAAAGAAACAAATCAATGAATTTTATTCTCTTTTTTTTATTACCAGACTCATCAACTAATAGAATTATTTTTTATGTATTCTTGATTCGTTGACAGATTTTTATATAATATTGTTTCACAGAAACTGTTTCATATAATGTTTAGTCCCAGTATTTTTCAGACGGAAAGACGGACATGGCGAAACTATAAGGGTTCCTAGTCGACTACGGAACCGCTTGCTTGCATGGAAGTATATGAAAATTTAGCAGTTAGTAGGTAAGGCTAAAGACCGAAAACTGTAGGTTAGGTTAGGTTTGTTTTATGACCATGGATAGCGGAGCGAGCGAAGCGAGCGGAGCGTCAGAATGCTTACTTGCATGGAAGTATATACATTCTATGAAACGATAATATGAGATGTTTTTATTATAAAAAACACAATTCTATAAATAAGTAGTCTAGGTAATAAGTTTTACATGAACTGAATATTATAAGGATCAATAATATATGATGTGAAATTCTATGACACGAATATCGAAATAATAAAATTTCTTTGCAATAAAATTTTACGATTTAATTTTCTAAAGTGTGAGTAATCTGCGGTTTGACCATTCTATGAAATGATAATATGAGAAACATTTTATTTGAAACAAAATTCTATAAAACTGTAGTATATGAAACAACGTACAACCATTTAAAAAAGTTTAAGAGGAGCATTGCCTAAGTATAGAAATGCCGATTTCTTTCTTTTGAAAATATCTGAAATGATTATTGACTAAGTATAACATTGCCTACATTTAAAAAAGTCTAAGATGAGTATTGACTAAAAATAAATAAAACCGGCCAAGCGCGAGTCGGAACTCGCACCGAGGGTTCCGTAAAAAATATACGCTACAAACGGCCGTATCTTTGAAAATCTAGTGTTAGCAGAGCCTTATTACCCCTAAGCAAAATGTACGCGGTGTTCGATCATTTTATATTGGTTACTGATATAGACAGACAGATATTAAATTATACTGTTTTTTTTATTTTTTGTTATAGCGGCCACATAAATACATCATCTATTGAAAATTTCAACTGTCTAGCTGTCTAGGTCTTGCCACTCTCGCCAGTAGCCTGTGAATGTGACAACATGTTTTGTATGGTAATAGTTTATGAAATGGAACCTTCGCGACGTGTATCAGTTTGGGAAAAAAATCGGCCATACATTAGTAACCCATGTTAGAAATGAGTTTTCTAAACACAGTAGCATCGAAAGGTCTAGGTTATAGAAGCGACTGTGTGGAAGATTAGGTGCCTAAGAAGATGATCGGGTAAATGTGTATGAGCCTGGAAGACTCTGAAATCATAAGCTCACAGCATCTAGATAATAATGAAATGTAGGTCTAAAGTATCGTCAAGAAACTTCCACGACTCGGAACAAATAAGTACCGGAAAGAAAATCATTAATATCATTTAGAACGTTTGGAAAAGGATAGTTGACATTTCCATACTCAGACTTTCTGGCTCATAGACTTTTTACATCTTGACATTTTTAAAAATCGATATTTTTATATCTCGGCATAAATAGAATTCGACAATTTAATTTTATATATTCGACATGTTTATACTTAGTTATTTTTCCTGATAGTCCTTAGTCGACAAAAGGACTTTAACGTGGCAAGTCAGGGGTCGTGGGTAACAAAATCACAGTGATTTTACAACTGCTAATAGAGTCCCGGTGAGCGAAATTGAATTGTAACGCTTTTCACCATCTCTAGTTATGGCACTTGTCACAATGAGCCTACAGATGCAGAATATTTTTTACTTTTTAAATTAATTCTTCCTCGAATAGCGCTTAGGCTCTTATAGAATGGGATAGTTTTGTTTCATTAAAATCAGTGGTTAAAATTAAAAATAATTTAAAAATATAAAATACGTACCTCGTAATTTTACAAATATTATTAGATAGTTCGATAAAATTAGGGGGTAAAAAAATTTAATGTTGTCCATTTCCGTTTTAGTTGGTCCCAAATCATTTTTAATCTTCGTCATCCAAACCAAAAATATTTTACAAAAACATCATTATAATTTTTTTAAGACAATGTTCAGAAAGGAAAGTCCAAAAGGAGATTCCTTCTTTCGCCCATTATGTGCCGTAATGATTGTAGGTAGATCCTTTATTAATTTGGTGAGGATATCTTTAGTAGCTAATCGTATTTTTCTATCAGGCGACCTTTGAGAAGCTGGAGAATGAGCTCCGCGAGGTGAACCAGAACGCCGAAGCCCTCAAGAGGAACTACCTCGAGCTGACCGAGCTGAAGCACATCCTTAGGAAGACTCAGGTGTTCTTCGACGAGGTAAGACATTGCATGCAGTAGGCAACCTAAGTTTGCACCTGGTTATCATGACGTCGTGTTTGAACGAGGGGCAAACTTAGCTTGATAGTCACCGCTAATATCAGATGTAGGACTATGTAGGGTTCGTTGTATGACTTCTAGGATTATAAGCCTATTAGAAGGTTCACAACAAAACGCAGTTTTCCTTAAAACGTAACATTTTCTCTTTCTCTCTCATCAGTTTTTATACTAAGGAGAAAGGGATGGGTGATTTGTGTACCAAGACAAGACTCACGTGGCTTGATGTGATAGTCACATTTACAGCCATAGATAACATCGCGTCTTTCAAAGTAATGACAAAGTCGACTCTACGGTAATAGACGCAGCCAACACACTTATTCTAGTCCTTTGAAGCAGACAAATTGCTTTAGAACGAATGATTATACTCTCTGACGTCTATACCAAAAGTTGTCATACGTTTTTGAGCAATTGGTCCTCTGATATTAGCCGGTGAGTAGTGGCATAACGATCGCAGCGCCATTACGATCGTGTTTTTATACTAATCACATGATACACAAAAAGATCGATTACCTACGTAGCGTTTTTTATATTGATTATACACGTAACTGGCTGGTAATTAAGCTTTGATAAGATACAGCCGGTCTCGCCGTGATACCGCGGCAAAAACCAATATGAAAAACACGATTCACATTGGTGTTTGCTTGTCTTACCACTGTGCGAGAAACATGGTTCTAACTACTTTAAGATCCATTTATCGGTCTTTATCTTGATTCGAACGACGTTAATCTTCGAACAGTTTGTTTGAGATGCAATTAGTTCTACAGTAAAGCTATTTCAACTGTTCTAAAACGCAGATGATCTCACAAACGTTAAGTGAACGGGTACAAGTCCAATGCAAGGTCGGACTGTTGTAGAAAAAAACTAGCCCCACGTTCAGACGTTTATATATTGTTTTTTTACCATCATTGTTTATTTTTTGTTATTTTTTGGTTGGTCAGTGTCTCATTAAGCGTATATTAATATAAACTTCGGATTCACAAGCACTTGACAAGTCTGTTGTACTTACTAATTGATTGTTGAACACTTTGAATACACTCTCAAATCTAATGAATACTAATTGCGATAAACTTTTGATTTGCAAGCTCTTGTTCCGCAAAATTTCATCGAAATCGCTATATATTTTAGTGCGTAATCGGAACAACGAAAAGCACACTTATCACCTTTCTTACACTTATGATTTCTGACGATTCTTAACAATTTCCTTTCAATAAAGGTTGTGGGTCTTAACAATCGCCTCTGCTCAAGGTGTTTGACAGGAACATCAAAATTGGGCTTCAAAAAGCAATTTAGAATAAGTATGGACTGCGAAGGTGAACAGTAATATACAATGGTTACTTAATAACATCACACGCCGCCAATGTCACATTCTTGTTGATTCTTTTACGTCAGTCAATTGATAATGCTACCGTTTCCATTGTTGTCAATTTGTCAGACAAAACGCTGAGAATACGCTTGAAATCGATTTGGAAACGAAGGCCGTAGATCTCTTTAGAATCTTCGACGATCAATCAAAAATTTAACGCTAATGTGACTTTGGTCGCGCGGGATGCGATTGACCTTGACGCCATTTTGGCGTGTGTGTGCACAAGATGGCGGACCCGTCGCGCGAGGAGGAACAAGTGACGCTGTTGGGGGAGGAAGGGCTCATGGCGGGCGGGCAAGCGCTCAAGCTGGGGTATGCCAAATTAACTTTGATGGCTCTTTCGTGCGCGTTGACTTCCCTCATGTCTCCGCCATTGCAGCGTCACTAACTCACTGCACGGATCTCAGTAATTAAGATTGTATTGTGAGCGGAGGTCAAGGCATATCAAAGAGCGATATTATTTTTCAGCGCTTGTACTGTGACGCTGATACGGGAGTCTACCGCTCACCACTCAGGCAAGCATTGGAGTCGGCCGGTTTATAGTACCTATATCACGAACATAACACATCTGTGAACTTGTGTGGAATGAGCTTAGTAGCGCAGGGTCCATTCGTATCCTAGCTAATACGAGTCTGAACGTAGAGAAAGTTCCGAGTGAAGCCCTTTAGAGAGCGTGCTAACCAACTGCTGCCTGAGTGAGTTTTTACTAACACACGACGAACATTATTTATTTTTGAAGTCCATAGGTGTTCGTGGATTCGGAAACTACAGATCGTTCGATTTCGTTTCTTTATTTCCATTCCGTCATGCTTTCTGTGCCGTTATTTGTGCATGCCATTATTATTTTATTCATGTCGTAGAATAGTACACGAGGAAACAGATTTCTATCGATACACTGTATTTAAACACGATTGCAAGGTAGAGACAACTAACAGCAATGACGCTTCGTAGCTAGGCACCGTGCAGTTTTTTGCAGTGACGCGTTGGTGCTATTTTTTTACTACAACAGGTAATGGCAGCCTGTCAGCCGCAATGAGAAGTCCGGGCTATATGTTTTCAGCTTGTGGGGCAATGTGCCGTGTTGATGTGTTTGTTTGTCCGCTAGCACGAGGGCGGGGCCGGCCCGACTGAGTCGATGACGCGTGCGCTGATATCGGACGACCAGAACAGGCATGTTGGACACGTCCAACTAGGGTACGTATGCTGTGTACATACGGCACCAGGCACTCCCTCTAATTCTAATACGCACACGCCCGTTCGACCGAAACGCAGCTTTTAAGACTATGCTCATCATTCATACTTTACTGTACTTGTTGGAGTTTCCTGCATGTGTGTTATGTCCGCGGGACCATATTCTCTGGGCTTTATTACAATTTTTGACCGTAAAATTATAGTATCTAACTATAAAAAACAAAAGTAACTGAAAACTTGCATACATCAACTCAACGCAACTCCTTTACAAATTTCGGAGTTGACTTCGGGGATCCATTGTGTAGTGTGCATGCTAATTATACTTACATATTAACGAAAATTCCTACAAAATCACTCATAGTTATTAACCTGTACTTCATTACGCAATCGCTCCAACAATGGGGCAATAATTCTTTCTAACAAATCTAGTTTAAAAAAACAGCCTTACGGCCTGGCTACGACATCGAGCGGCGGCGGCAGCGGCAGCGGCTTTTCTAATTCATTGCGTGTGATTCCAACTAACCACAGTTCGTTGCGCGTCTCGACCGCGCAATGAATAGATAAAACGCTTGCCGCGCCGCAATTCGCACAATGTCGTGGCCGGGCCGTTTCTGTGATAGAAGTCCATGCAATTATGCTAGACTATTCTGACGTAACGGTTATCTGCACCAGAAACGTTTCACTCGACAGACCCAATTCGTGAATGATTCATTCTAACGTCTCGTAATTCTATAACAGTTACACTCAAGGCAATTCCTATCTTGGCAGTTTCCCAAATCTCTGTTTGAAGTCTTAAAAGTTGCGTGCCGGCTCGGTTGCTAGGGAAGCCTCTGACGTTGGTTGTCGGTACGCTGTCACTGGCAATGCTCGATCATCGTAATACAAACGTCATTTGATTTGCGAGATCAGCTGATTGACGTAATATAACATTATTTTTTTATTTAGGTGGTGAAGCTGCGTCCTAAGGGCTGAGACAGACTATGCGGATGTTCGTGTACTTGCGGCTCACGATTTTTTATTCAATACAGGAAGATAAGAGGTCCGAACCACAAGTATAGTGAAAAATCTCATAGTCTACACGAGCGGCACAAAACCATATCCTGTCAGTTTTGCCATGGACCAGTAAAACAAGAGGACCGTCAATATCCATACAGAAAGCCATTCCCCGATATGTATAACGCCATCTATGTATAACAAAATTATTGAATTTAGCAAGCGTGACACAGAATTTAAATGTTACGATTTATTTATTATTAGCTGTTTATGAACTAATTGTTACTGTGCTCTGTTTATTTGTTCAATTATAACATCGTTAAGCGCCATCTAGTTTTTGCCTGAATATCTATACATATACCTGCGATCGGGTCACGATCCAAAGTATGGCAATTGACAGTACTCCTTAATGGTAGCCTGGCCTGTTAATGGTCCTTTTCAGTATGCTGAAGAGCGGTCCACTCGTCAGTGTATATTCGACTTTACAAAGCTGCAGTGGGCCTACTCCGAAACTCGAAATTTTAAGTTCGTATGGCGTTATCCCGCTCACTCAAAACAGTTGAACATGAGAGCGAGTGGCACGGTACGTTACGAACTTCGAATTTCGAGATACAGACTTTACGATCCCAGCATTACGATGATCTGACGTACCGACGATCAATCAACGTGTTCACATAATCTTGACGCTTTTATTATTTGGCGAAAGGTCGTGCTCGTACACACGTCTTGTACTAATATTTGTTATTTACGCGGCCGCGTTACAAACATCCGCCGATTTATGTGAACACCGGCATCGGGCTTACTTGTGACGTTGCGATGAGGTTTAACGCTGACTGTCCCTTGATTGATGATAAAATGCGTCACTACTTTGAAAAAAAAATCGTATCTCAAAAGGACTTAAGTCGTAAAAAAAATGTTGATTCGAAGACAGGGCTTCTGCTTTTGAACAGCAGTATGCAATAAAAGCCCACTCAGTGTTACAATAAGTATAATTAGCGATTTTCTCGTAAATAAAATTTTATCTAGACAAGAAATGCAATGTAAATGTTGGGAAACGATTGCTTTATTTACTAGGAACAACCCAGGAAGCATACAAGCTGTATTAGAACTTATACAGCCATTATAGAGCCAGTTTGAGAGTTATCAAGGCTGTTTAAGCTTGAACACAGCTCGTGTGCTACTTGGGAAGCAGTTTCCGAAAATAAAGCATTTTGATATTAGGAGTGTGACAATATAAAAAGGGAAGACGATACGATTTTTCGACAATGTAGTGACATTTGCATGTAAATTATCTCACTATTGCTGTAAATAAAAACTAATTTGAAATTGACAACCGACGTAAGATTAGATATAACAGCCACCGGTAGAGAGCCCGCTAAAACTGTTTCTGCTTCATCTCTAGTATGCGGGATAAGCAGGAGTCGTTGGAATTCCTGCCTTGGTCAGTAACAAACATTTTACAGTAGTTTGGTAATGTATGATTACGTTTTGTGGGGAGTGACAGAATTGAGAAATTTATTACGTAATAAGGTCATTTGCTAAACATTGAACCAAAATTATGCCACTTAGGTATCTCTAATTTAATGTTACTTCGTTTGTTTTTTATATTAATGTTACATAATGCCATCCAGCGAAACTATCTTAGGGAACTTTGAGAACTTAGTGAATTATTGCGTTATTGTAGTTTTATTTAATAGTATATAGATAATTTTAATGTTGCATGTATTTTCTTTTACCGGGATATTAGGTACAGTCAAGTGGCATTCTTGTCAATAGATGATATTCATGTAGATATAAAAAATATAGATTAATACTTCGGTCGAATTTTTCAATTTTGTCACACTGGTGTCGTATCATTATATTATTCTGCATTACTCTAGACTATTCTAGATACTGTTAGACATGGTAACACTCGCTCTGCTTCCTAACACTTCACTTCACTATATGTACATACGTTTATATATGTGCGTTAAGGTAACTTGGACTTCAAGAATAGATGTGGATCTTAGGTGCGATTTTGTAAATGCTGTAAATTTCGGACAAACTCATTGTTTCTTGACATACATTCATACACATCATATATATTATATGTCAAGAGATATATGGGGTATATTGAAATTGGTTCTAACAGCGTCTTGGTACGAGTGCCTTAGATATTAATATGTTTTATTATACATTTTTGTGTATTTTTGTTTTCAGTTTATTCGTGTTATTTATTCAAATTAAAAGAATGGTTGATGCATTATATTTGATATACATATCTACGTGGATGTATGATAATTAGGTGTCCTAAATGCTATCTATTATCTATGGAAACTGTGTTTGATGGATTATTCCCACCAACTTTTTGCCATCTGGGATTTTTTTCCCATCTATTACTAGATGGGGACTACTGGGAATAATTGTTACCACTTAAGTAATTGGTGCCATGGGTGTTGGTGTAAATTGGAAAAAAAGTCCAGCTCTCACCAGTGGTAAGAAGTTGGTGGGAATACTCTCTTTGAACAGGAGCGTACCAATGAAAAGTAAATCTTCAATGTGTGATATAATCTTGTGAGATGTGCCTCCAAAACTAACTATTATCGTTATTTTGTAGAAATCTGGTACCGACATACTTTTTATAAGAAGAACAATTGCGAATTCGGGGAAATCATAGTATCAGTTCAAAAATGTCAGTAGCATATCAAATAGGATTCAGCCAACAGACTAGCTTGGCTGAGCCAACCTGCCAAACTTATACTTTATTGCCCGGAGACAGAAGAAGACAATTGCTGGAAATATTGATTTCAACGAAAGAACGAGTGAGGTTTTTTTAATTGGAGATTTTTGAGTTTCCTGCTATTCATAGGCACGTTTCAAACTCAAGTAATTTGACTGTAAACACAAGTGACATTACTGTTTAGCGATGGTTCCACACTAAGCTAAGCTTTTTTTAAAGTTATAATACTTTCTTTATTATTGACCGAGCGAGCGCAACCAGCGAAGCGTCTCCGTTTCGGCTTGGGCAAGAATGCTTCCGTATGTCTGGCTGTCCGGCTGTTCTCCTATACATAGGGGTTAACCTGAATATCGAAGTTCGTAACGTGTCGTCCCTCTCTCTCTCATGTTGAACTGTATTTGAGTGAGGGGGATACCGCCAAACGATCTTCGAATTTCTAGTTTCGGAGTAGTCCCTCAAGTCGCGTTTCTAAACAGTTTGTCGTTAAATGTGAGTAGGTTTGTAAATTATATGTATATATATATATTTTTGTTGATTTAAAATTTTGTTTTTTTTTTCAAAATGGCGGAGGTATAGGCGTTAACCCTTAGATGCATGAAGTATCAGTAACGATACTGAAAGGAATCAAGTGCCAATTAAAATCACTTTGAAATAAGATTTTATCGCCATGCAGTAAAGTAATAATTTGATATTAGTGCGACTGGCACTTGTTTCGCTTTAGTATCAATATTGACACCTCATGCATCTAAGGGTTAAAGGACTTGCGAGGTCTACCAGCATAGAGCCACTAACTAGTCAATTTATCTTAAATTGAAGAGTCAATCTCTTATCGGTATAGCTGATAAAGCGTGTAACTGTCTTAATCTGGCCCTATCCAGGGCAGGGATCGTTACCGGTATTACTCCAACTTGCAATATCTTACCAAACTATAGAGATTAAAAAAAATGTTAAAAAGTATTTAGACAATCACTATTAACTTTGAATTTAGCTCATTCAAATACAAAATCCCTAATAATAAGTGAGATACCTAAATTGAACACCGGTTATTTTATACTAGCTTCTGCCCGCGACTTCGACAGCCTTAAATTCCTATATCGCGGATAAAAGTATTTTTCCGGGATAAAAAGTAGCCTAACAAACTATCTCCGTATCAAATTTCATCTAAATCAGTTCAGCGGTCTAATCGTGAAGAGGCAACATACAGACAGACAGAGAGACACACTTTCACATTTATAATATTAGTATGGATGGAAAGAATACCGGTATTCGATCCCTGATCCAGGGCAGCTCCTTGATTGTCCTGTACTTTAGGTATTCCGCTACTTTAATGTTTCTGTTACCTTGAATGTGTTTCGTGTGCGAGACACAATGCGATGTTTGAGCAGCATATCCGTCCGCGTTGTCGCCGGCGTTTTTGCATCACAATGGCGTCGATCGTCTGTCGTGTGCCATTAATCCGCTATCACACGCGTGACGTCATTGCGCATGTGATACAAATACGGGGTGACTAATTACCTGAGATGTTAATCACGTTTTTGATGTCGCTGCTGCGCTCGCGGCGCTGAGGGGACTTTATTTTTGACATGAAAACTTACCCTTTAATAACTAAAATTGACATAGTTTAACTTTGCCGTGCCTACGATAATTGCAATACAGTCATGCAGTCTTAAAATAAAAAAAACCGGCCAAGTACGAGTCGGACTCGCGCAACGAGGGTTCCGTACTAAATTGACTAAAATCGGACGTATGAAAATCCAGTGTTAGCAGAGCCCTACTCCTAAGCAAAATGAACGCGATGGGGTCATATTATACTAGCGAAAAATTAAGATTTTCATCGTCTTTTGAGGTACGGAACCCTAAAAATGTACACTTAACATTTGTAGCGGAGTTATTGCACTTATTGCATGCTTGACAGTATTATACGTCACCGAGATATTCTCCAAGTTTTTATTTTCCTACTAGAATATGCTCGCACCTTCGTTCGCGGGGTAAAAAGTATTCTATAACCATCTGTTGATACCCAGCTACCCGTGTACCAAAAATAGTTGAAATCTGTTTAGCCGATTTGGCGTGGTGAAGCCACAACGACACGCACAAATATAAAAAAAAAAACTATTTTTTTGCAATTTAATGATCTCTAAATAGTCCGTTACAATCATTTTTTTATAGCTCCCATGTACAGACATTTCATTTTTCCAACTTTATAATAGTAGGTATAGATGTTTCGGCTCAGTTAGCTCTAAAATGTAACCTATGTCCAAGCAAAAATATCCTCAAACGATAAATCAAACAATAAAAATCTAATATTATTTTTAGCGGAACAAGCCAAAAAGAATCAGAATTATCTTTATTGCCCGCAGAATTAATTATAAGTCGCATACCGTAGGTATCATGAAACATACAGGAAAAATGTTGGCGAATGTAACCTCCTTTTTCGTAGTTGGTTAATAATTACGCATGCATGACGTCACAGTCACAAGACCAGTTGCGAGTTAATCGGTATTTTCCCTCAGTTCGTATTTAAGTTATGAGTCAAATGTATTTAAACACTGGGAAGTGTTGTTGTAACAGAATGTTGAAAATCAAGTATTCGTTCAAGAACCATGATGTAGATACATGTTTTTATAGATATGAATTGGAATGAGCTAATTTTCTACAAGGTATGGTCATATAAAAACTATTTCGAGGAATAGGTTTAATAAACCGCTTGCAATTATAACATTTTAAAAATATGATTTCAAGGATAAGTTACTTGTGTTTTTAATTGTGACCTTTTTTGTCCTTGCCAAAGCCAAGTACAGTTGTCAGTCAGTAGTGACGTCACTCGAAATATCATATTTTTGACATCGTAATATTTGATATGTATGTTTACGTCTAATCTAACAGACTTAAAACGTACCAGTCTCTTATTTATTTAAAAAAGAACTTATATATACAGGGTGCCCACGAAGAATCCGAACCGAACCACGCATTCCTGAGGTCATTAGGAGTAAAAAATGTTATATGAACCCAAGTCATATTCAGCAAAGAAAAAATCTAGTTTTGTCGATTTTGTACATAAAAATGTAATAACTTTCGCTTCTATATGAAAATTATGCTTTTTAATAAAATTATAACGATTATTTTTCAAAAAAGGATGACTGTAGTGAGTGGTATCTGCTACTTTGATGTCTGTCAAAAGCGATGTGAAACTTGACAACATTCGAAGCAACGTCGCGATCAAAAGAGCTTAATGCACTATGGTAATGAGTAATCACAATAAACAGTTTACGTGAAAAGTGATGTTGCCTGGGGTTCATATATAATTGTTTGCTTCTAATGACCTAAGGCAGCGTTTTTTTGGCTTTTATCAGCTAGGGGCCACATAGTAGCTAATGAAATTGACGCGGGCCGCACTTTTTAACGCAAAAGGTAGGACAAGTCCGCCAGTAGTCAGGGAGGCTTGCGGGTTGCCTGTTGCCGACCGCTGACCTAAGGAATACGTAGATGAAATCTTTCAGATTCCTCGAGGGCACTTTGTATTATAATTTATTTGTAATGTAAGAATTTGCTTGACGAGATGGATCATTCTTCGTGGAATTGCGAACGTACCAAACATCATTTGAATACAAATAAACAAAGGGTTTTATCTCAAGCTATTCTGCGTAGATGATTGATTGATTCTCTTGGGAGATAATTTGATATGGAACCAAACAAAGTCGTCTAGACGTGAGACATTCACTCTGTATCTTATTCAGCTCCTTTGTTTCTAACTGTTCAGTGTGTTTGTGTGTGTGTATTATAGCACCCAGGGGCCGTATTCGACTTTGCAAATAAATATACATACATATCCAATAACAATGAGATATTACTATTTCGGTATTCCATTGGCTCAAAAGTATTATTGCTAAACTAGCAAATTTCTGACTTTTTCGTGAATTGAAAATTAATCAATTCACGATAAAGTCTATTTGAATTATATCAAGAGTACGCTATCTTAAGGAGTCGGTCGGTGTAAGTCATTTCATATTTTAGACATTTTGAAACTAATATGTTTTGACATTGCGACGTAATAGGAACATGGTATTATGATATTTGGTTGTAGCGAACCGGTAAAGTTTTAAAGAGTAACTCAGAAGGCGTAACCATGGCAACGAGTTAAAGTTGATTGACCCACCTATATTTTTTTAAAACAATACATCAAAACATTTATATAACAATCGTTTCGCTAACACGCATCAAGATGAGTTGTGACAAGATATGTTGACTGAGGGTTTACTCCGAAACTCGAAATTCGAAGTTCGTAGCGTGCCGTCACTCTCGCTCTTATATTAAACTGTATTTGAGTGAGCGGAATGGCGCCATACGAACTTCGTTTTTCGGGTTTCGGAGTAGCCCCTCTGTACTAAAATAAAAATAAAATCTAAAAAAAATTGAGTTACGTTAGCTTACGTGTAGCTTGTTTCATGAGCCTTTAAAGTTGGCTGGGAAAGTCCATTTTTAAAGTATGAAAATATTAATGATTTATAATACCATTGAAAAAACCCATGAAATGTTTGGTAACTTTGGTTATGAAACCATATCTATAAACGCAAGTTTTAACATAGCTGCAGAACAAAGTTCTTAATTTCTCCATACAAGGTAGTGTGACGTCACACTTTCCTAGGCTTTAGTACGGAGCGTTTTTGGGAAAGTCCAAAAATGTGATTTTAACATTGTTGTATCCCAAGAAGTTGTTATGAGATTAAAGTACTTTTTTCACCAATATTTATTTGATAGGTCGTTATATATCATACCGCAGTAAAAAGTTGTCAACATCCCTATAGTAAACATTAAGAAACCTGACAAAATCTTTATAAATAGTTACAGCAGTTCAAAGTGTGTCTGAAAATACTGCTATCTACATCCACAACAGACGTCACTTTTATCAGTGAAAATGGATCTATTTGCATGAGACTACAATAAAAAGGTCATATGTGCTACTGACGCGTCTATAACGTTACGATCTTCAACAATTGATTTAACTGTCAGCATCGTTTCAATGCTAAGTATGATGGCTTGTGTTACACTTAACGGTACCCGTTAGTTCAACTACTCGCGTGTTGAGCACATAATGTCATATATTTATAGAAAACCCTTGTCAGATACGACCTTCTATCTCAAGAGTCGTACTGCCACGTGGAAAAAGACAGCAAGTGCCTATAAGAATCGCGTGCACTTAGTGCATTTAGTTTTTCGGAGAGTATTCGTGACTCTTGATTTACGATATCGCTAAATAGTAAAAGTGCCATATTTAAGTTTCTTGTACACGCTTGTTAGTTATGGTTAGCGCCATTGATGCGAATGATCTATATATCAATCCATACTAATATAATAAATGCGAAAGTGTGTCTGTCTGTCTGTCTGTTACATCTTCATGCTGAAACCGCTGAACCGATTTGGATGAAATTTGGTATTGAAATAGTTTGAGTCCCGGGGAAAGACGTAGGCTTCTTTTTATCCCGGAAAAATACCCTTGTCCGCGATAAACGAGTTTAAGGCGGACGAAGTCGCGGGCAGAAGCTAGTTCTAAATAAATAAATATTACAGGACAAATTTTACACAAATCGAAATAGTCCTATAGTTGTAAGCACAAGGCTCGGTTAATAAATGTAATTTTTGGGAAACATGTTTTCCTGCTGCAGAAAAAAGTACGACTTTACCCGCCAGGCGCAGTCGCAGCTTAGGGGGTCACTAATTATACATACAATATGTCGAGTTAATTAGACTTTATTGCACAGTACAGTTACCAGCACCAATATCTGTCATAACAAAGCGTGCGAAAATGTCTGACAGTATTAACGGCCCTAGAAATATAGTCGTGTCAGATATTTATGCGCGCTTTGTTGTGGCAGATATTAATGCTGGTGACTGTACACAATTTTATTGCACACATTATAAAACAAATGGAAGTCTTTATTGGAAAAAAAAACAATTTTTATTTAGTAAACTATTAGAAAACACAGAATTCTGCCAGCGACTTCGTCCGCCATAAATTCGTTTGTCGCGGATAATGGTATTTTTCCGGGATAAAAAGTAGCCTTTGTCCTTCCGCAGGACTCAAACTATCTCCATACCAAATTTCATCCAAATCGGTTCGGCGGTTTAAGCGTGAAGAAATAACAGACAGACACGCTTATCTTACTGTTATAAAGTTGTAAAAACGAAATGTCTGTACATTAAAGATATTTTCACAAAAAAAATATATTGTTACGGACTATTTGGAGGTCACTATAACGAAAAAAAATTTTTTTGGATTTTATGTATGTTTGTATGTGTCGTTGTGGCTTCATCACGCAAAATCGGCTAAACAGATTTCCAAAATTTTTTATAAAGGGGAAGCTGGGTATCTCCAGGTGGTTATAGGATACTTTTTACCCGACTACGCTGAAGAAAAAATGACGGGTTATGACTTTTTCTCCTCCGTGAACGAAGTTGCGGGCATCTTCCAGTTTATAATATTAGTATGGATTTTCAATTTGTCGTGTACAATTTTAGGGGTCACAGCGGGCATAACCCCCCCTTTTTACCCGACTGCGCTACGCAAAGGAGGGTAATGTGTTTATCAGTCTATGTATGTATGTATGTAAACACTTTATTGTACATAGTAACCAGTTACAAAAGCAATAAACTTAAAAGAAATAAGTACAAAGGCGAACTTATTCCTATTAGGGATCTCTTCCAGTTAACCTTTGAGCAAGTGAGTGAAGATATAAGGAAGATAGACAAACTAACACCATGTACAAATTATATGTATATGAATAAAATATATAAATAAATAGATATATATCTACATTATATATAACAAAATAAAATATAACAATAATATTTAATAAATATAATTAATATTCAACCATTTTACAAATCACTGGAAAGCCACAACTTATTCAATTTACTTTTGAGTGATGCCACAGACTGCGACTGTGAAAGATAACGGCAGCTCGTTCCACAACTTAACCGCGTGTACGTGTAAAAATTCTAATCTGGAACATAGCGATTTCAAACAGTCGGGACCCATAAGAAAACTAGATCGACGCAAATCTTCCCAACAATGGGTCCCGACAGATTAAAATCGCTATGTTCCACATTAGAATTTATTATTTGTTTTATGTGAGTATCGATCATGAATCATTAAACATTTCCATTATATCTTAACAAGGGTAGGTACTGGACTTGTTGTTTTCTTTTTAGTTTAATTAAAAAGTCGGATTTTTTGGTTTTTTAATTATTATTTTGTTATATAATGTGTGCAATAAAATTATAAAGTTTAATTTACTCGACATGTTGTATTATTAGACAAAGATACGACATTTATTCAATCTCAAAATGTTATGATATATTAATGTTATGTTATAGTTACTCGTAGTTTTATATGCGGGTGCGCAGCGCCGTCGTCGAATCCAAGCCACCTGCTAAAGGTGCGTCCACATTTGTATCATTTGCCCGTATCAGATCATCGTCGCGTGGCATGATCGCGTGTCACGATCACGCGTTTGGACGTAGCGCCGATCAAATCAAATCAAACAGTTATACGTGATACTACGCGTATCACACAGTTATATCGGACGAGTACGGCATGATCGGCGCGCCGTCAGTAAGCGTCCAAGCAGCGCGATACGCAGTCATGCCTCGGCACGGTGATCGGATACGAGCAAATGATACAAGTGTCGACGCACCTTAACAGGCTTGAAGCGGCGCCGTGTGTCGCGGATGCGCATGCTGGTGGCGTGTATTACGGCGACACTAATTCTAATTGTATTATTAGTGACCACCTCGAAAATTTCGAATGATGAGGCCGGAATGTGGTCATAGGAACTTAGTAATAAAATAACGGGATCTATATCGGAATCCTGTCTGACCTCCTGTGATGACCCTGTCGCGGTTTTCCCTGGAGGTTACAATATGGGGTTCTTCAAGAGGGGAGTGAATAGGTCCTTAAAGGGTCGGCAACACGCTCGTAATGCCCCTGGCGTCGCAAGCGCTCATAGGCTGCGGTGACTGCTTAACATCAGGCAGGCCGTACGCTTGTTTGCCACCTTAGTAGTATAAAAAAAAATCCCTAACGTCATTTGTCCTAATGTATCGTTTGCAATAATGCATTTTTTTAAGAAAGAGTAAACTTTTTAGGATTGTTATAAAACAAACCTAACCTAATCTATACGATGATCTTTTAAAAAATCCTGAAAATTTTACGGTTCCTGAAAAAAAATGCGTTATGGCAAACGATGCATTAGGACAAACGACATTAGGGATCCCGAAGGAGACCCAAAATAACGCAATCCTATAGAGTTTGGGCTCTCTTTTTAGTAACATCTGATTGATTGATTCGATGTTTAAATTGTATTAAGGAAAACTAGTCGAAAATAAAGCTTGTAACTTATTATTTGTCTGCGGTTTACTCGGCCGGGGTAATCTCCAAGTGCAATGGGCCAAGTTGGCCAATGGGAATATGGGGGGGATTAAATGCAATGTGTCACTTCAACAAAAAGTTGGTAAGCGATGAAGTCATATCCGATAGGCCAATCTTTTTGATTTTAGCTTCGGGATGCACTTATGTTGTTAATAAGTACTAGGTATATGAAGAAACTGAATCAATAACTTTCGGATCGATTATTTCCGAAAATATTCACTACATCCAAAAAATGGTTTTAGAAACATCCGTGTTTTAGAAGAACTGTCGAATATGTGCCACAAATTGATCTATGCTGAAAAAAAAGACAACTTTGGTTACATGTGCTCGCCCTAGAAATACCTTACTAAGTAGCGGCTTATACACGACACCTATACTCCAAAATTCATCTTTATACGTCGTGTACTTTTTGAGTAAAATGCCTGTAACATACGGACGGACGGACATGACGAAACTATAAGGATTTCGTTTTTGGCTACGAAACTCTAAACAGTTGATCCACCCTACTTACGCATTACCACTTTATATCTTTATTGAACGCGTATGGAGGAACAGTAAGCTCACTTCA
Source organism: Hedya salicella (assembly GCA_905404275.2). Lineage (NCBI taxonomy): Eukaryota > Metazoa > Arthropoda > Insecta > Lepidoptera > Tortricidae > Hedya > Hedya salicella. The sequence continues at coordinate 26,055,647 of FR990102.1, read as the reverse complement.
TGCACCAAAGCCCTTGTACACCAGATCTGCGTCCGAAGTGTATTGCTGTATGCGTCAGAAACGTGGACTGCATACTTATGCGAAACAAGAACACATACTCAACGCTTTCCACATGCGCTGCCTGAGGACTATACTTGGAGTCGCTTGGCAACACAAAGTCAGTAACGAGGTAGTACTCTCAAGAACGCATTGATTCAGTATAACGGTTATGTTAAAGCAAAGAAAGAAAGAGAGAGTCAGCGTCAGATAGTCTGTAGCATCCAAAGCGCCAAATTTATTTATTTATTTATTTATAAATACACATTTATCATTAAAAATATATCGTCACGTATCTTTATGCCTATAGGAATAAGGATGTGTTGTGATATATTTGCCACTTTGAATGCTAGACACTTTTTGACGCTGACTGTACAGTCAAGGGCAAAGATAAATATTCACACAAAGTTCCAAAATATGCATACATAAACCTTGCTGCCATAATTATAAGACCTGTATACATATTTTTGAAACTGTGGTATATACATATTGGTGCCCTTGACTGTACCTAAGTACTTTAAAGTGCATTACTATAATGAATAAGCAATAGCCGGTTGCTGGAACTGGTTTATTTGTTTCAAACGATGTTCGTCACGGCATAAAGTCCGGTTTTACGACTAAAGGAAAACCGCGAATGGCCTATACTGTTACACTAATGCAAAAGGGCGGACCTTAGTACCGGATTCAATGGAACTTACGTCGTTTTGCTAAGGGTGTTCTAGTTGGAAGCAGCGGCGAAAATCACTGATTCTTCGCTGAGGCACGTCCAGTATTTAGATTAATGGGGATTTTCTTGCGTTCTGTCGGGCTGGCATAACTAGCCGCGAGCTCGCATGTCGCGAGATTCCAGTTCAAAATTCACCCCTTTTAAAAGGCCTCGCGTCTCCCTAAAGCGGGAAACACTGTTCTAGTGCAAAACTGCAACGGCGCTGCTAGTCCTGGGTGTCTTACGCTGGAACTGCTGTTCTTATAGCATACTAAAAATACTTTTATATTAAACTACAACATACCAGAGAGGCTACTCCGAAACCCAAAAACGAAGTTTGTCTGGTGCCACCCCACTCACTCAAATACAGCTTAAGAGTCCCCGGTAAGCTCGGTTCTCCATACTAACGTAGTTACGCTCTCATTTTAAAACGACTAGCTAATTTGCTCTGAAATTTTGTACTTAGAATAAGTTAAGGTATATACAGGCCTGTAATTGGTTTATGTAGCTTCAGATACCATAGTAAAAAAAATACAGTGAATTTAAGTTTTCATACAAAACTTGTTTTTGCTGTATTTCGTTTGTTTTATAAACTGGAGCCATATAAACTAATTACAAGCCTAGATATACCTCATGCCATTGTGTATGCAAAGTTTCATTACAATCCAACACGTAGTTTCAAAATGAGAACGAAACTACGTTTGTATGGGAAGGTGAAATTCGGCCGAGCTTGCTGGGGACTTTTCATGAGAGTTTGAGAGCAAGAGGGACGCCGCGTTACGAATTTCGAGTTTCGGAGTAACCCCACAGTAACAGTACCGTATTACTACAAGCACAGTATGTCTTTTGGCAATTTTAATTAACCGCTCTTAAAAAAAAAATCTCAAAGCTCCGGCTTACAAAAACATATTTGACACCTTTCCGTCGACTTTGCTTTTCATCCGAACATAATTGGCCGGTTAAGTTCGCACCTGAGGCGTTACTCCGAAACTCGATATTCGAAGTTCGTAACTTGCCATCCCTCTCGCTCTCATGTTAAGCTGTATTTGAATGAGCAGAATGGCGACATACGAATTTCATTTTTCGGGTTTCGGAGTAGCCCCTCTGTTGTCTATAGCGTCGCATATAAGTTAGGTGCAAATTTAACGCAATCAGATTGTGCAATAAAAATCAGAGATAAGAAGGAGGCATGGCATTTTTTTCTACATTTTCTACCATAAATTAAAATTTATCCGCAGTAAAAAAAAATACACTCACTTCACTTAGACCTTGAATTTTTATATAAAATCGTCCGGTTATTTTGCTAACTCATGTTCTAATAACATTAATTGTGTATAACTAGGAAAGACCTTCGACCTTTTGCAGCCTCGGATTCGCTAATGATAATTTAATGACATTTAGTTTTCAGAATTCAGATAAGCGTATTCGTAATATTCTTTTGGCATAAATATGCGTCGAGTCACTGGTCGTTACATCGAATTTAATAACGGTTTTAAACGAACTGCAAATAAAAAGAACCACCTACAAAGTGACCTAGCTATATTATGGTATCCTAAATGTCTGTAAAATCCCGTGCCACCGATAATAAATAAATAATAAATATCACGGGACAATTTTACACAAATCGAACTAGTCCCATGGTAAGCTCAATAAGGCTTGTGTTATGGGTACTAGACGACGATATATTTAATAGATATATTACTTATATACATAGAAAACATCCAAGACTCAGGAACAAATATTTATGCTCATCACACAAATATTTGCCCTTACCGGGATTTGAACCCAGGACCTCAGCTTTACAGGCAACGTTACTCCCGCTGAGCTAAACCGGTCGTCAAAACCTAAACCGATGTTTGTTTAGTCTTCTCTATTATTATAAAGTTGTTAAAATAAAACGTCTGTACATTGAAGATATTTTCAAAAATATAAGTGAAACGGACTATTTAAAGGTCACTGAGTGGAAAATATATTATCTTTCTATTTTTTAGTATGTGTCGTGGCTTTGTCACGCCAAATCGGCTTCAACAATTTTTGGTACACGGGTAGCTGGTCAACCGCAGATGGTTATAGAATACTTTTTATCCGACTACGCTGAAGAAAGAGGGTTTTGATGTTTTTCCCCTCCGGTGGCGAATTTGCGGGTACTTTCTAGTTGTGAGTAAATAAAAATTTCAAAAAAGCTTCCAACGAATTCAAAACCTCCTCCTTTTTTGGGAGTCGGTTAAAAATAAGTATTCTCGCACTGGTCGTAGCCAATCGTTTAGACACTTCACGAATTAACTGATCAACTACGCAGCAGCAATTAATATAATACCTATTTTCCTTATGGCACATCTTGTGCTTAATAGTGAACAAAAAACGTAAGAATAGAAGATACCAAATTAACATTAACATAAAAACCATCATAGCTATGTTCGTATAGTTACATTCAAACAAAATGTCGAGAGAGGTTTCGGGTTGATAGTTTTGGAAAACCGGTCAAGTGCTAGTTGGACTAGCGCACCGAGGGTTCCGTACAAAATATACGCTTGAAACGGTCTTATCTATGACTATGAAAATCCAGTGACACTGACATACAGAAACAGACATAAACAAATATGATTTTCAGTTTTATCCCGTGGGTTGTGTTGTTTTTTAAGCGCTACCTTCAAAAGAAATTTCAAGTTTGTAGGAAAACTTGTAGTTTCCTATTGAGTTTTTTTTTTCAATGTATATTGGAAACATATTTTTTTAATGACTGTATTTTTGGCTTGCGTTGACTTAGAAGCTTGATATATTTTTAGAGTTGAGTTACTTTATTTTTCTTATACCTAGTATAGATTTAAATACCTTTATAAGTCAGATTTAAATGTCTAAATAATGCCTTTTATAAAACAACTCCGTCATCGCATAGTTCTCGCAGCCTTTCAAGAGTTAGGCATAGGCACTGTGTAATTTGTTGGTTCTTGTTATCAGAATCTATAACTTCGCTATCTAAAATATTTTGCAGTATACTCTTATCACAATCAAATGTCACCATTTCCCGCTATTTGATTTATATAATAACGTGGAATGTGTTTAATAAATATTTAAAAAAAACCGACTGCGTAACCTAGACCTATTCTTATGACAATTATATAATATGTAATACAATATAACAAACGTTATTAGAAGTTATCCGTCTTTCTCTCGGTAATCACTACCGAGACTAGGGGAGATCGTATCGATCGTAAAACATGATTTTAATAAATAAATCCAATGTTAACAATACAGCGACATCTCTAGTTAACATCTGCTAACTGTAAAGTTCGCTCTGTTAGGGTAAGATTATAGTTCTATAAATGCACACCGCGGCGCTGGTGGCAGAAAAGCCGGCATTCATGCAACATACAAATGAGATAGTGTAAAAATTTGAAGACAAGCTGACTTGACTCTGAAGCTCAGTTGACATAGTGTGCGCCCCGGCAAGGCCCAAGGCGCTGGTTCAAATTCAGTCAGTCTTGGAAATTCATATTTTTTTAGATCTTTGTATTTACCATTTAGTTGGCGGCTCCTGTTCTGGAAACACACTTCTGACGTCCATCCATTTCAACCACACAATATCATAGATAATAATAGTACACAACTACATGTTGGTATCTCGTAAATCTCGCAACATATCACCGCCGCTATCAGTTTATGGCCCTATTTGAACGAATAACACGAACCTAATTGTAGATTTTACCGCATATAATAAGGAGACGTTGCTTATCTGCATTAGAGATTATTTTTTCGTTGTACAACCGCCGTAAGTGATATATTGCGGCCATTGTCCGAACACCGACGTAAATTGGTGTCAATTATCATGTATAGCTAACAAATTAAGAAACGTAGGGAAGAAAAGTGTGTCGGTGAATAATTAGCGGTTTAAAAAGTCGATAAATCACCAGCCGGCGCCATCGGGTATATTTGAGAAGAGGTTTCGAAACCCCGTGCTCAGATAGGTTCATTTTGACTTGGTTTAGAGGGGCTACTACAAAGGTCGAAAATTTGGAGTTCTTATGCCGTCATTCCTTCACTCAAATACAATTTAACACGAGAGCTAGAGGGACAGCGCGATAAGGACTTCGAAATACGCCGAACCTGAACGGCGTAACAGTTTGGCACGAACGCGACGAGTGACGCGGCGAGCGAATTCTCTTTTCATTGCGCGGTCGAGACTCTCACTGCACAGCAGTTAGTTGGCATCACTCGCAATGTATTAGGAATTCGCTTGCCGCGCCGCCTATCGCGTGTTGTCGCGGCCGGGCTGTAAGACCTCTTTCCGATTCCTAAAAGTCCTAAAGCCCTGTTTATAGCTAGCGCCAGTTCTACAGGATTAGATAAGACTGGCTTGAAATATAGACGGGCGCTCTATCCACGCTAATTATTATTATTATTATTTTGGTTTGAAAAACTGTTTATACGAGGCCAATACTAAGCCAGCGTTGGCTCTATTCACGTCAGCGCTGGCTTGGCTTAAAAAAACTGTTTATACGTGGCCAATACTAAGCCAGCGTTGGCTCTATTGACGTCAGCGCTGGCTTGGCTTGAAAAACTGTTTATATGAGACCAATACTAAGCCAGCGTTGGCTCTATTCACGTCAGCGCTGGCTAGGCTTGAAAAACTGTTAATACGAGGCCAAAACTAAGCCAGCGCTGGCTGCCAGTCTTAGTAGCAAGCCAGCGTTAGCTTCGTTTAAACCGTACATAATTGAAGTCTATGAGCAGATGGATCACTATACGCGTTACTGACGCTCGAGTAATACCTGCCCCTTATCACTCAGGAAGTCAGGACAGTTAGAAAGAGATAGATCATCATGTCGTGCAAATAGGTAGCTGCTCGGATAATAGCTTGAAATGTTTTTTTTTTTAAATACACTTCAAATCAAAAGAAGCGGGTACGGTTTGTTTGGAATCGTCTTGTTTGCTACACGATAACCAAACACTCTTAACACATTGAAGGTAATTTAATTAATAGGAGATTACAATGAACGTATAACATAACAGTCAAACTGTCTATAGCAATAAGCATCCTTTATAATAATTAATTTAAGTATTTTAATTTTGACCTTGTTTTCACCTGATTCAAAGTGACGATCAAGTGTAAGATGAACCATGCTTGAAGTTTTGCCTTTTTCACCCTTGACTTGAAGAAATCAAAATTACGGTACGCTGGTCATTCCTAGTACATCTTGCGATCTAATCTATACTATTATATCCATACTAATATTATAAATGCGAAAGTGTGTCTGTCTGTCTGTCTGTCTGTCTGTCTGTCTGTCTGTTACCTCTTCACGCTTAAACCTCTGAACCGATTTGGATGAAATTTGGTATGGAGATAGTTTGAGTCCCGGGGAAGGACATAGGCTACTTTTTATCCCGGAATAATACTTTCATTCGCGATAACCGTATTTAAGGCGGACGAAGTCGCGGGCAGAAGCTTGTACTTGTATAAATGAAATGTCTGTACATTGAAGATATTTTCAAAAAAAATATTGTAACGTTGTCACTGAATCAAGAAATATTTATTTTTTATATATTGTACACTGTATCGTTTTAGTGAACTCCAAATAGTCCGTTACAATATATATTTTTTAAATATCTTCAATGTTCAGACATTTAATTTTACAAATTTATAATACCTATTTTTTTACCTTCTATAGATTAGGAGCAAAATGATAAATATCCAGACACATTCCAGCCAATCCAAAATTCACATCTTCGCAGATGAAGTTGGTACTGTGCCAAGGTGACCACTATCTAAGCGCTGCCGGAAAACCCCTCTAATACCAGAGCTGTATAGTTCACATTTTCTTGGTACCGTCTTATTGCTACCAGACGGTCACGAGACTCGCTTGCAAGTTTTAAATTGACAGACCCAAGGTGTGTTTTTATTTTTCTATAGTTCTAGCTATTTGTAGCGTACGATTTTCATATTTATTTAGTAAACAGAAGGCGCCCGCAACTTCGTTCGCGGAGGAGAAAAAGTCATAACCCTTCATTTTTTCTTCAGCTTAGTCGGGTAAAAAGTATTCTATAACCATCTGTGGATGCCCAGCTATCCGTGTACCAACGATAGTTGAAATCCGTTTAGCCGATTTGACGTGATCAAGTCACAACGACACATACAAACATACAAAAAATTAAAATAAAATATTCTGCGATTTAATAGACAAAGCACATACAAAGAAGAGATTGAAGATAATTATTAACTTAATATGTAGAATAAGTTTTTTAGGGGATCGGAACTTGAAAATAATTACTTTAAGGGATGAATATAGTGTTTTTTTTAATGGTCGAAAATATTTACAGTTGTAATTGCGGATCAGAATGTAGTACTAGTACGTAAATAAATGAATTAATAAACAAAATAGTACCAAGTTACGCCTTTTAGGACGTTCGACATACAGATACGAACTAATGAATTGTTGTTATAAATTTCTTGAAATGAACTAATATGTTAAAACGATTTCGAGCATAACAGGTAATTTTCTCATGAAGGGATATAATAACAATTATAACTTTAACCTCTAAATTTTAGGAACGCCATCACTCAGAAAACATGATATTCAATAGAGGTCGGAAACATTACTTGTTAGATTTAGATTGAATTCCGTAACACTAGCCGCGACGGTAGTTATTCTCACAACGGCACTGTTTATCATACCAGCCGACATTCGATATCCGTCATGGGTAATTTCACACGTCCAGCGATGTGATTCACCAGTTTCAGGTGAGAATTCGCTGTATTGTGTTGATTGAGCGAATATACTAGCTCATGTGTAATGATAACCGTTTTTGGCTGTTAGAATTGATTTGTCCTAACTAAAAATAATTCCATGATTGGCAGTCCACAACTGTGCGTTTTGCTAGAAATTTCCTGCCTCGCATGATTGAACTGAGGGGTAAATTTAAACCTTCAAGAAAAAAGTGTATTCCGACCTAAAAGGCCAGCAACTTACTTGTGACTGGTGTGTCTATGAGCGACGGTAATCGCTTACCATCAGGCGATCCGTCTGCTCGTTTGCGGTTTTCTAAGCGGATTTGTGTATTTAACTTTCATGTTTCTGTATTTCTGTATATGTGCAATAAAGAGTATTTGTATTGTTTTGTATCTCAGAAAATACAGCGTGATCTAAGTAGAAGACAATTATTAAGCAAAGAGTGGTTTGGTTGAGGCATATTCAGCTTCTTGTTGTTTAAGCTAAGTATGTAATGAGCGGGATCCTTTATTTATTTATTTAAACTTTATTGCACAACACAGAAAAGTACAAATGCCGGACTTAATGCCATAAAGGCATTCTCTACCAGTCAATCATTAGGCGAATGAAATATTTGAGAAATGAAATAGTTCGGGAAACAAAATTCGCTCGTTTATTAGTACCTATAATGCGCACGCGGTTAATAATATGCAAGTCAGTGGAAACAGGATCTATATGTATGTATGACATCCAAAAGCGCGCATATATGCGACTTTCAAAGAATTTTTTTCATGAAAATTATCGTAGTTTTTTTACCTACACTTAGAAACAAGAGGTACTCGATTCCGCTGATATAAATCTAATATTTGCCAAGAGTGGATAGATAGGCATTCAATATAAGTTTAAATAATCTTTAATCTTGAATCAGAGTGTTTGAATTAACAAGACATTGATTCTTCATGTTTCAAGAGCACCTTACATGACCCGATAACACTATCAATTTCTGAGTAATCACAATTTTTTCTAAATGTTGTTATCTACAAAGTCTGACGTCATTTGCAAGAACATAGAGAATTTTATTACAGCAGAAATTTCTGCTAATGAAAATCTAAATGTAAATATTAAAACGAAACTTTGAAAAATGCTATGGTAGATGGCGCTGCAAGCCTCGCTAAGGCATATTAAAAAGGAAGCAACTCCCAATGGCCACTTAATCCAAAATTATATATTTTTGAATTTTTTGTATGTGTCGTTGTGGCTTCGTCATGTCAAAGCGGCTAAACAGCTTTCAACTATTTCTTGCACACGGGTAGCTAGGCATCCACAGATGGTTATAACATACTTTTTACTCGACTACGCAGAAAAAAAGAGGTTTATGATTGTTTCACCCCCGCTGACGAAGTTGCAGCACCTTCTAATATTCTATATAACTTGCGTAAAAAGATGAAACATACACAACCTTCATTTACCAGCAAATTAATTTGACAGAATGAAAATCGGTAGGTACAGTATAATTTACAAAGTATATTGCTAGATTATTTACACAAAATGGACTGGTCCCATGGTAAGCTCAATAAGGCTTGTGTTATGAATGAGTACTAGGCGACGATATATATGTATAATAGATATATTGATTTATATACATAGAAAACATCCATCTATTTCCAACTTACGTCCGTTATTTTTACAATACTTACATAAGCTAGGTACATATAAATAAATAAATATTACTACTAGACGACGATATATTTAATAGATAAATTTACTTATATAATTACAAGACTTGGGAAGAAATATGCTCATCACACAAATATTTGTCCTTACCGGGATTTGAACCCAGGACCTTCAGCTTCGCAGGCTGCATTACTTCCGCTGAGCCAAACCGGTCATGATTTTTCACTCCTTGGCGCACGATAACTGTTATCAATATCAATACCTAATTAAGACTAGATTTATCTTATACATTTAAAAGGGAAAAAATGTGTCAACGAAACATTTAGATTGGGATCGTTGTAAGGCGGAAGCTAGTGTATTTTAATGTCGGAATCCTCGTAGAGTTTCAGGGTTACAGTGCCGGTGATGAGCAAATACAGGTTTATTGTGTTTGTGGCCGTAATTTATGATGTGAAACTGATAAGTTCTGAATGACATGTGAAAGTTGAGATTAGGAAATTAAGGTAACCAAATTTAGGAGAATACTTCTCAGAGTTAGTCTAGAAAGTAGAAAGTTTAATTAGTACATGAAATGAGAGATCAGCTAAAAGCGAGATTTTTTTACCACGATTTTTCTGCGTCCAAGGATTAACTTAAGCGACTAACTTAAGTTAAGCGGTAATGAAGAGCCTAGTGTTAAAAATCAAACATGGCTGAAAGGAAATATTATATTTTGCCCAGTTTTCCAAATGTCCCTTAATATTTAGTAAAGACGTAACTCTTTACGTAAATATTACGGGACATTTTTTACACAAAATGGACTAGTCCCATGGTAAGCTCAATAAGGCTTGTGTTATGAATGAGTACTAGGCGACGATATATATGTATAATAGATATATTGATTTATATACATAGAAAACATCCAAGACCCAGGAATAAAATATTTATGCTCATTACACAAATATTTGCCCTTACTGGAATTTGAACCCAGGACCTTCAGCTTCACAGGCAAAGTTACTCCCGCTGAGCTAAACCGGCCGTCTATACATTTTCTTCTTATCATACTCTCATCATCTTTAATTGTAGGTCACAAATGAACTCATTTCAAGTTGTTATAGTATAGTTTGGGCAGATATGTCAGAAGTAATATTTTATATTATGCATAGCAACGTCTTCTTTTTATATCAAGACACAAAACATTCTTCATCAGTTATCATTAAACCCGAATTAAAAGTTGAGTGTTTTTTGGCTTTTAATCGTTCATTTTAGTTTGTAGCCAATATTTAAGTACCTAACTACTAAAGGCCAAGCCACACCGGATGCGAGTGCGCGGCGTGCACGTAGACGTGCGCGTGGCGTGCGCGTTGTAAAGTACGAATACCCATGACACACCGCTGCGCACGTGCACGCCACGCTCACGCGCACGTGCACGTGCTGCTCACGCATCCGGTATGTTTCGCCTTTTAAAGTCTTAAACGATAATGGCTACAAAACTCATTAGATTTGATATTTTCTATGCCTAGAAGAATTATTTTTATTCGACATTACTTATTAATCATGATCCTGGTACCATCAGTCACATTCTTAACTGACCATTTGGTAGACTTTATTGACATTGACATAAATCTTACATATGGTCACTAAGTGTGTTGCTGTTTGTACATGTCAATATTTATTTCAAATATAGCACACCATTCAGTTTTATACTTTTAGCATGAATCTAATTTTCACATGGATGTAATTTACGAAATTAAACTGTTGAGACTCACAATGAGAAGTGCTATTTTCCTACAGCGATGGCAGAATCATATTTCATTCCATAACATTAAATCTGCCACGCGTTTAAATTCTGATATTTTGTTAATTATGTCCATGAAATTCCCTTTGTATTTAAATCACTGTCATTCACAGCAATACGACGTTACTCGTGACTTAGCCGCACGCACACTGTAGTTAGTGGAATATATGGACAACATCTCAAGAATATCGTAATATGATATTATAGTAATGATGTTGTCGTAACATATTTTTGAGTGTGAATTTGTAGAAATGCTTGCTTTATGCTGATAGTGCTTGCGGCCAAGTCACTGCAAATCGTGAAGCAAGAGTTGGCAAGAATGCAAACTAGAATTCCTTGTTGGGTTTGCATCGTCTGAGCCTCAGTCTACTTAAAATCAGGACTAGCACAATTGGGTAACATTCTGGTGTGATAATTTTACTACTATCCATTTCTCTTCCGTTAGAACAGTATAAGAACGTAGAGAATGGTGGTGTGGTCTGATCTTATTCTCTGAAATTCGAAGTCTTTATCGAACTATCACGCTTACTTCGGGCATGGAGCGAACTGAGCTAAGGCTCTGATACGAACTTCGAATTCCATTATTCAAATCCTGTTGTGCTAGTTCCGTGGCCCAATTCCATCGAAACACATGTCTATACCGAGATTTGAAATGTCAAAGTCTACATCGAGAATTGGGCGCCAAGTAGACTGTGCTCATGCCATCTCTAATACAAAATCCCTACGTTATATTTATGATACTGACCTGTATAGCTTCGTGGCGGGTGTGATCCTGCGCGAGCGCATCCCCGCGTTCGAGCGCATGCTGTGGCGCGCGTGCCGCGGCAACGTGTTCCTGCGGCAGGCGGAGATCGACACGCCCCTCGAGGACCCGTCTTCGGTGAGCTGGATATCTTGGACATATTTTATTTTTATTTATTTAAACTTTATTGCACAAAACAAAAGTAAGTACAAATGGCGAACTTAATGCCAAAAGGCATTCTCTACCAGTCAACCATAAGGCCAAACAGAGATGCATGAAAATGGTGCAGTGGGGACAAACACTCAGTACTGAGAGCGTTAGGACATACAAGCAAATAATGCATACATAATTACTTATACCTATACTATATATTATATACAATATATATATATATATATATATATATATATTACATATAAATAATAAATACAAAATATATACCAGCTACTGCATGGAAGATTACCTATCTTATAACGCCACGGGTCTTAGATAAACCTGTAGATGCTCCTCTCTCATAGCTGCTTTAGTGAAGCCCCCGATCACTCAACTGAGTCTTAACGTATCTATTTCTACGGGCTGTCTCTAGAACAGAACGCGGCGTGCCCTCTGTGGTTTTCGGTACCTAAGTCAAACCTTGTACGACGCTGTTAACTAAAATGTACAGCTTAAAAGCTTGGCAGTTCATTTGCAGACACAAGACGTATTTTTTCGGATTCTTTGTTAATTTTTGTAACGGTTTAATTAAAATATAGTCGATCAGAAGAGATCTAACTCTGCCACTGTAACCATTCTGTTTTTTTTTTTTTTTGATTGTGAGCTCTGGCTAGTAGTACACAATAGGGATGATGAGTAAATTTTAATAATTAATCCGTCATGTAGATTAGTAAAACATATTGGAGACGTATTTTTATATTTTTTTTACTTAATCAAAAAATAAAGGCTGTATTGATTTGAATTGAGTCAAAATGTCGCGTGACGTCACTCCTGAACTTAAATGCGATTTATCTGAGTATTATTTAATTATTTTCAAAAATAAAAAAATACGTGTCCAATATTTTTTTATTATCTAGCTGACAGATTAATTAGAATTTAGATGTTCATACCCTGTCATCATGTTAATGTCGCCTGAGATACTCTTATTTAGAGTGAAACAGCGGCTCTGTTTTTGAGATTTCACAGCTCGAGCGTAATATTAGAGTTTTATTGAAGTGTAGTATTTTTGAACATAGATATCTAACAGTCCATTTCTCCCACAGTCCGACCAGGTGTACAAGTCGGTGTTCATCATCTTCTTCCAAGGCGACCAGCTCAAGACCCGCGTGAAGAAGATCTGCGAGGGCTTCCGCGCCACCCTGTACCCGTGCCCCGAGGCGCCCGCCGACCGGCGCGAAATGGCCATGGGCGTCATGACCCGCATCGAGGACCTCAACACGGTGAGGATGCCTATCCGCCATTTTAGTAGTTCATGGACTTTGACAAAGGTTCTCCACAACGACCGGTCGTGCGCCGGCCTCGTCCATCGGTTTCCAGATCGACGGTCCATTATAATTATGTTATACCAAAGACACTACAAAAGTACAATACAATACTCTTTATTGCACACCAAAAGAAAATAAATAACGTCAGGCACTTAAATCTAGAACAGTAGGTATTTATTTATTTATTTATTTACAAATAATTACACAGCTAACAGTAAAACTAAATCACTGTGAATTATAATATGTATAAAATGGAGATTTTTAAATGAACATCGATACATCATAAAAAATAACAATATATGCATCTATAACATAGAACTACGACGTTCGTCCATCGCCTCACAAAACTAAGCATTCGCGACATATATCACTCCAGCTGCTTGCAAAAATATCCCAGTCAGGTGCTGATGCGAGACATGCATTGAGACAGTGCAGAGCTCGAACTAATGGTGAACTTCTGCGAGAGACGGTGCGCCTCTGGTGCAGCGAGTAAATGCCTATGGCGTGGGCGGAAACAGATCCTTGATAGCAAGGGGATTTGCAGGCGTACTACTCTGTTTACTAATTCCAAGAAGTCGCAGTCTCCTCGTAAAATTCTACAGGCCATCGTCAGAAGCTGATGTTGGTATGAGAAACGGTAAACAACAGGCGGTCTTATCGCTAAGAAGCGATCTCTTTCAGACTACCTTAAGGCAGTAGAGATGGCGCAAAGTAAACAACCAATGACTAAGTAAGTGGTGCACAAGAAGATGAAATGAACTTTTCAGATACAATATATATACACAAATACATACATAAAACCGCAAATTTACTCAACTACATGACATCGAGATCTTAGCACAAGGGAGCGATAAATTAGTGCTGACTCTTAAAAACGGGAATAGATTTAGTACACCTTACGACCAACGGCAAAGTATTCCACTATAAAAAAAGTATTAAGTTTACAAGTGAGTAATGTGCTCGCTTGACGTAATCAACTAAAGAAGCCGAGGTCCAAATTATAATAAGTAACTACCTACATAAATCTGGCAGTTTGCTTTCTTTTTATAAGTTACAAGCTTTTATTTAACTTGCAATGTAATGCATGTAATATATTTGTTCGGGTGGAATCTTGCAAGTTAAATTTGACCTACTTCCCGGAATCCAATAGAGCTAAAATTTGGCATACTTATGTAAGTTTGGTGACAATGCAATGATATGATACCATTGAGCTGATCGGATGATGGAGCAGGAAGGTGGTCATAGGAACTCTCTAATAAACTACCGAGTTTGGGCTATTTAGAATCGTCTCGGTGAGTAGTTGATGGATGTTCAAAGAAAAGTACAGTGGGCAATAAAAGCTTGTTACAAAATGAAATTTTAGACAGAAGCTTATTTGCTATAAGCAAGTCTTCATATCAGGAGATCACAGTAAATCGACAAACATCTAGTATACATTGGACTTCGCAACGTAAATGGCAGTGAAAAATAATGTATGCGACAACGCGTGCAAGCTTAATCAATAAATAATTATTGTCATAGAAATATTAAAAGGTTACGTAATTTTAAACTTTATTATGCTTCTTGTAGCTATTATAATTGCACTACTTATATGTCATAATAATATGTATGCTCACAATGTATGTTCATACATTATTAAAATACTACCTTTGGCACATTGGGGTCAGATCATTATATCATAATCACTCGCCCGCAGACAAATCGCACGGACCTTGGGCTTGGCTAGCCCTCGTTGAAAATAGTGGCTTTGACTCCATTATAGTTATACATACATTATGTGAAACAAGCGTGGGACATCTATACTATTTAAAGTTGTAAAAATAAATGTTTGTATGTGTCGTTGTGGCTTCATCACGCTAAAACGGCTAAACGGATTTCAACTATTTTTGGTACACGGGTAGCTGGGTATCTCCAGATGGTTATAGGATACTTTTTATCCGACTATGCTAAAGAAAAAAAGAGGGGTTATGACTTTTTCTCCTCCGCGAACGAGGTTGGGGGCGCCTTTGCGTTTTTTAGCCGTTTAGCCGTTTTTGCGTGATGAAACCACAACGACACAACAAACAAACATACAAAAAACACAATTTTTTTTTTTTTTCGCTTTAGCGATCTCCAAATAGTCCCTTACAATATTATTATTTTTAATATCTCCAATGTACAAACATTTCATTTTTACAACTTTATAATAGTATAGATATAATACTTATGATAAAAAAAAATCCAAGACCCAGAGGGGCTACTCCGAAACTCGAAATTCGAAGTTCGTATGGCGCCTTCCGACTCACTTAAACAGACTATAACACGAGAGCAAGAGGGACGGCACGATACGAAAACTTAACTATTAATTACGAAATTAGTTATAGTAATTACGTTACGGCTTCATCACGCAAAATCAGTTAAACGAATTTCAACTATTTTTGGTAGCTACACCGGTAGATGGGTAATCAACGATACTTCAACGCACTTTTCGAACTTCGGAGTAACCTCTGAGAAAAAAACATTTGTGCTCATCACCAGTCATCGTTGGTAGCATTTTTGGTAGCCGAAATGATGGAATAGGGTTACTGTCGACAATCCATACTAATATTATAAATGCGAAAGTGTGTCTGTCTGTCTGTCTGTCTGTTACCTCTTCACGCTTAAACCGCTGAACCGATTTGGATGAAATTTGGTATGGAGATAGTTTAAGTCCCGGGGAAGGACATAGGCTACTTTATATCCCGGAAAAATACACTTATCCGCGATAAACGAATTTAAGGCGGACGAAGTCGCGGGCAGAAGCTAGTATTAACTGTATTTAATCGTTTAAATTGGTATTTTCCACATGTATAGCTCAATTCCATGTTCGCTGCACCAAAAATAATACCAAATTTACGATCACTGCTCGTCACACGAACACTTGCTCCGGCCGGGATTTGAACCCGGGACCGCCAGCTTCGTATGCCGTTGCATAACCAACTTGGCCAAACGTCGTCATAATAATGATGATGAAAAGGATTTTGTGCTCTCCCATCAAACGCAAAACCGTTTCATCTTCGTTTCCGTCCTTTAGCAAAATCACATCTCGAAAGCTCCCGATCGTCGTATCTGCCAATAATAATACTTATTCATCGTCTCTTCCAGGTCCTCGGCCAAACCCAGGACCACAGGCACCGCGTGCTGGTCGCAGCGGCCAAGAACATCAAGAACTGGTTCGTCAAAGTGCGCAAGATCAAGGCCATCTACCACACCCTGAACCTGTTCAACTTGGACGTGACGCAGAAGTGCCTCATCGCGGAGTGCTGGGTCCCAGCTCTGGATATGGAGACCATCCAGCTGGCTCTTAGACGGGGAACGGTAAGAACAGAACTTTGTAATGTAACTATTGTTTGTGACAGCTGCCACATTCGACGAAAGTTTTTAGCTGCTCTGACTCTTTTCATGTGACATATGTTTTACTGGGAGGAAGTGCTTAAAAAAGTAGAAGAGAAAAGGTCGTTGTTAGAAACCATTGACAACAGAAGGGGAAAGATGTTTGGACACTTGCTACAACACGACGATTACATAAAAACCATTATAGAAGGAAAGATTGATGGAAGGAGGAAGAGAGGAAGACTTAGGAGATGTTAAATAGACCAAATAAAGGAGAAAGTAGACGGTGTGTCGTATCAGGACATCAAAACGTAAGGTGAAGATAGAAAAACATGGAAGCTGCTCCACCGACAAGAGCCTGGCTCTTAAGTTTCTGATGATGATGTTTTACTGATACCATTATGCGGGTAATTCCACTACACATGTGTTGGGATGAAATTGTTGATTAGGGACGCTCGGTTTATTTAAAATTATTTTTGAAGTACGATGTGTCAACAGCTTTATCGGACATGCGATGAACGGGTCACAATACCAATTTTGTGCTACGGTCCAAGATTAATTTACACGTCACCACAACTAAACGATATTTTATACCCTGCAAACTACTGTCATCTTCCCTGTCATCCACGTAATTTGTTTCAATTGCATAATTATAAGTAAGAATGGGCATGTGTCAAAAATTTGTCTAGGTCGTCAGACTAGGGGCTGCATATCATCACAAAAATGTTGAAAGTAGATAAAATCATTTAGTAATTTTTCATATCAAAAACAGCTAAACTAAGTTAAGAATGTATCACGGACATTTTCTACTACATTTGTTAGGGGTTTGCTTGCCAAAACCGTTTTTGGGTATAAAAAATAGTACTCTTCTCGTAAACTTTTGAAAGCCCATACAAAAGGACTTCTTAATACTTACTCTACCTCTGGGTAAATTTACCCATGACCGCTCATCTCTACACCGGTATCCTTTGGAAGATAAAGTTCCACCATTTAACTTGATTGAAATAAAATGCTTTTCAGGTTTCCATGGTCACCCGTGACCATGGAAAGCTACAAAGCTTCCGAAACGTCGGGAACTAAAATGAGATAATATACGCGATATAATCCGTTAAATTGTTTTATTTCAATGATTAATAATCGCGGAAACAGAAGAATATATCATTGAACTAGATGTTTGTCTAACAGGAGCGTTCGGGCAGCTCTGTGCCGCCCATCCTGAACCGCATGGAGACGCTGGAGGATCCGCCCACGTACAACCGCACAAACAAGTTCACGTTCGCCTTCCAGAACCTCATCTACGCGTACGGCGTCGCCACCTACCGCGAGGTCAACCCAGGTGCGAATAGCTTCAGTAAAAACCAGGGAACTCTCGTGAACCTGCCATTTGTAGCAGTTCTAAGAAATGAAATGATGCGAAAAAGTGAATAAGGAAGCATGATTGTGTTTAGTGGGGGAGAGAAAACCGTAACTGCCTTTTTATCTTCAGCGTAGTCAGGAAATGACTATCTTTGGTTATAGCATACATTTTTTTCTCACTTATGTGCTTTCCACAACTGTCGTTGCAACTTACCATTATCTATACTATTATAAAATTGTATAAAAGAAATGTCTGTATTTTTTTTTTGTATTTTTGTATGTGTCGTTGTGGCTTCATCACGCTTAAACAGCTAAACGGATCTCAACTGTTTTTGGTACGCGGGTAGGTAGGTCAGATGGATACTTTTTACCCACCTAAGCTGAAATAAAAAAGAAGATTATAGCTTTTTTCTCTTCCGAGAACGAAGTTGCTAAAATAACTTGATGAAATAAACGAATAACGAAATCCCGCATTCAATAAAAATAATTCATTATTTTTGGTGGTTATAGCCACTCTTAATTACGTCCTCCCGCGGAGTTTAGGCAAATAACTACCAATTCCGTTCTCTGCTAATGACTATTCCTCACCTGACGGTCCACTTTGCCCTCAGCGCCGTACACGATCATCACGTTCCCGTTCCTGTTCGCCGTGATGTTCGGGGACCTGGGCCACGGCGCGCTCATGGCCGCCTTCGGCTTCTGGATGTGCTACAAGGAGAAGCCGCTGCAAGCCAAGAAGATCGACAGCGAGGTCATTGTCCACCTTTATAACACTCTTCTCCTCACTCTCTACTGATAATATCGTTCGTCCCACCAGGTAGCCCCGCCCAGAATCTTTTTAAAGACAAAAAATTCTAACGTTACCCTGCCAGTACATATATGATGTACCCAAACACGTAAAGGAAAACATTGCTGTTTTCTCTAACAATAAAATAGTGTTATTGTACACAGCTAGGATCCAAAACCCGGCTCAATACACCCTACAGTCAAGTGGCCAAGTCTTCCAAAATCATGCAAAATGTAGGACCCAAAGTGTACAGCAAACTGCCTGTAGAACTTAAGGAAATTGATAACACACATTTTTTTCTAAGAAAACAGAAAACGTGGCTCCTCGAGCACTCATTTTATGACACACAATTTTTTTTTTCGAAATAACATGCAATCCAATATAATATACCAATGTGAAATTTTTAATAATATAATTTTGATGACATGTAAAATTTTGAATGTTATCAATAAAGGACTATGACTATGACTACCAGAGGTGTGGCGTCAAGAAAAGTACAAGGGAAATTGAAGCGTGTTCATTTACTCATATTTAAAGAAAAGATTAATAAAAGCCTTTCCTCGGATAACCCTGTGAGAATTGGCTTATATGGACGCCACGCCACTGCTGTCACCTACTCTGGTAGCAAATATACGTATGTGGTCTTACAAATCGCGCTGGCTCAACGACCCGACAACATCCACTAAGTTGGTCTCCGAGGCTATGGAGAGATTGGAGAGTTTAAAACTACGAAGAACACTATACATGGTGATTGGTTATTGAGTACATTCCTTTTAAGGGGTTATACTACCAACTCATTTGCAACAAAAAAGGTCAAGTAGTACCCTGTCCCAAAATTATTAGTTTCGGAGATATTCACAATTTTAGTAGCAATTTTGGGGTGTTTTCCTTATAAACGTGTTAAAAATAGTAGTTAAGTTAAAGTGAAATTCCTATTTTTTTTTCATCAGCATCCTACATCATTTGAAACATAACGAGCTACTGATTTGTTTTTAAACACGTACCTAAAATAAACCCCTTCGGCCGCGTATGTAACCGAAGCGTCGTAACTCGTAACCAGTTGCAATAGAATACGTTTTCGGCCACGTACGAAACCAGTTGCGATTGAAAACTATTTTGTTCTTCTTTCCGAAAAAATATTCGATCGCAACTGGTTAACAAGTTCCAGTTACGTACGCGGCTGAAGGGAAATAAATTACCATAATAATGCCAGAAAAAATCACTGCGATGCAAGATATAATTTTGAACACAATTCAATATTAACATCAGAAGAACAAAGGATTGAGTCGCATTTCGATAAAAATGTTTCGTAATTGGTTGTTGACTTCATACTACTTGCTACTCTGGCGCAATTCTGGACAAATTTGGAACAATTATTTAGTGCTTTCCGCTAAATACTTTTGCATCCATGTTTTATACTCCATGTCCGAGGCCAGAGAACACCATCTTGAGCTTCATCGGGCCGCTCGGGCCGGTGTAACAGAATTAAGAGTCCCCGGCAAGCTCGGCTGAATTTCACCTTCCCATACAAACGGAGTTTCGTTTTCATTTTAAAACTACGTGTTGGATTGTAACGAAACTTTGCATATACAATGACATGAGGTATATCTACGCCTGTAATGAGCTTACATGGCCCAGTTTATAAAACAAACGAAATATAGCAAAAACAAGTTTTGTATGAAAAACTTAAATTCGCTGTATTTTTTTTACCATGGTATGTGAAGCTACATAAACTAATTACAGACCTGCATATACCTTACCTTATTCTAAGTACAAAGTTTCAGAGCAAACTAGCTAGTCGTTTTAAAATGAGAGCGTAACAACGTTCGTGTGGAGAACCGAGCTTACCGGGGAGTCTTTTAAGTCTTTGAGGACTTTGTCACCCCAGTGGCTAGATACCGTAAGCTTGCTGCGTGGTTTCCATACGCTCGTTTAGCAGCCTGATCCTGTCCCATCCTTACGTGGCCAAGCCAAAGTAGTCTAGTCGATTTCATTTTGCCGATGAGGTTGGGCTCAGACACAATAAGCATGTGACCTGTCTGACGATGCATATTAACATCTTGATGATTGTGACGTCAAAAAACATCACGTGAGTGATGCCGATTATTTAATGAATTTCCCTGAGAAGAAAGGGTGTTCACTCTAAGAAACCGCACGGTGAGTCTCAAGGCATTACATTGTGGTACGATATCATATTGATTCATTAGTAACGAATCGTTCTGAAATTTATTCCAAAATCGTTACGATCAATTTAGTGGTGCATTCCCAGTCATTTCCAGTAACGAAATATTTTCTTTGCAAAACCTAAGCTCCTCCTCCTCCTCCTTCAGAACATTATTAATTTGTACTTTTCTCCCAGATCTGGACGATATTCTTCGGCGGTCGATACATCATCCTCCTCATGGGCCTGTTCTCGATGTACACCGGGCTCATCTACAACGACATCTTCTCGAAGAGTTTGAACATCTTCGGCTCATCGTGGCGGAACAACTACGACCAGTCCACGCTGCAGAGCAACCCCACGCTGCAGCTGAACCCTGACTCCGAGGACTACGTGCAGACGCCGTATCCGTTCGGAATTGATCCCGTTTGGCAGGTAAGAGGGTCGTTCTTTAACACGTTCACTTTCATCCATACAAAACGATCTGACAATCTATCACAACACAACAGAACGGGGTTTAATCGCGTATAAATATGATTTATACGCGATATATTAATTACCTTTCGTTGGTAAGACCTTTCTCACACGGGGCAACCAAAAACAAACTAGTTGTCAGCTATGACGCGGCCAAACACGTTGGCACATGTATTTAAATGGCGGTCTGCACACGAAGCAACTTATCGGAAACTAGTTTGCATCAGCGACGCAACTAGTAACGTGCAATTCGCAGTGCTGGTCGTCCGCTCCTTGCCGACGCAACTTTTCATGCAATTTGCGCGAAATCGGCGCGCGTCATGTCGTCGGAGCAGTTAAAAAAACATACAATCGTCACGAGTTGAGTCCCGTCGTGTGATAGGTTGATTTGAATCGCAGTGGGCAAGTGGTGGTTGCATAAAATTGAAAGTCATATTGTTGATAGGCATAAATTGTTTGGTCATAAGCATAATTATGCATAACGGTTAATGGTCATAAATTTTTGGGCATAATGTTTTTACCCATAACGATTAAGAGCATACATTGTAATGGTCATAAAATTTTTGCGCATAAAAACTTTAAGCATAAATATGGATGGGCATAATGATTTTGCGAATAAACTTTCAAAGCATATTATACAATCGCCATAATAGTATAACGCATAAAACTTCAAGTATTTTTAAGGGTCACAGTTCTAACCTAACCTAACCTATTCTGGTAGCAGTTTTTTTTTTTATTAGGGGTGACAGTTCTAACCTAACCTATTCTGGTAGTAGTTTTTTTTTTTTATTATGGGTCACAGTTCTAACCTAACCTAACCTACTATTCTGCTAGCGGTTCGTTATAGTTAAGGGTCACAGTTCTAACGTAACCTACTATTCTGCTAGCGGTTCGTTTTTGTTAGGGGTCACGGTTCTAACCTAACCTTCTATTCTGGTAGCAGTTTTTTTTTGTTAGGGGTCTCAGTTCTAACCTAACCTAACCTATTCTGGTAGCAGTTTTTTTTTATTAGGGGTCACAGTTCTAACCTAACCTAACCTACTATTCTGCTAGCGATTCGTTTTTGTTAGGGGTCACAGTTCTAACCTAACCTACTATTCTGGTAGCGTTTTTTTTTTTAGGGGTCACAGTTCTAACCTAACCTAACCTATTCTGGTAGCAGTTTTTTTTTAATTAGGATTATATTTGATGCATAGTAAGCAATTCGGTTTTACGCGGGGTCGCTCGACATCCAACGCCGGAGTTGAGCTCGTAAAACACATGTTCGATGCCTTGGAGGAATCGCGAGATGCTTTAGGCATCTTCTGTGATTTATCTAAGGCCTTCGATTGCGTTAATCATGAGACATTGATCAGGAAGCTACACCACTACGGAGTTAAAGGATCACCACTAAATTTATTAGTCTTATTTAAATGGTAGAATACAAAGGGTTGACGTGAATGGAAAGCGTTCACCGCGGTCATTAGTCTCTATGGGTGTGCCGCAGGGATCAATATTGGGACCTTTCCTGTTCCTTATCTATATAAACGACTTGTCACACCTCGTAAAGACCCACCATGAGATAGTTTTGTTTGCAGATGATACGTCTCTAATTTTCAAAGTCGTACGAAATCAACGATCCTACAATGACGTAAACAATGCTATCTGTGAAGTAGTAAATTGGTTTAATGTAAATAATTTATTGTTGAATGAGAAAAAGACTAAATGTGTTAAGTTTGTCACGAGTAACGTAAAACACGAGCAAGCAAGCGTTATGGTTAAAGGTGAGGAACTGGAACTAGTTAATAGTACAGTCTTTCTCGGTATAACATTAGATTCTAAGCTCCAATGGGGTCCCCATATTGCTAATCTCTCGAATAGACTGAGTTCTGCAGCTTTTGCAGTAAGTAAGATTCGTCAATTAACAGACGTGATAACGGCTCGATTAGTGTATTTCAGTTATTTCCACAGTATTATGTCGTATGGCATCTTACTATGGGGCAGTGCTTCTGACATTAATACTATATTTGTTCTGCAGAAGCGGGCTGTTCGTGCGATATATAAAATGAACTATAGAGACTCGCTTAGAGATAAGTTTAAGGACATTAATATAATGACAGTGCATTATCAATACATTTATGAGAATATTATGTATGTACATAAAAATATTACCGACTTTAAGAAGAACATAATACATGTGATATACATAATATTAATACTAGAAATAAGCATAAGCTCGCAGTGCATGCTACTAGGCTCCATAAAATAAGGAGATCATTCATGGATAACTGTGTGAGATTTTATAATAAACTTCCTAGCAGCATAACTGAGTTGTCTATTGGTAAATTCAAAAATATTGTAAAACGAAAATTATTTTCTAAAGCTTATTATAGCACACAAGACTACATGAATGATGAAGTCGCGTGGGATTAATGTAAATTCTAGCGTCATGTAGGTATATGAATAATTATTTTAACGAATACCTAAGATATTATTATTATTTAAATCTTAATTGTTTTATATACTCTGACATTTAGAATTTTATTCTAGACACATTCTAGATTATTTATTTTTTATTGACAATCCTTTTGGGATTTATCTGATTGATTATTTTAATTTTAAAAATGATGATTTTATCAATAATATTACACTTAAGTTAAATAATCTGATTAGGTTTTTCTGGGTTTCCCTAATCCTTGCAGCAAATGTTGGATCATATTGTATTTCTCCCAGCAAACATTCACTCTCATGTAACTGACATTTCGAAAGTGCTTGTAACTAGGCCTACTTGAATAAAGAATATTTTGATTTGATTTGATAACCTAATGTACAATTCGGTCCAAGCATGCATTTTTGCAAGCAAAAAGATACTAAAAATCATATTTCATTTCTTTTTAGGCAACCCACACCATGGCATAAATATCATTTGTCATAATTTATGCATTACAATTTTTATGGCTAAAAATAACTATAATCATCAATAAAATGACTAAAAATTATATGACATTCAACATTAGGATTAAAAATATTATGACATGGTGCAATTAGGACAGGGAACAATTATGACATAGGACAATTTATGTCCTTAAACTTTTGTGAGCAACAACTTTATGCGTAAAGAGTTATGACTATCGATATTATGATAATAGTCGCTATGCGATTAGAAGGACACCCTTATTGCCCACCAGTTTAAGTTGCACTGCCGTCGCCCCGTGTGAGGAAAACCCGTTCTACACCCTCCGATCCGATTCTAATTATCGGATAAAATCGGTTAGTGTATTGTGCTACAGGCCCTAAAAATTGGGATCTGTTGCACAATACATTATCCGATTTTATCCGATAATTAGGATCGGATCGGATAGGATTGGAAGGTCTAGAACTGGTTGAACGCCCAATTGTTCGACGTTGCGGACGTCGCGTTACGTCCATAGTCCCGAAGGAACTCAAGCCCCGTTTTGTGTTGTGATAATGAGTGAAGATCGTGTAAGTTTAAATTAATTTTACGATCTGGCAATGTCACAAATCCAACTGTCACATTTAGTATGGGGACGTGACCCCACATTGGGGGCACCCGGACAGGGAACCTGTTGTAGGGCTTTAATTAAAACAGAACTTAATTAATTCCTTATAAGTTACCCATATATTTTGTATGACTAACTTTTGTTGAAGGACGCGATCGTAATTTTGTTTTCACTAAGCCTTTAACTATGTAATTTTTTTGAGAACGAATCATGAATTTCTCATAAATGTTTTTGCATTGTACCGTACCAATCACTCACTTTACACTTGCCTCTAAAAATTCTCTATATTTCTTATTCTTTGTTTTAATCTTCGATCTGTTTAATTTTTGTCGAATGATACATAAAATAAGGGATTACAGATCATAAGGAACTGTATACCACTGTTCCATACACATGACACCTCTCAAAAATGTGTGCAAACTTTTGAATAAATTCATAATTAATGTATAATGTTCTGCCGCAGCTCGCCGAAGCTAACAAGATCATCTTCATGAACGCGTACAAGATGAAGATCTCGATCATCATCGGCGTCTTCCACATGCTGTTCGGTGTCTGCATGTCGCTCTGGAACCATCTGTGAGTACCTTCATTGTCTTCCTGAAATTGTCCATGTTTGTGAAATAAAATTTAACTTCTGATTTCTTTAAATCCTGACTTCTTGTATATTTTGGTTATGAATTTTATTAATGCTATCTTCTTTTTAATTTGTGCATAGTTCACATTTCCACGTCATCTTGAGAGATGCGAATATGTTTGAGTGACAGTCTGTTTAGCTTGCGTTTAGATTAGACTGTATTCTCAATTTAACATAAAAACTTATGCCTGGAACTGGTAAGTTTATTGCGACATATTTTCTCACCAGATATCATATTCCTGAAGCTGCGATAGTTAGACTTGTAAAGGTGTTTCTGATATTCACTTCTATAAAAAGTTGTTAAAATGAAATGTCTATATATTGACGATATTTTCAACAGAAACAGTGAAATGGACTATTCGAAGATCACTGAATCGATCTTCTTGTATGCTTCACTGTGGCTTCATCACGTCAAAACGGCTAAACAGATTTTAACTATTTTTGGTACACGAGTAGCTGAACATCCACAGATGGTTATAGGATATTTTTTATCCGACTACGCTGAAGTAAAAAAAGAGGGTATGCACGTTCTAGTCTTGAATTGTGTATATTAATTAGAGCAAATTTTGTACAGGTACTTCAAGCGCCGCATCAGCATCTACGTGGAGTTCATTCCGCAGATCGCGTTCCTCATCCTGCTGTTCTTCTACATGGTGCTGCTCATGTTCATCAAGTGGACCCACTACGGTCCCAACCCGGGCCACTTCGGCAGCCAGGAGCCAGGTCCGTGCATATGCAGAGTCGATTCCTAAACAACCCTAACCTGCTTTTTGTTCTACAAATATCATGATAATAATCACAATATTTTCAATTTATTAGTGGATCACTCCACTAGCGTTATTATTATAAACAAATCAGAGGCGGTGCTAAACGGATAGAGACGTAGTCGTCGTCGAGAGTAAGCAAGAACAGATGACAAAATGCGTCGACTACTGGTATGGACGATTAGCTCAGTTGGTTAGAGCGTGCTACCCTGGTCTGGCTCAAGGCACTGGTTCAAGTCCAGTATCGTCGAAAAAAAATTTCATTTGTTTCTGATCTTTGTTTATAACCCTCACCTATTTGCATTTAACCCTTTATTAGGGCTCGTCCAGAAATCATGTGATCGTTTGTAGGGGTGGGGGGGGGGTCAAAAGAAGGCCAAATATGAATCGAAAACGTTTTATATCCATTCGCTTGCAATATTTACCTTTCACTTAAATGCGTAATGCCCTTATCGTTGCAAGCGTTCATATGCTGCGGTGACCGCTTAAATATCGGGCAGGCCGTACGCTTGTTTGCCACCTTAGTATAAATATATACATCTATGTTGAAATGAAATGTCTGTACATTGATGATATTTTCAAAAAAATATTGAACGGACTATTTGGAAGTAACTAAAACGAAAAATATATATTTTATATGTTTGTATGTGTCCTTGTGGCTTTATCCCGCGAAATCGGCTAAACAGATTTCAAGTATTTTTGGCACACGGGTAGCCGAGAACTCACAGATGGTTATAGGATATCTTTTACCCAACTACGCTGAAGAATAAAAAGGGGGGTTATACTTTTTCTCTTCCGCGAACGAAGTTGCCCTCAGGTGCCCTTTTCTAGTATATGTCCTATTCTGATATATAAGGTACATAACTGGAAAGTTTCATAAAAATTCGTCCAGTACTTTTTGAGATTAAGTGGAACGTACATACATACTTTTACGTTTATAATATAGTAAGGATATATATATATGTCTGTGTGGTGTACAGAGTACGTGAAGCAGAGCGCGTACTGCGCGCCGTCGATCCTGATCACGTTCATCAACATGATGCTGTTCAAGCATGACGAGAACCAGCGGCCCGAGTGCGACGATACCATGTTCGCGGGACAGATGGGCATACAGAAGGTATTTATATGTTTAAAACAGCCCGGCCACTTCAGCACGTGTCGTGTGAAACGTGCAGATACACGGCGCCGTGCCGTATTTGGCAAACATACAGTAGTGTGCAAAATAATAGCAGTGAAGCTGGATTGGCAGAATCATGATGTAAATGTGACTTAAGATTTTAGTTATAATCGTGGTATGAGTTAACAATAAAGTGCATTCAGGTTCGAAGACACCAATGTAATAAAAGGCCTTCTCCTATTCAATGAACTTTGAGTCATTTTCTATTAGAATAGAGTTGCATTAGCTTTTAGTCGTTCGAATTGAACACAAAGGCAATATAGCCGAATTTCCTACATTTTTGATTCAAATTCCACTGCCAAATTTCTGTATATGGTGGTAGGCTCGAAAATAAAGACAATTTTAAGACACTGTTATTTAAATGGAATGTACTTTTCGAAATTTGTTATTTTTTATAGTAATTTAGAAATATTAATTGATTCAGTGGCCAGTAAAAACAGTCCTTGGGTACATAGATTCTCTTTAGAAGCAGTTTTTTGCATCTGCCTTATTTTACAAACTACTTACCATGGTACATACATACTGCTATTGTATTGCACACAGCTGTACGTACACGGTACCTCGCCTGCACATACGCGACACCATAAGCGTGCGCTCAGTACCGTGACATGGCCGGGCTCTTAGGCTAGATCATATTGAATTTTGCCCACCGTAACTAAATTAAATTTTAACTTAGGTTTTAACAAATAGATATATCATCCCTTTTCCTATCCCAGTTAATTGTAATATTTAAGGACCATACTAACATAGCATGGAAGTATTTGTACCCCACTCGATACATAGGATCTGATAATCTGAAATAAACGTATTTCATTTTTCACACTCAAAAACGGTCTATCCGTTCAAGTTGAAAATAACTTTTGTTTGAAGTATTTACCTTTTATTTTTTTACTTACTTTTTGGACATACGGTTTAAAAGATGAGGGGGGGGGGGGGGGGGGGGGTAATATTTATGCTACTGTCGAGGAGATTATTTCTGAAAATAATCACTTCATAATTTTTTTTTTTTGTTGTTTGCTGAATTAAAAAATCGCTTCTGTTACATGTGTCCCAAATAGTTTTTTTTTTTGTTATTTAACTACCAAACTAAGTAGCGGCTTATTCAATACATCTTAACACCAAATTTGATCTTATAGTTTTTGAGAAAAGTGTTTGTGACATACGGACGGACACGGCGAAACTATAAGGGTTCCGTTTCTGCCATTTAGGCTACGGAAACCTAAAAACACAATAGTGTTTCACAAGCCTCTTCCCCTATTGAAGAAGCCCTTTAAAGTGCTGTTGTTATTCCAGTTCTTCGTGATCTTGGCGCTGATGTGCGTGCCCGTGATGCTGCTCGGGAAGCCCTACTTCATCATGCAGGAACAGAAGAAGCGCGCCGTGAGTACCTTACTTACACCCTCATCTTCTTTATCCAGACAATAGCTTCACCCTTCAATCTTGACACGTTTTCTTGGAGAACTACGCATAGAGTATATTTGGAAGATCAACAGTATTACAAACGGGTCTCCTTCGGAATCCCTAATGTATCGTTTGCCATAAGGCATTTTTTTCAGAAACCGTAGATTTTTCGGGATTTTTTAAAAGATCATCGTATATATGAGGTTAGTTTAGGTTTGTTTTATAACAATCCTGAAAAGTTTACAATTTCGTAAAAAAAATGCGTTATGACAAACGATACATTAGGGCTAATGACGTTAGGAATTCCGATATAGATCAATTACAAACATATCAATAACAGAGCTTTGAATTAACACATTCACGACCGCGAGCCTGCTCGACGGGCGTTCTGCTCGTAGCAAGTTTTCGTAGTACGTACGGTTTTTCCCATGTTATTGTTCTACGAGCGTAGCGCTACGAAAATGTCGGTTGCGAAAGTGTTATTGCATAAAGTCAATGACAGATGTCCACAGATATTCAGTTAATGGATCCAGAATATCGGTATAATTAAAATTATGTAGGTATTAACGTAGAAAAAAGTGAAAACGAGAAGATCTGCTCACTCCGTGTGATATTCGCGCGTTAAAAGTGCCCTTGCGGCCTTCTAAGATCATTATTTGATTATTAACCAAACTTGATGAAGACAGGCTTATTCAGAAATTAAGAGAAAAAGATGGATATTTGAAATTACTCCTAGAATAAAAACTTATGCCATATTGGTCACATTGAATCTAAATATAAATACTTTAAGTAATACGTAAGGACTATAGGATAGTGGGTATTATTTTTCGAGACCGACGCGATTACAATTGTACCTGCAAAAGCCATTGTCTTAAGTTTGGACGAAAACTACGATTGTTTACGTTAAGTGGATGCCACTGTATGCAAACGTTTTTGTCACACAAAGGGCAACTTTATATTGAAGGCAAGAAGGTTCACTTTCAAATAAAGGCCTCTAGAGGTGTTATCAACTTATTTACAAAGGTACAATTGGCCTAACACTATTATTTTCTTAATTCTTTATAATGAAAGATAATGATATTGTTCAAGGGTACAGTAGTAATTTTTTTCGGTTTCGAAAAATTATTCAGATTATATATACGGAAAGATGACGATTTTCGTTACATATATGCTTCGTCGTAAATACAAGCGATAAGACCGCGTGTTGTCTACCTGTTATTGTGTTTTGCAAATGCTATTTTTGAGGTAAGCAATAATAGTATTTTATGCAATCGTCATATAATGTATACTTTTTCAATTTAGGCCACGCTTACTGACTGGCCTAATTAAGGCGCGAGATATGGGGCCGATTTCACCAACAATCAATTTACACGAGAGTGGCTAACCCAGTATAATTTTAATCTAAAGATTTGCTCGATGGTTAACTTCATTTTCAATTCACCACGCTAGTCTACGGATAACACTCACTCGCATAGTTACTTAGTAACGTTGAACGAATGAATTGAATGAAATCGTAATGCCCCATGTAACATAAGACAGTTTGTCCCATGCTTGAGCAATGGTGCTGCGTATTTTTAAATTGGTTCGGGCAATACATCAATTGTGACGTAAATATGGAATTCACTTAGTGACAATGACAATACAAATTTACATCTAACAGTTTACTCAGGCGAAATTGGCGGTGTAAGATTATGCTCTAGCTTAAACATTTTATCTTTAGGTTAATTATTGGTGAAACGTAAAATGAGTTTACTCACGTGTAATTGATTTATTATTGAAATATGGCTTATACTACAGTGGTGAAAACGACCCTTAAAAAGATAATTATATAACTGCTGTATACAAAACTTTGTCTACGAGTAACCCTTAAACTACAATAAATAACACAACATAAAAAAACAAAAACACTGCGTTCTTTTTCTTAAATTCATTATAGTTCTGCGCGGAGTTGTAAAATATATATATTTTTTATATACAGTTGTATTATATAGAGTGATGCCAATCTAAAAAATATTCCTATTTAGTATGATTCGCGGAGATCTTAATATTCACAGATTATAAATATACAATATATATATACATAAGTAGAAAAAAACGATGTGTATTGTTTTGTACTTCGATTTGAATAACATTAATTTTAATTGTTCTTTTTCGCCTTCCTTTGGACAGTTGGAGGTTAGTTTCAGTAGTAATAGTAGAAGTAGTAGTTTTAATGCGTATTACATAAGAACTAATAAAAAAAAATATGGGCAGAAATTATAAGCCCCGAACATATTTTGATATCTGGTTAACAAATGTAAACTGTCTTTTTCCTCATACAAATTAATTCGGCGCGCAACGTAACGGTAACACCTATTCATCGATATGAGCGACATTTGAATGAAGTACGTGTCAAGTACCTTTCTGGGAGTGGGATAGTGAATGTGAAAAAATGTTCAACGGTTAAAATGTGCAGAGGTCAATATGCCCGTACGGACCGGCAATCTATGTGCCATAAAGTTTGAAGGTTAATAGTACATTATGATACAAGTGTGGTACGTTGGTAATTACTCTCGAGGCTATGTCTTGCAGCACAGGTGCTGTATAAAGCCGAGAGTGTAATGACCAGGGGTCGGACAAAAACTGCGGATGACGTAAAAATTACGTACCTAATCTTGCACACAGGATGATGTTTATATTTAAAATTCCGTGTGACATTGTTCAGTGAGTTGAGAACTAAATCTTTTATGGTGACGTTGTTTGTACAGTCGTTCAAATAACAATGTGGTCTGCTTGCATTATGCCCGCCAAGAGCACCAACGAGGACATTAGCAACATTTTGTTGCAAACGGTCTTTGTCTCATCTACTGTAACATAAATATAGGATTGCCCGATATCGTTTCGTATTTGATTACAGCAAGAGCAGTATACGTGTTTGTCACGTTCCTCCAAAAACGGAAAATTGCCACAATATTCGAGTAAAGATGACATTTTACAGTGTTTTTTTATACATTAGTAAATATAAATTTTAGCTAAATATAATCGTGAAGATAAAATAGCTAAAAAATAACGAAGTCAATTTATTGTTCATCTGATTGACAATGTGTCAGTCAAAAACGTACTTACTCATTTCAAGTGGCGATATCGTTTAATAAAGAGGTTGATAAACGATAAGTGATAATTGTTTATGAAAATCAAAAATACTATTTGAAATCATTCTATAAATGGTTTGATGTCATCCGCACTTTTCCTCCGACCCCTGGTAATAACCAATGCACACGAGTTTCATACGACGTTTTTCAACACACTTGCGAGAAAAAAAGCAAAAAACAATCGTACATACCTTACTCAAAATTTCGTCTAGGTTATACGTGCGTAACCAATCCTGTAGTCGTAAGTTTAACATTAATCCGTCATCAGTGCCTCAAATTTACATACCTACATAATGATTATATTTTAAATATCTTTGCTTGAAACTATTTACACAATATTGTCATTTTTGTAAATAATCATACTTCAGTATGAAATCTTTGTAAATATTAAATATGCCAAATCAAATCAAAATGGCGCGCTGTGACCGGTGCATTTGTCTATGCGCGCGCACGAGCTATGAGGCAAAGGGTAATGGGGCAATCAGCCAAACATTAATAATATAATGAACTGAATAATTATATAAATTTAATACAATGAAAATGTTATTTTACTTAGAAAACTTTACAATTTATTGAAATTAATTGCTTTTTACAAGTACCAGTTTAGATTTATTAAAATAACCTAAAATGCTTTTTGTACCTAAAACCTATTTGCTGAAGATTAAAAAAAACTGTAAAGAAAAGGCACTAGTGCGATTATGTAATGTAAAAAACACGCGTGTGTAATGGACTGGATTACAGTCATAAAAAAGGTGTGATAAGAGCCACTTTACGAGCAAGTGTGTTGATAAATCTGTCTTTCGGCCTACACAAGTCGTCTGATGATGTTGCGAGAAGGCGTATTTAACTATTAGACATCTATCGTGCGTTTGTTTCAATATAACGGTGCCATGTTAATCTTTGCATTCGCCTTTTATATATTGTAATGTACTGATGTACAAACAGCAACACACTTCAGTGACCGTCTGTAGGCCTCATGTCAATGACAATAAGGTCTACCAATGGTGAGTTAAGTGTGTGGCTGATGGTACAGTAAATGATTTATTAAAATTTCTGGGTTTTACTTAATAAAATAAAGCCACGTTATGTTATACAAAACAATCTGCAATGGTTAAAATGGACTGGAGTTAAATTGTGTTCGGTTCCAATCCAATGTCCGAACAAGGTTCATAATGTATTATTATACATTATACCAACGTGAGCACTTTTTAGTGTACCTAAATGAATTTAGATTGTCAGTGAAGTTATAGAACTGTTTATAAACACGAGTGTTGTTGCACTTAGCGCGCCGGCCACCACAGCATCGACGCGGGCGCCGAGAACGGCTCCGCCGGCGGCGCGCCGCTGCCGGCCGCGCACCACGACGAGGACATCACCGAGGTCTTCATCCACCAGGTACGGGAACTGCTGCCCCTCCCTTAGGAGCCCTGTCACCGACCACCGGCCGCGCACCACGACGAGGACATCACCGAGGTCTTCATCCACCAGGTACGGGAACTGCTGCCCCTCCCTTAGGAGCCCTGTCACCGACCACGCTCGCGCGTACTGAGGGCCTTCTATAAATATACACCCGAGCGTGCAGCCGAATATTTATACAATTACTGAATTATTGAGAAAAAAAGTTTATTGTTCACCTAGTTTTGATTTTTTACTGAATTGTGTTACTACAATTATGTACTTCAATTTAATATGCGATGCATGGTATTAATAATTGAACGATAATTGGAAAATCGTTGTGTTTACACAGAGATTATTCTGTTATATATAGTACAGTTTAACAATGTATTGCGAAAAAGCATTTAAACAACTAGGTTTCCTTAAGACATCATATAGTTTCAAAAACTCACGCTTATGACTTCGTGCGCTCTTTAGAAAACTACTGTAATCGGGTTAATTTAGTTACAATATTCAGTGCTACTCATATTTGACACTAAGTAAAACTACATAAGGTAACTACACGCGTACGCTCTAGTACGC
Organism: Hedya salicella; assembly: GCA_905404275.2. Classification (NCBI taxonomy): domain Eukaryota; kingdom Metazoa; phylum Arthropoda; class Insecta; order Lepidoptera; family Tortricidae; genus Hedya; species Hedya salicella. The sequence continues at coordinate 26,021,817 of FR990102.1, read as the reverse complement.
GTAGTTTCCGTGACTCTAGACTGTACTATAGGTGAAAAACTTAAGTAAGTCACCTGTTGTATGTAGGACTAGCGTATCCGTGTAGGCAATTTGATGTTCCATATTAGAAAAATGACATAAGTTCCAATTCCAATCAATTGTGTATACTACTACATACAACAAGTGTCTTACTTAAGTTTTTCACCTATAGCACGGACCACATCAGACACAATAACCACTTTCCGCGCCATTTTTTCACGGTGTGCCAACGCTGGCACGGAAAAGAACACGAGCCTATTCCCTGGCGACGTAATTGGGATGTTGATTGTACTCACATTAAAAAAAATTGATGCGGAATGACAGATTCTGTGATTAAAATCCTAAACAAAAAATTTGATTTCGATACCTTGCGTATAGCTTGTTTTATGAGCCTTTAAAGTTAGGTGGGAAAGTCCATTTTTAATGTATGAAAATATTAATAACTAATAAGTAAAAATACCATTGAATAACCCATGAAATTTATGGTAACTTTTGTTATGGAACCATTTCGATAAACGTATGTTTAGACATAGTTGCAGAACAAAGTTCTAAATCTCCCCATACAAGGTAACAACGTGTGACGTCACACAAGCTTTATTAGGGAGTGTTGTTTGGGAAAGTCGACAAAAATGTAATCTTAACATTGGTGGTATCTTGGTGAGTTTTTATCAGATTGAAGTAGTTTTTCGCCAATGTTTCTATTATTGAAAGGTCATAATTTGTCAACATCCCAATTTAGGAGTCTCAAAACAGTCTAAATCAGCCTTAAGACCCGCAAGCATGCCCCCGCGCATGTTTCAGCAGGGACCTTAAAACTGCTGCTGTAACAAGTTTGTGTGTCAGGCGATCCACACGATCGAGTACGTGCTGGGCAGCATCTCGCACACCGCCTCGTACCTGCGGCTGTGGGCGCTGTCGCTGGCGCACGCGCAGCTCGCCGAGGTCGCCTGGAACATGCTGCTCAGGAAAGGTACGATCAGTATAATTCTTCTCTATGCCATATTACCTTTAGCTTAAGGGGATGCATCGAAAATTTAAGGTATTTTGTAGCGCATTTTTTGACAAATCTAGTATATAAATCAGGCTGGTTTTCAGATATGTGTTTCTTGACTATATAACCCATTCAGTAATTAACGCGGAAACATGTTTATGAAAATTTTCTCGATAGAATAGTTATCCGAAAACGCGTCTTCATTTCCTGTTTTTGTCTAGTTTGTACAAACGACAGATTAATAAACGGCTAAATTAAGTTAAAATATCATTCTTCCCTTTATCTTTTAAGTGATTAACTTAAATGTTAACAAAACATAATAATATCTTCGATTTCATGGTACTTTTACATCTGGCGCTTACGCCAAAAAACCCCAAGCATGTAGTGTATTAGCTTTCTCTTTCTTTGATGCGCGCGAGCAATAAATGCGTCCCTTATTACAAATAACGCTTATTGGCTGGCTCCGCGTTTGGGGCGTGATTTACAAATGACGAAGTAGCCCCTTAAAGAAGGTAAGGTTATTTATTGCAACGCTCATTTAAGCATGTTGGTGAAGAAAAATAATCGTCATAACACAATGTCAGCAACGGAAATATGTTATTTCGGATAAGTCCGACATAGGCTATTTCTGTATATCGACAGGGATAGTGCAATACCGCTTAAGCACTTGTGGATAAAATTCAAATTTCAAGAAAATACCTAACATCTATTTGAATGTAGAATCTTATCAACTTGTATTAGTTACGCGGTATTGCACTATCCCTGATATAGTTTTCGTGTCAAATTGCGTGTAAAAACTAGCCTACGCCTTATGTTCTAAAATTCTTCGTCTAAAAAAGATCCGGTAGGTAGTTATTTGATATCTATGTTTAACTTAGAGAGAAACGTGTCTTATTGTACTGGTTCTTGTCGAGTTCCTTTCCGTGGTCGTTTTAAAAACAATTGTACATAGTGAAAGGCTTGATGAAAAAGAAAATAACGATCTCGTCCTTTGTGTAACGAAAGTTAGTCATCTATACTAAGTATTATAAAGTTGTAGAAATGCAGTCTGTACTTTGAAGATATTTTCAGAAAAAATATTGATACGATTTGAAAATCGAAATCGATAAATATTTTTTTTTTGTTTTTTGTAAGTGTTGTTGTTGGTTCATCACGTCGGATCGACTAAACGGATTGTAACTATTTATGTACACGGGTAGCGGGGTATCCACTGATGGTTAAAGGATACTTTTTATTCGATTACGCTGAATAAAAAAGAAGGTTATGACCTTACTGAAGTTGGGTAAGATTCGTTACACATAATAATTAAGTTTAGTTTTAATTAAAGCCCTTAACTATGCAATTTATTAAACAATTAATGAAGCGGGCTTCATAAACGCTTGTAACTTTTATCACAGGTGGAAGTCTCTGTTTAATTCATATTGTTAGAAAGAGACAACAAACAGCTTTTGAGAAACGGCCACAGATATAGTCCATTTCAAATACGAAGGCCTGATTGCACTTGAGACGATCATTAGACGTTAACAATAGAATTAAATGTACCTGCCCCGATCTCACGCTTTAGTTGTATGCAGATTGCACCGACGCGTGCAAATTTTAAGTGCTCAGGTAGTAAAGCAATTAGCAAACAAAAGCCAAACATTATGAGCCCTATTGTTAAGTTTTAAGTCCAATCGGGCCTTAGTATTTGAAATACCATATATCACCTTTTTACATGAAGGTATTGATGGAACCGCCATTGGTCCGCAGGTCTGATGTCGACCGGGTTCACGGGCGGCATTTTCTTGTACGTGGTGTTCGCGGGCTGGGCCGCCATCTCCGTCTCCATCCTCGTGCTGATGGAGGGGCTCTCCGCCTTCCTGCACACGCTGCGTCTGCACTGGTCAGTGTCCTGTGTGTCCGACGACAGTTCAACGAACTGCCACGCGGCTGTGCAATGCGTTTATATATTTATAATAACTACATTCAAAACAAAATTAAATACTTTTTAGCGGCCGAAATAAGAAAATGCTCATATACAGCCTACTCCTCCATATACTTGTGGCATGAGTGACGTCTCGTATGTCGCTCGATTAGTATGGGGCGCTTTACGTCTAATCGTTATGCTCATCACACAAATATTTGCCCTTACCGGGATTTGAACTCAGGACCTCCAGCTTCGCAGGCAACTTTACTCCCGCTGAGCCAAACCGGTCGTCAAAAAAGTTGCTTAATGTGGGACAAGGTCGATTTGTGTAAGATTGTCCATGCCATTTATTTATTATTCAATATTGCAGGGTGGAGTTCCAGAGCAAGTTCTACGCGGGCGAAGGTTACCTGTTCCAGCCGTTCTCCTTCGAGGTGATCCTGGAGTCCGCCGGACAGGCCGAGGAATAAACACACTCTTCAAAGCGGCGGAGCAATCACAAAACACAAAACACGCCGTTTATACGCCAATGGGTTTGGAACTAGCGCGACTCGTTACGTGACTAGTTTCCTTCTCTTTCTACTTCTCTTATAGTGCGAGAGAGATATGTATTGTCTCGTGGTAAGTTGTATCTCTTTAGTGCTACTAATGTTACTTTCAAGTTAGTGTAATATCTTGGATTTTAATTGTGCAATTCACGATTGATATCAATTGTAAGCTCTGTTAGGATTAAGAGGCGGATGAAACCCTACATATTCTGAAGCTTACTCTAAGCAAAATAAACTAGTACTTAGTTAATCTAAATTTGCAGTAAGCGTCTATAACGAGGCATACAAGCAAGGTGTATCCTTAATACAACCAGATTATATGCATGTCTATTCACCTGAGTAACTTTTCTTGAAGATTGATTGTTAATTTGTTTGACTTGTGTTAATTGCTACGTCGAATTATTGTAAGATAAAGTTTATTGAAGCATGGAGTACCCTTAAATCGATGTTAGATGTATTAAGCGCATCTAAGACTTAAAGTAGGCGTAGGATTGCCACTTAAGTATCCACTTAGTGTAATGTATTTATTGGTGTTAATTTCACTTGACTCATATATATCACGTAAGATAAAATACACTCGTGGGCAAAAGTTTCGAGTCACCCTAATTTAAATAACAGCAATAGATTTGTTTTATTATTAAACTCTAGTTTTATTTACATGATTACAATTATTTGCAATACCCAAGTGTATTAGAAATTTCCGCGATCTTATCATAGAAATAACAATATCCAAAAATGACGATTTTTGAAATATCTCGCTCCGTTAACAACTTTTTTTTTCATGTGTATTTACGAGTCCGATTTATACCCAATAACTATATTTTATTAACAGTTCGTTTTGCTATTTAGATGTAAATTTTAATAAAGATTATGACAGAATTATAAACTGTACAACCCTGCACTATTTTAGAAACAATGACGGTATTTTAACGACCTGAAACTTTTTTTCTCGAGTGTAATTCCTATGATAGATCGTTGAAATCGTTAACGCTGTTACCAAATTGTTTTCTATTTTTGTATAGCCAGTCCTTTCCTGAGCGAGGTTACAAGTAACAGTTTTTATATTTGTGTATATGTTTTTTTTTTTAATTTGCGATGTTTTAGGCAATAAATGTGTGAAATGATCATTTTGTATTCTTACAACCCGTGTACTTAATCTGATGTTGTTCGTTCGCTCTCTCGTTACGTAGAAGATTAAGCCGCAAGATGTCATTCCAGTAGTCGCGTAGTTCACATGTTGAGTGGTTCACAGTAATTAATAAACGTTTATGTAGTATGCAAACGAAATATAGTTTCATTTTACCTCTTTCCTTTATTATTGGCATGAAAGTTTATTTTTTGAAGACGGTGAAAGGCATAGTCCGGGTTCCATAGTAAGTCGGTCCAACTCAAAATAGGCTCGGGGTTTTTGTGCGAGTACCTCTTTAGTGAGGAATATTTTTGCCGAGTATGAATATTCTACCTGTTATAGTTTTCAATTTATGATTATTTTTTACAATTGCTGATTGCTATGGAAGGAAACCCTTGTCCGTGTTGAGATAATGTATAATATACGCGATATAATCCGTTAAATTGTTTTATTTAAATGAGTAATAATCGCGGAAGCAGAAGAAAATATTATTTAACAAAGTACTAACCTCAGAGGTCATAGCTAGTGGACGTGCTACTGGCTCCGTTTAAAATTCGAATAATTAGTGCACGCTACTTTGGTACGTAGCACAAGTGATTTAACTATTAAGTTTCTGTGAGTGCTTTAAAGTGGAGTGCGTGCCTCGCTACCATCCTCGTACCCCTCCTCACTTCGAGTAAACGAGACGCTCGAAATAATTCACCTCCGTCACACCCGTTTCGATAAACTGTTGACTCACGCGCTGTCCTGTTGTTATCACGAATCAGCATAATGACCGCTAAATGCGAGGCTTGTGGCAAGTTCGTCGGCGGCGGCGACGCCATGGGATGCACCTCGTGCGCCCGCTGCTTCCATTATCAATGTTTATCCATATCAGCGGAGGATTTTAAGAGCTTGCCTAGAGATAACAGAAAGGTAAAAAAATGCTCTGTCTGCAAGATGGAAGAAAGGAGCGCAAAAACCCCGACGCGCGTTGCCAACACAAACTCTGGCACCCCGACGACGTCATCTGTCACTACTACCACGACTGCGTTGGCCGCGCCGGTCGTGGGCAGCGCCAGCGCCACCTTGACCGCGCGTAACACCGCGCCACAGGCCCCGCGGCCCGGCGCCCCGTCGACCGGCCGCACATCGAACACCTCGCAACAGGCCTCCCCCTTGAGTACACCCGCTCCACAGCTCAGCGCCGGCTACAACACAGCTGATTTAGAACACCGTCTGATGAATTTTATTAAAAGCTCTAATCAGTCGCTAAAAAATGAAATTAGAGATATCACCAAATCAGAAATCACCATTCATATAGCCGCTATTACGACCGAGTTAAATCAGAAAATTACTTTATTGGAGGAAAAAACTAGCCGAATCGTCGAGCTTGAGGACAAACTTGAGGCCTCACAGCAGCGTATAGTTGAACTTGAAAATGCCTTCGGTGCACACCAGCAGTGGTTACGCATGAACAACCTAGAAATATCTGGCGTGCCTGAGCTGCCAAACGAATCGCTGACTAGCATCGCCGTCAACATAGCGAAACATGCCGGGGTAACTCTGAAGCCGGAGGATATCGAGTTCGCTAACAGGGTTCAGCCCGTGCGCTCTCAGGATGGCAGGCAAAAAAATATTGTCCTGAAGCTCAGAAACCGTATGACGAAGGATGAGATCCTGTCCGGTCTGCGTAGGAAACGCGGAGTTAAGACCGAAAACATTGGGATGGATGGCGCTTCTCTTAAAATTTACGTACATGACCACCTGACACCTGCGAATAAGAAACTCTTAAAGGAATGTAAACTTATCTGTACATCAAAAGGTTATGAATACGTCTGGGTCAGAAATTGCAACATATATGTACGCAGGGCCGATCAAGCGCCGTACATTCATATTAGATCCTGTGAGGACTTTCGAAAAATTGTTTAATCTTAAGATATTATTAGCTTCACTTGCTATTCGATTGGTTTCTCGGTTTTGGCATCTTTTACGGCTTAATATTCTCACTAACACCCCATTCCCACACATAAACACAAAGTATACACACAAATACAAACATTCACATTTCAACGCTCGTAAGCATTCCGATATGAAACAGGAGTGTAATAATACCCGCGCAGCTACGTACCTACCCTACTGTATGTATACGCGTACCCACATTTATTTCCCACCGGTTCTCTTATCTCCGTATTCACTCAATACAGTACGATGTCTCTAACTAATCTTAGAGTATTCTACCAAAATACTCGAGGTTTACGTACTAAAACATTACAATTTTACCAAAGTATATTAAGTAATGACTACGATATTATTGTTGTATCTGAGAGTTGGCTTTGTGAGGGTGTCTTGGACTCTTGAGTTGTGCGATGACAGATACGATTTGTTCAGGTTGGATAGGGACCGGCTGCTGAGCGGTAAATCAGATGGCGGAGGCGTGTTGATTTTTGTACTGCGTACATTAGATGCGCGCGCGCGGCCTGACTGGCTGCGGCCCGGGCTCGAGTGCCTGTGGGTCACAATCCCGGCAGCGGCGCTGCGCGCGCGCTGTTGTGCGGCCTCCCCACCCGCTACTCGCGACTTACACGTATGCTCAGCATACGCACCGCCCGGAACTGGATTAGCTAACCATATCAATAACTTAAATTCCGTATTTAGAAACGTTTTCTCGTTAGAATTAAATTCTGATTTTTTGATTGCCGGCGATTTTAATCTTCCACACATACAGTGGTATAACGATTCTCCTCCTGAGTACGCGCGGCGTGGCGCAATCGAGGTACAGACAGCAGCTACCAATTTTGTTGAGGGGTTGTATCTGTCATCTTTTGAGAAATATAATATGAATAAAAATTCAAGTAATAATATTTTAGACCTGATATTCTCAAATTTCCCTGTTGAAGTAGAAAAATCGAACTTTCCCCGTTAGCGCGGACCCTTACCGCCCTCCTCTCGAAATAATTATCACTGACATATTTTCGGCGCCCCTAAAAGAAATCGTGAAGCCCAGACTTAGGTTTCGAAAGGCTAACTATGATACTATAAACGACAGTCTTAAAAACGTTGACTGGCGTTCTTCTCTTTCTGCTGACTCTGTTGATATTGCACTTGATTCATTTTACAGCATCGTTAATAGTTCAATTAGTGCCCACGTACCTGTAGACACCCGTAGCAGTAATAGCCGTTATCCGATTTGGTACACAAGTAGTTTAATCAAAATAATCAATGAAAAAAACAAAATGCACTATAAATGGAAAAAAATTTGGGAACCCGTTGGATTATGATAGTTTTTCGCTTCTACGTAAACGCCAAAAGAAATTACAAGAAAAATGTTGGAACCAGTACATTGATTCGGTGCAGACTAATATTAAACATAATCCTAAACAACTTTGGTCATTTGTCAAAGCTCGTCGCGGTGGATCTGCCTATCCGAAGTCTTTTGAATACTTGGGTGAGACCGTCAGCAACAATCAGGTAGTTTGTGAGAGTTTTAATAAATTCTTTAGTTCAGTATTTAGTACACCACTCGACGTTTATCCTGAAACTCCACTTGCACCACCGTTCTGCCACAGTGATGACATTATTTCTACTATAAATGTATCACCTAAGGAAGTTATAAAACTGCTATTAAAACTAGATCCCAATGGTGGTGCAGGCAGCGATGGGATACCACCGTTCTTCATCAGGGAGTGTGCTGCGAGCTTAGGGTTGCCTCTGTCCTTACTATTTAACCGCTCTCTAGCTGAAGGTTTGTTTCCCTTAAAATGGAAGGAAGCCCTTATTGTACCTATTTACAAAAAAGGACCCAAATCAAAAATAATTAACTACCGCCCAATTTCCATTTTAAATCAATTTGGTAAAACTTTAGAAAAATTGTCTTAACAAATATATACAACGTCTTAAATAAAGGCATTCCGCCTCAACAGCACGGTTTTTTGCGGGGTCGTTCTACGGTTTCAAATCTTATCGAGTTTACTAACTTTGTTCTTCGAAGGATGGAGAGGGGGAGGCAGGTGGACGTGATCTATACGGATTTCGAAAAAGCTTTTGACCGTGTTGATCACGTCATCCTGCTTCGCAAGCTATTCTGGCTGGGACTTCGTGGCGATGTTTTTCGTTGGATATCGTCCTATGTGGCTAATAGGCGGCAGGCTGTTGTGCTTGGTGGCTGCAGATCGGACTACGTAAGCGTCCCATCTGGTGTCCCCCAGGGCTCGCACCTGGGCCCTTTGCTGTATAATGTTTATTTATACGACATCTACGCGGTATTTCAGCATTCTAACTTCCTTATGTACGCTGACGATAAAAAGGTTTTTGCTGATATATATCAAGAGAGAGACTGTGACAAAATTCAAGCTGATTTGGATCGATTATCAATCTACTATAATACTAACAGGATAAATGTTAACGTAAATAAATGCGTTCAAATCTCTTTTACACGTAGTCGCTCTCCAATATTACGTCAGTACCATATAGCGGGAGAGTTTATTCAAAGAGTAAATACAGTACAGGACCTAGGTGTGACTCTGGACACAAAATTAGCTTTTGATCAACATATTGACAAAATAGTTACTAGAGCTTATCGTAATCTGGGTTTTGTTTTTAGGGTGTGTAATGACTTTCACGACACCAGCTGCATTAAAGTTGTATACTTTGCCTATGTCAGGAGTATTTTGGAATACGCCAGTTGCATATGGAGCCCCCACTATGTGACACACAAAGAAAAAATCGAAAAACTTCAGCGCTCATTTGTACGTCACTTAAATTATAAAGTCAAAAAATGGGATGCAGACTACGAGTCCATGTGCACCCGCCACCACTTAATGAGTTTGGAGCACCGGCGCCTTTTGCTTGACGTCACTATACTTTATGATATTCTGTCTGGTCGTATTGATGGCTCCTCACTCCTTGCCGAAATTGGTTTCTCAGTGCCAACCATTAGAACACGGCACTCCCAGCGTCGACTTTTTAATCTTCCCAAGGCCCATACTAGGTACGCTCAAAATTCCCCAATTGTACGTATTCTGAGGGAATACAATTCAAGTTTTAGTACTGTTGATCTATTTGACTGTTCCAAATTAGTAATGAAAAACCGCGTTCGAAAATTTATTTTGCAAGGTGGATGACGTGGCGGCGCGGAGTTGCATAGGTACTTATAACAAACATGCTTATATTTACGTATACAAACCTATTTATTTATACATGACTTCATACACATACACACACACACACACACACACACATACCCACGGGGTGTATACTTTGTGTTTTGTTTTGTTTTGTCTTGTCTTGTTTTGGGTGTCTCATCTTTCTCGAATCTATATACATGGTCTTTATACCATGCGAGGTTCCAATCTTAAACCATTAGTACCATTACCTACTTTTTATGGCTCGTTAACCGTTATGCTGTGAACATCTGTTATTGGCTTTATGTATTAGCTTTAAGCATTGTGTTTTTTTTCTGTAATGCTGTTGATGTTCCAAATAAATAAATAAATAAATAAATGTTGTTGAACGATTAATTTCTGAGATTCATCCTGTTTTAGGCTTAACACGTTCACAGTCCCCATACAAAATGGTTCAATATCCTCGTACGTCCAAGTAAATTACTTCAATCACACGTCCTTGCTCCACATATGGGTCACTAAGAAATAAAAAGCATATTAAAGAGATACTTTTAATTTAAATAATATTTTTACTTCAGCCTTTTTACACCTGAGTCTTCAAGCAAGTGGACTACAGCATTCACAAATATAGTTAGTATACTAATCTGAGGTGTACGTGGTCGTATCTTAGTGGCCCGTATGTGGGACACGGACTTGTGGAGATAGTTCGTCGTGACCCATATATGGGGCACTGGACTGTGAGGTTTTAAATTACCCTTTACAGTCGCCGTCAATAATATGATATGTGATCTAATAAGCAAGTGTATGCTGTAAAGAAAAAGGACCAAGATGAATGGAAACTTTATTAGACAAACACTGACATCCACAAGTTACTACATAACAGATGATAACAGAATGTTTTTTGGGAGCAAGGAACGGGTCTGGGTGGAGCCCGGCTGTCCACCTATATCGATATCTAAGGCGTAGACCACCCAGAAGAGACGTAGGGCGAGGATGGGTCGCAAACGCGGCACCCTTTTAATGGATTTTCATAAAAAATACATAGAAGCGTCGCGCTGCAAAACAGACTGAAGAGACGGGGCGAGGACTTTTGTATGAAAGAAGCGACGCGTCCGCATCCTACGTCTCTTCTGTGTGGCCTGCGCCTTATACTGCAAAACAACGGTTGTCCTATTCGAGTGCAGCTTATAATTCAGGTTTGAGATGTTTTTAATTCTTATATCTACTTCGATCGCCCCGAACTACCGGGCCGTGTCGGCGTTCAATCGTACTCGGCGCCGATGGTGATGCTGACGTCGCCGGGCAGCACGGTGGTGCGGTGGTACCAGCGGTTCGTGTCCACCACCACTGCAACATCATTAAAAAATATATATATACTAGCTGTTGCCCACGACTTCGTCCGCGTAGAGATTTAATTTATAGCCTGCAAAGTTTCATCCCCTTTTTCGTCCCTAAAAGGGATGAAATTTGACATACATTCTAGCCTATGTCCTATTTTGATATATGAGGTACATAACTGGAAAGTTTCATAAAAAATTGTCCAGTAGTTTTTGAGATTAAGTGGAACGTACATACATACTTTCACGTTTATAATAAAGTAAAGAAGTGAGGATATTACGGAACAATTTTCACACAAATCGAACTAGTCCCATGGTAAGCTCAATAAGGCTTGTGTTATGGGTACTAGACGACGATATATTTAATAGATATATTACTTATATATATAGAAAACATGCAAGACTCAGGAACAAATATTTATGCTCATCACACAAATATTTGTCCTTGCCGGGATTTGAACCCAGGACCTTCAGCTTCGCAGGCAACGTTACTCCCACTGAGCTAAACCGGTCGTCAAGTATCATTACTCATTTAATTCGATGAACTCTGAGTACAGTAGAACAATGCGTTCAGGGTGTTGATGGGGAGCCGCGCTTCGCGGCTGGTATGAGGAAGAGGCGCGCGTCACTTCTGTCGCGTATGCGCGACAGCCCCGACCGCATTCTGAGCGCATTGGCGTGCCGCTGGGACTGCCCTATGCTGGCCCGCTGGTTAAGTGTGCATGCGCACTAAGCACCGAGGGCCAAACTGCTATGTTTTTAATTATTGTCACTACTAACACTTAGTTTCATAAGCACACAATAGAGAACATCCATGAATTTTTTTCATCGCTTTTCTTAACATAATATCAATATACCGTAAAAACTATTCCAAAAAGTGAAACTGAAAATAAAGTATAGTAATATACTAATGAGCACTGTAAACTACTAATTCGACAGTGATTTGACGGAGAGGTCCGACATGTACTGTTACGTCACAGTCTACTACGGTCATATAAGCTCCATGTTAAATTCTGTTTCGCTAGAAAGAGATAGAATGAAATGTTTGATAGCTTATATCTTGATTATTTTTATAGTTATTCGAAAAAATATTTTTCTCCACTGTTTGTTACATGAATGAGTTTTTAATAAAGCAAAAAGAAAAAAATATGCATATTCCCTATTGTATTACTAACACTATATGGGTTCTATGCCTGAAATAAATGATTGAATTAAATTCTTCTGCCCATGTTATTTTTCCATGTTCTATCACCAGAGGTCGCAAGGCAGTGCCTATTTAGCTAAACTTGGTGGGAGTACTTAATTAAGAGTGATTATGGCCACCGAAAACAATTGAGTATTTTTATTGATTGCGGGATTTCCCGGATCAGTTAATTATAACTTATACAGTGTGAATTTAAGTGTATTAAGTATTAACTTAAATCAGATTATTTATTCCGACCCCGTCTATCACTATTCAAAAAATCAAAAACGTCAAAAAGTTACACCGTAAGAGGAGTCAAAATGGAGGGAAATGCCCGTTCCTATCGGTCACCTAAAGAAAGGGACAATACCGGTTAAAGCGAGTCCCACAGATTTGGAAACAAAAATCATCTGTAGTACGCTGAAAGGCATTAGACGCTTGTGCCCAGCCCGTAATTTTTTCTTTTTTTTAAGGGCGGCAAAATCTTAGGTCCTGCAATTTTTTTTTTACTTATCATAAGTGCCCCAGGGCAGTATTGAGGGGTGTACGCGGTCGAATGCTTAAAGCGATCCCGCGGCGCTCCAATTAAAGGCGGAGTTGGCATTCGTTGGTGGTTTTAGACGAAAGCATCAGCCTCGGTCATGCCCGCTTCGGTCCCCGACTTATGCGGATGCATACCTAAACACTTGACCCCAACCTTAAAAAATAAAATAAAAAAGGGCAGTATTGAGAGTAAATCTGGCTCTGCTGAAAGGCCCACGAAAATGATGAAGATGCCGATGATGGTGACAATGCCATCATTCTCAGGCTGTTCCAACACGTTCACAGGCCTCAAACAGGGTGTTATGGTGACGCTCACGTATCTCCGCGGGGTGCACGGTGAACACCAGCCCGCGGCACGTGTACAGGCACTCGGGCGGCGGCGCGAGCTGCCAGCGTTTGTGTCCGCGCACCTGCGCCTGCCACGACACGTGCCGGACGGAGTCCACCTGAGACACAACCCAAGCCTTTCTTTGTAACCGTTCCGTTCTCCGTCAACAAGCTGAGCTGGGAGCTCAAAGAGTTAATTATGCAGATACCATTATTATCTACCTATTGACCAATATTATTAAATATATTGCTACTATTTATAGAGGCAAATACAGAAGAAGAAGAGTAGGAAGGTTATGAAATATTGAGCCAACTTCGACAAAGATGGAAACCCTCGCAGTGTCTTGGTGTCGCATAACAAAACGAGATGAGATGAAAACATGAAGCTCCGCCGCATGCATAAAATAGGTACACCTAAAAGGTGTATAATATTTCCTTTCTCCTCCATGGGTAGGGGAGTCCGGGTAATGTTTTCACACGACGGCCATAACAGAAAACCGAACTAACGAATAAGTTCATCGATTGGTGTCGAAATATCACGAGAGCTGTATATCGCTCCTAAATAAAGCTCTCGCGATCTTTCGACACCGGTTCATAGTACATTTTGGCCGCTGTGACAACGGACCTGTGAGACAACCTTACCCGCCCCCATTGCCTAACGCGTTTGACGCTGGTATCAGAATCAAATGTCATGATATTGGATGGGCTATGACAGTTGATTCGGATACCAATTGTCAAAATTTCTATAGGCAATAACCCCCCGGTCTCCCCTATCTACGCTATACCATAGATATTCACTTTTACTTCACACTAGTTCAGGTCCAAGCTCTGAAGAGAACTGCTTTTATTATTTATTGACTGAATTTGCTAATTTCTACGCTTTCAACTTTAACAACGCAGGTGCATAAAGAGTCTGAATTAAAAATGAATATGAAAGGTAAAGCGGGTAGATAAGGTAGTCCTCGCACAGCCACGTCTCGCTCCCCAAGTGCCGCGTGCCCAGTCTCACGTGCATGTGCGCGCCCTGTCCCGGCCCGCCCATGAACAGCCAGTCCACGGCGTCGCTCTCGGCGGCGCGCGGCAGGAAGTACGGCCGCGTGTAGTACTCGCGGAGCCCCCGCGTCTCGCCCTCCAGACACGTGCTCCAACCCACGTACCTACATACAAACAATAGTTACCTACTTATTTGTTGCAAGGCTGCAAAGTTGTTATTTGGCGCGAGTGCTTGAATTGAGAGTCGAATAAGCTTAGGAATCTAATAGTCAACCACGAGCGGAGCGAGTGATTCAAATATAAATTCCAGAGCGTAACGAGGCTCAAGGCAAACAATTTTGTAGCCGTGCGACCTCGCCTCGTCCTCACCCTACTCCTAGTAGCCGCGGTGATATTCCCGTTCGTGGATTTGCGCTCCTTCTCACTGAATTCGATTATGGAAAGGAGTAGACCCACCCAGTTCAAAGTCAGGTCCTAAAAAAAGCCAGCTCTAGGGTAGAGCGAGTGGAGTGGGCGCTCTAAATGACACAGTTTTGGAATTTTAATGATATCTTCTGAGAGGCGAGATCAAATGGTGCCGAAAGATAAGCTCGCTCTATTTAGATCACGAGCTAGGGCTGGCGCTAGACGGAGACCTCGACTACAGGTTCCCTTAACTAATTTTTTTGTACTAGTGTGTTTACCACGGCTCGCCAGACAGATTCGCCCGCTGCTCATCCATCGCGAAAACCTCGCTCAGCGACTTCAGGCCCGAGTTGTAAGCGAAGAAGAAGCACTCGCCGATCTGGTGGCCCAGGGACCTGTTCTGGTAGAAGTCTCGGAAGAATTTGAAGTCGAACTCCTGAGGGATTGTCATATCTTTAGAACATATTACAAAGCTTCTCTTACCCGTTAATTTGGCAGTATTCACCACGGTGAACAAACTTTTACATGGACTTATTGTATTTTTTATTTAATCAGATTCCTTAGTAGTGTGTTCACTGAGGCTTCATTTTGGGTATTTTTTGAATTTATGTCAAATTAAGAGTTAACTTTAATGTAGGTAGTACGGTTGTTAAGCTATACCTACTTGGTTATGGTTAGACGATAAAAATAAAAGAATCTCTCGCAGGAACATACTTATAATCACGTATTTATTTTATGTGCACAATAAATACTCTGAGGTACGACTTGTAGGTGCTACGACTAGTCGTAAAAAAGTTTAGCTTATCAAAAACGCAAAACGTCTCGGTCCTTAAAGAAATCAAAATAGACAGCTAACCACTGTGACTCCGTAGTGATGGATGTAGATGTATTATAATTGCCTATTTATAATTTCTTCCAAATGTGGCAGCACGTTCACAGCCGTGTTGTAGTATTTAGTGTGTTGTGATAACAACACACGTCATGCTCCTAAAGTGTATGTGATGCATAAGGTTTGGGTTATCTACAATGAAGCTTTTGCTGTGGCCCTAGGTAACTTGGCGATTTGCCAAAAATAGCACAGAGTCATATGCTTCCTATAAATACTATGAATAATTGATAGTCGGCTGTGGTCGGAGCTCCACTTTTAAATAGTGACATTTAAATTACTGTCTACAGCCGTAGTGCCATAGTACGAGGGTCTTCATTTACGTCTCTCGGCGTACTGTCCGTGACCGTGTTAAATACTTAGAAAACTTCCAAGACCCAGAATGTGCTCGTCACACAAACATTACCCTGGCCGAGATTAAAACTTGGGACCACCAGCTTCATAGGCCGTTGTGCCAACTGAGCCAATCGTGTCGTATAGAATAGACCGTATCTTACCCAGTGGCGAGTAGTCCATATAGGCACAAAGGTACTGCCTACCCTGATAGATCATGGTTTCATACAGGCACAGAGAAACTGCCTACCCTGGAGCCGTGAACGACCATGGTTCCATATAGGCACAGAAAAACTACCTACCTTGTCCAAAAACCGGTTACACCACTGATCTTACCTTCATAGCCCTCCAGTCCTTAGTGGCATCAGTAACTATGACGGGGATGGTGTTGTAGGCGTACAGTTCCTCGAACTCTCGCGCAGAGATGTTGGCGACGCGCGTGACGTCATCGATGCCTTCGCACATGGAGCAGTCCTCGGGAGGCCGGAACAGCGCTTTGGTTGACAATGGCATGGAGATCAGGCAACCCTGCGAAAATTAAGCCACCATTTTGCCAGCGGCATAACTATATATAAAAACTGAGCAAGTGCGAGTCAGACTCGGGTACCGTACAAAATATACGCTACAAACGGTCGTATCTATGAACATCCAGTGTTAGTAGAGCCCTAGTCTTAAGAATAATGTACGCGGTGTTTGATAACTTTATATTGGTTAATGACATAGACAGACAGAAATAAAAAATATACTGTTTTTAGTATTTGTTGTTATAGCGGCAACAGAAATACATCATCTGTAAAAATTTCAACTGTCTATCACGGTTCATGAGATACTGCCTGGTGACAGACGGACCGATAATAGGGTCCCGCAGGTAAAAGCATTATTATTTACACTAAAGGCATTACGGACTAGTGCCCAGGGTGGCATTTTTCTAAGGTAAGCTGTGTACAATTAAGAAAAAGCCGTTACGTCTTTATTATATGGGCACACCGGGCCCGTGCCCCAGGCCCCGAACCTCACAGGAGACCCAAAAGATGATGATGATGATGAAAAGATGATTAAATGTATGTTTTTTAGCAAATATAGCCCTACTCTAATGTAATAAAGACGGGGTTGTGAAGAATGAAAGTTTGCAAGTTAGTTAATTTCTCTCAAATCACCTCATCATTGTGATAAACATTTATTAACTAGCTTCAATAAAGAAGGAGGTTCTCAGACCATCAAATTTGTTTACCTTAGTCGACAGTTCAGAATAAACCAACCAAGTCGCAGACACAAATAAGAAAACAGCCACGGGAACCACCACGCGACATTTCAAAATTCCCTCCAAAAATTTCGCGCCAACTTTCTTCTCCACATCCAAGCACGAAATATTTGAATCGCTTAATTTCAACGAGTTTATTTTATTAAGTATCTTAGTAACTTTTAATTCAGCGATTTTTATTTTCTTCTCGCAAGTTTTTGTCTTCGTTTGACTCATTTTGGCGGTCCGCGGTGCACTGAAAAGGGTTGTCGTTGGCAGGAGGGTTTTATATGAGGCGGTAATAGGTTTAAACGCAACAGTGGATACATTTTACGTCAGTTGAAGCAGTTGATGAAGTGGGTAGTGACGGTCGCCTCATAGGACACACACAGGACTATTTTAACACTTTCGCTGCCAAGCTTGTCTTAAGTATCGGTTATTACGCGTCTACGAGACGAGCGCCCGCTAGGCGGGTTCCTGATCGTGATTGTGTTAACTTTGAGGACTACTATGTACCTAGTAGTTCTGTTCTGAAGATAAATAGCATTATGTCAGTGATAGGCCATATAAATTCTGGCTGCCCTTTTTGTACTAAGTGACCCTGTCGGTGTAGTACCTGTATCTATATTAATGTCTCTAAGTTAAAGTCACAATGAGTTAAATTCCCTGAATATTATTTAAATATGCCTAGTTATCTACATGAATATTCTACGAGAAATGTGTCCTGCCCACTGCCACTTAAGTTTTATAATTCTTAGAGCTATGTCGGTTACTCTGGTTCTTCTATGGATCTCATCATTCCTGAGTCTGTCTCGCAGGGAAACTACGAGCATCCATTGCTCTCTAGGTGTCTTTGAGCGACCATGTTTCAGTGCCGTAAGTCGTTTCTGGCAATACGCACTGGTCAAAGACATTCGTAATTTGCGACACTGCGAGATATTGAATGAAAAGGTATTACCAGCCTCCCCAACGCTGCCTACCGGGTAGAATTCGACGATTGACCTCTGTCTCAAAGTTGGAGCTTCTAACTAGACGGTTGGTTCAAGGTATACATATCGTTTACAACTTCGAGCGTACAGATATAAAGTAGAGCGACGGTCGCTGGGGCAAACGAGTTCTTGAGAGACCACGCACCGGAAGACGCAGTGTGGGCCCCCACATCTGTCACTGGAGTCTACTGGATGCAGGCCACGCAAGATCAGTCATGATGGCGTTATTTGGGGAAGGCCTATATCCAACAGTGGAGGTATTTTGGTTGATAACGATAATGATGAGTCAGCAGTCAAAACCATCACCTGCTGTCACTACTGCTCATGACCCCGAAACCACACAGTATGTTATAGCAATAAAGATGATTTAAAGCTAATGTTTGTAACTTTGGATGTATGTTGTGTCGTAGCTCAACCCTAGCGGTGTCCTATCGTCTCATCCAGTACAGCGGAGCGGCATTGGGCGTGAAATTGGAATCCATTATCAGCGCGCGACACCGCAGCTGCGTCCGCCACGCGGCTCCCGGTAATATGTTCGGATGTGATTCAATGTGTCATAGCATCATACAGTGCCTGTTGTAGTCATCCATTTTCATTCCATTCTAGTATTCTTAGCATTAAGTTCACTAACGTAGCTTAAAAGCCCCATTATTAGTAACAAACTATGGATCTTGATACTTTTATAAAGATATCGTCACTTTGAAAAAAAAACTCTCATCTAATCTATTACTTTTATCAAGGACCATTAAAACAAGAGGTCTGACACTTGCAATACTATACATCGTGTTCCGATCGCAAGGAGATATTCTGGCAAAAACTAGATGGCGCCATAAAAATAAACATTTAACGATGTTATAATAGAATAAAGAAACATAGTATAGTAACGATTAGTTCGCAAATAGCTAGTAAATAACAAATCGTAACATTTAATAACTGTGTCACGCTTGTAAAGTTGAATAAGTAAGTAATTGTAAAAAATAATTCAAGTTCAATTTCAAGTTCAAGTTCTTTATTGCTTTTATGTAGTATACAGATGATATCTTAAACTAACATGACACCCTGTAAGGGCATTGCAATATTTTATAATAAAACTGTACAAAATAAAAACACATATACAAAAAGAGATCAAATCGTAAAAGTAAGAATTGCAATAAATTAGTAACAAAACGATAATAATTTTATATGTAAAAACTAAGACCACAGGTAGAACATTAGGTAGGCTGGTAGAACATTACCTGTAATATTTATTTATCTCTAAATAATCTTCAACTGAATAAAAACCATTTTCTTCATATACATAGATGGCGTTGTACATATCGGGGAACGGCTTTTTGTATCGAGATGATTAGGCCTCTTGTTTTAATGGTCCTTGCTATTATAAAGTTGTAAAAATTGTATGTCTGTACTTTGAAGATATTAAAAAAAACTATGTAACAGACTAATTGGAGGTCACTGAAGTGAAAAATATATTTTTTTGTATGTTTGTATGTGTCGTTGTGGCTTCATCACGTCACGCTACACGGATTTCAAGAATTTTTGGTACGCGGGTAGCAGGGTATCCACAGATGGTTATAGGATACTTTTTATCCGAATAAGATGAAGAAAAAAAGGGGTTACGACTTTTTCCCTTCCACGAACGAAGTTTCAGGTACCCTCTAGCTAGTATAAAAAATAAAGTAGGTAATTGAAGAATCTGACATAACACATTTTGTAGGATTACTCTTAAACCATTAGTTGACATGGAGGAACCAAACTGACGTAGGTAGTATGTAAGAAACTTAGCGATTATTCATTATACAACCGCAGAAAAATAGCTAACCAATTCACAGTTCTTGAGGTGGTTTTCCACGTGCAGAGCGAGACGAGACGCGGTGCGGCGTGAATTGAAATCGAACTGGCCCTTATCCACACAAAAATGGCAATAATGGCAATCGCGAGCCTGCCCGAGCTCGCGATTGGCATTAATGGCAATCGTGGCCGTAGATTAGATTGCCTTTCGACACAGCGCCAGAAACGCAAATTACCGTACACGCAAACGACCATATTTTCAACAGCAAACTACCAGATACGCAGATGACATGAATTTATTTTCGCAAATTACCTTACGCGTAGGCTTCATAAGGTACGTCACGCACAAATAATATACTTAAGTATGATATGGATAGTTACAAGTGCGTACCTCGTGTTAACAGCGTCCTCTAGTAGAAATGGCTTGTACCGACTATCATGATGGTATTCTCAGGTAATAAATAACAACGAACAACAAAAAACCTATCTCAAAAAGCGTGTTCTTGTTTCAGAGTTAATTTATAAGCATATTAGCAATACGGTTCATTTTAGCACAAACAAATATTTCAATTCAAATCTCGTACATCCTCGTCAATCCTTACTTATTCCACCGAAGATGCGCTAGATGATTGAAAATTAGCCATACAAATTTCAATTCAATCCGCTTCGCGTCTCGTCTCGCCCTGCCGGTGGAAAACTACCTTTACAGTATATCATGCCTATGTTACGTCTACTTTGACGTATGGGATCATTTATTGGGGAACTCTTCAGAAAAAGAAATGACCTTTAGGGATCAAATAACAGTGTGAATGAGTCCGGAGTCATATAACCTTCTATTCATAAAATTAAAAATATTGACTTTGCCATGCCTATACATTTATGAAGTCACCGTCCAGGTATGTTACGGTAAACATTGGTCAATTCCCTAGTTTTTATAGTGGACGCTAAAGAGGCAAAATTAATGCCGGGCCATCTGAGACTGCCTTAGTATGGCTCTCTCAAAATTTATAACAACTTGCCTAAAACCATCTGAGCAGGAGATAGCATGGCATGACAATTTCGAAAAACATTGAATAACTTCCTGGTGCAAAAGGCTTATTCAGTACTAGAATAATTAAGAAATAAGATTAGTTAGTGACCTATCTTGATCATAATAATTTAGTGTGTAATAAGTAATAAACTTAATATAAGTAGGTACATAAACAACTAGTTACCTGTCACCATTCTTATTATAATATAAATAGAGTTCAATGCTGAATTTCAAGCAAGTGAGTATTAGGTATACGTAATTCTGGTCATTCAGACAATCAAAGTATAATCTCCTTAAAATAACTAAAAAGTCAAAGACTACACTTTTTGTTTTACAAATGTCATGATAATAATACAATATTTGCAATTTATTAGTGGATCACTCCACTAGCGTTATTATTTCAAACAACGATCATAAACGATTTTTGTTTTCATTTGTTTCTGATTTTTGTTTATAATAAAGACAAAGACTACAGTTTTACTCGGAAACGACACGGCATTTGGGTAGGTATGGTATCTATACTTTCTTACCATTTGCTATCCTTCTGAAGTATCGGGGTTGCGAAAAACTAGTGGTTCCAATTAATGTCTATTTCTACAACCCTATAGATACTACCTGCCTCATTAATGAGGCAAGCCGGTCGGCACTTAGTGCGGCGTGGTGTAGTCGCGGAGTGCACTATAAGCACTATAAGCAGTCGTATAGTGCTTAATAACGATGAGTGGTATTTCTTGTAGAACCCCGTTCATATTAATATTACTATACTTACCTACTACTACAGAACAGGATATTGAACGTCAATATTCTAACAACGGTTCCAATGATAGCTTTCGAAGTATCATAATTTCGCACATTATCAGCTAGGACAAGTTTGGTACAGGGAGATTAATCGTGTTCTGTGACTGTACATTATCTAAATACGATTCAAGTTACTATAATATATCAGAGCGTACAGTAAATGGCTGTACAAAAAGTATTAGTATCTGTCAGCATGGAACTGACAGTGACAGCCGGAGTTACATTGACAGATTAGATTACAAACAAAATGTCACAGTCACAACTTGGATTGCAAAACAAATGCCGTGGAAATTTTATTTAACAAATTAAACAAAATATTTACTTATTTAATGAACATAAAAAATACGCGTGTTATTACTCGTATATTAGAATAAGAATTAAATAACAAGTATGGCAGCAATTCTCGGTGGCGGCCTGGGCGGTCTTTCCACAGGTTATTACCTACTTAAAAACAATTCACTTACTTCCAATGCTCTAAAGTTGTATCTTTTGGAAGCCAGTAATAGCTGCGGCGGCTGGATCAAGTCCATTAAGACCAAAGACTATGTTTTCGAGCAGGGTCCGCGCACCATTCGACCGAAGGGTGCGACCGGCTTGAACACATTGAACATGATTCAAGACCTGGGTTTAAGTGAGCACATCTCTCCCATTACTCCGGAACACCCTGCGGCTAAGAATAGGATGATCTACGTCAACCAAACCCTGCACATGCTGCCTTCGAGCTTAAAAGGCGTGTTCCAAACCAAGCAACCATTCTCGAAACCTTTAATCTTTGCCGCGTTCACAGACTTGAGCCGGAAACCGCAGAAAGAAATGAAAGATGATTCAATTTATAATTTTGTTGAAAGAAGATTTGGTAAAGAGATTGCGGACTATGCTATTTCTCCAATGATCTGTGGGATTTGTGCTGGAGATGCTAAGGAGATATCTGTGAAATTTTTAATGAAAACTCTTTTCGAATGGGAGCAGAGTCATGGTGGTGTCATAAAGGGGTTCATGAAGTCCATGTTTAAAGCTAACAGCAGTGACAATTTAGCGTTGAGCGAGTTGGCAAAGAGGGCTAAAGAAGAGAAATGGAATGTTTACACCATAAAGGGAGGCATTGAAACCTTCCCATTGGCACTACATGACCATCTGAAGACCAATGACGTTAACATTCTAATGAACAGTAAAATAGAAGAGCTAGAATTTGTAGATTCCAGTACTGTGGTACTGAAGAATAAGGCTGGTGAACAGTTACAAGCCAATCATGTCTATTCTTCAATCCCGTCTCATTCCTTAGCCAAGTTAGTTGAAAAACAGCACCCGCAACTTGCCAGCAGTTTAAATGAGATACCATTTGTGACAGTTGGTATAGTGAACTTGTATTTTGCACCTGAGCAGCCGATAACACCAGCATTTGGGTTCCTGGTACCTCCTATTGAAAACTCTCCCATTTTGGGTGTTGTGTTTGACTCCTGCTGCATTCCGGATCAGAATGGAACGGTCCTTACTGTTATGCTGGGTGGGAGATGGTTTAAAGAAAAGTTTGGAGAAGATGTGACAGAAGAAGCCCTTTTAAAAATAGCTCTGAAGGAAGTCTACAGCATTCTCAAAATTAAACAAGAGCCAACTGCTTCAAATGTAAATATTTTGAAGAAATGCATTCCGCAATATGTGATAGGGCATTACGAGAGGGTGGATGGTATCCGCAAGTACATCCAAGATCACAATCTGCCCATTTCCGTCATCGGCAGCAGTTATGATGGTGTGGGTGTTAATGATGTCATCTTTTCTGCCAAAAAGCAGGTGGAAGCCCATGCTTAAAGACTGCAACAATTTTTTTTCAGAACTGGGTGAAAATTAATTTGTAGGTGAATGGTGAATGTGTCTTCCAAAATGATGTGCATAAGTTATTAAATTATATTATTTATGTTGTTTTCATGCTTTGGTAAAATAAACTCCTGTATAGGCAGCCACAGATGAGATAGTATTAATTAGCCTTTTTAGATATGTTGACAGTCACATCTGAAAATATGTATACAATTTTCAAACTTGCATTACAAACATAAGTTTTAAAATGTATACTTATTTTTGGATCCTATAACATCTATTTGTACCATGAATGCAATAAACACTTTGACTTTGACTTTGGATGCAACTGTACAAGTAGCATTATAGTTAAATGCATATGCTTCACTAAGGTTATTTTCTTATTTGAATAACCATACTGCTTGGAAGCACTGGTTTTAATTAACTTTTTTTTATTACAGGTTTTTTATTAAAAACTGTTTGAGATGTAAAACTTTTTATTTGGTTACAGTTTCAACTGTTACAATACTATGCCTGTATTTAATGGTGCATATAAAATTCGCAAAAGGTCATACATACAGCTCTTAACTACTAAAAAAATATGCAGTTCTCTTAGAGATTGCTCAAAATTATTGATCATCTAAACCCAAGTCTATGCACACCATGTTTTAGAAACGCGCGTTTTTCGACCATTTCATCCATTGACTAGCATACAGATACTGACTCGTGTTTGTATACGTCTTGAAAAACGCAGTGTGGATAGATCCTAAGGCACTTGTCCTACCGCCGGCGAGTAAGCGATGAGCTATCGGCGATTTTCTCGCCCAAGAAACGAACAAAAGATAATTGCTCCCGTGTAAATGAATGAGAGAGATATATTTATAGCTCATCGCTGGCTGTTCACACTGCCGGCGATTTATCTCTCTCTTTTATTTACACGGGAGCGATTATCTTTTGTTCGTTTCTTGGGCGAGAAAATAGCCGATAGCTCATCGCTTATCGCCGGCGGTGGGACAAGTGCCTAAGATGCAAATTCACTATTATAATTAAGTATTTAACTGACCGTTAGACTGACGTAATTAGCCATAAGCAATGGCGTGTATAGAGTTTTTGGCCAAGGTAGGCAATTTTTTCTGCCTATATGGAGCCATGGTCGTTCAGAGCTTCAGGGTAGGCAGTGCTTTTGTGCCTATATGGACAGCACACCACAGGCCATAAGTAAGCCATTGCAATTAAACCGGTCATGGTGAAATTGGACACAAAAGTTGCTAAGTTAGCAAAGATATATTTTCAGGCAACCTCTATGGAGACATGATTACAATCCTTGAAGTATTTAGTAAATGGAGACGCCTTCATGTCATTTCCCCTCTGCCAAAAACGTTGGTACAATGTTCCAACCGTTTTATAAAATCTACTTCATTCATCGATTATTGGCAGTCTTGTAATCGTTATTTACGCGTGACAAGCTCCATCAAAATGCCTGCATGTGCTGTGTTATGGGTGCAAAAAGCGTTCAAATACATCAAGCATAAAAAGATAGAATATCATTTCGCATTTTTGCTTTATATCATATTACAACACATTAATACATAAAACGTTTTCAAGAAAATGAGGCATCTTGGAATCGATTACAAAATCAGTTTGAAAAATATATCATACAATTCGTATTTCATTTTGACAGATTCGAGCAAGTTTGACCCCCGTATTTAAGGTTAATAAGGTCTACTAGCCTTTACATTTTGTATGAAATTACAAGCAAATATCATTATAGTGTAATAATTTACTTAACTTTGTAATCCAGTAGGATATTGTGATATATTTGTGAAAGTATTCCACGAGTACCAAGTTGCGCTATCTACGACGTCTAGAAAATATATCGATACGATATTCTCCAGACACTTGAAAGCCCAATTAATCATATAGTTTTTACTGCATTCGTGTGATAATTTAATTTACTGTTGTGGTATTGTTTTAGAGTGGGTGCGCAGTAACGAGAGGAAAAAATGCATTTGTAGTTACATTGTTTATATGTGTGCTACCTCGCCCCCCTCGAAAAACGGCAGATTTTTTGTTAGGAAATTTGTAGCGATGCGTACTCCATTACTAAATACTCCAAGTTACAATCTGTTTACAATGAATGCACTAAAAATAAGTACCTTACAATACAGCTAGCGTTTAAAAATAATATGAGAACTGTTACTTAAACTAAATACAGATGTAATATTTTCTTCTGTTTCCGCGATTATTACTCATTGAAATAAAACAATTTAACGGATTATATCGCGTATATTATCTCATTTTAGTTCCCGACGTTTCGGAAGCTTTCCAGCTTTCTTAGTCCTCCCGTGACCATGGAAAGCTGGAAAGCTTCCGAAACGTCGGGAACTAAAATGAGATAATATACGCGATATAATCCGTTAAATTGTTTTATTTCAATAAATACAGATGTGTCATCACAAGTTTTTTATGATTACCCTCCTGAGGTCTAATGTATTAATACTAGTACAAATTAAATTCGAGTATTCAACTTTCATCAAAGGCCGTAGGAGGAGATATGTTGTAGTAATATTCACACTGAAGATAAAGACTGTGCCCGGATACTGCCCCCAGCCAATTTCAGTCTGTATTTTTAATTGGGTTTGGTCTACATTAGTAACAAATATGCAAAATTTCAGCCACCCAAAATTTATAGCTTTTTGTGAAAATATGTTTTTATTCTGGTGTACCGATTTCCGCGTACGTCACATTTGTGCATTTATGATTACACTAGAAGTCGCCCGCAACTTCGTTCGCGGAGGAAAAGTCATAACCCCTCTTTTTTCGACAGCGTAGTCGGGTAAAAAGTATCCTATAACCATCTGGAGATACCCAGCTACCCGTGTACCAAAAATAATTGAAATCTGTTTAGCCGATTTGGCGTGATGAAGCCACGACACATACAAACATACAAAAAATAAATAGTTTTCGATTCAGGGTCCTCTAAATAGTCCATTACAATAGTTTTTTTTTAAATATTCTCAATGTACAGACATCTCATTTTTACAAGTTTTTAAAAGTTTAGATGTCAAACTACAGGACATAGTGCCATAAAAAAAAGATTCCGATTTTTTATTTATTCTTACGTCAGCAACACCTCCACTTCTTTTCGTCAATAAGATAAAAATCATGAAGAGAGAGGCAAGGAGAAACTCATATAGGGAAACACATGAAAAAGCGTCCAGTGTAAAGCAGTAAATAAGTTCCAAATCCATCCAGAATGGCTTTAGAGTAGCAAGATAGTATGAAGTAAACTAACTACCAATTACAAATCATTTGTCCAGCTGTTATAAGGCCATTATACAGCCAGTTAGAGCAGTATAAGCTCTTATACAGTTTCTGTGCTACATGGGAATCAATACCTCGTTCTTCTGATGTAATTATTCAATCGTCAAAATATTTTTTCTTGCATATCGTTGTGGATTTTTTGTCATCATTGGGAATTTATTTTACGCACTTGCTATAGTGGCCCCACCAATAGGGAATATTCATGAATTTTAATTGTTGCTTTATTAAAAGCTCATTCATGTAACAAACAATAGACAAAAAATATTTTTCGAATAGCTATAAAAATAACCAAGATATAAGCCATCAAACATTTCATTCTATCTCTTTCTAGCAAAACAGAATTTAATATGGAGTTTATATGTCCGCAGTGCACTGTGACGTAACAGTGCATATTGGACCTCTCTGTCTTATTACTAGTTTAAAATGCCTATATTATGCGTATTTCTTGGCCGATTTGAATTTTAATTTCACATTTTGAAATAGTTTTTACGGTATTTTGATATTTAGTTAAAAAAAGACATAAAAAAAATTCATGCATGTTCTCTATAAAGCCTTTTGACGGACACTTTGGATATATAGAGATTGTTCTCCTGTTCTGCTATGATTGACTGCGACATAAATATGAGTTCATATGTTGCCGAAATAGTCCATTTACAAAATGGGACATTACTATGAACGCTTATATGCGTTTGAAGCATCGTGCGGATCTGGCGAAAGTTCGAATAAAAATGTTGGTAGTGAAAGTGATAAACAATTATACTATTATAAAGTTGTAAAAATATTTGTGTTGTGGCTTCATCACGCAGTCGGCTAAACGGATTTCAACTATTTTTGGTACACGGGTAGCTGGGTATCTCCAGATGGTTAGAGGATACTTTCTACCCAGTATGTTGAATAAAAAAAGAGGGGTTATGATTTTTTTCGCCTCCGCGAACGAAGTTGCGGGCGCGTTCTAGTGTTACTTTATTTTCATTCTCCTTTTCATGTTAATTTATGTGTCACATTGTCAAAAGCTCCTGAAATAACTTATCGCACTTTCAGTATTGTGGTGACGTCAAAAATTCTAGAAATTTGACATGGTCATAAAAAGACCTTGAATGTCGATCTTGTTCAACTTGCAATTTTTAGTTAGGTCACTATAATTCTAAGGGTGCGTTATTTTGATGACACATCTTTAATAAATCCTTAACACTATTGTTAATAAAGCTATAAAAATAAATAATTTATGAACTAAATTCTCTCGTACACTTAGCGTAACATTGAATGGAATTTCACGAGTAATTTCATTTAGTTAACAAGCGTATTTACATTTAGGCACACGATGTGTTTTTAGTTGAGAGTATCTTTTCAAAAGGTCTCTATGGCTTCCATAGATATAAGCCCTTTAAAAAAAAACACTCAACAGTTGAGCTTTGATATCAACTACAGAAGAGGCAATCCAACCAAAACAATTTTACGATAAAAATGAATAGTCATATTGGTGATTGTAGAAGTTAATTTAATGTCATGTGAATTATCGCATGCACAATAGGCAATTTGACAGTATTTTTATGGTATTAAATAAACGTCTTAATAAAAGAAATATTGTTGAAAAACTACTCCAATATCATAAAGACTCCCCGAGATACAACGACGTTGAAAGCACATTTTTGGACTTTTCCAAAAAACGCTTCACACTAAAGCCTTCAAGCATGTGACGTCACACGCTTGTATCTTGTATAGGGAAATCAAGAACTTTGTTCTGCAGCTATGTTAAAACTTGCGTTTATCGAAACGGTTTCATAACAAAAACTACAGAACATTTTATGGGTTATTGAATGGTTTTATTAGTTATTAATATTTTCATACTTTAAAAATGGACTTTCCCACCCAACTTAAAGACTCATAAAACAAGCTACACGTAAGGTATCGAACTCAAAATTATAACTTAGTTTGTTTTTATTTTTCTTGTTTTATCAGGATCTTATATAATTATTGTGAACATAAAGTTTCTCAGTGATCATGTGAACTCGGAATGTACAAATAGTTTATTTTTACAACCTATTTGATTTTGAGATACAATTTTCTAAACACTTTTTATATCGAATTGCATTTTGAATTGCAGTTCGATATTAAAAGAAAATATTTGTAGATACTGAGTTTACATAACGTATACTATCGGTTTTTTTTTAAATTTAGACCTCTTGATAAACTAAATGTTCTCAATTTAATTAGGTACCTAACCAGCATCAATATCTCCCATAACAAAGTGGGTGAAAATTTCTGACTCGTCATAAGGTCATAACGGCCTTAGAACAGTCGTGTCAGATATTTATGCGCGCTTTGTTGTGGCAGATATTAAGGGTTATTAAACGCTGGTGACTGTACTGTGATAATGGTTAGCACTCTTAAAAGAGATGTATAGAAATTTGTAGGGTCGTCCTTGGAAGTAACATATTTCCAAGTAGTTTTATTTTCAAGTACCTTTTGGCTCACATGAAGACCACTGGGTTTTCTATTCCCAGTTACAGTCTGCAGCAAAACTACCCCCAGAATAACATACTCAAAATTATCCGTACAACCCTTATTTTTTTAAAGGGTGAATCAAGTTTTTCTTAATGCTATCTTGTCCCGCAACACAATAGACTAGTCACAGAGTTACTTAGAAAAATGTTAATAATTTAGAATATTAACGTTGACGAAATGGTCCCTTCAAAAATAGACCTATATAGGCTAGAAAATGGACCTATACATATAGGCTAGAAAAAGTTTTTTTGTTGCCTTTATATCTTTTAAGATCGTCGTTTTAACCGTTCGCATGCCTAGTCCTGTATCCGTACCTATACTTGTCGTGTGCCGACGAAGGACGCAGTTTTATACCCGTCGGCTGGCCGGATCCTGATACACATCAGCTGTCACCGTGTCCCGTATCCATAACGGCTTCCAACTCCAAAGAGCCAATATCGGATTGCTCTAATTTGGTTACGGATACGGGACACGGCAGCCGACAGGTATATTTACGGATACGGGACACGGCGTCTCACGGGTACAAATACGTTAGTCGGTTTGGCGTTCCAGGGGTAGAGTGACTCAGGAAACGAAACCATGGCAATTAGGTACAGAAAAACAAATGATTAACCCTTATAACAGTATCATTACAGTCCTGTAGTTGGGCATTTTAATTTAAATATGTACGTTTAACTAGAGGTTGATTGTCACGAAACCGACGATTAATGCCTGCATAGATATGTTTCGTTACAAAGATGATAGGTTAGACACTATTTATTTAAAAAATAAAACACTAAAAGAAAGATATAATTTAAGTTTTGTCTAACCGATCAATTTATAGTAAAAATACCCAGCTACTTCTATTGCTGATACATACGTAGAAATCGCGTAATAATAAATTAAGTACTTCATCGGCCAGAATTATTCGTTACTAGCCGTTAACTAACGTTTAATTTTTTTAACCAGACTGGTTTTCGATGAAATCAAATAGAGGATAACCACATTTTAAAATTTTCATCAATATCCCGATTTCATAAGTTCCTCGTTCTAAAAGAGCGTAGGTTACAGTCACAATACAGAACATCATACAGAAACACATTTCCTAAGGCCAATTTAATACAGAAATTGTATTGCTATTCCTCTTGTGCGCTGTGACTGTGTCATATCTACATAGTGACGTCACTTAGAGGATCGTATGCTTCCTAAACATTTTCTCGAATATCTTCAAACTAGTTACAATAAAGAAATTTGAAAAATATTTTCGGGTTCCTTGATAATGAATTAACATAATGGGTGTCGGTTCAATATTAATTGGAAATTTGAATATCGTCAATTACTAGCTGAAAAATTCCAGGTGGCAAATAAATCGGTTTTACTATAACGGGCATGTATGATCTTCATATTAAATCTCATTACTAGCCTAAAACTACTGCTCGTCTGATATAGCTCCGGCGAGTATTTATATAGGTTTAAATTATTTATAAAATGTCTATACAAGCACTACAATAACTAGGTTATTTCCACCTGTAACCACCAACTTGTTACTACTGGTAACAGCTGGGATTTTTTTCTCATCAGTTACCAGTGCTGTATACTGGGGAAAAAACCCAGTTGTTACCACCAACACCAATGGCACCAATCACTTTAGTGGTAACAGTTGGGTATATTATTCCAAGTAGATACCACCTGGTAACAGAAGGAGAGAAAATCCCAGCTATTACCAGTAGTAACAAGTTGGTGGTAATAGGTGAGAATAACCGCATTAACTACAAATTCTTTGAGTTTATATCCAAGCACAAAAATATAGCTGCATTATACTTGTTCGATATTAACAAGACAAGGGAATCTTCCCTTAAAATACAAGAAAATATAATCCTTAATATACTTCTGCCAGTATAATTGTCGAAATCCAGTAAACATTTCACATTCATAATAGTTGTTGATAAACAAAAAAATGTTACCGTTCAAAAATAATGTTACTGTTTTACAAGATATTTTCACCTTCACACTTCGCTCATGCTTATAGGGTTTCGAATCGTTGAGTTATTTCCACCTGTTTTTGCCACTACTTGTTACTACTGGTAACAGCAGGGGCCCGTTTCATAAACGCTTGTAACTTGTATTACAAGCGGAAGTATTTTTTTAATTCATATTGTTGGAAAGAGAATTCCGCCCCTGGTATTTTTTCCCATCTGTTACCAGGTGGTAACAACTGAGAATAGAATATCCAGATGTAACCACTAAAGTGTGTGGTGGCATTGGAGTTAGTAGCTACTAAGAGTTTTTTTCCAGTAGTAGCTACTGGTAACAGATAGAAAAAAAATCGCCGCTGTTAACAAGTTGGTGGTGACAGGTGGGAAAAGCCCGATGATTCAAGATATTGTTAAGTTTTTTTCAAACCAAAGACAAAGGAGTTGACTAGTTACACAAAGAAGTATTATTTTCGCCAATATGACCAGCCAATAATCAACAAATTAATATCACTGCCCGATTGACTCTCGATTTTGTCAAGACGGTCAGTTTTTATGCCAATCTGATCAGATCGTCGAACCTCAAGTCGATTTGAGAAACCTCCCAACCCAAACATCAACTTTGGTTGACTTCAGGCTCAACTCTACTTGAACCAACTTTTAAAAGTCGTGACAGTGCTTAAAACGCCTGTAGAACTACCTATAGTGGTCCATGAGTCAAGACCAAACGACCCCACAGCGTTGACTCGTTACTTCAACAGCTTCAGCTGCCCGTGTAGAGTGTTGTCGCGGTGGTGCTACACTATGAGTACTCTTAGGCGATGAAGTCGTTTTCACCAACAGCTACCAGGAGTTCAGGGAGCAGTTAGAGTCCCGAAGAGCCCACAGTGCCCAGGTCGAGGAACAGCGTGGCGTAGAGCGTGTGGTCGCGGTTGTGGGCGGCGGCGGCGTGCGGCACGGTGTTGCGGTAGGAGTCCAGGGAGCAGTTAGAGTCCCGAGGAGCCCACAGTGCCCAGGTCGAGGAACAGCGTGGCGTAGAGCGTGTGGTCGCGGTTGTGGGCGGCGGCGGCGTGCGGCACGGTGTTGCGGTAGGAGTCCAGGGAGCAGTTAGAGTCCCGAGGAGCCCACAGTGCCCAGGTCGAGGAACAGCGTGGCGTAGAGCGTGTGGTCGCGGTTGTGGGCGGCGGCGGCGTGCGGCACGGTGTTGCGGTAGGAGTCCAGGGAGCAGTTAGAGTCCCGAGGAGCCCACAGTGCCCAGGTCGAGGAACAGCGTGGCGTAGAGCGTGTGGTCGCGGTTGTGGGCGGCGGCGGCGTGCGGCACGGTGTTGCGGTAGGAGTCCAGGGAGCAGTTAGAGTCCCGAGGAGCCCACAGTGCCCAGGTCGAGGAACAGCGTGGCGTAGAGCGTGTGGTCGCGGTTGTGGGCGGCGGCGGCGTGCGGCACGGTGTTGCGGTAGGAGTCCAGGGAGCAGTTAGAGTCCCGAGGAGCCCACAGTGCCCAGGTCGAGGAACAGCGTGGCGTAGAGCGTGTGGTCGCGGTTGTGGGCGGCGGCGGCGTGCGGCACGGTGTTGCGGTAGGAGTCCAGGGAGCAGTTAGAGTCCCGAGGAGCCCACAGTGCCCAGGTCGAGGAACAGCGTGGCGTAGAGCGTGTGGTCGCGGTTGTGGGCGGCGGCGGCGTGCGGCACGGTGTTGCGGTAGGAGTCCAGGGAGCAGTTAGAGTCCCGAGGAGCCCACAGTGCCCAGGTCGAGGAACAGCGTGGCGTAGAGCGTGTGGTCGCGGTTGTGGGCGGCGGCGGCGTGCGGCACGGTGTTGCGGTAGGAGTCCAGGGAGCAGTTAGAGTCCCGAGGAGCCCACAGTGCCCAGGTCGAGGAACAGCGTGGCGTAGAGCGTGTGGTCGCGGTTGTGGGCGGCGGCGGCGTGCGGCACGGTGTTGCGGTAGGAGTCCAGGGAGCAGTTAAGAGTCCCGAGGAGCCCACAGTGCCCAGGTCGAGGAACAGCGTGGCGTAGAGCGTGTGGTCGCGGTTGTGGGCGGCGGCGGCGTGCGGCACGGTGTTGCGGTAGGAGTCCAGGGAGCAGTTAGAGTCCCGAGGAGCCCACAGTGCCCAGGTCGAGGAACAGCGTGGCGTAGAGCGTGTGGTCGCGGTTGTGGGCGGCGGCGGCGTGCGGCACGGTGTTGCGGTAGGAGTCCAGGGAGCAGTTAGAGTCCCGAGGAGCCCACAGTGCCCAGGTCGAGGAACAGCGTGGCGTAGAGCGTGTGGTCGCGGTTGTGGGCGGCGGCGGCGTGCGGCACGGTGTTGCGGTAGGAGTCCAGGGAGCAGTTAGAGTCCCGAGGAGCCCACAGTGCCCAGGTCGAGGAACAGCGTGGCGTAGAGCGTGTGGTCGCGGTTGTGGGCGGCGGCGGCGTGCGGCACGGTGTTGCGGTAGGAGTCCAGGGAGCAGTTAAGAGTCCCGAGGAGCCCACAGTGCCCAGGTCGAGGAACAGCGTGGCGTAGAGCGTGTGGTCGCGGTTGTGGGCGGCGGCGGCGTGCGGCACGGTGTTGCGGTAGGAGTCCAGGGAGCAGTTAGAGTCCCGAGGAGCCCACAGTGCCCAGGTCGAGGAACAGCGTGGCGTAGAGCGTGTGGTCGCGGTTGTGGGCGGCGGCGGCGTGCGGCACGGTGTTGCGGTAGGAGTCCAGGGAGCAGTTAAGAGTCCCGAGGAGCCCACAGTGCCCAGGTCGAGGAACAGCGTGGCGTAGAGCGTGTGGTCGCGGTTGTGGGCGGCGGCGGCGTGCGGCACGGTGTTGCGGTAGGAGTCCAGGGAGCAGTTAGAGTCCCGAGGAGCCCACAGTGCCCAGGTCGAGGAACAGCGTGGCGTAGAGCGTGTGGTCGCGGTTGTGGGCGGCGGCGGCGTGCGGCACGGTGTTGCGGTAGGAGTCCAGGGAGCAGTTAGAGTCCCGAGGAGCCCACAGTGCCCAGGTCGAGGAACAGCGTGGCGTAGAGCGTGTGGTCGCGGTTGTGGGCGGCGGCGGCGTGCGGCACGGTGTTGCGGTAGGAGTCCAGGGAGCAGTTAGAGTCCCGAGGAGCCCACAGTGCCCAGGTCGAGGAACAGCGTGGCGTAGAGCGTGTGGTCGCGGTTGTGGGCGGCGGCGGCGTGCGGCACGGTGTTGCGGTAGGAGTCCAGGGAGCAGTTAGAGTCCCGAGGAGCCCACAGTGCCCAGGTCGAGGAACAGCGTGGCGTAGAGCGTGTGGTCGCGGTTGTGGGCGGCGGCGGCGTGCGGCACGGTGTTGCGGTAGGAGTCCAGGGAGCAGTTAAGAGTCCCGAGGAGCCCACAGTGCCCAGGTCGAGGAACAGCGTGGCGTAGAGCGTGTGGTCGCGGTTGTGGGCGGCGGCGGCGTGCGGCACGGTGTTGCGGTAGGAGTCCAGGGAGCAGTTAGAGTCCCGAGGAGCCCACAGTGCCCAGGTCGAGGAACAGCGTGGCGTAGAGCGTGTGGTCGCGGTTGTGGGCGGCGGCGGCGTGCGGCACGGTGTTGCGGTAGGAGTCCAGGGAGCAGTTAGAGTCCCGAGGAGCCCACAGTGCCCAGGTCGAGGAACAGCGTGGCGTAGAGCGTGTGGTCGCGGTTGTGGGCGGCGGCGGCGTGCGGCACGGTGTTGCGGTAGGAGTCCAGGGAGCAGTTAGAGTCCCGAGGAGCCCACAGTGCCCAGGTCGAGGAACAGCGTGGCGTAGAGCGTGTGGTCGCGGTTGTGGGCGGCGGCGGCGTGCGGCACGGTGTTGCGGTAGGAGTACTGCACGGCCAGCGCGGTCTGCGCAGGCGCGCCCTCCGCCGCCGACTGCTCCGTGCTCAGCTCCAGCCGCAGGGCGAGCTTGTTGGACTTGCGCCAGAGGATTATGCTGGAAAATTAAACAATCCTATATACTCTCCGGAATTTCTGGCCCGATGGCTATGGTTAAAATTACCTAGCAAGAGTTCCAGAACTTTTGGAAAATTTGATCGTAATTGGGAACATAGATGGCAGACTGACTTTGCAGATGAACTCATCGAGAAAATCGCCGACCTCGAAAGTTTATGCCGGTTAGGGTAGTGTATCGGTAGATATTTGGGGCTCAAAGTCAATTTCGGCCGAAAGGAAGTACTTTAATTACCGACTAGGTGTACATTGTTGAGGAGACGCCTTTGAGGGGTGATACTCACGGGCCTCGTTCTTGCGTGTGGGAGCACATCACTAGCGCAAGCTGCTCCCATCACTAGCGCGGACCACAGCGGGACGAGGCGCGACGCGGAGGGCGGCGCGGTAGGAACCGGCCCCCAGTCGTCCACGCCAGTGCCCAACTACTCCGAGCACAACGCATGTCGCTTTGCGCCGCGCACACACAGCACGCTTCTCGCGCTAGCTTACGCCTTTAATATTAATAATTGTTGTTCTGTATTCTTTCCTATCGTCTATCTTTCCGTTTCCGAACTTTATACGCCTTCGCAACTTCCGGCTATTGTAACTTTCTTCTGTGTAAATACATCGGGATAATTAAGACTCTTGCCGTTTCATTTAAGAACTATAGTGATAGCTCCTATATGCGTTATCGTCGTATTCATCTCTTGGTGCGAGCATCAGCGTGGCAGTCGGGGGAGCAGTGGCGCGTCGATATAACCCCGTTCCCACCGGGTTGGCCAAGGAAAGGCTTATGACAGAACGGTTCGAAAGGCTGAGTTTTATTGATTTTTGTTACAAGTAACGCCACCTCTCTTTAATTATACTTAAAGATCGGGGAACGGTTTAAATTATGGCTTCGGCCGTCCTCTTGCTTTAATGGCCCTTAATTACCTTTTTCTTTAAATATGAGAAAATGACGCTTCGGTTTCCCTTGTAATTTTCCTGACGCCACGCTTCTGCGAGGGATTGACATGGGCGAGCACTGTCGGAGGCACTCTGGGGCTCCAACTAGTCTGGGAAGAACTACTTCTTGAGGGGTGATACTCACTGGCTGGGTTCATGACGTGTGTCATCGTCGTATTCAGCGGCATCGTCTCTGGGCGCGAGCGTCAGCGTGACGGCGGGCGGTGTAATATGGGTGAGAACTGTCGGAGGCTCTCTCAGGCTCCAACTCGGCTCCGGCTGAAAATTCGACGATCACATGTATATATCATCATTATCACTGATGGATCGTCTATTGCCGCACTTAAGCTCTGTTCAAAAATCTAAAATATTGTAATTGTAAGTTACCATCAGTCTACAGAGGCCGAGCGGTAAATAACGCACATCGAGTCAAGGAGGGAGACAGTTAGCCAGGTTCGGCTTAGCCATCTATTTCGATTGAAGCTG
Source organism: Hedya salicella (assembly GCA_905404275.2). Taxonomy (NCBI): domain Eukaryota; kingdom Metazoa; phylum Arthropoda; class Insecta; order Lepidoptera; family Tortricidae; genus Hedya; species Hedya salicella. Next base: position 25,985,403 of record FR990102.1, on the reverse strand, counting down.
TAACAGTCCAATATCTACTAGGTGCTGAAAATATCGAAATTGTTTAATGGTCCGAACGAAAGACGGTCCGTTAAATACAAACAGTTTTTAGGTCATCTTGTGGCCGATGGGATTGGACTCTACTTGACTCTAGCTTCTAAACGGATGAATTTATTAATTGGGATCATTTTCAGCTTTATTCCTTACATCAAAATCTGTTCAGCTGTTTCAGAATCATCTTTTTTTCTAGACGTGTGACGTGACGGAGGTTTTTCATTGGATTACTTGTTAAATCTAGCTATTAATGTAATTAATATTATAACACAGAGTTCGATTGTAAAGGAAAAAATCAATGCGACCTACAAAATAGCAAGCAGGGTTTGAAGCTGCGACCTCTTCTTTAACGCACAAGTGCTCTGACAAACTAAGATATCGCAACTTTACGTACGTGACTTGAAATTTTTAAATAATAAAAAGCTAGTAGCTACATAATTTTCGATCTTCAGACTTATGTCCAAGCCAGGCTGGAGTCCTTGTCGACGTTCTCCTCGAGCAGCGTCGCCACCTGTCCCAGCTGCATCAGCTTTAGCGTCATATTGTGCGCGGTGGAGATAAACACTAACACCCAAACGGACACCGATGCTGGATCAACACTGTTTATTTTATTCGTAGGCTGGTTCAATAGGGAACATGCATGAAATTTTTTCGTCGCTTTTCTTAACGAAATATCAAAATACAAAAAACTATTCCAAAAAGTGAAATTAAAATTAAAATCGGCCAAGAAATACGTATGATATAAGCATTTTAAACTACTAATTAGGCAGCGAGTTGACAGAGAGGTCCGACATAGACTGTTACGTTACAGTCTACTACGGTCATATAAACTCCATATTAAATTCTGTTTTGCTAGAAAGAGATAGAATGAAATGTTTGATAGCTTATATCTTGGGTATTTTTATTGTTATTTGAAAAATTCTTTTTGTCTACTGTTTGTTACATGAATAAGCTTTTAATAAAGCAAAAATTAAAATTCATGAATATTACCTATTCTGATGGTGGAATGTTTGGGTTATTCCCACCTGTTACCGCCAACTCTCCCCCAAAAATCATTGGTGCTAATGGTGTTGGTGGTAACAGTAGGGAACTTTACTCATATTTACCACTGGTAATATGTTGGTGGTAACAAGGTGGGAATAACCTGTAAGTTTTATTCCATCAAATCGGTTCACCCGTTTTAAGATATCAAAGTTTTCAAAACGGGTCCTTTTTAAATGTAACCTAACTACTTTTAGTTACCTTTTCGATCTTCAGGCTTTTGTCCAAACTCTTCTCCAAGCTGGTGTCCTTGTCGACCTTCTCTTCTTCAGCTGGCGCTGGCACCTGCCCTGGCTGCATCAGCTTGAGGGTCATCTCGTGCACAGTGGGGTTCGCCAGCTTCAGTAGCAGCGTGGACTTGCCGCCTGGCCTGATCATCTCGCAGGAGATTATCTTCACTTCGGGGACGTGGTAGCTGGAGCACAAGGAAAATACAAGACTTACTTATTATTTTGGATCTATAAATAAATAAATATCAGCGACAATCTTACACAAATCGACCTACTCCCAAACTAAGCAAAGCTTGTACTATGGGTACTAGGCGACGATATACATAATAGATACATTATAAATACTTAAGTAAAGAGAAAATATCCAAGACCCAAGAACAAACATTCGTGCTCATCACACAAACACTTGCCCTGGCCGGGATTCGAACCCGGGACGGCCAGCTTCGGAGGCCGTTGTACAACCCACTGAGTCAAACGTGTCGTCTAAGGTATACATCTATGTAAGGCAAACGCAGCAGAGGTAGAGTGATGCGATCAAGAAGGCTGTTAAGGCATTCAAGTAAACCCGACTACCGGGTACATGATTCCATTCTTTTGATGCTTGTAACAATGCCAGGAAGCCGATTTTTGGTATGTTAATATTTCATAAATTAACTTTTGTTTTGAGAGAGCATTAAATAATTAAGGGCTTTAAATAATTAAGGTAGCCGCCATAGCTGACACCAGTGCGAGAACTTTTTATTCTGGTGGAATGCTACATACGACCTTTCTATAGAAAGGTTCAGTTTACTGAAAATCAGACTGAATGGAGGGCAATTCCATTCACAATCACGATCCATAGTCACGGGGAAAGAGTGAGAGGAAAAACTATACATTTCCCTAAAATATGTACCTATAGGACACAAGGCCAGGGCAGGATTATTCTAGGTGGATTTCAGTTCGGAATAAGGTAGCTTAAGCGTACCTGTGTCATTTGCTACTTGCAACCCACACATAGTTAACGACCGTGTACTCAGGCATCGCTTTGGACCGTATCAATCCAATTTTCTTGGCAAGTAGCTCTTGAGCAGGCGAGCTACTGGCGTCTGCCACTCGCCGGGTACTCACTAGGCCAGCAGCTCGATCTTGAACTCGATGGAGCCGGGGTTGTACTCGGGCTTGGTGAGGTTGTGGTCGCAGGCGAGCTACTGACTTCTGCCACTCGCCGGGTACTCACTAGGCCAGCAGCTCGATCTTGAACTTGATGGAGCCGGGGTTGTACTCGGGCTTGGTGAGGTTGTGGTCGCAGGCGAGCTACTGGCGTCTGCCACTCGCCGGGTACTCACTAGGCCAGCAGCTCGATCTTGAACTTGATGGAGCCGGGGTTGTACTCGGGCTTGGTGAGGTTGTGGTCGCACGGGAGCTACTGGCGTCTGCCACTCGCCGGGTACTCACTAGGCCAGCAGCTCGATCTTGAACTTGATGGAGCCAGGGTTGTAGTCGGGCTTGGTGAGGTTGTGGTCGCAGGCGAGCTACTGACTTCTGCCACTCGCCGGGTACTCACTAGGCCAGCAGCTCGATCTTGAACTTGATGGAGCCGGGGTTGTACTCGGGCTTGGTGAGGTTGTGGTCGCAGGCGAGCTACTGACTTCTGCCACTCGCCGGGTACTCACTAGGCCAGCAGCTCGATCTTGAACTTGATGGAGCCGGGGTTGTACTCGGGCTTGGTGAGGTTGTGGTCGCAGGCGAGCTACTGGCGTCTGCCACTCGCCGGGTACTCACTAGGCCAGCAGCTCGATCTTGAACTTGATGGAGCCGGGGTTGTACTCGGGCTTGGTGAGGTTGTGGTCGCAGGCGAGCTACTGACTTCTGCCACTCGCCGGGTACTCACTAGGCCAGCAGCTCGATCTTGAACTTGATGGAGCCGGGGTTGTACTCGGGCTTGGTGAGGTTGTGGTCGCAGGCGAGCTACTGACGTCTGCCACTCGCCGGGTACTCACTAGGCCAGCAGCTCGATCTTGAACTTGATGGAGCCGGGGTTGTACTCGGGCTTGGTGAGGTTGTGGTCGCAGGCGAGCTACTGGCGTCTGCCACTCGCCGGGTACTCACTAGGCCAGCAGCTCGATCTTGAACTTGATGGAGCCGGGGTTGTACTCGGGCTTGGTGAGGTTGTGGTCGCAGGCGAGCTACTGGCGTCTGCCACTCGCCGGGTACTCACTAGGCCAGCAGCTCGATCTTGAACTTGATGGAGCCGGGGTTGTACTCGGGCTTGGTGAGGTTGTGGTCGCAGGCGAGCTACTGGCGTCTGCCACTCGCCGGGTACTCACTAGGCCAGCAGCTCGATCTTGAACTTGATGGAGCCGGGGTTGTACTCGGGCTTGGTGAGGTTGTGGTCGCAGGCGAGCTACTGACTTCTGCCACTCGCCGGGTACTCACTAGGCCAGCAGCTCGATCTTGAACTTGATGGAGCCGGGGTTGTACTCGGGCTTGGTGAGGTTGTGGTCGCAGGCGAGCTACTGGCGTCTGCCACTCGCCGGGTACTCACTAGGCCAGCAGCTCGATCTTGAACTTGATGGAGCCGGGGTTGTACTCGGGCTTGGTTAGGTTGTGGTCGCAGGCGAGCTACTGGCGTCTGCCACTCGCCGGGTACTCACTAGGCCAGCAGCTCGATCTTGAACTTGATGGAGCCGGGGTTGTACTCGGGCTTGGTGAGGTTGTGGTCGCAGGCGAGCTACTGACTTCTGCCACTCGCCGGGTACTCACTAGGCCAGCAGCTCGATCTTGAACTTGATGGAGCCGGGGTTGTACTCGGGCTTGGTGAGGTTGTGGTCGCAGGCGAGCTACTGACTTCTGCCACTCGCCGGGTACTCACTAGGCCAGCAGCTCGATCTTGAACTTGATGGAGCCGGGGTTGTACTCGGGCTTGGTGAGGTTGTGGTCGCAGGCGAGCTACTGACTTCTGCCACTCGCCGGGTACTCACTAGGCCAGCAGCTCGATCTTGAACTTGATGGAGCCGAGGTTGTACTCGGGCTTGGTGAGGTTGTGGTCGCAGGCGAGCGACTGACTTCTGCCACTCGCCGGGTACTCACTAGGCCAGCAGCTCGATCTTGAACTTGATGGAGCCGGGGTTGTACTCGGGCTTGGTGAGGTTGTGGTCGCAGGCGAGCTACTGACTTCTGCCACTCGCCGGGTACTCACTAGGCCAGCAGCTCGATCTTGAACTTGATGGAGCCGGGGTTGTACTCGGGCTTGGTGAGGTTGTGGTCGCAGGCGAGCTACTGACTTCTGCCACTCGCCGGGTACTCACTAGGCCAGCAGCTCGATCTTGAACTTGATGGAGCCGGGGTTGTACTCGGGCTTGGTGAGGTTGTGGTCGCAGGCGAGCTACTGACTTCTGCCACTCGCCGGGTACTCACTAGGCTAGCAGCTCGATCTTGAACTTGATGGAGCCGGGGTTGTACTCGGGCTTGGTGAGGTTGTGGTCGCAGGCGAGCTACTGACTTCTGCCACTCGCCGGGTACTCACTAGGCCAGCAGCTCGATCTTGAACTTGATGGAGCCGGGGTTGTACTCGGGCTTGGTGAGGTTGTGGTCGCAGGCGAGCTACTGACTTCTGCCACTCGCCGGGTACTCACTAGGCCAGCAGCTCGATCTTGAACTTGATGGAGCCGGGGTTGTACTCGGGCTTGGTGAGGTTGTGGTCGCAGGCGAGCTACTGACTTCTGCCACTCGCCGGGTACTCACTAGGCCAGCAGCTCGATCTTGAACTTGATGGAGCCGGGGTTGTACTCGGGCTTGGTGAGGTTGTGGTCGCAGGCGAGCTACTGACTTCTGCCACTCGCCGGGTACTCACTAGGCCAGCAGCTCGATCTTGAACTTGATGGAGCCGGGGTTGTACTCGGGCTTGGTGAGGTTGTGGTCGCAGGCGAGCTACTGACTTCTGCCACTCGCCGGGTACTCACTAGGCCAGCAGCTCGATCTTGAACTTGATGGAGCCGGGGTTGTACTCGGGCTTGGTGAGGTTGTGGTCGCAGGCGAGCTACTGACTTCTGCCACTCGCCGGGTACTCACTAGGCCAGCAGCTCGATCTTGAACTTGATGGAGCCGGGGTTGTACTCGGGCTTGGTGAGGTTGTGGTCGCAGGCGAGCTACTGACTTCTGCCACTCGCCGGGTACTCACTAGGCTAGCAGCTCGATCTTGAACTTGATGGAGCCGGGGTTGTACTCGGGCTTGGTGAGGTTGTGGTCGCAGGCGAGCTACTGACTTCTGCCACTCGCCGGGTACTCACTAGGCCAGCAGCTCGATCTTGAACTTGATGGAGCCGGGGTTGTACTCGGGCTTGGTGAGGTTGTGGTCGCAGGCGAGCTACTGACTTCTGCCACTCGCCGGGTACTCACTAGGCCAGCAGCTCGATCTTGAACTTGATGGAGCCGGGGTTGTACTCGGGCTTGGTGAGGTTGTGGTCGCAGGCGAGCTACTGACTTCTGCCACTCGCCGGGTACTCACTAGGCCAGCAGCTCGATCTTGAACTTGATGGAGCCGGGGTTGTACTCGGGCTTGGTGAGGTTGTGGTCGCAGGCGAGCTACTGACTTCTGCCACTCGCCGGGTACTCACTAGGCCAGCAGCTCGATCTTGAACTTGATGGAGCCGGGGTTGTACTCGGGCTTGGTGAGGTTGTGGTCGCAGGCGAGCTACTGACTTCTGCCACTCGCCGGGTACTCACTAGGCCAGCAGCTCGATCTTGAACTTGATGGAGCCGGGGTTGTGCTCGGGCTTGGTGAGGTTGTGGTCGCAGGCGAGCTACTGACTTCTGCCACTCGCCGGGTACTCACTAGGCCAGCAGCTCGATCTTGAACTTGATGGAGCCGGGGTTGTACTCGGGCTTGGTGAGGTTGTGGTCGCAGGCGAGCTACTGACTTCTGCCACTCGCCGGGTACTCACTAGGCCAGCAGCTCGATCTTGAACTTGATGGAGCCGGGGTTGTACTCGGGCTTGGTGAGGTTGTGGTCGCAGGCGAGCTACTGACTTCTGCCACTCGCCGGGTACTCACTAGGCCAGCAGCTCGATCTTGAACTTGATGGAGCCGGGGTTGTACTCGGGCTTGGTGAGGTTGTGGTCGCAGGCGAGCTACTGACTTCTGCCACTCGCCGGGTACTCACTAGGCCAGCAGCTCGATCTTGAACTTGATGGAGCCGGGGTTGTACTCGGGCTTGGTGAGGTTGTGGTCGCAGGCGAGCTACTGACTTCTGCCACTCGCCGGGTACTCACTAGGCCAGCAGCTCGATCTTGAACTTGATGGAGCCGGGGTTGTACTCGGGCTTGGTGAGGTTGTGGTCGCAGGCGAGCTACTGACTTCTGCCACTCGCCGGGTACTCACTAGGCCAGCAGCTCGATCTTGAACTTGATGGAGCCGGGGTTGTACTCGGGCTTGGTGAGGTTGTGGTCGCAGGCGAGCTACTGACTTCTGCCACTCGCCGGGTACTCACTAGGCTAGCAGCTCGATCTTGAACTTGATGGAGCCGGGGTTGTACTCGGGCTTGGTGAGGTTGTGGTCGCAGGCGAGCTACTGCCTTCTGCCACTCGCCGGGTACTCACTAGGCCAGCAGCTCGATCTTGAACTTGATGGAGCCGGGGTTGTACTCGGGCTTGGTGAGGTTGTGGTCGCAGGCGAGCTACTGACTTCTGCCACTCGCCGGGTACTCACTAGGCCAGCAGCTCGATCTTGAACTTGATGGAGCCGGGGTTGTACTCGGGCTTGGTGAGGTTGTGGTCGCAGGCGAGCTACTGACTTCTGCCACTCGCCGGGTACTCACTAGGCCAGCAGCTCGATCTTGAACTTGATGGAGCCGGGGTTGTACTCGGGCTTGGTGAGGTTGTGGTCGCAGGCGAGCTACTGACTTCTGCCACTCGCCGGGTACTCACTAGGCCAGCAGCTCGATCTTGAACTTGATGGAGCCGGGGTTGTACTCGGGCTTGGTGAGGTTGTGGTCGCAGGCGAGCTACTGACTTCTGCCACTCGCCGGGTACTCACTAGGCCAGCAGCTCGATCTTGAACTTGATGGAGCCGGGGTTGTACTCGGGCTTGGTGAGGTTGTGGTCGCAGGCGAGCTACTGACTTCTGCCACTCGCCGGGTACTCACTAGGCCAGCAGCTCGATCTTGAACTTGATGGAGCCGGGGTTGTACTCGGGCTTGGTGAGGTTGTGGTCGCAGGCGAGCTACTGACTTCTGCCACTCGCCGGGTACTCACTAGGCTAGCAGCTCGATCTTGAACTTGATGGAGCCGGGGTTGTACTCGGGCTTGGTGAGGTTGTGGTCGCAGGCGAGCTACTGACTTCTGCCACTCGCCGGGTACTCACTAGGCCAGCAGCTCGATCTTGAACTTGATGGAGCCGGGGTTGTACTCGGGCTTGGTGAGGTTGTGGTCGCAGGCGAGCTACTGACTTCTGCCACTCGCCGGGTACTCACTAGGCCAGCAGCTCGATCTTGAACTTGATGGAGCCGGGGTTGTACTCGGGCTTGGTGAGGTTGTGGTCGCAGGCGAGCTACTGACTTCTGCCACTCGCCGGGTACTCACTAGGCCAGCAGCTCGATCTTGAACTTGATGGAGCCGGGGTTGTACTCGGGCTTGGTGAGGTTGTGGTCGCAGGCGAGCTACTGACTTCTGCCACTCGCCGGGTACTCACTAGGCCAGCAGCTCGATCTTGAACTTGATGGAGCCGGGGTTGTACTCGGGCTTGGTGAGGTTGTGGTCGCAGGCGAGCTACTGACTTCTGCCACTCGCCGGGTACTCACTAGGCCAGCAGCTCGATCTTGAACTTGATGGAGCCGGGGTTGTGCTCGGGCTTGGTGAGGTTGTGGTCGCAGGCGAGCTACTGACTTCTGCCACTCGCCGGGTACTCACTAGGCCAGCAGCTCGATCTTGAACTTGATGGAGCCGGGGTTGTACTCGGGCTTGGTGAGGTTGTGGTCGCAGGCGAGCTACTGACTTCTGCCACTCGCCGGGTACTCACTAGGCCAGCAGCTCGATCTTGAACTTGATGGAGCCGGGGTTGTACTCGGGCTTGGTGAGGTTGTGGTCGCAGGCGAGCTACTGACTTCTGCCACTCGCCGGGTACTCACTAGGCCAGCAGCTCGATCTTGAACTTGATGGAGCCGGGGTTGTACTCGGGCTTGGTGAGGTTGTGGTCGCAGGCGAGCTACTGACTTCTGCCACTCGCCGGGTACTCACTAGGCCAGCAGCTCGATCTTGAACTTGATGGAGCCGGGGTTGTACTCGGGCTTGGTGAGGTTGTGGTCGCAGGCGAGCTACTGACTTCTGCCACTCGCCGGGTACTCACTAGGCCAGCAGCTCGATCTTGAACTTGATGGAGCCGGGGTTGTACTCGGGCTTGGTGAGGTTGTGGTCGCAGGCGAGCTACTGACTTCTGCCACTCGCCGGGTACTCACTAGGCCAGCAGCTCGATCTTGAACTTGATGGAGCCGGGGTTGTACTCGGGCTTGGTGAGGTTGTGGTCGCAGGCGCGGCAGCGCTGGGACCGCTTCACACTCAGCAGCTTGGCGAGCGGGTGCAGGCGAGCTACTTGCGTCGGCTGCCACTCAGGAGCTGCCAGTCGCTGCGGCATGCTAGTTACTGAAGACATAAAACTTTGTGTTAGTTTATTCTTAGGCCATTTTTGAGAACCACTTTCATTTCAGCCACTATAACTTCTCAAGTTCTATTATTGCTGATAGAGCTTGTGGAGAGCTAGAACTTCTACCGAATAGCGCAAAGTGATATAGTAATATCGCGGGATTTCACTGTTGTATAATGGCCGCGTTTATCACACAGTACATGATAAAGCACGCGTCAGTTTTTGCTAAATATGTGAGTGTGAGACTGATGGATGCACTATAATTTATTAATCACGTGAAAAACGCGACTATTACAAGTCGGAATGTAGCCGGCACAACTCACACTGCTGTACGTGGACCTCTTTAGAATCCTTAGTCAACACGTTCAGTGACAGCCCGTCAATTTCCTTAGTAATCATATCCTCTAGCCAGTCTTGACCGTCTAACTACACTAAACTAAAATACCCCAAACTCTTAGTACTTTTCTGAACATGTCGCTTCAAGTTGACCTCCTTGGTGAAGGCATCATCCGGCACCTCAGCGACTTCTTCACTGGCTACCGCCGGGGTGAAGCCAGCTAGAGCGAAGCTGGAGTCCTCAGCGCTCGGCAGACCACAGCAGGGTACTGTGGCAACACAACTTACTCTGCTTCAAGTTGACCTCCTTGCTGAAGGCATCCTCCGGCAGCTGATCGACTTCTTCACTGGCTACCGCCGCGGTGAAGCCAGCTAGAGCGAAGCTGGAGTCCTCAGCGCTCGGCAGACTACAGTAGGCACTGTGGCGAAAAAACTCACTCTGCTTCAAGTTGACCTCCTTGGTGAAGGCATCCTCCGGCAGCTCATCAACTTCTTCACTGGCTATCGCCGCGGTGAAGCCAGCTAGAGCGAGACTGGAGCTCTCCACGCTCGGCAGACCTGCGATGCTGCGCGCCATGGCTCCCGTCAGCCCTGTCTTGTCCTGTGAACAAACACATACAGTAAATGAAACTCATTATACCAGAGATTCCCAAACTGTGCGTATCAACTTCCCCAGTGCGTTTAACTCGGGTTGCCGTCACGCTGCGTACAGTAGTACTAATATGGCGCGCGTCGTAGCTCCTAAGACGTTGACCGAGACGCTATTATTGCTTGATCTGCGCGCCTTATTAATTGGATACTAATATAAATTAGTGCATATGTAACAAAAAACCTGCAACGGCCTTCCGGAATTTTGCACACCTCATGCAGGTTGTATACGCATGAACTGTTCTACATTTAAGATCTTGGTATTGTAACCGTGTTCCAGCAAATAAATAATTTTGCATTTGTATTCGCATTAAAAATAATTGGTTGTCTATAAAGTCGGATTACGGACGATAATTTTACGTGACAACGTCATAAGAAAACTTGATGAAAAATTGCATACTTTTATGAATTTACGAACCGAACGCTTAGGCTGATCGTACCTCTCTATCGCTTGTTCCGCGCTCTCGCTTGCATGCTCGGCTCAGGCGGAACAGGACAGCGGAACCAGTCATCAACAATGAGTCATGCTTTTTCGTGCGTACAGCCGGTGTTCATCGATTTATAAGACGTTATCATGTCAAAAAATAGGAAGCCATACTTTACACTATACGAGAAATGCACACTTTTATTTACTGATCTCCAACTACTAAGGCTCCTTAGTTAAGTAAAACAAGCAACAAAAACTTTTTCTTTTTATGTAAACGCTAAATATCGATCTTGCCTAGACAACCTTTGGGTATTGATTTAATTTCAATTTGAAACTCCCACGATTACCTTACTTCTATAAAGTTGTAAAAATGAAATGTCTACACTGAATATATTTTTAAAAAACTATTTGGAGGACACTGAATGGAAAAAGATTTTTTTTAGATTTTTTGTATATTTGTATGTTCGTATGTGTCGTTGTGACTTCATCACACCAAATCGGATAAGCAGATTACAACTAATTTTGGTACACGGGTAGCTGGCTGGGGTATCTCCAGATGGTTATAGGACACTTTTTACCCGACTACACTGTTTAAAAAAAGAGGCGCGCCGTGCAGGTTGTAACTTGTCACTAATTTTAGGCAAACTGTGATTAAAAAACGCGCTCATTTACTTCAGTGCGGTCGAAATTTTGCTTGCGATGAGTGAACTGCGGCATCTCACAAACAAAATATTAATGAATGCGTGAGTTTCTAGTGATTTTTGAGTTGCTTCTAGTAAGAGAGACACGCAATTTATTTGTCGGCAGAAGACCCAGGCTTTGGGTCCCCTTGCGATTAAAGCATGATGTCAGACGAGAACCGGGTGCACAAGGATGAAATAAATCAAACGACAACTGAACACTGTAAAAGTTATAATAATTAATCATGTCACACTCTAATTAATATTAACACAAATTTCAAACAGGCAACGATCCGGCAGAGTTAAGCTTGTGCACCGGTCCACGGTCGAACACTATCTGTCGTTCGTCGCGCAGCCGGCTCTGAAGTATCGTTAAACACGTGCAGGTCCGCCCCACCTCAGTGACCGGAGGGGAGCAGTGGGCATATGTTTTGCCTCTTGATCTTGATAGTCAAATCAACTCCTTTTTATTATTTTTGCCGACATATTTATTAATCCTTCTTTTCTTCTTTGACCACTTACTATTCGGTATTCGGCCGAATAGTACGCCATTATTCGGTATTCGGCCGAATAGTAAAAAAGCGACCCAATAGGCCGAATACCGAATAGTGGCTGAATATTCGCTGCATCACTAGTTAATATACTTACAGTCAAAGTGATGTATTTCCCGCGGATGGCAAACTTCTTCCTCTCTCTCTCCAGCTTCTCTTGCTTCTCCTGCTGCACCACGGCCTTGTAATAGTCTAACAGCTGGTGCACGCGCGTGGCGTGCGGGCTGCTCCGCTCCGGCCACCCTCCTGATGCTGTAAGGGGAAAATTATAACACAAACTTTAACCTTTGTCTAAAGCAAACCTTGAGAAATTATACAGTTGTAAATATGTAAACAAGACGCTGTATTTCACATGGTAAAAATATTAAAAATCAACTAAAATACATAGTCATAATATAGTTAGAGTGAGGTATTAATCCTTCACGCTAGTATACTAGACAGAGAGGCTATATTTAAAAAGTAGTCTGTGGTTAAATTATGAATATTGTCCGTCTCTGTCACAAATTTTATTAATTATAAGTGTCTTTAAGTAACGCTTAAACAGTAAACAACTCAAACTATCTGTCCGTCTTTATTATTGCTCTAAGTCTGGGCTGCACCCTCACATTAGGCGGAGGTGCGTTGGGCTTAAGACCCACAATACCATCATAGAAATCTTATTTAAAGGCTTTTCACTTTATGATTAGTTTTATACATATAATAGCACTAGTTCCATAATACTTTGAGGAACATGGTTGATGGAGATGAAGAAGATGGAAAGATGTTAGTGACAATGGAGCACTTTTTATAATGTCATACAAATTCCAAGTAATCTTTTTTTGTCATTGAATTTATTCAGTGCATTCATAATTCATAATTCATAATTCATTTATTGCTTTTTCATGTTGTACAAAGGTGTTATGTAACATTCAAGTCCAAAACATGAACCCTGGTAGGGCACAGCAAGAATACTTAAACTAAAACTATACTAAACAATGTCTAAAAAATATTTAAGTTTCTTAATTCGTTAGTTATTGCTTTCAACAGAGGAATAAGTAGAACTATCAATAATTACAATTTATAAAATAAAAGAAATAGTAATAATAATAAGGGAGTACAATGTCAAATATTATAATAGATTGAATAAATTAAATCACAATAAATTAAATTACAATAAATTAAAATACAATAAATCAAATTACATTAATTCTGATTTTATTACACCTACTACAACTAGATTATGATTTTGATTGGTCCATATTTTAAATTAAAATGTCAGTAAGGAAATGGAGTAATAGCATTTAATCTAATTCATCCTTAATAGTGTCCGGTAGTTTATTGTAAATTTTCACACACATCGCAAATGGGCCAGAGTGCACCATTTGTAGCTTCGAGAGTGGCCTTGCCAATTTGTTGCGGGGTCGCAAGTTTTGTGGTCTTGTGTATTGTGGGAATAGAGTTAAATGTTGTTTAACAAAAGTGCTTGCTTCCATGATGTATATCGAAGGCAAAGTCAAGATATTTTGTTCTGTGAAATATTTTTTACAACTTTCAATAGGACCCTTATTTAATATAATCCTAAGGCATCGCTTTTGCAGTCTAAATAAATGTATACATTCGGAACTGTTGCCCCACAAAACAATCCCGTACTTTAACCAACCATGCGCGTAGGCGAAGTAAGCGCATTTAGCTGTTTTCAGGTCAGTAGAGACTTTAAGCTTGTATAGTGCGTAGGTGAATCTATTTAGTTTCATCATTATTTTATTTATGTGCTCTTTCCAGTTTATTGTGGCGTCGATGGTAACTCCAAGTAACGGGAAACTATTTACCGACTCTAGTTCAGTGTCGTGGAACGAAAATTCCATGTTTAACTCGCGCCGTTGGTGTGGCCTAAATTGAATCAATTTTGTTTTGGACCAGTTTACTATCAAATTATGGTCGGAAAGCCATGATGTTATATTTGTTAGGATTGAGTTTAGCTGCAACTTTAGGCAGATAGTATTCTCACATTCCAAAACAATTGATATATCATCTGCGAACAGGGTAGAGGGGCTGTCTATTATTTTTGGTAGATCGTTGATGTATATTAAAAATAATACACAACCGATAACACTGCCTTGGGGAATGGATTGGGTTATTTTAGCTTCATGTGATCTTACAACGTCTACATTGCCTGTCACTGGATTGTGGTATTCTACTTCAACGTATTGTTTACGATTTTTAAGGTATGAAGAGAACCATTCGTGAGTAATACCTCTTACACCGATGCCGTAGAGTTTCGCCAGAAGAACGTCGTGCAAGACTCTATCATAAGCTTTACTCAAGTCCAATAGAGCGCCAATAGCATATTTTTTGTTACTGATGATATTTAGAACGTCATGTATATATTTAAAAACTGCCAGAGACGTGGATTTGTTTTTCCTAAAACCATTTTGTTGACTGCTAAATATATTAAATTTTTCACAGAATGCGTAGAGCCTAGTTGTCATGGCAGATTCGAATATTTTTGAGAAGGTGGTCAATATCGCTATTGGACGATAGTTATTGCAGTCCGCTTGGCAGCCTTTCTTAAAAATGGGTTTAGTTAGCGAGGTCTTTAGTTGGTCTGGAAAAGTGCCTTCAGTAAACGATTGGTTTATGAGCGAGGTAAGAGGTACTGCTAGTTCCTGAGCACACTGTTTTATAAGTATTGGCGGCATTTCGTCTATACCGAAACTACGCTTGTTTTTAAGGTTTCGAATGATTTTATAGACTTCTTTAGTAGTTACAGGTGATAGGTACATGGAGTTTTCGGATGGCGTTACGACGGGCCGACGGTGGTCATTTATAACTTAAAACATAAATACTTAAAGCACATACATGTTCCACAAAAATTCACACTCTTTAGTTTTAAGGCTATCTAGTATGTTGCAGACAAGCCACTTGATGAGTGCAAAGCGACTCTATCTCTCCTCTGCTACACCGGCTTCAGGCATTTAGGGGCAGTTTTCGATATGCTGCCTCTAAGTGCTGGAATAACTTGCCACCGCCTGTAAGAAATAGCAAGTCCCTGGAGGTATTTAAAAAACCGTTGTAAGGCATGTCTGTTGGATCTTCTAAAACAATTGCATGGCACATGATAGTCATCCAAAATGTATTTAGTTATTTAGTCACGGGGTGGCAGAATAACAGCCTGGTGACCAATTGTCCTTGTGGGCTCTTGGCATTGACATAAGCTGAGCCACCTTCCCTTTCATTGTTTTGCATACTTATGTACCTCACCATCTATAAGTCAAATCCCAATTATGTACCTATGCAAAAAGTGAATAAATGTCTTTTATTATTATTATTTATTATTGATGGAAGTTGTGATCCTGGTACCTAACTAGGTTTTATCAAACACGTTAACTCACCCACAGGCTGATCCGGAATCCCCACATCCCTAGCAGTCCACCGGCAGTTAAAGCAGGACAAGTAGTACACCCGTTTCGTCTGCTTAGGGTCACCCACTTTGCCATCGCCCGCTGCCGTATCTGGGGCCTGCCGGGGTTGGGCAAGTGTCGCCCGAGTGGAGAGAGTGTGGAAACAGCTGGGGCAGTCAAAGCAGCTGCTGCAGCGGTTCTTCTTCAGCCGGGCTTCGGATGATGGCATGTTCTCCAAGCAGTATGCACAGTAGTGGGAGTCCACCTGCAATGTTACCACTTTTAATGTGTGAACAGAATATAATAATATTGCCATTCTATGTTTAAAATGAACTAACTTGTATGGAGCTCCATAGTAGCTTTTCTTTTTGAAAATAGATTATAGATATTATTTCTTTAAATTTTCAATTGTTTCATTTGGTGAAGGTTCTTATTTAACTTACTACAAAACTTAGCCCAAAATAAGTAAGGAAAGAATATTTGGATATTAAAAACAGATTAGATTAGATTCGATTTCATGTTAGATTTATTTATTTCAGGATATAATAATTGTACTTAATATAATTAATAACAATATAAATAAGATTAATGTCAAAGTGACACATACATAAATCGTGATCGTCAACTTAAGTAAAATAATAATAAGGAGAATAAAAACAATGTAAACTTACAAAAAAAACAATCTATACGAAGTAAATTCAAATAAATATTGTTCCAATACAAAATCATTTGGAAAACAATATATTAATAGTAGTAATTTATTAAAATAAAATAATTAAGCCCTTCTGGCACATGTGTAACTGTCCTTACAGATTAGGCCCATCTGGCATGTATGTACACCTTTATTTATTTTCTTAAAGTGGGTAGTTGCACAAATTGTAAATATATCTTTTCTCAGTGGACCCGTGAACATGGAAAGGCTTCCGAAATGTCAGGAACTCCAATGAGATGATATAATCATTAAAATTGTTTTATTTAAATGAGTGATAATCACAGAAACCAAAGAAAATATTAAATATATGAATAATCAAATCAAATTATATCTCCCAATAAGGATTGTGAATCAAACAATGTTTTGTAAATCAATTCTGAATAATATATATTTTGTTAACTCTTAAAAGTTGCATGATTAGCTTTGTAACGTCTCAGTTTTAATATTAGAATTAATGGAAGAATTGGCATCTTGTGTTTACTCTATCATAAGTTTCTTCCAGGCTTACCAAAAGGCATGTTCAACAAGCCATTAATAAAATAGTATCTTTCAGTAAATTTAACATGTAAAATATTTTACAAGATGTTGATGTCCACAGCCATGCATAAGTAACAATTTGACTCATACATTTACTGCATGTACAAAGTGTCTATCATTCGCACAAAACTCAACACATCAATTCAGATAACATAATGAAATCTGTCCCCAAAAGGTCATTTCTTCAACATTTTAACAGGTATCTGTAGTATTGCACCAGCATCCCATTGTTACAGGATGGGAATGCGGCTGAGCTCACATAAAAGCAAAGGTGTGTCAAAAGATTGGTAACAAATAGGCGACATACATTACGAAGCAACTACTAGTGCTATGGAATAACTGGAACGTATCTCTGAGCCTTACTAGAAAGTTGAATAGTTGATTTAGTATTTAGAGTGTTTTCATTTATTTAACTGTCGGTTACCTCATGACAAATGCAGAATCCACAACGTATTTTCAGGCAGTGTCGACAGAAGTATAAACTGGTTATAGGCTTCAGTTGACCGCAGGAACATTTATACTTCACGTAATCAGGCTGCGTCAAGTAAGCCATGGTGTTGAGTATATTTTGTTAGAATTTTGTATTATAAAAATATTCTAGAACCCACACAAACGAAACGAAAAACTTCACTGTACCCTTATTGAAATTGAAATGACACAATGACACATCTGATCTGTCAGTTAGACAGATGCGACAAGTGACATCATTAATCATGTTTAAGATCATTTTAAAACTGCTGAAAAATAATATCCAAATTATTTTTGGCAATGTATTGGATTAAGTTACGCTTAAAGTCCACTTACCTCTTTACCTCTATATCCACTGGACTGTCTGCTGTCAACTTATTTTTTACCCGACTGCGCGACGCAAAGGAGTGGTAATGTGTTTATCAGTCTATGTATGTATATTTGTTCCTATCTGGCACTCTAGAGACCAAACGCGTGGACTGATTTTGATGATTCTTACGTCAATCGATTTGTTTTAACTGTCCAAATGTCACTGAAGACATGAAAATGATGAAAACTCAAAATGGCGATAATGAGACGCCATATTGTGAAAAAGAAAAAATGAAAATCGACGTAATATATCGAGTGGGGTATCAATGAATAGGGATTTAAAAATCATTGTTAGGTTTCTTTTATCATTTTTAATTTGGAAGTACCAGTTAGGAACTATAACGATTTAAAGTTGGTTAGCAAGCCGTTCTCGCTAAATTTTCATTTAATTGCATTGTAATAAATCTGTGCAAGCTTCTCAATAACCCCCCACGATAAAGATTGAGAAATTGTCTGACTTTCATAGTTTTAACTAAAAAGTATAAAATAAAAATAATAATAATTAAAAAACAAAAAACCCGACTGCGTAAAAAACTAAAAAGAAAAAAACATGTCCAGTGTCCTAGAAATTTGTTAAGTTATAATGGAAATCTTTCACAATTCATGATCGATACTCACAATATAAACAAATAATAAATTCTAATATGGAACATAGATTTTAAACAGTCGAACCCTTGTTGGGAAGATTCTCTCTAGATTTCAGTATGCACTATTTACATTGCGTAAAACTACGAACTTTTCAACAGCACTTTTTCAGCCTACTATACCTATGCGCATTCGTTGTTGACATATGGCATTACAATGTGGGGCAACAGTACTAATGTACACTAACTATTCGTGATGCAAAAGAAGTGTATGCGTATATTAGTGGGTATATTAAACAGAGAAAGCTGCAAACCGCATTTTGTGGAGCATGGTATCCTTACGCTACCATGCATATATATATACGAATTATGTATGTTTGTGCGTAAAGATATAGACATGTTCAAAAAACAGCAAAATAAAAAGTTCCAATTCCAATATAAACTTATATTACCTGCAGCAAACATACAAAATTTTCGGAAAAGCCCCCATTATGCAGCAGTTAAATATTATAATAAAATCCCAGATGATATTAAAAAAGAAGAAAACGACAAAACATACGCAAAAAGGTTAAAGTCATTCCTAGCACAAAAATGTTTTTACACTGTACAAGAACTTTTTGAGGTCAACTGTCAAAGATGCTCTTAAACTCAAAATTGTTGTGTAACTTTGAAAATATCTTTTAATTATAAATAATAAGTAAGAATATAGTTTTTAAGATTTTGCAATACTACAGGGTCCATGTGATACTTTTGTATAATTTATAACACCGTATCATTACCATGGTACGCAATAAAGAATATGAATATGAATATGATTTGCGTCGATCTAGATTTCTTATGGGTCCCGATTGTGAGTATCGATCATGAATCATGAAAGATTACCATTATAACTTAACAAATTTCTAGGGCACTGGACTTGTCTTTTTCTTTTTATTTTTTTACGCAGTCGGGTTTTTTGTTTTTTTAATTATGTACGTATTTGATTATCGCCATTTTGGCGCTGTACTTAGTCACTGGTAGGCAGGAACGAGTGTCCATGGAACCAAAATTAATGATGTCCGCAAGTCGATATCTGTAACTATATGATATATCGATCGTACGTTATTACTTATTACATCTAAGTTTGTGTCTGTGGGTGAAGGTGACTAGAAATATATTCTAAAGTTCATCATATATGGCGTAGATACTATAAAATTTGACATCTAACTGACGTTACCGCTTTTCTCAAGCGTGAAATTACACTAGTGATAAATCTTGCAGAAGCTGATTTCCGCAATTTTCGTTTGCACGGAATAAACAATGTAACTTTTAACTACTTTGAACGTCTTTATTATTGGTTTATCTAAGTCAAGTACAACATAAAATAAAGCGATAAAAGAAACCTACATAATATTTACTTATTTGAATGTCGATATCGAAATTATCGAAAAAACAAATTTTAAACAGCGATAACGATAACACACAGCTTCATTCAGTGAAACAGTTGTGTTGCTTGCAAATTAAGCAAACACTTCATGTTAAAATTAAAGTTTCAAGACACGAAAACATGTAATTTAGTATTTTACAGCAGTAGGTATCTAGATAACTTAACTTATCTGTTGTTTGCGTACAGCCATACATAACAATACTTACGCCAAAATCTATGGCAGGCTCCCACTCATTCGCAAGCCGTGAGCACTTAGAAAACCTTATTAGTATTATATACGCACCATATTTCGCCGATGTAACGTGATTAATAGAGCCCATACTAATATATATTATGCTAAAAGCAAGGTTATATCATAAGCAGTTCTTTCACACTTGTAATGATACTAATGGGACGTGGACAATTTTTGACAACTTTTTTGTATGGTATGTTATAGAACGCCAATAATAGAAATACTGGTGAAAAAACTACTCCAATATCATTTAAACTCCCCGAGATTACAACGTTAAAATCTCATTTATGGACTGTCCCTTAAAACGCTCCATACTAAACCCTAGGAACTTGTGACGTCACACGTTCCTACCTTTGTATGGGGAAGTTAAGAATTTTCTTGTGCAACTATCTTAATAATTGTGTCAAGAATCACAGCTGACTGTCAGTGGACCTCCGAGGGGGTGAGACGCTGCGCGAGGGACGGGAATGCATTCGTCCAATAACGTCACTCTTCGCCGTTCGCTAATAGCGTGCGCACACGGACTTACGCCGTTTCAATCACTATCATACAGATTGTAACCTTTTTTATAATTAAATTCGTTCAAGTCATACCGAGTTCTTCCCGTACATCGCCAGTTCAAAACCAAATCTGCATCAAGCATACTATCCACCAGTTCAAAAATCAAAGCAGTTGACGCCAAGTCAAATTGCGTTTATCGAAACGGTTTTATAACCGAAGAAAATAACAAGTTACTATATACATTTCATGGGTTATTCAATGGTACGAGTATTATTAGTTAGTAATATTTTCATATTTTAAAAATGGACTTTCCCACTCAGCTTATAAGGCTTATAGAACAAGTTTACGCTTTTATGTAAGGTCATCAACACAGAAATTTTTTTTTAGGATTTTTATGATAGAAACTACCATTTCGGATCAAAATTTGATTTTTATTTGAGTACAGTCGTTTTGACATACCAACCCAGCGCACCCCCTTACAAACCCATGTCCTTATTTGTATTCATCGCCATATCATATCATATCATATCATATCATTTATTGCGTATCATGTTCATTTTACAATGGATGGTAAGGTAGTTATTATGTAGGTACATGAGACTCTGCTAGGGCATTGCAATTTCTTACATACTAAAAACATTATTAATTTAAGATATTAGGTATCCATCACCATAAGCCGCAGCCAGGTCTCCAAAAGATACACCATTAAAACGTCTATGTTCCTGCGCCATCCAGAGGGGACACCCGCAATTATTACCAAAATTGATGGCCAATGGGGCCGACGAGTTGTTGCGTGGAGATCACGTACCGGAAGATGTTTCCCTTGAAAAAAAAACCTGACGAATTGAGAACTTCTTTTTTTTTGGGAGTCGGTTAAAAATTTACCCATGCCCTCGTGAGGGCGCGATGTCGTTAATAGAAAATCGCGTCATCCTAAAGTTTATACTACTTTGCGCCAACCCGACTTATACGAGTATATACGTACAGTTTATCTTTTTTAACGTCTCCCACTAACTCTAAGGTTGTCTGAAAGGGATTGGCGTGTAGCTATAAGCGGTCCTGTTATTTACATCCCGAGCCCACGGTAGCCGCGACAGCGGCGTTATCTAGGTACCCTCTGAAGACTAAGACTACTTAACTAATGTACTACCCCATGACCAGCCATGAAACCAAAGTCTTGGCCCGCACGAATTTATATTAAGTGCAGTGTGGCCCTTGAGTCAAAAAATTTGAAGACCCCTTTTCTATACCAGTACTGTTATAAAATTGTAAAAATGAAATGTCTGTACATTAATGATAATTTAAAAAAATATATTGAAAAGGACTATTTGGAGGTCACTGAATCCAAATATATATCTTTTGGATTTTTTGTATGTTTGTATGTGTTGTTGTGAAATCGACGAAACGGATGTCAACTATTTTTGGTAGACGCGGCAGCTATATCCACAGATGGTTATAGGATACTTTCTACCCGAATACGCTGTCGAAAAAAGATAGTTACGACTTTTTCTCCTCCTCGAACGAAGTTGCGGGCGTCTTCTTATATGATGAAGTATAAATGTGCCAGATATATAACAGAGAACTGGGATTTCCAGCACATAATTAGGACAGCACGTAGTTAGGAGCTATATACAATGAGAACCTGTTAATATTTCTGGGGGTAAAGAAACTACAATCCGAAACAGTTCAGAAAAAAACGTCTCATAAATGAATCATTGGGAATCGAACCCGGAACCAGCAACAGCGAAGTAGACAGTCATGTGATGTGTCACTACGCCGATTAGTAGCTCAGTTTTGCTGGAGAGAGTTGTATACATATAAGACAACAAATTGTGATACTGATACAATAAATAGTTATTGTAATATACACCTCATAAACAATACAGAAAACAATACATTCAAGGAAAAGTAAACAACGGGCGGTCTTACCGCTAAACAGCAATCTCTTCCAGAAAACATTTGGGTAGTGCGAGACGTTGAAAAAAGAAACTGTACGATGACACTCTGTGATCTTGATTATTTTATACTGTGTATGTTTTAAACCTGGAATTCAGAACTGTTTTTAGAGTCTAACCGTTATCGTTATC
Source organism: Hedya salicella (assembly GCA_905404275.2). Lineage (NCBI taxonomy): Eukaryota > Metazoa > Arthropoda > Insecta > Lepidoptera > Tortricidae > Hedya > Hedya salicella. The sequence goes on along the minus strand of FR990102.1, from coordinate 25,963,547 downwards.
AATATCATCATGTCATAAAAAATGCGGTTAATTTGATAAAAAACATTAGCTGGCAATACGGAAAACACCTTAATTTGTGGAGGAGAAAAAGTCATAATCCATATTTTTTCTTCAGCGTAAGTAGTCAGGTAGAAAGTATTCTATAACTATCTGTGGATACCCAGCTACCCGTGTACCACAAGTAGTTGAAATCCGTTAAGCAGTTTTGGCGTGATGAAGCCACAATAACACATTAAAAAAAAACAAAAAAAACGTATCTTCGATTCAGTGACCGTCAATGATAGTCCGTATCACTTATTTTTTTGAAAATATCTTTAATGTACAGACATTTCATTTTTACAACTTTATTATAGAATAGATAATAATGAAATGTAATTATTTGTAATTATGTGACATATTTTTTAATAAGTAAAATTATTACAATATGAAGATTTTTAATAAAACCTATTGTGACACCAGGAACTGGTGGACAGACTATATTGAACCTAAACCGAACCTTCCTAATCAAAACATCCGGAATCATGCAGGGCACCATTCAAATGCAATAAACAATCACAAACACATTAGTATTGCGTTCCCACCTAATTTCGACGCGACATGATTAACTAACGCATGCGCGATTCGTCTCACGCGCAAACTTTTAAGGCACGCCAGGGAGCACGGCTTTCTATAACCCCGCTAAGTTAAGTTTGCACCTGGCGTCTACGACGATGCATACTAACGGGGTGCAAACTTATCGCAACCGGGTCTATGCGGTAATGTGTTGCGAAACGTGGGATCATTATGTCACCGTATTAATTACTGTACAATGTTGCATGGGAGAAGGTTTTCGTCTAATTTAGGCGCTGGAATGCTGGGCGATTCGATGTGGATATCTAGACTAAAGCAGCGATCGGGCTGGAGACAACTTTCGACGTCAATCGAGATCGACATTAGGTAAAGGCCGAGCCACACCGGATGCGTGTACGCACACGTCACGCAAGCGGTGTGTCATCTCTTATGAAGATTCGTACTTTACAACGCGCACGCCACGTGCATGTCTACGTGCACGTCACGCACACGTCAACGTGCACGTCACGCACACGCATCCGGTGTGACTCGGCCTTAAGGGCCTCCATCGTCAATGAATGCCTATTCGTAAACCACGCCCCAAACGCCGAGCCGGCCAATGAGCGTGATTGTAATAAGGGACGCATTTATTGCTCGCGCGCATCATAGAAAGAGAAAGCTAATACACTACATGCTTGGTGTTTTTTGGCGTAAGCGCCAGATGTAGAAGTACAATAAAATCGAAGATATTATGTTTTGTTAGCATTTAAGTTAGTGACGAATGACATTTTACATAATATATCGTGCATTTAATTAGTAGAATCTGCGCGTGGGTGACACCTTTCTAGATAAAGGAAGGCAAAACAATTTCTACATTCACCCAAACCAAAAGTACATAATAGATTTCGAAGAACACTAAACAACCGGCCAAGAGCATGTCGGACCATGCTCAGTGTTCCGCAGCCGTTCATACAAAAAAATACACTACAGATGAAAAAAATACGATATGAAATAGTGCACTAGCAAAAGAGCGTATCTCCACGGCACTTACTACCTTTTACTAAAAGCACAGTTTTTTGTCAATAACTCAAATCGGTATATCCGATCAAGTTGAAAACAATTTTCATTGAGAGTATTTATTAAGCTTTATCTTTGTATTTTATTTTTTATTTTTTGATCATACCGTTTAGAAAATAGAGGGGGGGCACACAATTATGCTACTTTCAGAGCAATTATTTCCGAAAATATTCACGAAATCATAAAAAAATAGAAATACCTAAAATTATTTTTAAAACAACTATCGAAACATGTGCGACACATTGATTTTTACTGAAAAAAAATGTCAGTTTCGGTTACATCTATGGAGTTATTTTTTGTTATTTAACTATTAAACTAAATAGCGGCTTATACAAGACGCTTATACTCCAAATATCATTAATATACGTCATGTTGTTTTCGAATAAATGCCTGTGACATACGGACGGACGGACGGACGGACATGACAAAACTATTAGGGTTCCGTTTTTGCCATTTTTGGTTACGGAACGTGACGGTTACTTAACAATATGCCACGGCCAAAATCCACCAAACGTTAGAGTCATTAAAGTCGGCCTTCTCCCTCGCGCTTTAGAAGAAATAGCAAGCGAGTGTTCCAGCAGCAAGTGTAAGCTAAGATAATGTAGACTAGCGATTGACATAAGCTCACGGAAAATCACGCTTTCGAAAGGTTTAATCAGTCACACTATTCGATGTGGTCGCCAACATGTGTGGCTTTGTGTATGAGTAATAACAATGTACGTCTTACGAGTTTACGACACTTGAAAGTGCCAAACCTGACGAATATAACAACCTACATTCTGTAATGTAATTCTGGTGAATCAGCCGTCTTTTTGATGGTTTTTGAGCCAAATCGAACCCGCGGGAGCTGCCAGCTATCTATCTTTTATTTTATGTTATAGGGAGCAAACAAGCAGACGGATCACCTAGTGGTAAGCGATCACCGTCGCCCCTAAACACCTGCAACACCAGAGGAGTCACAAGTGCGTTGACGGCCTTTCAGGTGGGAGTACACTCTTATTTTGGAGGTCACATCGGTCCGGAAATACTACCGACGACAATTTATTCCACAGTTCAGTCATTTCGATTTTGTTCAGTCTGTCAGATTTTTCGTGTGATCTGCCTAAACCACAACCCTTTTGGAAAGCGAAATATTAGACGGAGCCCTAAAATAATCAAAAAGTAGTTTATGGGTATTCTTTATCACAGCACAACAATACGGGGTTTAATCGCGTATAAATAGGATTTATTCAATAACCGTTCGTTGGTAATTCTTCCACATTTCCTTCGAGACGATGGACGCGACGTCCGAAACGTCGAAGAATTACCAACGAAAGGTAATTAAATAAATCATATTATACGCGATTAAGCCTCGCTTTGTTGTGCTATGATAATGAGTGAAGATCGTGTAAGTTTAAATCAATGGGTATTCTTCATTAATACTCGAGGCAGTATTGTTTAAATCTGCCCAATCACTGTCTTATCGTAAGTTCAATTAAACAATGCAAGATAATATTCAGAAACATTTCACTCAGGAAAGATTGCAGACAACTTCTGCAAACCAATTTTTTTTCATCAGCTTTGGCATCGCGGGGCCCCTATGGAAGCTCAGTGGAGCCCTAGGGCTAACGCCTCACGTAATTAATGGACGTCCGCAATTATCTTTGAATCTGTGGGGAAGTTTGTAATCTGTCATCAACTACTCGAAAGTTGTCTGGAACAACTCGTTGCTTGCTTAGCGATAAAACCTAATGTTTGCCTATCTTTGAATGTGTTTTTGTGATTACTCTGGTTGGTGAGGTATTCATTAACAGGTTGTTATCTGTCAATTCTGACACGTTTTACGTCGAACTATTCTAATAACTTCTGACCAACTTTCATTCATAAGACCCCGATCTTTGTACATCCGCCTGAACATGGCCCTTTCTATTGGCCTGTCTTCCTACAAACCTAGAGTTCGTCTCAAGCACGAGTCTCAAGACCCGATGAACTTCCCTCACTCGAGGCGTAAAACACAATCTAACCACGGAGAAAAGATCACAGCCTTACCACTCCACATCCCTAGCTAAAGGCCATTTCAAACCGGCTGCAAACTCGTCCACCGATCATGCTTACCATAGACAAAACCGGGTCTGTCCTGCTCTATCATACCCTGTGAAAACAGGGTAGATATATCGTGAGTATTAGAGTCTATAAGCCAGTCGTTGTAGATAAGCAAATAATTACTAAGGCTAACCTATATTTGATGCGCAATATCTTAGGCGTTCCTAGTAATGGTGAATTATAATAAAGTACAGGTTTATATGCGATGTTTTCCTTATTAGAAATGTAACTGGTTTATGGGAAGATCTGGCGTTTTTTCCTGATTGAGTGACGACCTTAGCTAGCCCCATGTATGAGTGTTTAGAAAGGTCATTAAGGTTAAACCGATTATAATTTCGAGACCCCAGAGTTCACAGTATTGGTCTGAGCCTCCTTGGTCAGACAAACTTCCCTCTAGTCTAAATCATACACAACAAGTCCAATGAGTCAGGGTTTAGTACTTTTGTAATAAAAATTGATAAACAACAGTGCATTTAAACAAATTGCACAGCAGAATTACCATGCTGCCCATTGACTTGCTGTGAAATTAGATATTTTTGGTGTACACTTAGTATTTTTGTAGGTTTGGTTAGGTTTGCCCTTAAATACTAGCCTTTTGTAATCATTGTCATGAATACACAAAACACTTGATTCCCGATAAGGCGGGCTCACTTACATTATGTCACATTATATATGAGCGCTATTAGGTACTCGTTTGTCAGTTATAAAAAACCTAGGTAACAAAGTACACACGTACAAGACGTGACCAACATATACATCTCATATAAACAACATGTACAAAGCTCCCGACAACGAACACAGAAAGCCTACTTGTTACTGTCATCACCACAATCAAACATACGATATGCAGCTATACCCCACAGTATACACATTGCATCAGTATATTACCGGGCCCAGTAATTCCGGTGTTTCTGTAGACACCGACGCGCAGTCGCACCACCATTCGTACGCCGCCGGTTGAGCTCAGCTCCCGGGCGTAAAGTGAACTCCATCACACTCTCACGTAGAGGATAAAATCCAGAATGAAGAGCCAGGACACTGCGTGGGGCGATCGTCATCTGGGCCTCCTCAACAACTTCTTCACGTCGCGGCCAAGCCGTCCACGCGGGGTCGAGATGCGTCTCTACGGGGCGGGAAGGGGATATGAAAAAAAAAACCGGGCCTAGTGGCGTGCTATCCTAAGGCATAAAGGTCGACCCTGAACGACCGTGTCTCCATATAGGCACTGAGACTGAGAAACTGCCTACTCATGTGATCAAAAAATTTTTAACCGACTTCAAAAAAAGAGATTTTCAATTCATCGGAACCCTGTGCTCGCCACTAACCGGGCCAGAATAGAACTCTGCTGACCGGGTTTTTTTTTCAAATATGAATTCAGGAAGAAAAAATACGTCAATAACCCAATAAATAAAAAACATCTTTTTATTTCAAAATTGGTTACGCCGTTATCGAGATATCGGTGAATATACGCATAAACCGGCAAAGTGCGAGTTGGACTCGAAAAAAGCCGTGTCTATGAAAATCTAGTGTTAGCACAGCCCTGCTGTACGAACTTACGAAGTGTGTGGTTATTTTATACTGGTTATTGATGGAGAAAAAAATAAGATTCTCAGATTTATTTCGTGGCTTGTGCTATAAAAGCTACCTTCATACCAAGTTTCTACGACAAAATCGAAATACCCTATAGCTTTTTCCATAGAGGGCATTTTGTATGGAAACACCCTTTTAAATTACTGTATCTTTGGATTGCGTTGATTTGAAAGTTTGCATTTTTTACTGGATTAACAGACTCGTTTGACAGACAGACGGACAACTAAGTGATCGTATAAGGGTTCCGTTTTTCATTTTGAGGTACGGAACCCTAAAAACTAATTGGGAGCCCTCCTCGGTTTTGGAAGTCGGTTAAAATATGACACCACTGAGCATAATGCCGCGACTAGCCACTCCGTCGATTTTTATTAATGAAAAAATAAAAGTGCAAAAAATAACGAATAAAAATCATATAAAACACATTGATTATTACTAGTTACTACGTCTTCGCGCGTCTCATATAAACAACGATTACAAAACTATCGACAAAGTAGAAAGGAGTCCCACATATTACTGTCATCACCACAATCAAACATAGATACACAACTACTCCTCGCAACACACGCATTACCAGCTGCATAATGACTACATGTGTCATTATAAGCTAAGGCTAAATACAAATATTGTAATAAATAAGAGTTATTCAGAAAAAAATACTGACTGTTGAGTTGGTTTCGGCTTTCTTGTCAACAGTGGTCTCCTCTTGGGAAATACCGCAGAGACAGACTTGTAAAAGTGCCCTTACTTAGAGAATCAAGGTCATTATTTCATTAGTATACTGGTATCCATCGTTTGTCAGTTTCCGAATAAAAAAAAATCATTTTACTAATTTGCCTAGTCACCATCAAAGATCATTAAAACAAATTAATCCGTATTTTGTTGCTCTAAATCCGTACTACATCCTGAATAAACGGCTATAGTAGGTAATATTTGCAGAAAAGTTTAGTTTTATCAATTTTCTGAAAAACGATCTCCAATGCAGTTATGTTGTTTTTGTAATTTGTAAACATCCCTTCAATTTTTATTTGAAGTTCTATCGGCAACAGCTGCATTTGTGTGATGTCTTCAACACTTCAATATACTGGCATTGCGATGAATACTTGTATTGCTACGCAGTTACATAACTATCATAGAGCCCTGTGACCTCGTGTCACACATAATTTTTACTCTATGGGTCCAAAAATATGTTATGCGCGTTGCAATGCAATCGTGGTTACGCAATTGATGCGTCTATTGTCTTTGGTATTAGCATTAATAATCTTTAATCATTGGCTGCATTTAAGTCTTGAATTAAAAGGTTTGGATTTGGAATTTCAGATTTACTACCTAGTCTGTCAACACAAAATTTATTATTGTTTTAGAATAGGGCAGAAATTTAAATAAAGTTATTGTAGTGCTTAACCTAAAATCTTTTAACTGCTACCCCTGACCTAATATTGCTGTAGAATTCGTTGGAAAATGGAGAGATGTAGAAAGTGAGCGACTGTTGGTTCTGGGAGGATTTGGGGAAGACCTCGAATCATAAAAGGGATTGTAATAGTTATGGTGAAGTTGAGAGACAGAAGGACCCGTCGAAATTAGCGGTGCAGTTCTCCTTTATCCCTATATCTATGAGGGCGATATTGATCAGCAGTGGTCTTCTACGAGATCAACAATTCTATTTTCAAGTTTTTGTACTTTCTTTCTTTTTAGAGAAACTCAAATTACATTACTTGCGTCGATGAACACGATATCGAACTTTGATATGAGTCGACGAAAATAGACGCTTTTTAAATATGAAAACAAGCCTGTTCCTGATATGAATGAGAGTCGTTTTAAGTCGACGATTAGTATTAATGCATTCATAGCTCCCCTGAAACTCCATTCAAACTGGCCTAAAGAACAGGGCGCTCGCTATAATATTCGTACGTGCTAATGTCTAGCTTCACGGGGGCAAAACTGCCAGAGGCCGGGCACTCTCGATTATGAAACATGGCGGCGCGGGCGCGAGTGCGCACGCGCGAACATTTTCCCGCCAAACGCCGTCCGCGTCTGGACGCGTCCAGAAACAAACCTTTATTTTTTTTATTTAAAAAATGTGATATGGTATTGTTTAATTAATTAAGTGTTTTGATAGGTTATTTAATGTATGAAGTGTAGTGATGTGATGAAGACATGTTTTTGGGAATACTTCTCCTGTTGAGCGAGTGCGCTGCATTGGCGTTTAATACAAGTGGTGCCAGCTTACGGGATGCGGTAAGTGTGAAGCACCCCTAACATTTCGAAGATACATCGTTGATATAGGTATGCATTTTTGCAATTATATATAACTGCTGTTTACGAGAAGACGTTGCAGTATGGCCTATGGTCTAAGCCTGTCCGAAAGGACGAAAAGGAAAAAAAAATATAACAGCTGTTCGCTACTATAAAAAAAAATTACTATAAGACCCATGAGTGTTGAAATGCTTTTTCCGAAGATGGTAATCTATGAACACCCGGATACGTTCGTTGGTGGCACCTACCATAAGCTGCATTAGTCTATGAATAAAATGTACAACTTTGTACAGTTCTTAAGTTTTCAGTCGATCTTATCTTACTAACATTAAACAAAAATATGTTTGTTCAATAAACTTTTTGAACAAATGTTAGTGGTCTGGGCTCCTAATATAATCGTTCCTTTCGCGATATAACCCTAAAGTCCGTGGGGTCCCAGTGCCACAGCTTAAAGAAATACCTCAATAAGTGGGTAAAAGTCGCTGTCGGTGGCCGAAGAGCTCGCAGCTTCCCCAGAACGCATCGGTATTGCGATACAGCGAGGAAATACTGCAAGTATTTTCAGGACATGCCGCGGGGGCACAATTTTCTTTAGTTATCGTTTTAGCTATTATTTAAAATTTTAATTTTAGTTACTTTTAATTTAGTTTATTGGTTGGCTGTTAAGTCTTTCTTTCGCGTAACGGATGGACGTAATCTTTTCCGTATATGGCCTCTATATAGCGAATTAAAAAGGTACTTTTTCTATTCCGGAATAGCAGTCCCCGCAAAATTTACCAAACACGTGTAGTCATAGTAGGTAATGACGGTACCGTGTAGGTATGTTCATGTACGAAATATGTGTATTTGTAAAAACGAACCCGGAACTCTTCAAGATATATCAGGACGTATCTAATTTTAATACGAGGTACCCTGATAGGCCAGAAATAGGTACTGTCGGTAGTCTATAATTATGTACCCACCCTACATTATGAATACGTGAATAAATAGTCTGGAAGTACATCTTGTGTATCACTGACGCATACCTTAACATGGCGCAGTCGGTTATTATTTAAACTGAAATTAAACCGCAATTAATTTTGTAATAGTTAGTAGTCTAGCCCGTGATCGTGTTCAAACATGGAAACAGTATTGACACCGCCGAGTCCATTCTGTTATGATCATAGTTTGATGAACATTACTAATGGTAGCTTAAGTGATAGTTGGAACAAGTGGAGCAAAGGCTTTAAAATATATTTCGACGCGTGTGAACTTTCCAAAAAATCGCCTGCTATACAAATAAATATATTGCTACATATTGTGGGCGAACAGTGCAGAGAATTGTATGAACAGTTAGGTATTAAATGCGCTACGGTCGATGACGTACTAAGTGAATTCAAGAAACATTTTGAACAGAAGAAAAATTTAACGGTCGAGAGGCATCGATTCTTTACAAGGAACCAGACCGAAAATGAAACTATTCAACAATACGTATATGATTTAAAGAAGCTGTCAAGTTCGTGTGAATTTGGAAATTTGGGTGACTCACTAATTAAGGACCGTTTGATTTGTGGTATTACGAGCAAAGCTATTCGAGAAAGATTATTACGAGAAGCGGACTTAACGTTAGAGCAGGCAATGGAGATTTGTCGGGCCGCTATTGTGTCTAAGGTGTATTCGGATAAAATTGTACAAGAAACTAGGGAACATTCGGTACATAAAATAACGAAGGAAGACGCTTTAGAAGATACTAGAGATAATAATATCTGGCGAGTGTCGGTACGAGGCGGTCATGGGTCGGCAAATAGCCGAGGTCGAGGATGGTACCCGGCGCTGCGCGGCGGCCGCGGTGCGAGCCGTGGTGCGAGCCGCGGCGCGGGCAGGCGCCCCGTGTCCGGGTGGCGCGGGCGGGACCCGGCCGTGGCGGGGCGCGCGCCGTCTGGCGGGAGCAGCGGTGGCGGCGAACGACGAGCGATGGCCATGGCGTACAATTACGAAAATCTCGTATGTAATAAGTGTGGGACGGCTCATGGGAGAAACAATTGTCCTGCGTATGGAAGGCGATGTCTATCATGTTCGGGTATGAATCACTTTTCACGCATGTGCGGCGTGTACCGACTGTACCAAGTAGAGGAGTCCGATCAACAGGTAATTTATAGTCTTAATACTGATATAGATGAATGGTCGATAGATTTAAATATTAATGATACAAAGCTGAGATTTAAAATTGATTCGGGGGCCGATGTTAATGTTTTGCCAATGAGATATTTAGCTCAAGTAGGGCTAACTAAGGATGATCTTTTGGTGACCGATACCCGGTTACATGCCTACTCGGGTTCTAACATAGATGTATTAGGTAAATGCTACTTGAAGGCGATATATAAAAATAAGGTATATTTTTTAGAGTTCAAAGTGGCTGATGTGGCGTCTACTCCTATTTTAGGTTGTCATGATTGTAAGCAAATGAACTTAATTCAACGAGTATTTGCGGTTAATGAAATGGACAAAACAAACTCTCCAGCTTTTATTGCGGACTATCAAGACGTTTTTCAGGGTATAGGTTGTTTACCGGGTAGTTATAAAATTAAATTAAATAACGAACATAGGCCGGTCGTGCATGCACCCAGGAAAGTGCCGATACCATTACGAGAAAAAGTGAAAACTAAGCTCGAGGACATGGAGAGACAAGGTATAATATCAAAAGTCGAGGGGCCTACGGATTGGGTCAACAGTATGACCATCGTCAAAAAGGCCAATGGGGATTTGAGAATATGCTTAGACCCAAAAGAGTTGAATCAAGCTATAAGGCGAGAACATTTTAGGCTACCTACATTAGATGAAATTGTCTCAAATCTGTCAGGAGCTCAATATTTTAGTACGTTAGATGCCACAAATGGTTTTTGGCAAGTCAAAATTGAAAACAGTGATCTTTGCACTTTTAACACTCCATTTGGAAGATACAAATTTCTTCGCTTACCTTACGGGATTTCATCTGCAAGTGAAGTGTTTCACAAAAAAATATTTGAGAATTTTGATGATATAGAAGGTGTTTGTATGTATGTGGATGATATTTTAGTTTATGCTAAAAATAAAAAGGAACACGATGATAGATTACGACAAGTCCTGGATAGATGCCGTAAAATTAATTTAAAGTTAAATTTCAATAAGTGCAAATTTGGTTTGGAGGAGATAAAATATTTAGGACATAGAATAACAAGGAAAGGTTTATATCCAGATGACAGTCACATATCAGCCATCATCAACATGCCTAGGCCAAAAAACAGCAAAGATGTAGAACGATTGTTGGGATTAATTACCTATGTAGGTAATTTTATTCCAAATTTGTCAAATAAAACAGAACCCCTTCGAGAACTGCTGAGAAAAGAAATAGAGTGGCATTGGACAGAGAGGCATGAGGATACATGGAATTTAGTTAAAAAGTGCCTCTCTGAAAAACCTGTACTGCAATATTATAGCATGAGTAAACCCATCACCTTATCTGTGGACGCAAGTAAGAGTGGCTTGGGTGCTGTTTTATTGCAGGGTGGTCTTCCTGTATGTTATGCTTCAAAAGCTCTCACTAAAACTGAGCAAAAATATGCCCAGATTGAAAAAGAGTTGTATGCGTGTGTATATGCGTGCGAAAAGTTTTACGGTTACATATATGGGCGCTCCGATATAACCATCGAAACTGATCATAAGCCGCTCATCAGCATAATAAAGAAACCGATCGTGGAAGCTCCGCCAAGATTACAGCGTATGCTGCTAAGGCTGCAACCCTACACTTTCAAGTTGGTGTATAAGCCGGGCAAGCAGCTGCATATTGCGGACGCGCTCTCGCGCGCCTATGAGCCGGCGGCGGTGTCGCACACAGCTGACGAGCTACACGATGAGATAACGGAAGCGGTGCGCAGTGTGATGGCATATAATGAGTTAACGGACACGCATTATTTAAGTCTTCAAAAAGAGACGGAACTAGATACTGAGATGCAACAGTTGAGAAAGTATATACGCAAAGGGTGGCCAGAAGATAAGAAGAATGTGAATGATATGGTAAAACAATATTGGTCGTATAGAGAAGAATTGACAGAAGGAAATGGGTTATTATGGAAGGGATGTCGAATAATAATTCCAAAAACATTACGTCACGACATGCTTCATAAGATACATTATGCGCATTTAGGTCTTGAAAAATGCTTGTTAAGGGCGCGGGAGTTATTGTTCTGGCCGGAAATAAATAATCAGTTAAAAAACTTTATTTCTAATTGTCAAGCGTGCCTAACATTCCGTAAAAGTAACGTTAAAGAGAAATTAATTCCACATGAAGTACCTAAAAGGCAATGGTCAAAAGTAGGTATTGATTTATTTCATAGCGATCGAAAAAATTACTTGCTTATTGTCGATTATTATAGTAAATTCATTGAAGTACGCGAGCTTCATAACACATTGTCCCAGACTATTATTGACGGGTTAAAAGGTGTATTCTGTAGCCAGGGCATTCCGGAAACCGTTATGTCAGATGGGGGACCACAATTTACTTCGAGAGAATTCAGCAAATTTGCGAAACAATGGGGATTTAATCACGTGCGCTCATCACCCCACTTTCCCCAATCCAACGGCCAGGCCGAGCGCAGTATACAAACTGTTAAAAATATAGTTAAGAAATGTACCCACTCTTCAACAGATTTCCGTTTAGCATTACTTGAATACTTAAATACCCCGATTAGTGAATGTTTACCGTCTCCTGCTGAACTACTTCAAAATAGAAAACTGCGTGGTATATTGCCATTACGCGAAACTATACTGGATGCAACAGTGGACAAAAATATTAGACAACAATTAGTGAATCGACAAAATAAATTTAAATCCTATTACGATCGCACCGCAAAAAACTTGACTTCTTTAAATGTTGGTCAAAAAATTAAAGTCAGACACGAAAACAAAGGTGCGTGGTTAAATGGTGTAATCAACAAAATTTTGAGAAATCGTTCATACGAAATAATCACACAGAATGGGAATAAAATCATTAGGAACAGACGTCACATCATAGTGGACTCGCCGCACCGAGCTGAAGGCCCCTTGGGGTTTGGGTTTGAGTTCGATGACGTGCGTCCAGCGCACCCGCAAGTCTCATTAACTCCGGTTCCCGACCCGCTTAATATCAATACAAACCAAACTGACCTTTTTGTAACTCGTTCCGGCAGGACAGTGATACCTCCCAATAGATGGGGCAATTGGAAAAACTGGAATTGAAATGCCTATTTGGATCGCTGTACCTGTACATCGATTGCGGTACGATATTTGAATATGTTTACGTCCAGTGTAAGTAAATGGTACTACGTCAAAGTTAAGATACGAAAATATAGGAAATAAAAATGTTAAAATATTAAAATGCATGGTAAATAAAAAAGAAAAAAAAAAGAATTTTTATTGTAAAATTATTACCATTAGCCTTTACAATTAAATATTAAAATAGTGTATGTAAGTAATGTAACTATATCTCTAAATGTAAATGTAGCATAAATTATATTTATTAATTCGTAATTCCTTATATTATATTATAATAAAATATATTGAATGTAATAATAAAAATATTGAAACAAGAATTTAAATAATAAATGTTATATTAAAATTGCTCAAAAAAAAAAAAAAATTTTGTAATGTACATATTCTTTGCAATCTATGTATAAATGGCATAGATATGTTTAAGTTCTTAGTATGGTACTAACATACAATAGGTACATACGTAGAATAATTGTTTAATTAATAAAATAAAAAGAAAATGCTAATGTAAATGTTATAAAAAGATATTTATATGAAGTGTCAATTCTTTACTCTGTATGTAAAATTGCATTAGCTTGGTTTAAGTGCGAGCAATATTTAGAGTAAAAATTATCATTAACATTGAATATATACCTTATTCAAGGATTACAAGGCATGCTAGTAATAATTTAATAATATTAATAATATAACAATTTACTTAGTTTTGTTGAGAGGAGAGATGTCGGTAGTCTATAATTATGTACCCACCCTACATTATGAATACGTGAATAAATAGTCTGGAAGTACATCTTGTGTATCACTGACGCATACCTTAACAGGTACCTTGTAAAAGAACATCTGTGTATGGCAAAAACACTATTTGTAAGAGTATTAAAATATTAGGCTTGATTATGACATTAAACGGTTATACCGTTAATTTTTTTAAGAATACTAAAAGCGTGTCTTGTACGAAGACTTTTTACTCCGTCACTGAACATTTTACCTCCGTTTAAAGGCCTTGAGTATTGTGTGAATATTTTTTTAACTGTTATAGTTGTACAATTTTGCACCCTAGATGCTGGTGAAGTTTGTATGTTCTATAATATTCTCTGACCATCTTCTCTACCATATTTCAAGCAGAAATAAAGTTATTTATATTTGTATAATCATCTTCCTTTGCACCACTTACTTACTCATTGATTATGTCGCGCCATCTCTATTACCTTAAGGTTGTCTGGAAGAGATCGCTTCTTAGTGATAAGACCGCCTGTTGTTTACCATTTCTCATTCTGTGTAAGATATTTTTAGTGTCTGATGTTATTTTCTTTCGGTGTGCATAAAGGGTATTGTATTGTATAATGCTCGATATGTTACCAACCTAAAGAATAGTAAGCGTAAACTACAAGATGAGCACCTTCTCATGCCACTGTAGTGTCACTGGATTAATAGAATATCTAGACGTGATGTCATAAGCCGTAATCGCCTGCCTTGTAAGCCAGTCCTGGTATATGGGCACAGTGTTAGTCGCCAACGCGTTTAACTCGTTTACAAATTATATAAAATGTACTGGTACATGGTGTGTTGTCCTCATTCGAGTTTCCAATAAACTTGCAGTTTAATAAAGGCAAAAAGTTATCAGCTCGCTAGATGTCGCTTTATTGGTTGGTAATATGTTATCTAAGATTTGACTTGTTTCCGTATGTGCCACTTTATTTTCGCAGATTTAAAAAAGTCCAAGTCTAAAAGTCCAAAGGATTCTTGGAGGCAGAGTGCTTCGTCTCCTTATGACTGCCGGTAACATAGTATTATTAGGGTTATCTACCCCTGGTATTGATAAAGACTGGGTCCGAACTTAAGCAGGTTATAAATACGGAAAGGTAATTATGACATGGGGAATAAAAGTATATACTGGGTGATTCATGACTCATGAATCATGAACAGGAGTAACAGACAGGGATCATGGGGTGGGCTACACTGAGCAACTTTTACAATGGGGCCATCCACTGAACGTTCAAAAAAAAATTAGCTGTTCCATAAATTTCGGATAATTAGCTATCAATTAACTCTTAATTAGCTGTTTTCTTCGCGATTTCGTGTTGGGCCCCTTAGTAAAAGTTGCTCAGTGTTACTCCTGGTAAGGACTCATGAATCACCCAGTATAGAGTTTGTAGAGATGTCCCAAATACATACTCGTTGTATTTTTTGTCGAAATTAATTAAAATAAAACAACAGAAGATGTTCCTCTGCATATTCGAGGATATGCGTTGCTTCATTATTTGTATTAAGAATGGAGCATATAGCTTAAATATGAGTGGGTCCATCTCAAGAAAATACGCACATTCGAGATTCCGTAAAAATGCGATATTTACCAACCCTATTCCAACTTCATTATGAAATTGTCGCCGGCCGTGTTTCAGGACCAATGCGACCTTCAAATCTTCAAGAAAAGAGCTTACTTTCACCTGAAAGGTCGGTCACTTGAAACTCCTCTGGTGTTGCAGGTGTCTATGGGCGACGGTGATCGCTTACCATCGGGCGATCAGTGTCTCTCGTCTGCTCATTTGCCCCCTATAACATAAAAGAATACGACGATGTAAGTGGTTAAGATAAATGTCCCAGTGGTAGAGACTGCCCCATGGGCACTTTCAAACTTAATTCATAGCAATAGAGGTAGAAAACAGTGTGAATGTCGGAATTAGGCTGTCGAACAATGGGACGCTTACCTTATGACTTCTATTAATTAATGAAACTATCAAGTATTTTTAAACATACATACATAAAAACCCATTCTGTATCGTTTAGTGATAAATAAATTCTCCCGGACTTGCTTCATAAAGTTAAACTGCTTTAAAACATTACGTTACGAAAGGAACAATTAAATAGATATTCATGTATTTTGAGGGTGTGGAGTCTAAATTTTAAATGTTTTTTTACACAAATCGTACTAGTCAAGTTCAAACAGGTTTGTGTAATGAGTACTAGATGACGATACCTATATTCAATAGATATATTTACTTCTCTGGAACAAAAATTTATGCTCATCACACAAATATTTGCCCTTACGGGATTTGAACCCAGGACTTTCAGCTTCGCAGGCAACGTTATTCCCGCTGAGCTAATCCGATCGTCTACTACTAGGTACTAACGACCATGCGAATATGAATTTAGGTCTTAGAAGCAGCCCTCTCTTTCTCACTGGGCACTTTGGGCCCCAACCTCACGGGGGCCTCGAAAAATCTAAAACGACGTTTTTTTCCAACGAGGTTTCTAATTTAAATATTGAGTATCCCAGGGTCCACATTTATTAGTGAGCGAGGGCCTCCTTATTCCTGAGTGCCCGGGAGCACCCGCATATATAAATAAAACCGGTCAAGTGTGAGTCTGAATCGCGCACCGAGGGTTCCGTACAAACTTTCACTTATTCCCACTTAACTTATTGCCGCTTGAGTTAAGTTAGCCTCTGGTATCTCTGGCGTCACATACAAATGAGGGGCAAACTTAACCAAACCGGGTTATTCACAAAATGATTTTTGGTGATTAAAAACGAAATTTAACCACAATAAAAAAAATTAAAAAAATTGTTCGAAAATGTATAGATCAAGCCCTTTCATATGATATCCTATTTGACCTAGTGACTAGACTTTTAATTTTTGCCCCCCCTCATATTGGTCGTTTTTTAGAAAATAAAAATATATTTTGCAATGTTTCCTGCAATACATGTGGGCTGATCATGTTTATAAATATTCCAAATTTCAAATAGATAGCATAAGTAGTTTTTGAAATATGGCGCTCTAATAGTCGGACAGAGACAGACAGACAGACAGACAGACAGAGTCGCACCACAGGGGTTCCTTTTTACCCGACTGCACCACGCAAGGGAGTGGTAATGTGTTTATCAGTCTATGTATGTATGTATGTATGTATGTATGTATGTATGTATGTTTGTTCCTATCTGGCACTCTAGAGACCAAACGCGTGGACCGATTTTGATGATTCTTACGTCAATCGATTTGTCTTAACTGTCCAAATGTCACTGAAGGCATGAAAATGATGAAAACTCAAAATGGCGATAATGAGACGCCATATTGTGAAAAAGAAAAAATGAAAATTGTTGTACTCTATCGAGTGGGGTATCATTGAATAGGGATTTGAAAATCAGTATTAGGTATTTTTTATCATTTTTAATTTGGAATTACCGGTTAGGAACTATAACGATTTAAAATTGGTTAGCAAGCCGTTCTCACTAAATTTTCATTTAATTGCATTGTAATAAATCTGTGCAAGCTTCTCAATAACCCCCATGATAAAGATTGCGAAATTGTCTGACTTTTATAGTTTTAACTAAAAAGTATAAAATAAAAAATAACAATAAAAAAAACAGTTTTTGACGCAGTCGGGTTTTTTGTTTTTTTAATTATTATTTACCTTTTTGGTAGGGAACCCTAAAAACGGCCTTGCTTAGGAGACGCACTACCAGTTGTACTATCGTGGTTAGTGTCCAGGTCGTCGAAGTTTTCAGTCTAGCCTAAAAAGCTTCATTGGGTAAGATGTACACACCTTTAAGAATGTATATATGTATGTACCTAATCACACACTTCTTGTAAGAGGATATAAAAATTGTGAGTCTCGTAGACTTGTCTATAATTGGTAGTTCAGTAGGTAACCTTCAGTGACTTCAGTGCATAGTGGCTATATAACCTTCTTGAATGCGACTTACCTTTATGTCTCAAATTATACCTTCCATGTTTGGTTCAAGTTTTCTTTATTTCTCGGCTTCGGAGCAGACCACGCATAGAACCTACTCTTAGAAAGGCATAATGTGTCGTTATGTTACCTGACTGTCGTTTAAGTAACGTGTGTATTACCGCGCACGAGCATATTGTACAAAAACCGCGGCCGCGCAGTTTCCTACACCTAGGGTTACCAGGCGTCAGGAATTTTCGTGACACGTCAGGAATTTGGCTATTTGTTCGGAATGCGGCCGGGATAAGGACATTTCAGGATTTTTTAATACTTGCTTATTTTTTTAAATGTACCTCTACCCTTTTTTATTTAGTACAAATCGAATCAACCTCTGTAAATTATAAACCATTTTTTTTTCCTGAGAAAATAAATTATTTATTAACACTTACACAACACATCAACGCTTGCAACTTCATAGATACTCCTTTGTATGTTATTTCAGACACACTACAGTAATACACAATATAAAAATATAATTAGACATATTAGAAAATAAAAATGTCTGCAAAAGCCAAGAAAATGATGACAAATGGAACAAACTCAGCAAAATGCTGCCAGCTCTGTGATGTTTTATGGCTCCAACCCTGATGTTTAGCATCATTGTGAGTGACGAGAAGTCCACTCAATAAAAATATAGTCGAATCAAACACACACAATACATTAGAGACAAGTAGTACATTCTGCTAGAGTGTAATAACAATTCGTATAGGTGTCAATACTGGAAATCCCCGCTAATCAGCCATTTTGCTACGATATCAAATGTGTATCTGGTAACCCTACTTATACCACGCTATTTGGGTCGCCGGGCGGGTTGTTCGCTTTACAGCCTTGTCCGGACCATGCTGGGCGAGCGGTTTAGCTCCTCCTAGTTTATGAGTATGTAAGATTAAGATGACGTATTTATATTTTTATAAATACAAAGTACTAAATAATGAAAAAAAGCCCTGACTGGTTTTAAAGTGCCTTGTGCCATGCCGGGGCGGACGCCCTTGTCCCAACTAACATACGGGGTCCTGTTAGGGAGTCTTTGAATTTTGTCACTATTTGCAGATCTATGCATTCTTGGGCTTAACCGGCTGTGTTTAAAATTCAATCCAATGTCAAAATCGAATGACGTATTAACTTAACGTCCATGTAAGTGACGTGGTACGGACGCTACCGACTAAATCAATCCTACAGAAACAAGTCGTGGCAATAACACGACCGATAATCAGTGAGACTCCTCATGATTTATTTGGAAGCGTGATTCCTTTAAAACTGACCACAGGCTATCAGGATATGCTTTCTGTTTCTGCTTATCTATCTTGTATATAAATCCTTGAGTTTGGCAATGAACTCTCCAAATCCTTATTTGTGCTTCTTCCAGCGATTCGCTAAAGCTTTCGTTAAAGTAAAATAGTGAGAATACCTAAGAAGCGTACCAAAGATTAAAGAAACGGGAAAAAGCTCTAGAAAACAGTGTCTAAATTATTCGGAGTACTCGGTCACCTCGGTGTGTTAGGTTACGAAGGTATATAAAGTTTTATCGGGTAAGCTCGAGTAGATTTGACTTCCTTTTCCTCAAAAGCATTAGTGCCATAAAATAGACAATCCGACTGCAGATAAATAGGTGAATGCGGTTGGCCATTGCTATGCATTCCTGGGATCGAATTTACTATACTCTGTTGGCTAATATTACCTTTCCCGCTCAACTTGTAGAAAGGCACCGTGAGTGTAACTGTAACACTGCCATTTCGCCCTGTTATCACAAAAGCAGTTCAAAGCAATGTTACGCCGGGTCATAAATCAAAGGTTTAACCAGTTTTAACCGTGTCGATGCAGTTAAGGTAATACAATATATAACTATCAGACCGGCAAGTTAATTGTGTTTTATAACTGATACTTCTGAACAGAAAAGACTGAAAGTTTTCCATGTGGAAATTATCGCAAATTTTGGAAACTTTTCATCGGGAGATCAGTAGCCATAAAAAAATGCAATTTTAAGTTGATACCATGCTAACTACTTCTACCATCTTATACGCTGGATACAACCAAAGTAAAATATTTATAATATATATAAATATTTATAATATATACTTATATTCAAATTTATCTGTCAAAGCCATATAGAGCTTTGATTTTAAATGTAGGGATAAAGTTGGTTGATTAGAACTTCTCATTATTAAGTCACAAATGAAAGAGAACGGACACTTCAGTGCCCGTCCTGACACGCTTAGAAGCCCTAACTAGCCTTATATTCACTAAGCTACCTAGGCCACAATCTGAAGGGAAGTTTGTTACTGTCGCTCATGGAATTATTCTCATTATCACAAGATAATGTGTAACAAACATACAAATAATTATAAAGACATATACATGGTGGGAATAAGGAAACCGACAGACTTTAACCATCGATTTTTGTGCCTCATTGGTATAAAGTTTAGTTAAAAAGAAAACTATTTTAGGAATTTTAGTTTTTATAAATTCGCATGTACATAATAAAGATATGACTTAAAGCTGAGAGATACGAGTACTATTCGACACGAATTACTCTCAACCAACGTTTTAATCATCCTGGCCCTCAATATAGAAAAAAACGTAATTGATTACCAAACGTATTGTAAAACTCAATACAAACTGGCCAAAAGACATGCAGGTACTGCTTCTGTGTATAAAAGTATTAAATTAGTGGGTGCCTGGCTACACCACATCATTAAGGTGTGACAGTCATGATATATTGAGATTTATGAATTTATAAAATTATTTTATATCTAAAGAATTACACTTTTTCGGACTCTATGTTTTAGCGCTTTAAATGCGCCAATTAAGGTCTACATTCGATGGTTAAAGTCTATCGGGTTACTCGGGCCCACCGTGTATAATCGATAAAAGAGCCTTCTTCTTTTTAAAGTCTATTCAAAACCGGCCAAGTGCGAGTCAGACTCGAGCACCGAGGGTTCCGTACAAACTTTTTCTTAACCTAACGTAATTGGCCGATTAGTTAAGTTTGCACCTGGTATCAATACCGTTGCATTCAAATGAGGGGCAAACTTAACGCAACCGGATTGTTCAAAACTGATAGAAAAGTAAAAAAAAATATATTTAGTTCATTTTGTTTTTAGTATTTGTTGTTATAGCGGCAACAGAAATACATCATCTGTGAAAATGTCAACTATCTTTTGTCTAGCTATCACGGTCCATGAGATACAGCCTAGTGACAGACGGACAGACGGAAGGTTAGCGGAGTCTTAGTAATAGGGTCCCTTTTTACCCTTTGGGTACAGAACCCTATAAAGCTCTGTTAAAAACAGGTTTAAGAAATAATAGGCGTCAAATTGATTGCCGTGTATGTCCGTATGATCAAGTACCAATCAAAGCCAATACTATCGAGACGCGGCCACCGAGGAAGCGTCGACTTGACACCGTTCACACAGGATATTATGAACCGTACTTATCGAGTACTTAGGTATTGTGTAATTTTGTTGCCAGTTTTATTGTGAACGATTTCCTTCAATATCTACATTTACTTATTTTATATGAAACTAATTTTTTTGTGTTTCTGTGTTTTTAATGTGGGAAAACACCACATTATTATCTATTGTGATATAGATACAGATCAAAGCGCAAAGAAAAATACGATTCCTCTCGCACGTGGTCACACAAGGACTGCACAGTGCTCGCTAGTGAAAAGGTTAACACTTTCGACGCGTAATCGAAAGGTACCAGGTTCGATTCCTGGTGTGACCACGTGCGAGAGCAATCGTATTTTTTTGCGCTTTGATTTGTATCTATATCACAATAGTTAAGTAAAAAGTGTTAGTAATATGATAAAATTAAATTAATACATTATGTAAAATAATTGACACCGACTTGAGCCAGTGCCTTGTGCTATGTCGAGGCGCACGCTCTGTAGCGAGTAAGCTATAGGATTCAATTAGCAAGACAATTCTTTTGATTTCCATAGAAATCTATACTATTATAAAGTTGAAAAAATGAAATCTCAAATATTTTCAAAAAAATAAGTGATATGGACTATTTAAAGGTCACTGAATTTTTTGTATGTTTGTATGTGTCATTGTGGCTTTCTTAATCATAATCATAATCATCATTTATTTCCATAAGATAACGGGGATCTCATTCTTTGTTAGTTTACGATAGAACTAAAAAAATAAACTATGTTAGAACTTAAATACTAAATTAGATTTTACAATTTTAATTAAATGTATTATTATAGTACAGCGAACATGATCAGCGATCATCTTCAGAATGCTATTTGGCTTTGTCACATCATAACGGCTTAACGGATTTCAACCATTTTATAAGTACCTATAGGAATAGCTGGGCAATCACAGATGGGATAATACGTTTAACCCAACTACTCTGAAACAAAAAAGAGAGTTATGGTTTATTTCCTCCTCCGCGAACGAAGTTGTTGGCACTTTGTAGTAAAATGGTAATAAACACGTTCACTGTCCCCATACAAAACTATCTGACAATGTCAAGTCCAAATGTGCTTCCTGCATGAACTCCTGGCAAAGCAGTTTGGTGGGTCATCATTGGGGACACCCGGAGAGGGAGCATGATAATTATACGTAAATTCCAGTGATATGATTGTGTGGCTTTTAGAAACCACATAGGCGCAGTGGACTGTAGATTTTTGTTTATAGGTGACGGTCCAGGGTCTTGAGTAAGAAGGCTTCTTTAGTCTGCAGGTTTCAAGCGGGTAAGGTCTACTCCTCTTGCTCCTTCCCTCAAACCAATGGGACTCTAATAAGAACTTAATTTATCTTAATGCTTAAACATAAATGTTTACCTTATCTATATCACATTTACATTACATAGTTTTATATACTACTAGCTTCTGCCCGCGACTTCGTCCGCCTTAAATTCGTTTATAGCGATAATAGTATTTTTCCGGGATAAAAAGTAGCCTATGTCCTTCCCCGGGACTCAAACTATGTCCATACCAAATTTCATCCAAATCGGTTCAGCGGTTTAAGCGTGAAGAGGTAACAGACAGACAGACAGACAGACAGACAGACAGACAGACACACTTTCGCATTTATAATATTAGTATGGATTACATCATGAAGTTATACGTTATTTCGTCGTGAACAGATTGGTTTGGCATTTCTTCCATAATTCTAGACAAATTTTAAAGAAGATTAATTTACGCGATTTTTTTTTATCGGAATAGCAAAGGAACTATTCATTAATCTGACATGGAATTCTCAAAAGCAACGCCTAAATCTATCAGTTACCATTTTAAAGAAAACTTGTTTTGATCTTATCTGTCGAATACCAATGCGATCCAATAAGAATTTTGAGGTATGTACGTAAAATACCAATATGAAGTAACCAGTAATTACTCACAATGAGGACAAGCAATAAATAAGAGGATAGACGATTAAGCCGTCACTGCCGTCATATGCGACGCCATATTGACTTTGTTACAAGCAAATTCGGCAACAACTCGTGACTGCATAGTGGGTCAAATGTGCTTTGAAGACTCGAGACTGCCGTCAACTAAGTCACCTTGTCATTACTTCTGAGGGATTCCGTAATACAAACTTTATTATTTAACAATTCCAAACAATTAATCCAAAGACTCATAAGTTACGTACCTAAGTATAGTCGAGGAATGAAAAGGTTCGTCACTTTCGCCCCTATATGATGGTGTTAAGGTTAAAAAGTGACAAATATTTTCATTCCGCGACTGTGCCTAATCCATGTTAATCTATACTATTATAAAGTTGTAAAAATAAACAGTCTGTACATTGACAATATTTAAAAAAATTGTAACGGACTATTTGGAGGTCACTGAATAGAAACATATTTTTTTTTATTTTTTGTATGTGTTGTTGTGGTTTCATCACGCCAAATCGGCTTTAAGAAACGTATTTCAACTATTTTTAGTACCTACGCGGCTATCCACAGATGGTTATAGGATACTTTTTAGCGGAATACGCTGAAGAAAAAAGAGGGTTATGATTTTTTTCTCCTCCGCGAACGAAGTTGCGGGCACCTTATAGTAAAAAACATATAAAAAAAAACGATTCAGCTAACTTTGTGATAGTCTGTTCGTCACTTATTTTTTTGAAAATATCTTCAATGTACAGACATTTAATTTTTACAGCTTTATGGCGCTTTAAGGCGCCCGCAACTTTGTTTGCGGAGGAGAAAAAGTCATAACCCCTCTTTTTTCTTTAGCATAGTCGGATAAAAAGTATCCTATAACCATCTGGAGATACCCTGCTACCCGTATACCGAAATTAGTTGAAATCTTAGCCGATTTAGCGTGATGAAGCCACAATGACACATACAAACATTTAATTTTTACAACTTTGTAATAGGTAGTAGGTAATAGAAGATAAATATCAGGACAATCTTTCACACACCTACCGGCCCCACCTAGTCCCAAACTAAGCAAAGCTATGGGTACCAGGCGACAATATACATACTTATATAGATAAATATAATACTTAAATACATAGAAAATATCCAAGACCCAGGCAGGAACAAACATTCGTGCTCATCACACAAACACTTGCCCTGACCGGGATTCGAGCCCGGGACCGCCACCTTTATAAGCCGTTGTGCAATCAACTCGGTCAAACGTCGTATCATGAATGTGGTATGTAGTATTGATTTAAATTTAAACTAACACGATTTTCACATGTGTGTACATACAAGTAGGTTATGTGTACATTTCGCACACGAGTTGAAGGCAGTCTCAGGGCCCTTTTAGAACCTGACTTTGACCTAAGGTTAGTCTGGCTGCCTTCTAACCAGTAATTTGATTTAGCGGGGGGAGCGCAAAATACAAACGTGAATACCATCCATCATTCATTCCTGCATTCGATACCATCCGCGGCTACTTCGAATAGGGCACGGATGTGGTGCGCAAGGCACAAGGACTGCGGAGGTGAGTTAAGGTCCGAAATAAAGGGTGTTACGACATCCTCCTCGGGTTTTAGCATTGCAATAACCGATTATGTCACATCCATCACAGACATTCTCCTAGCTAACCTAGCTTAGCTAACAATTCTTCGTATCATGAAGGTCACGGTAACAGCTTCAAGGTTGTCAAATGCCCTAGACCTTCCTTACCCGGGGTCCACCTGACAAGTTCACCTGGGGGGACTACGAATACTACTGATATTAAGGTCACTGGTGGGTCCACGTGTATTATTTCTTCTCGTACAAAAAATGAAACATTTTCGCTTATCTAGGCAAATTTATTTATTCCAGCGCTGATAAAACAGTTACTTTTATTAATTTCAGAGCACCTCTCAAAATTTAATGATATGACTTTTTATTTACGTCAAAGGTTACTGCATTTTCATTGAAGTGAAGTAGATACCTAGCAGTAACGTAAAGCGACCCTTCTTGCCTCCTGTTTGAAGGAAAAATAAATTTACACTAGGTATTCATTTTCAATTCTACTATTCATTCAGCTTCAAGTTTTAATTCATGGTTTAGTGAAGGTCAAAGTTACGCTTCAACTAAAATACAGTGTCGAAGATAAGGGCCAGTCTTGCCAACGACAAAATAAATACATATGAGGGACAATCTTACACAAATGGACCTAGTCCCAAACCAAGCAAAGTGTGAAAACAACACAAACCACCCAAAACTTGTACTATGGGTACTAGGCTTTATTTATAGATAAATTACAATCTTAAATACATAGAAAATATCTAAGACCCAGGAACAAACATTTTTGCTCGTCATACAAACACTTGCCTAGGGATTCGAGCCCGGAACCGCTAGCTTCGTAGGCCGTTGAGCAACCCACTAAGCCAAACGTGTCGTCGAACAAAAATTATTACTTCTACAATTTTCGCAAGTAATTATACTCATTTATTCTTACCTTAGTGGCAATGAGATTGCTTGAATGACTCTTGACATGTTGCCTCAGTTTCCTCTGACTAATTGAAGCCCATCTTATCCAAGTTTACCTAACCCACATTTCACACATTTACCTATACTTCGCGTTTTTTGCAAGTCAATTCACTTCGCTAATGAAATGTTAGGCTAGCACCGCAATGCGCATATTATATGATCTGCGTGATGACCTTTCGTTTGACATAGAAAACGAAATAGATGCTACACGAATGTTTGGCGAATATGACGCAGTGTGGTGCTCGCATTACACCATTAGATTAGACGACACGCATTTCATTGAGTTTATTATAGAAAAAGTCATAACCCCTTTTTTTGGTTAGCGTAGTTGGGTAAATAGTATCCGAACTTGCGAACGAAGTTACGGGCGCCTTCTAGTTTCTTATAACTTTTTCTAATCTTACGTGTTAGCTGTTATGTATGCGTAGCGCAGAGTTTCAGATTCATGCATGCCTGAGAGCCACCTAATAAACTATCTTACATTATCTTTAGAATTAATATTCGGTTGCTCTCTCCTTTACATTTGAAAAGCCTAATCTCGTGCATCAGGAAACGCATTCAGATCAGAGACATAAAATACCGCTAATTCAGATTTGCATTGCACTAGTAGTTAGCTACAATATACTCATATGTTCTTGTTTTTCTTAATCAAGTGGACGACATAGGTCTAAAACAACCATTAAAAATTAATTATAAAACTAAACCACGGGGAAAATAGTTGAAAAAGTAAAGTTTTTTTTTAAACGTCCATTAGAACAATTTCTAGTAACGGACAAATATGTTCAATCTACATACAGCTGATCATACTTTAATGGGCTTCATACTTGTGGCGTAGTTGGCCCAAACTACGATATGCTGTGGATTTTACACACTATAATAATATAGCCCCATCGTTGCATGCAATGCAGCACTTCGCATGTAACTTTTAACGAGAATCTTGCAAATTTCCCACACTAATTAACGTGGTTTACTGTCAATCGGTATCCGATTTAAATACTCCCAAAGTGAAGTGAATGTATTGTTATTTTTAACCGACTTCCAAAAATAGGAGGAGGATCTAAATTCGTTTTTTTTTTTTTTTTTTAATGGATGTTCACCGATTACTCAAAGTCTATTTGACTGATTTAATATTTTTTTTTTGTTTTATAGAAGGTACTTTCTAGTTGGTCCCATTTAATTTTGGTGAAGATCTGATGATGGAATCCATGAGGAATTGAAGGAACTCCTCAAATATTGTAGGCATACATATAACGATTTTGGTATTATAAGAAACATAATAAGCATTTGCATTCAGAAAGTGTAAATTGGTGAAGTGGAACTGATGCAGAAGACCACAGCATGCCATCGGAACTCCTCAATGATAAATGATTTACGGGTGGCGACAAAATATCTTGATTAATTTAGCTAAGCAAGCTTCATAGTCACAAATTTAAATGTTCCTGATGAGAATGGTACCATCGAATTGATTTGATGATGGAGCCGGAAGGTATGCACCAGATCTATGTAATAAAATAATGTATCCTAGCCATGTTTGGGCTTGTTCGAATCGTCACGAGATACACTTTTAAGTAACAATTAACTAAAAAGTGTAGAATAAATAAACTTTTAAACAAAAAAATAAAACCAACTCCAAAAAAAACTAAAAAGTAAAAAATAACGCCATAGTTCAGGTTCTTTAAATTACTTACAAGTAACCGTTTGTATACTCAATCTATACAGTATATACAATTAATGTTATTTTGGAGTCGGTGCCATCGTGTCACAACTTACTAAAATCGTCAATTTTCAATATTTACCACATTCTTTATATGGCACCGACGCCAAAATAAGATTAATTGTATATACTGTATAGATTGAGTATACAAACGGTTACTTGTAAGTAATTTGAAGAAACTGAACTATGGCGTTATTTTTTACTTTTTAGTTTTTTTTGGTGTCGGTTTTATTTTTTTGTTTAAAAGTTTTATCGTGAAATAAATGATCTTATCTTATGTTACGTAGATCACTCGATAAGTTTTGAGATGCTCGAAATTCGAAAATGGAATGCACCTGAATTATATGTTTTTAAAAAGCAAATTTATTTAAAAATAGAACACAAGTTGCCGATTAGCTCCAATTTAAAAAATGAATATATTACAGTCATTTTTCTAAAACGGTTCCCGCGTTTTTTCTTTGTAATGATGGAGCTTAACCGCGAACATTTGATATATATACATTAGATATGATTTTAAATTTGGTTTATCTGCACAATTGTGTTTGCAACGATTGCAGTCAGCGTTAGGAGATTCTGTTCCTTCACGGGCAACAGTTTTTAGATGGTTCAACGAATTTAAAAGGGGTAAAACCAGCCTCGAAGATGACCACCGAAGTGGTCGCCCGCAAACAGCAGTAACTGCAGAAAACGTGTGGGCTACTGAAATGTTGGTGCGAGAAGATCCACGAATAACATACAAAGACGTAGAGAATATCTTAGGCGTCAGTTTGGGGAGCGTTAGCATCATTCTACATCAACATCTTGGAGTAAGGAAGCTCTGTTGTCGTTGGATACCACGTTTGCTCTCCGATACTGAGAAACAGGCTCGTGTAGATTGGTGCCGTGAGATGCGTCTACGATTCGACAACGGGACATCGCCGCGTGTAACGGAAATAATTACAGGTGACGAATCATGCATTTACCAATATGACCCTGAAAACAAGCGGCAATTGTCAGTATGGGTCTTCTCAGAGGGAAAGTTACCAACAAAACTACAAAGACCTCGTAACGTCGGCAAAAAAATGGTAGCTAGTTTCTTTTCACGGGGCGGACATTTATCAACATCAATGCTGGAAAATTATAGGTCAGTCAACTCTGATTGGTATACTACACTAGCATTGCCAGAAGTTTTCAAAGCAGTGCGAGAGAGGAGACCAAAGACTGGACTTCGGGGAATCTTGCTGCATCACGATAACGCCTCTTCACATACGTCCCTCACAACAAAGGCGTTTATTGAGAAAGCTGGGATAGAAACCTAAGCACATCCACCCTACCTACAGTCCTGACTTAGCTCCCTGCGATTTCTTTTTGTTCCCAGTGGTGAAAGAAAAAATAAAAGGAAAGTTTTTTTCCAGTGCTGAAGAAGCCGTGGCTGCATATGAAGAAGCAATTTCGGACCTATCTGATGAAGACTGGCAAAAGTGCTTCCAAAGTTTGTTCAGACGAATGGAACTTTGTATAGAGAGTAATGGAGAGAATTATGAAAAAATTAAAAATAAATAATACTAATATCTTCAATAGTTTCTTTTTATCTCAAAATTTATCGAGTGACCTACGTATCCAATGGGAATTGAACCCAGGACCTTTCACGTGTTTCCGTAAGCATTACGCATTCATATATAAATGTAATAATCTATATAACTATATCATCATCATCATCATCATCAGCAGCCTATATTAGTCCACTGCTGGACATAGGCCTCTCCTAATGAGCGCCATAGCGCCCTGTCTAGCTCACATTAATTACATTTATTGTTTTTAAATATGGTTAATATTACCGTTATTTCTTTGTGTTTAATTTTATACATATTTACATATATCGTACTTATGCACCTAATAAATGTCTTGTGCAAAGAACTTCTATGGAAATCACTCTTTAAAATGTTGTTAAAAGAAGATCCTTTTCTGTGGAAATCTATGCAAAAGAAGTCTAGTGGATGATCTTCAGGTGAAAACAAATGATGGGAAAAAAATATTGTATGAATTTTGTCATCTTCATGACATTAATTTGTATGAACTGTACAACTATAGTATAACCATAATGTTCAGCAACTTTAAGCGCAGACATCCCTATAGAATGTTAATTTAATAACTGGTAATTTGCTGTAACTTTCCCACACCATCAATACCAGTATAGTGTCTGTGAAATATGCATTGGGAATTTTCTCAATTAGATAATAAAGTTAATTTATTGCTAGTGAACTTTAGGTCACGTCTGTGGGAACTCCTTATTCTTGTGTCTTATTTATCTGCTCCCAGACTCAGCTCCGAATAAAAACTCGCTTATCCACCATACTATGACAAAATCGCGTTCTTTGATATTTCGGCCATACAATGCGCAGAGGCGAGGTGAGTTTGGAAAAAATAATTATGGTTGGGAACACTGAAGGCAATAGATCGCGCGGTCGTTCACCAACCGAGAAATACAAGATGGACCGATCAATTGAAGAAAGACTCGTCGTCCTCCAAATTCTACACGGTTGTGAGAGACGCGATGGACAGAAACCGGTGGAGGCAGATCATCCGCTCCAGGTGCAAGAAATGAGGGCCCGACCCCAGATATGGAAGAAAACATCTAGCTTGCAGTGGCGTGGTGTCAAACATTATCCATAGACAAGCCGGAGCTAATTTGGCCCGTTTTTTCTTCAAATACTGTAGTCAGCTGTCTGAAAATGGGAAACTCGGTGGGAATCGAGTTCGATGGACGCCACGCCACGCCACTGTAGCTTGCCTCGTTACATATGTTACGTGAGGTCTAGTTTATTTTTACCCCTGACGAATAAAATGGTGCTTTGTAAGATTAACGTGTGTATCTGGGTAGTTTAAAATAATAGGTTTGTTAGTTAAAGGCTTTAATTAAAATAAAAGTTGAATGCGATACCTTTAAATAATGAATATCTATATTATTATGAAGTGTTAAATTGAAATTGAAAATATTTTCGAAAAAAATATTGAAACGAACCATTTAGCGGTCACTTATTAATTGAAAAATATGTTTTTTGTATGTTTGTATGTGAAGTTGTAGCTTCATCATGCCAAAACGAGTACGAAGTATCATATAACCATCTGTCGATACCCTACCCAGCTACCCGTGTACCAAAAATAGTTAAAATCCGTTTAGCCGTTTCTCCGTGATGAAGCAAGAACGACACATACAAACATGAAAAAAAATCCGATTCAGTAACCTTCAAATAGTCCGTTTCACTTACTTTTCTGAGACATATTATTTTTACAACTTTATAAAAGTATAGATTAGCTTCCTTATCACTCTTCCTTCCGCATGACATTGATAGCCCCTGTAGTATTTAGCAAGCCTTATTTATTCAGGGGTAATAAATTCTGAAGGCAGTTAAGATGTCACGCGCCTCGGCAAGTCATCACGTCCGAAAGTCAATTAATTGACATGCAGACTGGAGACAATCAGTCAGCTGACAGGCAATCCGATGGATTTATGGCCGTGGCGAAAGGTTGAAGTAATCGGGGGTTTGCATTTAATTTTAAATTATGCTAAAGGACAGTGTGTGTCCATACATATTGAAGACTATAGCTTCTGCCCGCGACTTCGTTCGCCTTAAATTCGTTTATCGCGAATGACGGTATTTTCCGGGGTAAAAAGTAGTCTATGTCCTTCCCCGGGACTCAAACTATCTCCATATCAAAATTCATCCAAATCGGTTCAGCGGTTTAAGCGTGAAGAGGTAACAGACAGACAGACAGACAGACACACTTTCGCATTTATAATATTAGTACTATGGATATGGATACCAACAAATGATGAAAAAAATAATAATCCGGTTTTATATTTGGTCAAATAAATGTCCCAATAAAGCCAGCTCATTCCTCGGCCAGAGGATCAGCATTGCCAACCAGCGGGAAATTTGGCCGGCCTTATGGGTAACCTACTTATTCTGCTTTTTTTTTAATTAGAAATACGGTAAACTACCTTGACGTGTCTTTTTATTGAAAAACGCTTTTAAAAAATAGTAACTCTTAGTTATGAAACCAAAATTGCCTTGCTATGTAATTGACACATATTTGCTGGGACTTATTTTTCGGAAGTGTTTTTCAATAAAAAAACAAGTCAAGATTGCTTACCCTTTTTCTAATGCTAGAAAAACGCAGTATAGCTTTGGCTATCGTGCGTGTCGTGTGAGGTTTCTGTCAATGGGAACAGTTTTAGGTGCTCTGTTATACTTAACATCTGATTACAAATGCCAAAGAGTGCCAAATGGTCGGTATTGACGAGCGTAAACCGTTAATAACAATAACTAACATCGTGAAAGTACGCTTTAACAGTAAGATCTTAATATTTTCTTGTTTCCGCATTTATTACTGAGAGCGAAGTTCACTTAGCTGTCCGGAACTCCAGACTTGTTGGTCAACGAGACCCATTGACACGTATCCTCTAAACAACACCGAACAAGGCCAAGTCACTGCCACGTCACCTCGATCACCAGTGCATATAAACCCTTACCATACAAGCTATAGTAGTGAATCGCGACGTAACTTACGTGCATTGTATGTGTGTTAGTATGCTTCGGCGTCGCTTCAATGCAATTCGGGCTCACGGCGAATACCAATTATCGTTACATAATGCAATTGTTTAAACTTATATATTGGCTTTCGATTGTTTGTTTAAGGTGTGAATGATGGATAAGACCCTCAATTTGTTAGTTAAAAACTGACATGATTAGAGTTAAGGTGAGTGGGGCAAAGTTCCCCTTGCGCACCGTCACCGCTGTTTGAACACCGGTATATATAGTACTGTAGTAGGAGGCATGCGTAAAAACCGTAACGCATAAGTCACGTCGCTGCGTTTACGGTGCGTCAACGTATTTGTGGTCGATGCTTAATAGATAATCAAAATAATATCGCTAAAGCTCATAAACCGATAACGTTATTATTATTCTGCAAGAAATAAGTTATAGAAACAAATGAATATGATATTCACATAATACGTATAGTCGCATATTTACCACATAATTACAATGCAACAATTTGTAAAATTATTGACATCAAGATTCAAATCGTATTTTAAATGTTTTATGACTCTGTTAAATATTCAACAAACGTCAATAAAACAGCCTAACAGGCAATTTACGAAACAATGTGTTTACAAAGACACTCATTGGGGAATAAATAAATATTAGCCAATTATACAACACGCATGTTTGCCGATGTATGTGAGATACACTCGAATCTTCTGATTTCTGGGTTACTGGGTTTGGTATTGGTACTGACATACCGATAAAAATCTGCTAATTTGGTCAATTTATCTAAAACTAGCCTCTGCTCGCGACTTCGTCCGCCTTAAATTCGTTTATCGCGGATAAGGGTATTTTTCCGGGATATAAAGTAGCCTATGTCCTACCCCGGGACTCAAACTATCTCCATATCAAATTTCATCCCAATCGGTTCAGTGGTTTAAGCGTGAAGAGGTAACAGACAGACAGACACATTTTCGCATTTATAATATTAGTATGAATTTCACATTGTTTTAGAGATTGTCTCATAATTCTCATTTATTGGAACCTGAGACGTATAGAATTATCGGGTCTTAAACCTTATCCGGATTATTTAACTGACTTCAAAAAAACATTTTTTATTTATGTATGTTCACCGATTTGTCTGTCAAAATGAGGACCCCTTTTTTTTCATTCGAAAGAGTACACTCTTGAGATGCTCTCTTCGTCACCAAGTTAGGAGCTGATGATGGAATCCCAGGGTAATTGAGGTCAACCCTCAGCACAGCGATTTCAGTATTTTAAGAAAAAAGGTAAACATTTGCATTCAAAAAGTATAAATTGTTTAAGTGGATCTCATGAAGACGACCACAGAAGGCCACCGGAACTCCTCATTGATAAATTTACAGGTGGCGATAAGTGAGAATTGTTCTGATGAAGATGAAGCCGGAATGTATTTGCGCTTATTAAAATCGTCACGAAACGATGACTCACGGAACGATTCACTAAAAAGTGAGAACTTAATATAATTATTTAACTTTTTAATGTTTTTTTGAAGTCGGTTTTAATTTTGTATTGATAATACTTCACAGTTTTGCATACTTATAGATCGCCTAAGAATAAAGGGACAAAAATATAGTGCAAATAGTTCTGTATTTATATTTAGCTATTATAATTGTAAATTAATTAATTATTTTTTTTTTTTTTTTATAACAACTTCCTTGGTGAAAAATCCCAGTGTTCAACTTTGAGGTAGAGACATTATTCTGTTTAGGTAAAGTCAAGGAATGAAAAGGTTCGACACTTGGACCTTGATACCATCATATAGGATCGAAAAGTGACGAACCTTTTCATTCCCCGACTATACAGATTTTCTCTATGGAATTTACGCACCCGTCACAATACCTAAGAAAGGATTCCAAACTTTTTTGTCGACTTTAAACCGTGAGTCACACTCTAACTTTTTGGGTTACGGGGTTATGGTGGCATGGTTCTCTGCCAACTTAAGCTCCAACGTTTACCGTGGTCTTCATGGTAATTTTGATTCTACGGATCCAATACGTTTTACAACACACGACTGTTGTAATGGATTCTTTGCATACAGGAATTGATTGATTGGCGTAACTAATTATTTATTGGTTTATCGTTTTAAACCATTCGCAGATCGTGAGCCGATTACATCCGTATTGGCTTTGATACGAGTATATAATATCAATGATTTAATTTAGTTAAGTTCAAGTACGGTATTTCATTTACCCGACATATATTTTCGATGCTCTTTTACCACATTTTTAGGGTTCCGTAGCCAAAATGACAAAAACGGATCCCATATACTTTCGCCATGTCCGTCCGTCCGTCCGTCCGTATGTCACAGACATTTTGATGTTTGGAGTTTAGATGTCTTGTATAGGCCGCTATTTAGTTTGATAGTTAAGTAACAAAATAAACTATTTTTTTTGTTTATTTCTTGACATTTTATATTTGACATAATACTTAGTATAGTATGTATCATGCGTTGGATAAAATAGTCTGTAAGTGATATGTACCCACATTTAATAATAAATAAATAAATACATTTTTAGGGGGGCACTCCATATATGAAACCGAAACTGTTTTTTTTTTGCAAATATCATATTGACAGTATTTTTAAGAACATTTTGAAGTTTCTAATTTTTTTTATTTAGCGAATAATATTTTCGGAAATAATGGCACCGGGAGTTAAGTTTAATCCAAGTCCTTTGTGTGAATTGATCTATATATAGGTTACCAGACAATAGGTCATTTACCCTGTCCTTGCGTGAGTCTGGAGCGCAAGTCACCTTTCTAATACTTTTAATTTGCATGCAATTTATCTATGTGCACTAATTTTAGAAGTTATCTTAATGGAGCCTATCACTAGCACTGCAAATTCCATGGGTTGTTTTTGAAACTTTACTAAACTTAAGCAATAGTGACCGACAGGAATGAAGTCAAATATTAATAATATATTATCGACTACTGAAGCGACGTGTCATCTGCCTCATGTGTCTTTTGACTTTACTACAGTGGACACTGCGCTACCCACCACGGAAGTCGTACGTGCGGCGTCAGCGAGCCATCCCCGCCAGCACGCCCTTCTTCTGCCAGGACTCGGTGGCTTTCGGAAGGAGTCGGCAGCCCCCGACCTCCGTGCACCGGCTGCGCCCGGGGGATATAGACGTCGTGGCAGCCATGGGTCTGTATAACACTAGTCTTCTGATGAATCACCTCTCCTATTACTAGGGTGGTACCGTTTGGTAGGGGTCGGGAGCCCCCGACCTCCATGCACCCGCTGCGCCTGGCAGATATAGACGTCGTGGCAGCCATGGGTCTGTATAACACTAGTCCTCTGATGAATCACCTCTGATTCGTCTATCAGTACTCCGTAGCGTACTGGAAGAGTCAGCAACTAAAGATATTCGATTTATTTTCAAAAGCCTATTGTCTAAAATATATTTTAAATTGTATTATTTTAATCGTGAATAAGTAAGTAGGTGAAAACGTGGAGGTTATCTTATTTTAATTTGACAGGAGACTCGCTGGTGGCTGGCAGTGGGGCATTGGAAGAATTCGCGCTCGGGGCGTTTGTGGAGTACCGGGGTGTTTCCTGGTGTGCTGGTGAGTTAATAAACTAAATTGTTTTGAATTTAATAACAAAACTTTACTTCCCGTCGTAGGAAGTTGTGACTAATTTGGAAAGCAATCTCAACCATCACTTCGAACAGTTTCGTTGGTAAAATAAAAATCTAATTCGCCCGTCAGTTACATTATCCAAAAATATTCGACACGTATTTTTCTTTTGTCAATCAAACAAAAAAAGACAAAGATAAAGCGCGTCGAAGTTTGGGGGTGGGGCATTTGACGTTACGCCGTGCGAAAAGCGGTCGCACGGCTTGACGTCACGGGGAACTTTAACGGGCTATATCTTCATCATTTTTTGTATAATTGAGAAAAGAAAAAATACGTGTGTAATATTTTCTGATAATCTATCTGACGGACTAATTATATTTCTTTAGGACACAAGCCTATTATACTAACGATCGTCACATTTAGGTTTGTTACTGTTTGACGACTTAGTATAAGCTTTTATATACGAGTAAGTATTTAATAATAATAATGATATTTTCAGTAGCGCCATCAAAATGGAGTTTGGTGTAGACAAGTGTGCGGTCATGCATGTACAGCGGGGGAGACAAGTGTGCGGTCATGCATGTACAGCGCGGGAGTCAAGTGTGCGGTCATGCATGTACAGCGGGGGAGACAAGTGTGGGGTCATGCATGTACAGCGCGGGAGACAAGTGTGGGGTCATGCATGTACAGCGGGGGAGACAAGTGTGGGGTCATGCATGTACAGCGGGGGATAGTCGTAAATTCCACGAATTTACAGCTTTCCGAGACAATGTCTCTCAGATCTCTCTCCGAAATTGAAACCTACAAATACCTTAGTATGTCACAGGCATTGAGTATTGCGGATGGGGACATTAGGCAGGCAGTGAATGAGCGCTTTTTCTGTCGCCTGACAAAAGTACTAAACAGTCTTTCGTCGGGTGGCAACAAGGCGCGCGCATTCAACGCTTGGGTGATGCCCCTGCTCACTTACTCCTTTGGCATACTAAGGTGGACCCAGACTGAGCTGGACGCCCTGGATAGGAGGGTCCGTCTGCTGCTCACTACACACCGCATGCTACACCCACGCTCGTCAGTTATGAGACTGTACATCCCGCGTAAGTGTGGGGGCCGTGGCTTTTTAAACGCCAAGGACGCGAGGTGTGCAGCTTCAAGGAGTATTTCCTAAACAACGAGTGTGGGATACATCGCGATGTAGTCGCAGTAGACAAAGGCCTCACCCCTCTATCTTTGTCAAACGAAAACTGGCGCAGACCAACGGTGCGTAGCACCGTAGACCACAAATACGTATGGAAGAGTAAGGAGCTACACAGGCGGTTCTACAAGGCCCTTACAGGGCCCGATGTAGATCTGCTCGCGTCGGTGAACTGGCTACGTTACAGCGATCTCTTCGGTGAAACTGAAGGTTTTGCCTGTGCAATTGCTGACGAAGTTATCATGACGAACAACTACCGGAGGTATATCCTGAAGGACGGTACGGTCGACATTTGTCGGGCATGCCGCCGTCCCGGAGAGTCACTCAGGCATATCATCTCCGGTTGTTCTCATCTTGCTAACGGCGAGTACTTGCACAGACATAACCAAGTAGCCAGGATTATTCACCAGCAACTTGCTGTTAAATACGGTCTTGTGGGGTCTGAGGTGCCATACTATAAGTATGCACCGAAGCCAGTTCTCGAAAATGGTCGTGCCACGCTGTATTGGAATCGATCTATCATCACGGACAGGACTATTGTAGCCAATAAGCCTGATATACTGCTGGTATATCGATCTAAGCGCCGGGCAATGCTCGTCGACATTACCATCCCACATGACGAGAACCTCGTGAAGGCCGAGAAGGACAAACTCAGCAAGTACCTTGACTTGGCTCACGAGGTGACCGCCATGTGGGATGTTGATTCGACGATCATTGTGCCGATAGTCGTTTCAGTAAACGGTCTTATAGCGAAGAGTCTCGACGAACATCTTAAGAGACTCTCGCTAGATGGCTGGATCAAGGGTCAGATACATAAGGCAGTAATCCTGGACACGGCCCGCATTGTCAGGAGGATCCTCTCTGTGCAGCCTTAACTACCGGTAGCTTGAGCCCTGCCCCGCTGCCGGCGGCACCCTAGGTTAGGTTTTTTATAATGTGTTTATATTTTGTATTTGCTTTTTGTATTTTAGTTTATATATATATATATATTGTAATAAACCTATCCTAAGATTCAAAATAAATAAGTGTATAATAATAAATATTACGGGACAATTTTATACAACTCGAACTAGTTCCATGGTAAACTCAATAAAGCTTGTGTTATGGGTACTAGACGACGATATATTTAATAGACATATTACTTATATACATAGAAAACATCCAAGACTCAGGAACAAATATTTATAATTGATAGATTCAGGCGTTACTTTGCGGAATTCCATACTACATCAATGGATTATAGTTCCTTTGCTGTTCCGCGAACTTGTGTCTTGGTTAGAACACCAAACAGTATAAATCCTCGACACGTGTTTCGCCTCTCTACGAGGCATCATCAGGAGATGCAGGAGATGTTGACGGTCCGGCGTCCACCCGAGAAATGAGTTGAATATACAAATATTTATGTTCATCACACAAATATTTGCCCTTACCGGGATTTGAAGCCAGTACCTCAGCTTCGCAGGCAACGTTACTACCACTGAGCTAAACCGGTCGTCAATATACTGTTATCGTTTGATGCTCTAGACATCATTTTACATGTATGTAGTATAAGTTAAGTTATAATCTATTGGACCCGGAGACGTATTAGATTTATAATACATCTCCCACACTCACAGGTAGTTGTCTGTTGCATTCATATTGCTATGAATTATAATCTCATTATCTACATTGTGAATATGTTTCTGTTTACTGTAAAATCAGACATGTAAAAGTGCCCTTGAGGCAAATGAGCACTTAAGTACTATTGTCGTGTGCATTTTGTGTGGTGTTATCTAGTATACACTTTATACTACATATGTATTCTATTGTGGTGTGCATCTTGTGTGGTGTTATCTAGTATACACTTTATACTACATATGTATTCTATTGTGGTGTGCATCTTGTGTGGTGTTATCTAGTATACACTTTATACTACATATGTATTCTATTGTGGTGTGCATCTTGTGTGGTGTTATCTAGTATACACTTTATACTACATATGTATTCTATTCGTACGTAGCGAGTAACGTTGACGCAACTTCTGAAAGGACGTTGTACAATATTTAATTTAATATGAGTATTATTAAATTTACCAACAGTAACGAAATAAAATGGCTATATTTATGGTTACGGTCGAGTATAATAATGACGAGCAGGTATGGAATATTGCACAAAGTCTAAAGGTTGTTCCGAGTTCAGCAGTCCTTCGGCGATCCCGTGCCAATCACTGCTGGTCACGACCACATCCCCAGGGGACAGTTATAGGTTAAATTTGCTACTTGACTTGTTGGTATTCTCTTGATATTCCAGAGAATTTACATCAGAACGATGGCATAAACAGTAGAGCACTCTTTACTGATTTGTCTGGATCTGAATCTCACAGAATTGCGTTTTTTCTAAATATATTTATATGTTGACTATTGTAATAAAATATCTTCGTTCTGCCGCTATGCTTATATTTGTTTTCCTGTGGTACAGTCGACGGCAAAGGAAAATACACACCAAAAGTTTCAAAATATTTACTTAACAACTCCACTGCCATAGTAATAAAGTAATAAATTTGGATATATATTTATGAGATTTAGTGGTGATTGATTGATTGATTGATTGATTGATCTGTGCCTTTGACTGTACGCATTATCCGTTCAAGTGCTTTCTGCAACTGTAGCCGCATGACACTATTTTTATCTTAAAGATGTAAAAAAATATATCTGTACATAGAAAATTAAAAAAAAATGTGATACAGACTATTTGAAAATCACTGAATAGATTTTTGTATGTTTGTATAAGTTGTTGTGGATTTCAACTATTTTTAACACACGGGTAGCTGGGTATCCAGAGATGGTTATAAAATGCTTTTTTTTTACTAGACTACCCTGAGTAAAAAAAGGGGGTTTATGATATTTGTTTCCTCCGCTGATAAAGTTGCGGGGCACCTTCTAGTTTCAAACTCTCGTATATGTAAATAGAGTTCCAATCCAAACCAAAATCACAAGTTCGTGAGTGGTTATATGTTTGATATTGACTTTATGTAAAAACAGTGTCGTGATCTTAAGCAATTCTGTAAAATGTACCAAAATGTAATATGTATCAATAATAACATCGGTAGTGATCAACATACAAGTTAATTTTATTTGACCCGATGAACTCATTATCTAGTATGAACTGTCACTTCGAAATAAGTAAATATTGAAAACAATATCGATAATATTGATATTGGAAGGAAGTCCCTACTTAATTGTCATCTTTGCAATATATCTATGTACGCGAGATATGCATTGAATAATAGAAGCATATATATTTAGATAAAAAGAAAATAAAATAATATACGTTCTACGCATTTTGCCACAGTAACTAATATGAGACCAACATTTATGGACGGAGATTTCAGCAGGCGTATTTTATTATCACTTCTGTGAACGTCATTAGTGTGAATTCACTTCGTTCGGGCTATATGACAAATGCACATTGCGTAAAAGATTACGACAAACCAGGACAATTCAGATCTACATTTCTAATTGTAGACTCAAAATGCAAGTTAAAACACAGTTAAATCCTTAACGCTCTGTTAACTTGGTCGAAAATGCTCAATTAAGTTGTTAAAAAGGAGAATTAGCGGTAATAAAACGCGGAAATATTTGGGAAGACTATAAATAAAAGTAGTAAAATCGATTGCGTCAAAAACGGAACTAATTGTGATAAGTATTTGTTAGATAATTTCTTTTCATACCAGCAAATAATGTGTAAGTAGTTTAATTTGTTACGTTGCTTTGAATGGTTATAAAGTATGTATAGGTATACTAGTCTATACTATTATGAACTTGGAAAAATGAAATTTCCGTGCAATGAAGATTTAAAACAAGTGATACGATATGAAATGAAGGTCACTGAATTTTTTTTTGCTTGTTTGTATGTATCGTAGTGGAGTCGCGAAAAAACGGCTACAAAATCTTTGGTATACGGGTAGCTGGGCATCCGCAGATGGCTATAGGCTCTTTTTATTTCGACTACGCTAAAGAAAAAAAGATGATTATGACTTTTTTTCACTACCGCGAACAAAGTTGTATTAAATAAGGTAAATGTGCCAGTGCTGGGCATTGGGCCGGAAGTTGGCAACTTCAACTTTATTTAACAGCAACAGAGGTAGACATACGGGTGTCAATGATTGGAATTAGGATGTTAAACATTTATCCTTTTACCTTATATGCATTAATTCTTTTAAAAATTCCCTTCGAAATAAAGCTACGCATATAAGTGAAAGTGCGTTAACATCGGTAAAATGTCGGGGATATTGTTTGTTTGTAAACACTTTATTGTGCATAAAAACAATAAAACAAAGAAAATAAAGTAACACATTTGTACAAAGCCGAACTTATCCCTTTTTAGGGATTTCTTCCAGTTAACCATAGAGCAAATGAGAGAGAACAATAAACATCAACGCAGATAGACAAACCAACAAGTTAATATGCACAATGACATTAAAACTATTAAAAGCTGAAGCAGCATACACATACACATAAACCCTAAATAATAAATAGTAATATAATAGCATATATCATCAAAATAAATTCTAATATTATTAGAATTTATTAATATTATTAGATTATTTTCTAATATTATTAATTCTGTTTGGCCCTATGGTTGACTGGTAGAGAATGCCTTTTGGCATTAAGTTCGCCATTTGTACTTACTTTTGTTTTGTGCAATAAAGTTCAAATAAATAAATAAATATACGTGTGATATATATAATAAATATACACAAACGGATAAATATTAAAAGACGAGGTCAGGACTCTAAAAGCCGTAACTTTTCTAAGTTTTCTTTAAATGATGCCACGGTTTGTGACTGCTTAAAGGACACCGGCAATGCGTTCCATAATTCAACCGAGTAGACTGTGAAAGATATATGAGCGCGACTTATATTGGGCGGAAAGGCGAGAAAAAGATTGACACTTGAGCGCAGCCGGTGGCCACTGCCAGCCGCCATATAGGTAAATCTTTCGGAGAGATAGGAGGGCGACGCGGCATTGAATAATACATTGTATTGTACAGCAATGACAGCACATGCACGTCCCTACGACGACGAATATCCGTTCATAATTGAACGTAGTAATCATTATCGTTAAATTTCAGGAGGTGAGAGCACATGGCGCGAGTTCCTAACGCTCCCCAACATCCTGAAGGTATACAACCCGGGGCTGCGGGGCTACTCGACTGGCACGGGCGAGTGGCTGGAACGCAACGCACGCATGAATGTCGCCTTCCCGGTCGCCTCGGACCAGGACGCCCTTAAACAAGCTAAGGTATGTATCAGTCCGTACACCTAAAATTAGAAGTGGTCTACCAGAGGCTACTCGAATCGACTGGCATGGGCACGGGCGAGTGGCTGGAATGCAACGCACGCATGAATGTCGCCTTCCCGGTCGCCTCGGACCAGGACGCCCTCAAACAAGGTAAGGTATGTATCAGTCCGTGCACCTAAAATTAGAAGTGGTCTCCCAGAGGCTACTCGACTTGACTGGCATGGGCACGGGCGAGTGGCTGGAACGCAACGCACGTATGAATGTCGCCTTCCCGGTCGCATCGGACCAGGACGCCCTCAAACAAGCTAAGGTATGTATCAGTCCGTGCACCTAAAATTAGAAGTGGTCTACCAGAGGCTACTCGACTCGACTGGCATGGGCACGGGCGAGTGGCTGGAATGCAACGCACGCATGAATGTCGCCTTCCCGGTCGCCTCGGACCAGGACGCCCTCAAACAAGCTAAGGTATGTATCAGTCCGTGCACCTAAAATTAGAAGTGGTCTACCAGAGGCTACTCGAATCGACTGGCATGGGCACGGGCGAGTGGCTGGATGCAACGCACGCATGAATGTCGCCTTCCCGGTCGCCTCGGACCAGGACGCCCTCAAACAAGGTAAGGTATGTATCAGTCCGTGCACCTAAAATTAGAAGTGGTCTACCAGAGGCTACTCGACTTGACTGGCATGGGCACGGGTGAGTGGCTGGAACGCAACGCACGTATGAATGTCGCCTTCCCGGTCGCCTCGGACCAGGACGCCCTCAAACAAGCTAAGGTATGTATCAGTCCGTGCACCTAAAATTAGAAGTGGTCTACCAGAGGCTACTCGACTTGACTGGCATGGGCACGGGCGGGTAGCTAGAACGGAACGCACGCATGAATGTCGCCTTCCCTGTCGCCTCGGACCAGGTAATGGTATGTACTAGACCGCGCAAGGTACGCCTCGGGTAAGGTATGTACTAGACCGCGCATGCACCTAAAATAAGAAGTCTGGGAGGCTACTCGACTGGCACGGGCGAGTAGCTGGAACGTAACGCGCGCATGAATGTCGCCTTCCCTGAGAAAGGAATGCAGCACCAAGAGGAAGAGTAGACTCCTGGAATATAGGCTCCTACTTCACTGTCACATCTAAGTGGCTGTATGGAACAAGTCTGTAGTCTTAATCATCAGAGCTCGGGGAGGTCATCGCAAAAACGAAGACGGAAGAATAACAAGATGCAGTAGTTTTATATATATATGACGATTGTCGTGTCGTGTATGATTGTTATTATCTAAACAGGATATAATTGTTTTTAAAGTGTGACTTATTTCATTTTATCCCAATCAATATTAGTAGAACTATTTGTCGTTATTTCATTATTATTTCTAAATATTAAAAATATTATGGTGAAATTAAAAACGGTCAAGAAGTGGTTTAAGAACTATTATGAGGTGTCTTACGGTTAAGGTGTTGTTGAGATATTATGGCATCATCATCATTTCAGCCATAGGACGTCCACTTTTGGACACAGAGCTCCTCAATAGACTTCCACATGGGCCGGATAGAGGCGACCCGCATCCAGCGAGGCCCCGCAACCCTAATCAGGTCATCCGACCGCCTTGCGGGTGGCCTCCCACGCTGCGCTTGCCGGTACGCGGTCTCCACTCGAGAACCTATCAGCACCAATGGCCATCGGCTCTTCGAACTATGTGTCCTGCCCATTGCCACTTCAGTTTGCTTACCCGGCTATGTCGGTGACCTATGATATGAGAGATATTATGTACATAAATATAATTACAAAATATAAGTACCTCTGTACAAAATAAGACTATTACATCTTATCCTATTTTCGAGTTTCAATTGTTTTACGATGACCTGTCCGAGCTCTGATAATCACCATCGGCACCTCGTGACCTGAGGAATAAGGAGACGCTCAAACAGCGTTCAAGGATATACGTAATGTACGAGTCGCGATGGGAGCACCTAGAATGAGTAAGCCCAGCCACTCCTGTTGACAGGCGTCAAGACAGATTATGGGACAATGTTTTACAGGTTACGGGACAATTTTTACACAAATCGAACTAGACCCGTGGTAAGCTCAATAAGGCTATGAGTAGTAGACGACGATATATGAAATAGATAGATTTAGTTACATACATAGAAAACAGCCAAGTCTCAGGAACAAATATTTATGCTCAACACACAAATATTTGCCCTTACCGGGATTTGAAACCACGACCTTCAGCTTCGCAGGCAACGTTGCTCCCGCTGAGCTAAACCGGACGTCAAACCATGATTAAGATTACATCATTAACTAAGGAATATATGTCACATATTACTGGAAGGTACTTTAATGCATATCAGTTACGACAAAAACTTTGTCAAAATTTTCTACTTTCTGGACAAAAAGGCAAAAAACAGCATCATTTG
The DNA here is from genome assembly GCA_905404275.2 of Hedya salicella. Taxonomy (NCBI): domain Eukaryota; kingdom Metazoa; phylum Arthropoda; class Insecta; order Lepidoptera; family Tortricidae; genus Hedya; species Hedya salicella. The sequence goes on along the minus strand of FR990102.1, from coordinate 25,919,381 downwards.
GACTTTGTTGCCAACTTTACGTCTAAAGAACCTCCAATATGAATCGGTCCCACCCATTAGTGGTTATCCTCTGTGAACCGTTTGTCGACTAAATATTATCGTTTACTTATAAAAGAACCCATTAGCATTGCGACATCTGGGTCAGCCCATTACCGGCACTCTCGAAATCTATTCAAATCGCGGGTCCCAGTTATTTGCGCACTGTCTGCCTAAACACAGTCTGAAGACAGGTCACTTATTGTCTGCTTGTTTAACCATACATTTACATCACGGTCCTAAATTGCATAGAAGAACTATCGCATTCAGTTGATTTGTAGTGTAGTAATGCTATCCATGTAATAATGAGTTTACAACCGATGTAAATTACATTTTGGGAGTATTACGCTTTTAATTCCATTGATGAATGTACGTGAGAAGCTCGGTTCGATATTTAATACTATTTAGCACGATGAGGCACTTTAAAAAAACGAGAAATATTTAAGCTCTAGCCATTCGGAAGCCTTTTCAGCGGCCATCTGTACCATTTTATTTTAAATTGTGTGTTTGTTTTTATTGCTGTTTATTCTTGTGTGGCAGGAGAAGGAATATCTCCGATCTTCGATTTAACTAAAGATTACCAAGACTTTTTTATTATTTGTTAGACAACCTCTCGGCATTTCCTAAATAACAGACAATACCTAGCAATAGCAAATAACGACCAAATCCCAAAAAATACTCGAAAAAATACCCTAATAATAAGATTTCTCTGCTCTTAGTACTGCACATCGTCCGTACCACTCTTTTCTCAAAGCCGATTAGGTCGGGCGTCCTTTATTAGGGCTGTAGCCGAAATGGCAAAAACGGAACCCTTAGTTTCATCATGTCTGTTCGTTCGTCCGTCTGTATGTCACAGGCTTTTTTGATTTACTTTAGTCGCATAAATTGTGCCCCCCCCTCTCCCTCTATATTTTAAACCGTATGTTTATATTTTCAACATGATCGGATATAGATACCGTTACTGAGTTATTGCCGAAAATCTACGCTTCTTAACTAAAGGACGCAAAGAGGCATGAAGATACGCTATTTTGCTGGTGTACTCTTTCACATTGGTCCGACATGCTCTTGGCCGGTTTTTTCTTGTAGCCCCGATTAACAATAGACAACTACCTAATAACGATGACTCAGACTATTGGCAGAGATGTGCAAGGGCGAAACGGTAGCATATAAATCGCAACAACAGGTTCCATCGGTTATCACTCAACGATTCATGTCATGAAAGCAGTCAGTCACGACGCACAACACGGTTATTGGTGAGGTTTGGAAACTTTACCAATAAATTATTTGCAAAAACATCCGTACAATGTTGCGCTGTTGGCAGAGACAACGGTTGAAGAATTAGCGTTTGAGTTAATGCTATCGTGTCGTGCTTTGAAATGCGCTCCATTACGCCGAGAAATTAATATGATTGATAGCAATGGCCAAAAATCTTCAGTATTATAAAATAAAACTTAATTAAGTAATATTAAAATATCGAGAGTCTTGGATAAATCTACTTACGGTTTTTTAATGTGGGTATGTTTCTACACTTTCTACAAGACTGTTTATGTTGGTTTAAGTATACTAAGATACAATACTATATAATTATAACTCTTTATTGCACACCTCACAAAACAGTGCAAATGAAAATAATACATTTAGCCCTTTACGAGTACCTAATAGCCAAAATGTTCAAGTCAGAACTTCTTTTAACCAAGCGTTTTTGTCAAAAACACTTTTGAGTGTTTTATTAGTCAAAAGTAGTATTAACAGGGAAAGAGGCTTGACTGGACTTAAATAAAAAAAATTGACAAAATGTAGTGTTCGCGTATCACTTCAGAATCAGAACGGCTGGTTATTCGGCTAATTGTTGTGTTGCGTTTGTTGTCAGAACAAGGTTTATGTGCAAGAAAATATACTTAAAATTGCATGATATTCCGCTAGAGAAAACAAGCCACTAGCGACTCCGGATCATTTAACAAAAAACTTAAAAATAAACTGGCGTTTGACGCCTTTCTATTCAGTCGATGCCTTTTTCGAGAACTAACACTGTATGAACAGTAAGTAGATTTCTAATCTGCTACCCTATCAATAACGTAACTAGTTCGCTGGGTCAGCCTTGCCTCCCAAACCTGTGATTACCTAACCTAATCATAAAAACTACATTAAGTATACCTAATTGACATGTAAAATTTTATTTTATTAATACATGAATTGAATTAATTGATAAATTGAGAATTTTGTGTTTGAAAATTTCCATATAAGAAATGAGTGAGTGAGTCAGACTAAAGTTCGTAGTGTGGCTTAATACTGTTACTTTGTGTTCAGATCCTGGTGGCGCGCATGTTTGCGGCGCCGGATGTGGACATAGCGCGGCACTGGAAGATGGTAACCATCTTCCTTGGAGCAAACGACCTGTGCTCAGCGTCCTGTCTATCGCCGGTGGAGTGGTCACCGCTCGCACACGCCAGGAAGCTGGCGAGGGCGATCGACTACCTGCACGAGAACCTACCCAGGACTATCGTCAATCTGGTGCCTGTACTAGGTAAAGTGTAGCTGAGGACTCTGCAGATAACATACCAAATGCCAATATCAGGATGAGCCGGTTAGAGTATAAAGAGCGTAAACTTTGAGATCTCGAAGCCTGGTGTTGCTTTAGATATCACTCTTGTCATTATTTCCTAGAGAGCCGTACAGGTACTTAGATGATTAGCAACAGATTTTGCCGTGAATGGTAAGGAACAGCCCACAGAATCTTGGAGGCACACAAATGCATATTTAGTTAGGTTACCTGACCTGGACTTGACGTGGCACTGGAAGATGGTGACCATCATCTTGGGCGCCAACGACCTGTGCTCGGCGTCGTGTCTATCGGTAGTGGACTATTGTCAATCCGGTGCCTGTGATGGGTAAGGTTTAGCCAGAGGCGTGGCGTGAGGAAAATTACAATAGAAACCGAAGCGTATTTATTTACTCATATTTAAAGAAAAAAGTGGTTATAAGTCTTTCCTTGGGCAACCCGGTTGGAATCGGCTTATATGGCCGCCAGGCCACTGCTAGTTCGCAATGCCATAGTAAATGCCATACTCAGATTAGGATGAACCGATTAGGGTGCAAGGAGTATAGACTTTGAGATCTTGAAGCCTATAATTGCTTTAGATGCCGCAGTTGCCATCTTTTTCCAGAGATCTGTACAGGTACTTAGATGATTAGCAGCAGATTAGCCATTAATGCTAAGGTATAGCCCACTACATCTTGACGCATGTTAAGTTAGGTCATTTAAGGAGATGCATCGAAAATTTAAGCTATTTTTTAGCGTATTTTTTGTCAAATCTAGTATAAGAAACAGGCTGGTTTTCAGATATGTGTTTTTTGACTATATAGCCTGTTCAAAAATTTATGCGAAAACATGTATGTTGAAAATTTCCTCGATAGAAAAATTATCCGAAAACATGTCTTCATTTTCCTAGTTTGTACGACAGATTAATAAACGGCAAAATTATGTAAAAATGTTATTCTTTCCTTTATCTTTTACGTGATTTGATTAACTTACATGTTAACAAAATATAATAATATCTTCGATTTCATTGTACTTTTACGTTTGGCGCTTACGCCAAAAAACCCCAAGCATGTAGTGTATTAGCTTTCTCTTTCTTTGATGCGCGCGAACAATAAATGCGTTCCTTATTACAAATTATGCTTATTGGCCCGCTGGGCGTTTGGGGCGTGGTTTACGAATGACGATGCAGGCCCTTAACCTGGACATGGCAGGGCAGTGGAAGATCGGGACCATCTTTCTGAGCGCCAATGACTTGTTGCTAGTGGTGGTCGCCGCTTGCCCACGCCAGGAACTTGGCACTGGCAAGAGCGATCGGCATTGGATTGTCAACCTGGTGCTTGTGGTGGGTAAGGTTGAACTAGGTCCTAACTTTAGTTTAACACCTCAGTGGACCTTGCAAACATTATGACAATATCAGGAGGAGTCGGTTAGGGTACAAGTATTATAACTTCTTATGAGATTTGGTATCTTCAAGGATACCTATCGATTCTTTTCACTTAAAACTATATTCCTACAGGGATTCATTTCTACATTTCTATAACTAAGTTTTTTCCAGAAATCGAAAACCTTACCGGATATTCTTTTAATCGTAGTGCAGAACTCAGTAGGATAGGTGAGAGTAGTTTTATAAAATTTCTGAAAATTTTACGTTTTCAAAGAAATACTTAGCTGGCGAAATGAATCAGTTTGGGAATCATAATTAGTCCATTAGTAACTTAGGCATGTCCGCGCAGACGTGTCGGTGTCGGTGCGCGTGCGGCGGCCGCCGATGTGCCGGCTGATGCACTCGCTGTTCTGCGCGTGCTTCCACCGCGACGGCGGCGAGCTCGGCGCGCTCGTCGCCATGACGCGGCTCTACCAGAAGGCGGAGGCTCTGCTGGTGAGATATTTAATTAATACTATAAGTCCGAGCTGATAGACGAAACACCTCCGATATCATCAAATTGGCTGGTCCAAAATTGTCATATACTTAAAAAAAAGTTAAAGAGCCCCATTCCGGGAAAACGTTAAAATGCTTTTGTAGCGTCATTATATATTATATTATAACACCGACATCATTTAGCTGTGCTGTAATGAACAATAGACTATAGATTTGTACACGGCATTAGTAAATGTCTTTACATGTAGGTACTCGTATTAGTGTTGCTTGGTGACTACAAATGGCAGAATTGAGTTAAATTTAATTAAATAAGGATTACGGCTACACTGAATGTAATCTTGATACAGCTTATCTAATTTATTGACTAGAAGTAATAGCAACTTATTTAGCGTACATTGAAATATAAGCAGTACTTAATAACTAACATTTTACTGCCCATAAAACACGGGCACTTCATGTAAACATGAACATTATGCAATCCTCGGTTCGTGTGGTCATGTTGCAAAGATCTCTGATAGCGGGAACATGTGATCCGGGGCGTGAGACGACTGATAATGTGGAGGAAACTGGGGTTTTAGGACAGGACATGGTTTATGTTGAAAGACGGCTAGTTATTTTGCAAATGGGTTCGGGTATTTCCGTAACGTTTCACTTAACTTGGAAAACGAAACTGCTGTTGAAACGGTCATAGAAGTGTCCACAAGCTCGAAAAATTAAAGAGGACTAGGTAACAAAACTACAATAAGTTTCAAATTTGTTAACATCACTGTTGAGGGATCCAACCTCCTACAGGTGGTGTCTGACCCAAGTGACTTTTGAATAATGTACTACGAATAGATATTTGTTATACTACGATTTGCTTCTCTAGCACCACTGGGATATGTGACTCTTTGTCTGTCTCTTTCCATTAAATACAATGCGAGAAAGACGGGTGATGCCATTTCACGCAACAGAGACTTGCGCTAGCCTGGCAGCAAACGACAGGCAGTGAGACAGTGTTACTACGAGTATACTCGTAAATTCAACACAAAAACGACTAGACGACGCTGGACACAACCGTTCATCCCGATACACCAATGGATTACAGGTGGAGAGTGGTCGCTACGACACGCGACCAGACTTCACGGTGGTCCTGCAGCCCTTTATGCGGCTGTTCAACGCGCCATGGCCCCCCACACCCCCTCTGCCGCTCGTCATCCACCAGTCCTACATCACGCACGACTGCTTCCACTTCTCGCAGAAGGGACACGCGCTAGGTAAGAGGCAAATGATCTCAGGGCAAAAAATATTCGTGTTATAATCCAGAATTCCAGAAGTCCCTCTCAACGGCCACTGTCTATCATGTCAATATGCCTTGCTTTGCTTCATTTTGCGCGCAATGTCTTCATCATCACAGTTTTAAATTGTAGGTTGCCTGATTTACACTCCTTTTTCAATGGAATTTGAGCAATCCTGGAATCATTTTTATGACACTGGCTAGTGCATCAAAATTTTACAGTTGACTTCTTTCCAACGGGTCCTATTGTGTCTTTAATGTGAAGTCACTATGCAATCTTTTTTTCAAATTTTGGACAGTATCCGGCCCATGTCAAGTCAACTGAAGAGGCCTGTATCCAGCAGTGGACGTCCTATGGCTGAAATGATGATTTCATTATGCATCCTAAGGTTATTATATTTTATCATCCTAAGGTTTAATTCACTTGTTCCATATGTATGTGTCTTCCAGCTGCCAACCTCCTTTGGAACAACCTCCTGGAGCCAGTGGGCAACAAGACGGACGACGCCGAGCCCGTGCTGCTGCGGAGCTTCCGCTGCCCCACCAGGGAGGCGCCCTTCCTCTTTACCGCCAGCAACTCCAGGACCTACCTCGCCAAAGGCAGGCAGGACGGCTACGACGACTTATGACGAAGGAACTGACTAATCAGCCGCGAGTGTGAGTCCACACGAGACACAGCCAATCGTGTGGAGTGTAGAAAACTGAGAAGAGTAATCTATAGAGATACAGTTGGCGGTTACTACCTTTCCGCTTTTTGCCGTCGATATCCAAACTGGCCGTCAAAAGGCGTTAAACTGGTAGCGCCACAGTAGCAAGTGCGTAAAATAAGTTACAATAATAATGCCAAAAAAAATCCAAAACGATGCAAGATAATTATTTTTGAACACGATTGAATATTTACATAAGAAGAAGAACGAAGGATTCAGTAGCATTTCGATAAAAATGTTTTGTAATTTATAATTGGTTGTTGACTTCATTCTATTTTTTTGCAAGACATGCACTGGTTAAATCCAGTCAGATTCTTAATTTTTTTTTCATTATTTCAATCCTTGTATTTATTAAAATTCATACTTTCTTACTATTCTAGCGCCATTCTGGACGTATTTGGAACTATTATTAACTGTTTTCCGCTGGACACTTTTTCATCTGTTTACCTATATGAGATTGTCCTCCTGACCTTTCTATACTCCATGGCAAAACTTATCGATCGCTAGAGAAAGAGAATCAAACGATTCTCATTGAAATGGGTGATTCCACGTGCGTTTCAGCCGTTGTCAGTCCCTCCTAAGTATGAAAGATATGGGCCGTAATGTGCGTTAAATTCGATTAATTCTGACAAAAACCATTACGATTACATTCTCTTCTTCTTTGTCGCTACACTCTTGGCAGAGTGGTCTTGGTTATCATGTAACACCCTCGGCAGCTGACAGGACTCGTCTCCACTTCCAGACACCTCTGCCATCCGGGTTCACTCAAGTAGCGGCCCACCAACAGCCGCCTTTAATTGGTCTGTCTATCGCATTGGCGATCTGCCCTTCGGCCTTTTTTACGATTTCATTATATTGATGTATTTGGCGTAGCTCATGTCAACATTTATGACTAGAGACAGACGACGGTTAAAACGCCTGTGGAATTACCCAAATAATGACACGTGATCGTGACTTCGAGGCGTTTCCTTGGAGTCAAAAGCACGTTTTCATTATAGACTCGGGGTCTTAAAGAGTTGAAGAACTGAATTTCAGAAATAAGTTATATTATTACAGAGCAGAGGCTAACGAGACGACATAAATAGTTGCATGACAGAGTAAAGGAGACATTAACAATGATGAATCTGTAAAAAAAGAATCAAAATATCGTCTCGTTGGCTTTGCACTACGTATCTGCTAAACTTAAAAACCATGGAAAGACGGAGGCAACAAGTGCATAATCTCCGGAAGCGACCAGTCTCACATCCTCTCTTATGCCCAGAGCTCACAGGCCATCGGAAAATAATGTTGAAAAACAATTTTTATTGTCAAATAAAGTTAAATTGACAAAACTAGAAATGTAATTAAAGGTGATAAAAGCGATAATATCCTTATTAGATTATTTTATTTTCGATCTTTTGATAATTATAACTATCTTATATGACGACTCTACTGCATCTTGATCTATTTCTTGTTTTTTTCTTGCGATGACCTGTCCGAGCTCTGTTTGTTTTCCCTCTTTCTCGCACGCCTTTAAGTCGCTGGACATGTGCAACTGTACCCCATAAGGGGATTGTGCTCTATACCTCTATCCTTCATATATTTGGAGTTCTGACCATTGTCACTGTATATTACAAGTTTAAAACTGTTGAAGCTGAAACGGGGAATAATTATTGTTTAACTCGACGTAACCTAGAAAAATACTTTACCAAATGAATAGTGTCTTCATATGGGTATCTGTTTTCTATGGAGGCTGTTCATGCCACAATCTGCCGCGGAAACGCCTACAAGAATTCTCATCGCAAATATTCTTAATGGAACTTTAGCTGTGTGCATATATGAATTTGCATGTCACTTCCCTTCCTGTACTGCACAGAGTACACATTTCTTTTTTTGCCTGGAGTTTCACTACTTTTGCCCTGCATCCCGGAACAGGGGCCATAGAAAAATATGCCCCTTTGAAAAACACTTATATACACAAGGTGGGAACGAGTATCCCGAGAGATTTTAACCATCCAGTTTAGTTTCTTATGGGAGTACATTGGTATAATGTTCAGTTCAAATAAAGATGGGACAAAAAGCTGAGAGATTCCAGTACTATCCAACATGAATTACCCTCAATAAAGAAAAAAAATTTAATTGAATACCCAACGTATTGTAAAACTAAATAAAAACTAGCCAAAAAGCATGCAGGTACTGCTTCTGTGTATAAAGTGTAAATGTATTAAAAAAGTGGCTACATCACATCATTAAGGCGTGATAGTCATGAGAATTTGAGATGTATAAAAATAATATCTCAAAAAATACTCGTTTTCGGACTACATGTTATACCACTTTATATGCTCCTATTAGGCTCTACATTACTCGTTACTCGTTCCCACCCTGTATAAACATAAAATGTTATCAGAGATTTTATAAAAGTACCTGTTAGTATAATCGGAGATACAACTTGTAATGTGTTTTAACTAATTTTACATTCTGTATAACGTTACGTTGAATGTTTGCGCATTGTGTAGTGCCATGGACTGTGAAACTTCTATAATCAAATGGAATTTATTAGTTAAATCTAATTTAAGATAAGATACAACTGCAGGGGTTAGTGAACACCAATACGTTACGTTACCAATTGAAAAAAATCTTTTATTTTATTCAGATGACCTATTTCATAAGTTCATTACCTTTACACATCACATAAGACATACTTATTGTACTTCCATCATGTTTGATCGTAATTCGATCATACTGTCCTTTCCCATACTATGCAAGTACCCATACTAATCCATAGTTTCTGGCTTTATCACGCCAAAATATCTATAGATTTCAACTATTTTTGGTATAAGAGCTGGTCATTCACAGATGGTAATAGGATACTTTTTACTCGACTACACTAAAGTGAAAAGAGGTTGATGACTTTAATTCTCTTACGTGAACGAAGTATACTACTTTGACGACATGTTTGGCTCAGTGGGTTGCACAACGGCCTACGAAGCTGGCGGTCCCGGGTTCGAATCCCGACCAGGGCAAGTGTTTGCGTGATGAGCACGAACGTTTGTTCCTGGGTCTTGGATGTTTTCTACGTATTGAAGTATTATTATTTATCTATATATTATTTATATCGTCACCCATAGTACAAGCTTTGCTTAGTTTGGGACTAGGTCGATTTGTGTAAGATTGTCCCTATATAAAAAAGGGGCACCTTTGTCAGCGGTGGAGGGAAAAAACAATCATAACCCTCTATATAAGTATGCACCGATGCCAGTTCTCGAAAGTGATCGTGCCACGCTCTATTGGGATCGATCTATCATCATCATCACTGTCAGAACCATTGTAGCCAATTAGCCTGATATCGTGTTGGTAGATCTAAGCGCCCGGCAGTGCTCTTCGATCGATTACCATTCCACATGACGAGAACCACGTGAAAACCGAGACGGACAAACTCAGCCAGTACCTTGACTTGGCTCAAGAGGTGACCGCCAGCTTGATTCAGCGATCATTGTCCCAGTAGTAGTGTCGGTAAACGATGTTGTTGCGAAGTCTCGTTCAACATTTTAAAAGACTCCCGCTAGATGGCTGGGTAGGATACGTGCGGCAGTAATCCTGTACACGGTGCCCATCGTCAGAAGATTCCTCTCTCTCTCTCTCTCTATGTGACCCTAACCACCGGCAGCTTTAACTTGTTAGGTTATTTATAATTTATTTATATTTTGTATTTGCCTAAGCTACCTAAGATATAAAATTAATAGAATAATGTATCGAATTTAAACTTCTGCAAGAATTGCAAGAGCAAAATCCTCGATGGGATTGCCATTGCTACATTTCAGGCGTTTTCGCTATATGTACTTAGTTTGTCGTAGGTACATTTACATATCTGTATTCCTATAGGCATTTAATAAAGACACGTGACGATATATATGGTGCCTTGGATGCTATAGAATATTTGGTGCTGACTGTACCGAGAGATTCAGATAATTGTAATGTATGAATGTAAAAATTGTGAAAGGCTCTAGATGAAGAAGATAATCAACGAAAAAAATTAAAGACCTTGCGCTATTAGAGATGGTTCGCCCTTGATTGTCAGAAAGTCATTTACACTATTATAAAATCTGATAGCCTTGGCTGATTTTGACATGATTCCAAAAAACAGTGCGATCTCCAAATGACTTAAAAAATATTTATTTACGTTAATTTTAATGCACAATACAAGAAAGTACAAATGGCGGACTTAATGCACATTGGTGCGAGATATTGGTATCAAACTTGTACAAATTAATACTTTTAAGGGTGAAACACCCAAATTATATACTATTACAACTATACATAATACATACAATATATAATAAAAAAAATATGAATATTGATAACATCGCCATCTCTCGGTCAGAATAACTTTGCAGGAAGGATGTCAACCGTTTTTGGTAAGAAAGTAGAGCTAAACATCCGAGGATGGTTTTAGGATACTTACTTTCTATCTGACTATACTAAGTGTGCTCTCCTAGTTAGCAATACATTTGAATTTTTAGTAGGAATACTTTATAAAATATTTTAAATAGTTACATTTTCAAAAATATTTTGGGGCTGGTATTATATTGGTATTTGGGCTGGTCAGTCATACAAACGCATCTGATGAGAAATGATATGGCTAAGAAGCACGTAGGCGACGAAATGAAGGATGGCAGAGAGAAGTATGAATTAAAAAAAACACCAAACCCAAATAAGGGAGATAAGGTCAAGCTAATGATTATGATGATGAGATTGTCTTATTTACGTTCTAACAATATAATTTTACTACGAGTTCGTTTTTTTGTCTAAATTGCTTTATTCTCGTTAATGAAGACACCTGTCACGCTAGCATAACGAGCTTCAACTTCACTTGTTTGTTAGCGACAAATCCTATCATCAGTATCCATTTTTCTCGCACTGTATTGGATGGAAAGAGACAGGTAATGTTTTTCGAGCGACGACAAAGAGTCATGTCATGCGGCACAGTTGTGCTAGAAAGACTGAGTTATCGTTTGATCAAGAAGAGGTGTCAGACAGACAGACAGATGCACTTTTGCATTTATACTATTAAAATTGATGACAGGTGATCACAAAGTGTTTATTTTGGAGTGAAAAAGGTGTTTTCTAAATAAGACAAGTAAGGGTATCTACCCTTACTTGTATGTGTCAAATCGATTATCAAAGAAATGTTGGTATATATCGTAGATATACCATACTTAAGGTTGACCAGATTGTACTTACAAAGGGTGGGCCAAAAATTTTTGCACTTTTGAAACATCGATAAAAATTAAACTATACATGTTATTCTGTATTTTATTTATTTAACCTAGTAACAGATAATTGCAATTTATTTTTTAAAAATTACATCATCCGGATGTCCTCCGTCACGTCGTTGGCATCGTCGACTACGCAAACCGTGGAAAACTTGCTGACACATGCAGCGAGGGTAGCGACTATCTCATCATCTTTTTATAAAACTGTTTAACACAAAAAGCCCGTTGTTATTTTTTTTTATAAAAAATAATTATTTATGTAAATTTGCATTATATTTTGCATTATAAATAAAATTGCACGAATCACTCTGACAGTGTCCGAATAATTTAGTGTTGCTATTTGCAAAAATGTATGGCCCACCCTATATATCACAACAGTCATATCATCAAAGAAAGCTCGGTTGCCTACCGTACCCAAGTATCATTGTTTCGACTCACAGAATACTAAACTATCAATTTCACGGGTCGCTGGCAGACGCGCCTAGTTGGGCCTGTCTGACTTCTTTGAGGGCAAGATAAATATGAAGCTTCGGTTCAGATAGTACGTTACGGAACGATCATACATTATCGATCTAGAAATCTATAAAACTATAGTTCACAAGGCCGGATTTTTCAACTTTTCAAGATCATGAATAAATTACCTTACAAACTATCAAACATATTCAATATAGAACAAAAATATAAACACTAACACGGTTTGAAATAAAACAATTTAACGGATTATACCGCGTATATCTCATTTTAGTTCCCGACGAGTACGCCTCATTTGTGAAATGTGTTTTTGGTAAATTATTAAAATAACATTATTAAGCCCTTCTGGCACAATGTGTAACTGTCTTTACAGCTTGGGCCCATCTGGCATGTACGAGTATGTACACCTTTATTAGTTTTTTCAAAAATGGGTAGTTTGCACAAATTGTAACTTGGACAGAGAAAAATATATCTTTTCTCAGTCGACCCGTGACAATGGAAAGCTGAAAAGCTTCCGAAACGTCAGGAACTAATATACGCGATATAATCCATTAAATTGTTTTATTTCAATGAGTAATAATCGCGGAAACAGAAGAAAACATTACTAACACGGTTTATCAACTGGCTATTTCTGGTGTCAACTAACTAGCTGTGGAAACGGCGGAATACAACACCCTTCGGCCAGAGCTCCGACCTACATGAAGGTCTACCGTTGGGCAGTTGGCACTCTTTACCCTCAGATGCCGTACCTACTGCGACACCATGAAAAATGCCGCCCATTTTTATAACGCAAAAAAATTGCCTCCCCTAAGCCTTACATTTTCCCACCTCTAAAAAACTGCCGCTCTGGGCACCACCTAGCTAAAATGCCCAAGGGTCATAACTAGCCTTACCTCTTATACGCTCCGTGTAAGCTTCTACAACTGCGCCCTTAAAAAAAAAATCTGTTTGTGGTCCTGGTCTGGTCATTTCTGCACCCTGTACCTGGGTAGGTACCGCTAGTCACTGGTGTTACTGCTAGCTACCGGAGGGCTAGACTGGGCCATGCCGCGGGGCCCATAAGCTCAGCGGGACCCTCGGACCCTGACCACTGGCGTGTTAGACGGTGCCGTCCTCTAAGACCCCCAATATTTTGGGGGCTCTTGGTAACTAATAGAACCTCGAACGGCCCCCATCTTTACTTTTGCCCCGGCGCTCTTGGTTACCTAGCTACGCTAGCCCCTAGTTACGGCACTGCTAATACCCCTAGGTTTAGGTAGGTCTGCTGGATACCCACCTGAAACATCAGCCCTGGACTGAATAATTTGATCTGGAGATAAAATAATAAGATCCTCAGAAGAAACCTAAGTCAACCTCCAGTCTTATAGAGAGCGAAATTAATATCAATGAGAAGATATGTGGCTAAGGTCTTACTATTAAAGCGTCAGGCTCCTATCTTCAATTACTTACTAGTCCTAAATAGTAAATATTCTAACCTAAAACATGTATTTAATACGAATAGGTACCAGCTGTTTTCTCGCAAGGAAATAAATTTAATGCATGAAATTGGCATTGTGGCTCTTAAAATATTAATTCCTGTTACTTTATTTACGATAAAATGGGAGTTTATGACAAAAAGGTGTACTTTTAGGTTAGGATGTTGTTTACTATTTAGGATAAACCTATAGGTTTCAGCTATCGAGCTAAGTTCTAAAAATAGAGTTCAATAAAATTGGTTTTAATAGCCCAATCGATACAACATTGCACTCGTGGACATTGCGGTTACGATAACGGTCAATTTGCTATAATGTTCGTGCGTGGGTCATGCTATTGACTGTTTACTCTCGCTAGTATAAATCAATATCAATGACGATACTACATATACATCTACATACACACGCTTAAGCTTAGAATTGATAACAAATAAGTCCATCGACCGGCGTCAAAAGATGGCGAGAGCTTTTATCAAGGAGGTAGCATAGTCCAGTATAGCCGCTGTGACCCGTGAGACAACCTTACCCGGTCTCCTAACTAAGTAACTTTTTAGGTAACGCATTTTCTATGGATAATATCTATAAATATAAAGTTGTAAAAATTAAATGTCATACATTGAACATATTAAAAAATATATATGCTATACGGGCTATTTGAAGGTCACTAAATTGATTTTTTGTATGGTCGTATGTGTCTTTACGGCCCCATCGCGTCAAAACGGCTAAACTGGTTTCAATTATTTTTGGTACACGGGTAGGTGGGCATCCACGGATGGTACTTTTTAACCGACGACGCTGAAGAAAAAAATGTGTTATGACTTTTTTTCTCCTCCGCTGACGAAGTTGCGTGCACCTTCTAGGTTGTAATATAATAATCAACTGTTACGAAGTACAACAAACGTTTACCGCGTCATAAATCACGAAAAACACAAGCCCAGCATTGGATATCGGTCAACAAACTACTCGTACACCTGGACGCAACTAAGTACTAATGCCCGTTCGACCTTACAGAGTCCACCTGCGACGCTAGCATGCTTTTTTTTAGTAGTAGAAGGTGCCCGCTTCGTTCACGGAGGAGAAAAAAGTCTACTTGAGCATAGTCGGGTAAAAACTAAAAAGTGTCCTGTAAGTTCTATAAGTATCTGTGGATACCTAGCTACCAGTGTGCCAAAAATGATTAAAATTCGTTTAGCCGATTTGGTGTGATGAAGCCACAACGACACATATTATACAAAAAATGGAAAACATGAATATTTTTCGTTCCAGTGACCTCCACATTAATAGTCCCTAACCTGCCGGTCTAGTACAACTCTCCGCGACTACGCTTGTCGCGCCACTTAGCTTAGCATCACCCGTCTATCTCGCATTGTATTGAAATGAAAGAGACAGACAATCTTTGTCGCGTGACAAAGAGTTGCATATCACAGTTGTGCTAGAGGTTCTGGCCTATCTAGACAGATGCTTCTATAGTGTCAATAATAGGGTACATGCGTGCATTTTTTTATCGCTTTCCTTAACAAAATATCAAAACACCATAAAAACGATTACAAAAGGTGAAATTAAAATTAAAATCGGCTAAGAAATACGCATGATATCAGTATTTTAAACTATTAATTAGACAGAGAGGTCCAACATGCACCGTTACGTCAATGTGCACTGCGGCCATATAAACGCCATATTAAATTCTGTTTAGCTAGAAAGAGATAGAATGAAATATTTGATGGCTTATATCTTGGTTATGCTTATAGTTATTCGAAAAAATATTTTTGTCTACTGTTTGTTACATGAATAAGCTTAATAAAGGAAAAATAAAAAAAATATGCATATTCCCTATTATTTAGATCGTGACTGACTTATGAATGTTACTTTAATGCCTTTTTATTTTTATTAATTGTATAATAATTATTATTGTGAATCTTTATTAATTCATTACGTTTTTTAAAACCTTTTTTCTTATAAGCACGATTATTGTTATTTTGACGGCCATATTTAATAATTTGAGACTGTAATAAATCGCTCCTCATAAATCTTTGCACGTCTGCATGCAGGCTGGCTGACTGCACGGAACTATACTAAGTACTTTGTACATCCTTACTGGTCCTAAATAGTAAACAATATTCTAACCTAAAAGTACTCCTTTTTGTCTTAAACACCAATTTTTTCGTAAATAAAATTACAGGAATTAATATTTCTAGTCCCATGTTGCCAATTTCATACATTAAATTGATTTCCTTGCGTGAAAACAGCTGGTATTGGCATTAAATGCATTTTAGTTCAGAATATTGTTTTCTATTTAGGACAAGTAAGGATGAATAGAGTATATATGCAAGACTAAAACACCTGTATATTCTGCATTTTATACAAAAAAAGCTTCGAATCTATGATGAACAAAAATGTAAGTCTTAGCTTTTACCAATTTTATGTCCCAGACAATATAATTATACTGGTTCCCGTGACCGGGACAAAAATAACTCACTTTCTTCAATAATCCATACTCAATATTATAAATGCGAAAGTGTGTCTGTCTGTCTGTCTGTCTGTCTGTCTGTCTGTCTGTCTGTCTGTCTGTCTGTCTGTCTGTCTGTCTGTCTGTTACCTATGAAATTTGGTATGGAGATAGTTTGAGTCCCGGGGAAGGACATAGGCTACTTTTTATCCCGGAAAAATACTCTCATTCGCAATAACCGAATTTAAGGCGGACGAAGTCGCGGGCAGAAGCTAGTTATAATATATATTCACTACTACATTTTTGTTATGTCAAGTCAGAATTTTGTCTGTAATCTATATATATAAACGTAAAAGTCCTGATTGACTGACTGACTCACTTAAATCAACGCCCAGCCCAAACCGTTGGACCTAGAGAGCTGATTTTTTCACAATAGGTAGCTTTTATAACGTTAGTATCTACTAAGAAGGGGTTTTTCAAAATTCAGCCCCTAAGGGGGTGAAATAGGGGTTCAAAGTTTGTATGGGGAAACAAGATTAGTAAGACTATTTTATTCGAGATTTTACAGGAGTATTCCTAACAATAAATGATTAAACACATGATTCAGGTTTTTTTTTTAAATTCAACTTCTTAAGGGATGAAATGAGAGTCCAAAGTTTGTATGGGGAAATCAGATCAGTTTCGACTATTTAATTCTAAACTTCATACGAGTATTCCTATCAATAAATGAGTAAATACGTGTTTCAGGGTTTTTGAAAATTCAACCCCTAAAAGGGGAAATTTGGTTACAATGTCTATAAGCCGACATGGGTATTGTTTCTTTGGTTTATCCGATCGCTGATTACGAAAACAACAACGATTTTAAAATCCGACGTGGTGGACGTGAAATACTATTTCCCCTGTCAGGGTGCGATGGGGTTGAAATGTCAAAATATCGTTTTTGGGGACGTTGATTACAAAAATGGCATCGATTTTGAAGTTTTATATTGTGGACATGAATATTCTTATCATTGAGAGCATTTGTGCCAAATTACAATTCAATCGGTCCGGTAGTTTCGATCGAAAATCGGTTGTAACAGACGGACCACCCAAACTTTGTAACGGCATTAGGTTGCAAGTCGATGCCTTGCATCGGAACGTAGGATTATTAGATATTACATAGGACCATTAAAAAAAAAATCCTTCACCTAAACGTCGTATACCGAGACCTCCAGAAAGTAACAAATACTTTTTCGACAACCGCATCTAAATCGGTTCAGCCAAACGCGAGATAATCGCGGACAAACATACATACATACCTACACAAAGGTCAAACTGAGAACCTCCTTTTTGTAGACGGTTAAAAATTCATATTCATATTCTTTATTGCGTACAATGGTCATTATAAAGTGTTATAAAATATACCAAAGTATCACATGGACAAGGTAAGGGTATTGTAAAATCTTAATATCTATATTCTCACTTAAGTAAACATCTTACGTAGTATATTTATGTTACAAAGTAACGCAACAATATTTAAACAGTATTTACGAAGTTACACAACAATTTTGAGTTAAATTACGCTTAGTACGCGGGCGAAGCCGCGAGCAAAAGCTAGTGTAAAATATTAATTGTAATACCATCTTAGTCATTTACTGATACTTGTATATAGTATAGGTAGTCTTAATTGTATTATTTTAGTATACTTTTATTCATTTGAATTAATACATTTAAAAATATATTGAATAAAAATTATCGTTTTTTTTTTTAAATATATATATATATACTAGCAGAATATAATTAAATGCGCAGTCTTAGCTTAATTTAAAAGAAGTTTCATGCTAGCCTCAGGTCAACGGCGGTGCGTGACTTCCGTTCTTACCCCACATAAACCGTGTGATTGGGGTGTATTGTTCTAATTACTAACAAGTGTGCGACGAGGCCTACATACCCTAGACTACTGGTTCAGCTATTTAACATTGTTTTAATGCCATTGATATTTACTCCTCCTTTGCCAGATTCTATTAACTTTCTAATGGCACACTCAGCACACTCTATGAAAATATTAAAAATAAGAGGCGAAGGTGGACACGAATCCTTGCTGTGATAGTTTCCTCTCCCAAATCCTCTCTTTCAATAACATCAGTGTCTTGATTTCTGTAGAGTTCAAAAATAATTCTCCTGTCCCTATAATCCAGACCAGTTTCCTTTAACATTTACATCATATTTTTCCAATTAACTTTGTCAAATGCCTTTTCTAATCTATAAATGCTATCTATGAATGTATTCTGAATATTCTGATCTAAATGCATTCTTCTATCGATAACCATGCTTAACGCTAATTATGGCTTCTCTTGTGCCTCTACTTTGTCTGAATCCGCATTGGTCAGGTCCTAGGTAATTTTCAGTTATGAGTCTTATTCTATTTTGTATAATTTTGAGTAATATTTAACTTGCTTGCGATATTAAGCTTGAAGTCCTGTGTCCTTCACTGCTTTCTCGAGCGAGTTTCAGAGATGGTATAAAACTCTTATGTTACCTCTTTGGTTACACTTATGTCTAATGTCTTTTGCCCGCGACTTCGTCCGCCTTCGATTCGTTTATCGCGGATAAACGGTATTTTTCCGGTATAAAAAGTAGCGTATGTGTTTCCCCAAAACTCGATATTTTACTAATTTAAATGTGAAGCATATTACCAAGATTTCAAGTTCCTAGCGTAAAAAATAATTACTGTCCATACAAATTTTCATCTTCTTTTTCGTTTCTAAAAGGGATAATTCTGATATATAAGGTACATAACTGGAAAGTTTCATAAACATTCGTCCAGTAGTTTTTGGGATTAAGTGGAAGGTACATACATACTTTCACGTTGATAATATAGTAAGGATGTGTGTACTTATAGCACAGTAAGTCTTAGCTTAATAAATAACAAGTTTTTGCGTTACTTTGTAATCAAAGTCAAGTAGTTTTTTGAGGCTGTTTACAAAACGCTCTCTTTACAAAAAGTTAAACACTATTCATCTGAAAAGGCATGGTAGTGGGATTAGTCACTGGGTGGCGAACAAGATGGTTTGTGCGCCTAAATCTGAAAAGCCCGTCTGACAGACGGCGGTGGAATGATGATTCAGCGGACCTATTCTGAGACTGCTTTAAAAAGCACAAGACATTTCGCATTAAGGTGGCGTAGGTTCAGACAACGGTTTTTTTGTAGCGCTTTTATGGATCATTATACGGCTACCATACATTAAATTAGCTATGTTGTAATAGATAAGAGTTATTTAGAAAAAAATACTGACTGTTGAGTTTGTTTCGGCTTTCTTCTCAACAGTGGTCTCCTCTTGGGAAATGCCATAGAGTCAGACTTGTAAAAGTGTTGCGGCCTATACTTACAGAATAAAGATCATTATTGTATTATCACGGCCTAACGAAACTAGTCCATAGGTATCCAGCTAGACTTCGGTCTCACCGCAGTTGCCTGGAATAGGTCGGCGGCGGATATAAGCCTGGCGCCGAGCGCGCCGCGCACAGTCCGGCCCGGTGCGTTGCATAGCGAGCTCGCCACGCCACCATCTTCCTACCACCACTCTACGTAGCAGATCCCACACTCAGACGACATGGTAAGTGTTGACTTTGAGCTGAAAATTAGTAGGGACATTTTGAAAATATTTAGTTTTAGGAAGTATTTACTATTAAGCACATACGATGGCTTTTGTCTTATTTCTAAGTAGCAGATAGAATAATTGATTTTAGAGACTATCTACTGACAGGTGTAGATTTTTATTTCAGTGGTCAATTAGGAGTTTCATTTTTAATTTTAGGGTACGACTACCTATACGTAGCTAACCTTAAAATGTTTATTTTTAACTGAAAATTAAGAAAATAATCTGAATAATTGATTTTAGGAAGTATTTATTAAGCGCACAGTTTTTTTCCTTAGGCGTAGCAGACCTTAAACTCAGACAACAATCTGAATAATTAATTTTAGGAAGCATCTAATGTGACACGAAGCATCTAATGTGAATTTGATGACATGTGAATTTCAGTCGACAATTAGGAGATTTTAATTTCGAAACTATTTATGGTAGGACTACATCTATGTCGCAAACCTTAAAATGCTTATTTTTACTCAAAATTAGGAAAATAGTCTGATAAATAGATTTTTAGTAAGTTTTGCATTAAATACACTGTTTTTTTCGTGCAAAATTAGGACTTTCTTAAAATATATATAACGTTATTAAACGCAATTCATTTGAATAAATACGTGATAATCTTTTGATTTTAAACTTAGTCCGGAAACATTTGATTCAAAATGTTTTTTTTATAAATTTTGTGTGGATAATTGAAGGATTGGATTTTTTTAAATAGATAATGATGTATAAGGTTAATTACAGAATATACCAACTGTTTTATTTATGAAGAAAATAGTCTCCTTCCTTAGTAGAGCGGAAGTTAATGCGGAAAATAGCACCAATTTATAAGTATTTACTGCTGTTTATGGGAATAACAAAGGGGCACAGTTGCTTTGAAATTATATAGATTAAGTATCAAGTACCTACTTGATACGTTAGGTAGGTATATCCAAAGTAAGACATAGGTATCAAAAGTTAATTACAATTTAATACGATTCTCCCTCAAAGTGATTTTGTTTTTAAAGTTCCGTGTTAGTAATGTTAGTCAACTACAAGCCTAGATATTTCAATAAATGCTATTAAAACACTATTCATGTTAGAAAAGTGGCTTTTAACCGCGGCTTCGGGAATCTAGAATGATAAAATGCCTTTTTAGTGGTTTCACTCGATCGATAATTCACATTACATATTTATTAACCACTCACATAGAGAAGAAGTTTCTTAAAGTGGACTAGCAAACTGCACCGCGATCGGTTGTTTTAAATGCAACAAAGAAACCTCGAGTAATTTACAGTATAGACGAGCTGCAATTTAAATTGCAATATTGTTAGGTATGGAAATAAATTTTCAGGAAAACATGAGTAATGCTGCAGCTGTATAAAGCAGTTATATAAGTTATATTATTAGTATAGTTCAGTTAGACTATTAATTTTAGGATGCTAGAAATCTAAAATAATTCCAGTTACAATACAATAACTGTTTGTTGCACACCTCACGAAACAGAGTACAGACAACAACACATTCAAGGTGAGGTAAACAACAGGCGATCTTATCGCTAAACAGCGATCTCTTCCAGACAACCTTAGATGTAGCAGGACGTGGTAGTTGGAGACGTTGAAAAAAAAGAAACTGTACATATAAGTAGGTGACGCCATGTTAATTCATTTAATGTCACATTTAGAATTGATAACGCCTCTAGGACGCAAAAAATATTTTTGTAATTTTTTCAAAGAATATTTTTGCTAAACAATACCAAAATAGCTAAAACGGACAGTGACGTCACACATTTAATGTACCTATAACGCATTGGCGCTTAATACGGTGTAAAATTAAATATAAAGATTTCTTTGTATTCAATTTTGATTTATAACCGTTATAATATTCTTTTCTGTTTTCGCGATTATTTCTCATTAAAATAAAACAATTTAAACGGATTATATCGCGTATATTTTCTTATTCATTCTGCGTAATTTCGTATATTAAATCAGTCTACCGTGTAAACATGGAAGCTGTAAAGCTTCCGAAACGTCGGGAACTCAAATGAGATGATATAATTACGAGATATATATAATACGTTTAAATTATTTTATTTAAAATGACTGTTATATTTATTTTTATTGTTATGTCATCACGTCATCAGTTGCTTCAAAACATTTAATGTGCTAACGAAGTGTAATAAAATTCCTTATTAAAAGTGCCTCCTTTCACGTGATCCTATGGTTAGAAAACCTTTAAATTCCGGAAAACAATATTCTCGTCTTGGCGGCCGTGTGCTCAGATCTTCTTAAAAATTTAAAATATTCAAGACCCGTGAAAATCTAATGGTTACCGAAAATAAAATTATTCTAACTCACAAAATAATCTATAGGCTTTTAATGTTACCTCAGGATCGAACTGAATTCCACTACCACTTTCTAATTGCCCGGTTCCCTACCCCACGGAAAATTAGCTTCGTAGCTTAACTTAATTTCCTCAAGTCGGCCACGAATGTTCCTAATCTATTTTGTGCATAAATGAACACCTTAGCGTGGTTGGAACACGCGAACCTACAGAAGTTGCCTGTTTTCTGAATATAGAAGGCTACATTTTTGCATATTTGCGACCAAAAAAGGACGAGGTGGTTATCAATCAATTCGGTTGTATTTTTTTGAAATGCTTGTTATCTCAGAACTCCGTCATTTAAAAACTGATTTAGATTGGTCCTATTTAATTTTAGTGAAGATCTGATGATGGGATCCATGTGGAATTGAAGGAACTCCTCAAAAGTGATAGGGATTTGAAGAAACTGAATTATGCATAATATTTTCTTCTGTTTCCGCGATTATTACTCATTGAAATAAAACAATTTAACGGATTATGCAGATTGAATTATGCAGTTATATTTTTACTTTTGAGTGGTTTTTTTGTAGTCATCTTAACGGATACGAGTTCATGATCACGATATTTGCGATTTTACACCCAATTATTTAATAGTCACAAGCCTTTGCAACCCTGTCTTGCTAATAATTGTGGTGAAAGGACTTAATACTTACTTAATTTGATAAGAAATTAAAAAACAAATAACCCGACTGCGTAAAAAAACTAAAAAGAAATAAACAAGTCCAATACCCTAGAAATTTGTTAAGTTTTAATGGAAATGTTGCATGAACAGTCAGGACAAATAAGAAATCTAGATCGACGCAAATCTTCGCAACAATGGGTCCCGACTGTTTAAAATCGCTATGTTCCGCGTTAGAATTAATTATTTGTTTTACGTGAGTATCGATCATGAATCATGCAACATTTCCATTAAAACTTAACAAATTTCTAGCATACTGCGGACCTATGATGGTTGCGTTTGTCACGCGATAAATAAGTGACATAGCTGCCGTCACTTTCTTACAAGTATGTGAGTGCGAGAGTGACAGACGCGTTATCATATCATTTATCTCGTGATAAACGCGACCATCATAGGCCCGCTGGACTTGTTTATTTCTTTTTAATATTTTTTTTTACGCAGTCGGGTTTTTTGTTTTTTATTTATTATTTTTATTTTATACTTTTTAGTTAAAATTATAAGTCAGTAAGTTTCGCAATCTTTATCGTGGGGGTTTTTAGAAGCTTGCATAGATTTATTTTGTGAGAACGGCTTGCTAACCAACTTTAAATCGTTATAGTTCCTAACTTGTCATTCAAAATTAAAAATGATAATAGAAATCTTATAATGATTTTTTAATCCCTATTCAATGATATCCCACTCGATATAGTACGTCGATTTTCATTTTTTTAATTTTCACAATAACGGGGGGGCGTCTCCTTATCGCCATTTTGAGTTTTCATGATTTTCATGTCTTTAGTGACATTCGGACAATGAACACGAATCGATTGACATTGAGTTAAGAATCATCAAAATCAGTCCACGCGTTTGGTCTCTAAAGTGCCAGATAGAAACAAACATACATACATACATACATAGACTGATAAACACATTACACTCCTTTGCGTTCCGCAGTCGGGTAAAAACAGAGCTATACTTGGTGATGCATGAGTCCTGAGTACGAGGACAGGGGTGATGGGGAGTGCTACACTGAGCGAAATAAAAATCAGCTATTCAACTCTTAATTAGCTGTTTTTTCGCGATTTCGTGGTATAGGTCCCATATTAAAAGTTGCTCATTGTACCCGTCCCCAACACCCCTGACACTCCTGCTCAGGACTCATGAATCACCCAGTATAGAAACTAATAATTTGCAAAACCCGTCATCCCGTCTGGTAACTCTGTCACAGGGATATTCGAAATGATTTCAGTCACATTAAGGATCTACCTCGAATGTAAACTGCGAAAAAACGGACAAAAAGAGCTATCGAATGACTATCCCATTTTGCTATAGCTTGAGCAATACCGTTGTACCGCGCCTTAGGTATGCAAGCGGGGAGGGATAACGGCGGAATGACGAATCAGCGGCTGCTCTACCCCCCGTCTCGCCGCTCGCATACCAAAGGCGCGGTACGGCGGTATTGGTCAAGCTATACCACACTTTTGTAAGGTAAATGTCCAAGTGCTTGACACTGACCCATTCATTGGCATCTTCAACCTTAAATCGTTGAAAACAGGATGTCAACTATTAAAATGAGGGTGTCCGACATTAGGCCGTTTACCTTACTTGTCTATTAATATAAAGTTAAGTAAAAAGCTCGCACGTTGTGAATCCATATGAATGTTAGCTTTCCGTTACAGCTTATAATCGATTCCAAAGAATTTTATTGAAATGCAAACCGTGTCCAGTGGGTAGATGGGTAATAGTTACTATTTACAATCAGGAAGCCTGTCACGATCAGGACGTAGTTGATATAAGGTTTAACTTTTAAGTTGGAAGTCTCGTGGCGTCCTTTTCAAATTTATTGTTGGACACCTTTACCAATTTTTAGTTTTTGAACCAAAAACCGTTTGTCTCGTGGTGCATGTGATATTGTAAATTGAAACTGCCTAAAATCCCGAGTAACATAACATACCCTTTATATTTTTATCAGTATTATTATAATTTATTCCGAAATTAGAAGGAGGTTAACCCCGACGACCGAGATCAAAATGAGGGCAAACGGACACTATTTAACTTAATAGAACTCATTTAAAAACGACTGGAACTAGAGCAACTTTTGTTTCTCGAGTTTGCAATATAAAAACAATTAAAAAGCTTGGTGTTATAAGTTTGAGGTGTGTATCTGTGTGTCTGTCTGTGGCTCTTGAATGGGTGGACCGATTTTGAGCTAGTTTTTTAAGATTAAGTGGTGGCTTCACGAAAGTGTTCATGGTTCGAGAAAATCTATTTAACCGATTGAAAATCATCAGTTTTTTTCTATGTGTCAGGAGTTTTTCATCGGTTAACCAAGTAATCAGTGAACCGCATGACTCGGTAATAACTCATCATCAATATCAACCTGTTGCAGTCCACAGCTGGACATTGGTCTCTCCAGGGGTGCGCCACTGAGCACGATCCTCGAGTAATTGATAGTTTAGAAAATGCCTAGTTCATTATGATAATACCGTTATTTAATTTAAGTCTTGTACACTTACGTAGCTATTAGAGTATGTCAGTTTTATCTGACCACTCCAGCTCCCGCTGCCGGGGCCCTCAAAATGTCACCGTTATCAACCGAGAATAGATATTACTCCATGTTATTTTTATCACAACAGCATGGGGGTTACACACAATTTGTAACAAATCGCTGTAAAAGCTTTGACCTTTGACCACTTGTACCAATACATTTTAATAACTAAGATGGTATAGCTCTATAGTGTACTTGTCACTAGTGGTTGTCAACTTACAATAGTATAACGATTTTATTTCTGTAGATTATAAAGGATGAGTGCACTAGTAATACATTAGTTGACACGCTTATAGGATTATCAATGTAATAAGCAGAGGTCGGAATAGGTAGCAGAGGCGTGGCGTCAGGAAAACTACACGGGTAGCCAAAGCGTATTCATTGAGTCATATTTAAAGAACAAGGTGGTTATAAGGCTTTCCTTGGGCAACCCGGTGGGAATCGGCTTCTATGGACGCTAAACTTCGTGGAAGGATGTAATTAGAAGTTTTTATGACCACCAAACTGATTAAATAGGGAACTTGCATAAATTTTTATTTTTTCTTTATTAAAAGCTCCGTCATATAACAGGAGAAAAATATTTTTTCGAATAACTATAAAAATAACCAAGATATAAGCCATCAAACATTTCATTCTTTCTAGCAAAACTGAATTTAATATGGAGTTTATATGGCCGGAGTGCACTATTACAAAACAGTTCATGTCGGACCTCTCTGTCAAATCGCTGTCTAATTAGTAGTTTAAATGCGTATTATGCGTATTTTTTGGCCGATTTAAATTTCAGTTTCACTTTTGAAATCGTTTTTACGGTATTTTGATATTTTGTTAAGAAAAGCTATAAAAAAAAAACATGCATGTATGTTTATTGAATGCGGGATTTCTCAGATGAGTTATAATACTTAATATTAACATATAAATTAATTCTCGCGGTCAGTCCTATGTCCGATGGAGCTATTGTACGAGTAGATACACTTTTGGGTTATCAACGTTTTTGAATTTTCTGCATCAGAGAATTGTTTTTCATGACTAATCTGACCTTAATACTTAAAACTCATAAATTCACTCTTTATTAGATTAGTGAACGAATCCGAGAAACACTCGCAAAAAAAAATACCTAAAGTTAGACCACTCTCTAAGTAAAACTATACATTCTTATACGAAAATCGACACATTTAAAAATGGAGACCATGATTCGATTTTAACCACTGTCGAAATTCACACTCAAATAATTACCAACACAGTCCGGTAAGTTATAGCTTGACAAGTTCTTTAGTGACACTCCCATGGTTTGCGGGCGACGCGGGGAAAGACAGCGGGGGTGGGTATGAAGTGTGCGCGCGGTGGAGCACGATGACCCTGCCACTTTCTTTCCCACCGTCGCCCGCAGACCATGGGAGTGACACGAGAGGACTGTCACGCTATAATTACCTAATCTTCGAATTTTGAATAAATATTTTGCATTTTGTTTAAATGGCTCACCATCATACCTTATTATTACACAAAGTTTTTACGTTCAGTTCGAATGCAGACCGTTGCAGTATTGGCGCAGTAATGATATGCAATCAAGAGCCAATAGACCAAAGTGCCTTAATAGCCTTTCGATTGATGGTCTGTCCTCTTACCTATTTATCAATTTATGGCAAATGGCCATTTGTTCGCTATTGCCTCTTATTGATGCGCATTACAATACATAAACATAACCACTAACAGTTTAATCGATCGAAAACCGGTATTCTTTCCATTAAAAACTCTGGAGTCCGTAGCTCAGTTGGCTGAGCGTGCGCCTCGGCAAGGCACAAGGCACTGGTTCAAACTTCAAATCCAATCGGAGTCTTGATTTTTTTTCATTATTTAGATATTTGTATGTATAAGAATAAAATAACCGACATTTCGTTTCGGTATCTCGCTTATTATTAGAGATGTTTGTATTTAAATGAGCTAAATTTAAAGTTAAAATTGATTACCTAAACAGAGGTGCTGATTCAAACTGGTACAAACTCCCTTCGCTCGCTCGAACAAATAGAAATTTTGTGTTATTAATTTTATCTTAAGGCATCCGCTCTGGGTGCGTTTCCTGTATATGCGTGTGCAGCGTGCTATACGCCAGACGCAGGGCTGCTCTATACATGGCACCTGGAGCGTAGTAATTTCTACGAATTAATTTTTCGGTGACCAAACCGGCTGTGCAAGTGCAGGTTTAATTGATCCGATTAATTGCCGTTTTCGTAACGTCTGGACAGAAGGTTCATTTCCATTTTATTGCCTTTTTCACACCTTCATACCTTGCAAATGTACGATGTACAAAATATTAATGTAAATATCAATATTTCCTGTTTGTTTCGTGAGGTGTCCATAAAGAGTACTTGTACATACTTGTACGGTCGACCTAGAAAGTTGTCTACCCCTTGTACACATCAAAAACCTTGATACACAAGAAATAAAGTCAAAAATTCCAATTTCTT
This sequence comes from Hedya salicella, assembly GCA_905404275.2. Taxonomy (NCBI): domain Eukaryota; kingdom Metazoa; phylum Arthropoda; class Insecta; order Lepidoptera; family Tortricidae; genus Hedya; species Hedya salicella. The sequence goes on along the minus strand of FR990102.1, from coordinate 25,891,648 downwards.
GGCCGACCGAGCACAAACTTGCTGCTCAACGACCTAAGTTCGTATCTGTCTACGGGTTAGGTAATTCATGTAATTTAACATGCAAAAAAATACATAGCCTTTAAAATTCCGAAACGCAAGGAAATTTACAAAAAATATGAAACATACATTAATTTCACTTTTTTAATAATAATAATTAAATAAATATTACAGGATAATTTTACACGAATCGAACTAGTCCCATGGTAGACTCCATAAGGCTTGTGTTATGGGTACTAGACGACGATATAATTTACAAAGAAAACATCCAAGACTCAGGAAAAAAAATGAAAGAAAAAATAAATGCCATCCATCATTATAAGAAAATGAATAGAGGTGAATGAAAGCTGGAAATTACTCTACCAATGATAATGTATTAATGAATTCTACTCTACCTACAAGAGCCATGCTTTTAAATATATGAGTACTCGTTATAAATATTAGACGACTTTAAAGAAACATACGGTACGATGACTCATTAGTTCCGGCTATTTAGAGAACTTCGCCTGTTTGTCTAGATACATCGTTATCATCCAATATATCTCGTGTAATTACGCTATTTAGTCATAAACCATAACTGGCACAAATGCGCAAAATACCAGTCGTAAAACATTAAACCTTACTTTGTCCAACCCACCGAACCCACGCAGCTTTCATCAGCTCTCAGATTCCCCATCCCGACGCCGATAGCATTTAAATCCACAATAAGGACGTGGGCGGTGACTCATCCCATTAATGATGAGAACTACAATACAGGTCTTGCTTGTCTAACGATATCGGAAATCTGCGTTGCAATCTTTATGCCGAGACGTAAAAATTCAGGCCGGTTTGACCATAGCTTGTTAGTTACAGACTAACATAACTAGAGTTAGTACATCTTAACCTAGTTCTCAGTTTTTTCTTTAATTTTTATTTGGGGTCTTGGTACACAGGGCGATGAAAAGACGCCCAGTGACTGAAAAACGGGCAGTCCCATCTCTCTGCTATATCGGCCAGCAAGCTGTTGGTGTGACCGTTTTTCGCACGGCGTGACGTCACGGGAAACTTTAGCGGGCTATATCTTCTTGATTTTTTGTTTGATTGACAAAAGAAGAAATGCGTGACCAATATTTTCTGATAATCTACCTGACGGACTTAATTATACTCTTTTTAGGACACGAGCCCGTTAACTTAAAGTTAGTCTCATTTTAGTACTTAGCGGGTATAGAAAACTTTAAAAAAAAATCTAAATCTGAATTTACAAGTCCATATAAACTTATAATTATTGGACAGTCAAATCCGTCTGCTATCATTTTGAGGCTGCTGTTGGAGCTGCTCCCAGAAGTGAGATTATTTTTTTCCGCCGGATGGCATGGAAGTCGTCCGTGCGAGCTTCTGCGAATATAGTCGAGGTGCTGCAGCAGCGAGGCGAATAAGTTTATCGACCAGTGTCGAAAGATCGCGAGGGTTTTATCTAGGAGGGAGATATAGGTCTCTCGATCTTTTGACACCGGTACATAGTCAATTATGGCCGCTGTGACAACCGACTCGTCGTGAGACAACCTTACCCGGTCTCCCCTACTCCGTGTAGTTACGATCCTCTCCTTCTGTTCATTCACAATACGACTTATTGGCATTAATAGCAGTCACTTAAACAAACATGAAAGATGAAGAATAAGACGCTGATGATCTTCAAACGGCTAAACAGAAAACATAGTTATGAACACATTATCTTTAAAATAAAAAAAAACTGAATAAAAATCGCTTCACCCGCTTAGGAGTTACTAAGCACACACATACAGACTGAGCTATTCGATACACACACGTTTGTTACATCGGGCGTTGATTAACTGGTAATACAAAAAACCTGAAATTGACACACTTGTTCTAAGAATATTTAATTTAATGCCCTTATTAACCTATTTAATAACACATAAATACATAATATCCACCCTACACCGTACTACCCATTACATTAATAATCACATAATTTCAACCACAAAGTATCGTGTCGCCATTCTTGACAAATTAGTAAGTATCATGGCGGCAATCATTTTAATTCTGAAATTGTTTTGTGCCGCACCTAGCGCGTGACCACGGTATCGACTTGTATAATTACTAATTCCGAGGTGAATGAACTGAATGGTAGCTAAGTCATAACCCTCTTTTTTGCTTCACCGTATTCGGAGAAAGGGTCCTTTAACCATTTTGTGGATGCCCTGCTGCCCGGGCAATACACATTCTCATCTATGTGCCCGGGGTACCAAGAATGGTTAACATATGTTCAGCTGTTATGACGTGATAAAGGCATATATACAAGCATAGGAAAAAGAAGATTTATTTTTTTTCGATTCAGTGAGCAGCAAAAAGTCCTTTTCACTTTTTTTCTAATATCCTCAGTGTACTGACATTTTTACACCGTCAACGAACTGACGTATATAATAGTATGCGTCCTGGACCCGATTTTTTTAAATATACAGTGCGTTATGAGCAACCGTGTGGTTGCTCCTTAAGAGATAACAGTATTCGAAGATGGTAGGAACTAATCAATCATTATTTTTAAGATAATTTTTACTATTTATTACTCTTTCCTGCCCCGGTTTCTTTCGATGGTACGCTTTTGACAGTGATCCCAGATTCGGCATCGACTGGTCTGGTCTAATCACATTCATTTAACACGAATGTGGCTGTTAAGTACCTTACGATAGATACATTGTTTTTCCTTACCACAGCAACCAACAAAGCAACTTCCGAAACTGAATGAGATACATGATGACAAATCCGTGATCTTTGTCAGCTTATACACGACAGAAAACATCTAATTTTGTCCGTTCACAGAAAACGAAATATTTGCCACATTTTAAAAACATTGAATGACTTCTCAGTATTATTCATTAAGTGAGTCACAGTTTGAAGAAACGTGCCTGTTTATACATTTTAAATGAAACAAATCGAGTATAGCTATCATTTACCAACTGAAAAAGGAGAGCGTTGTGTTACTGTCTTTATATATGCTATGTCTATATATGTCTGTAACCAATTTAAAATAATGGAACACCGCGTAGGTACATTTTTCTTTGGAGTGGGGCTCTGCTAACACTGGATTTTCATAGATACGGCCGTTTATATAGCGTATATTTTGTACGGAACCCTCGGTGCGCGAGTCCGACTCGCACTTGGCCTGGTTTTTAATGACTGCAATGTATCTTTGGATTGCGTGGGCTTAGGAGCTTGATTTTATACAGACTCAATAAAGGGACCGCAGTCATCAGATTTTTATGTTAATTTCAACTTGAAACCTAATACACGCGTTCCTGAGGAAAACGGTATTGGCAGACAGTCAGACGGCCGGACAGATAGACTATAAGGGTTCCGTTTTTTTCCTTTTGAGGTACGGAACACTAAAAATTAAACCCCCTGCGACCGAAATGCATCCTGTCTCCGCTTCTGCTCTCGCACTCCTCGTACGAGTCGAAGGTGACAAAATGGAGTTATAATAATACTTTTTACTAGACTATGAAAAGAAAGCAAATGATTACGAATAAAACGTTTTCGCATTTTGACTGAAGCTTTTCAAATAAACGATCTTCAAAGACGTGATTACTTTTTCACTAGAGTTATCGTGTAAACAGCAAAATGCACAAAAACCAACACGTGTCGGGCTTCACGGTCGCTGGGCCCGACCGTTGTTTCCAAATCTCGTCTTTACCAAATTAATACAATTATTTGCCAGATAGGCGCTTTTAATTCGCATCAGGTGTTGTTTTCTGAGCTCGGTAACAACGGGTTTTATTGTACTCTTTTTCTGTTATCGTATTCATAAAATTTGCTAAATCTGATGCCAACATTGTGTGCAGCACTGCCGGACGCATTACCGCTACAATGTGATCCCTCGTGTCACCTATTCGCAATCGTAGGGCATTGCCAATAACTAGCTACCCCCCTGTAATTGGCCATTTCGCAGAAATACGAGTAAGCGAGAGTATGTTAATATCTGTGAAAATAGACCAAAATTCCTAGATCCTTAAGAAGTTGTGGATCCTTAGGTACTAAGAGTATTATAAAACTACTGGTCTGGTATAAAACTACAAAATAGAGTGCCAGTAACTGAATGGTATTGACTTGACGGTTTACTTTAGATCCCGCCTGTGGCTTCGTTTCTTTAAGTCATTTGATCTACTAGACGGACGGAGTATATTTTGCCTTCTGATCCTGATATAATAAGACACCTGCCACTTCTTCTCGGGTCTTATTATAGCAGGGCAAACTAAACGCGGATTTTATAATCACTCCCCAACTAATAAGTCTGTAACTTCGCCCGCGCATTCTTCAAGAGATAACAACATCCTACAAAGGCAGTTTACTACATCACTCTTACGATTAAATCAGCCACTTAAAAGCAGCGTCGGTGAGGATGATGAGATCATCGAAAGGGCAATCTCTGTACCGAATTATAGGGCAGACTTGAGTGATATGCTGAATAGCTCCACACACCCGCAGCGATGCTTATAATGAGCAAAGCGACCAACACAGTTTATGATACCTCAATGTAAATATTAATGCGAAAAGTTGAAAAAAAAATCCGCATCGAGTGGGATTCGAACCCACGTCTCCAACGGCTTTGGGGGCCAACAAAGCCGACCTAGTCCTACCAATTGGTTCAACGATGCTCCGAGTTCATGCGTCGAACTTTTCAACCAGTTGCTTCATTTCTCTAATACGTCTTAGAGAGGTCTGTACCACCATCTACATCGTAAGGTTCTGTGTCTTTTAATCCGGCACCATTGTCTCAAATTATATTGAGAATCGATATTAACGACACTACACCCATACTTATTAAATTGTGGTACCTCATCATCATGAAGATGAGCAGCTAAAAGCTATGGTGCATCATAGTTTTCAGCTGAAAATGTAGGGTTTCGTCATATTGTATAAGCAATTTTAACTCCAAATTTTATCTAATATCTTTCAAATAGATCATTTCATGTCAGCAAAGTACGAGTAACACGCGTCTAATGTACCTACTCGGTGTACAATTTCTCTCGACAGACAGACTGCGCAAGGCTATGTTTTGTCCTGTAACCTGAAACTCTGAGTCACTCGGGGAGGGGTGCGTGACGTCATCAGTCCCTCCCAGTCCCCTGTCGATATGATGTCATCGTATCGTGTTATGATAATTCTGATCATAAACGATTATTACGTTCTAGTGCACGAAAAAAGCTTTGTAACCTGCTATAGCATATCATTATATGCCATAGCCTATTTGTAATATCAAGAGAGCCGATCAATATGACGAAATCAAAGCCACCCGACTTGATTAATCATTAAAAATAATAGATAATCGACACAATAGTGAGAGACTTACAGGTTAAATAAATAAATATAAAGTGGCACGTGTCGTGTTCAAAAAGTTGTGACAAAGAGCATTTAAGGCTACACGTATTTTTTAAGGATGTAAAGCTTAAAGAATTGTATAGGTAAATAACTACTTAGTCTCTATATAATTTGCTGGAAGGTGCCCGCAACGCGCGGAGCAGAAAAAGCCATTACCCCTCTTTTTTTCTTCAGCGTAGTCGACCAAAAAGTATCCTATAACCATCTGTAGATGCCTGAAGCCACAACGACACATTCGATGAATCCATTTTTTTTGTGTCATGGACTTACAAATAGTCCGTTACTATATTTTTTTTTGAAAATATCTTCAATGTACAGACATTTAATGTTTACAACTTTATAATAGTATAGATATAACAACAAAGCACAATAGCATCTCGAGAACGCAAAAGCAATTAATTTCTGAAAGTATAATATATCTTACAAACAAATTTTGATAAATGCATCAATTAACTACACGAATAACGAACCAAATAACTTAGACATTCAAAGCCGAAACACAATAAAGACGAGCACTTTTTGTATACAACGGTACCATTTTTTTGGCAGCCATCAATCTGAAACGACATCGACACCTTGATGGGAACTTTTGAGTGTTAGATGATGTTGATTGATTGACACAGCGCAACATTGAAAAGGCGGACGGTAGCCAATCTCCTGCAGCGAAGAACATAGTAACAATCTTTAACATAGAGGAAGTTCCAGATAGAACTGTGTAGCCCGGCTAGTCGTTGGGAATAAAAATAGGACGTGGTAATGTATAAAATGAAATAAAAATAGACTATTTACAAATAAAAAACATAAACTAAACGGGATTCAGCCAGTACGCGGCAATAAACGGAAATCACTGGCGTTGTCTGAGCAGGGAGGTAGGACAATTTTTCCATTTTCAGCTTTCCAAGAAGGCTTTGGATGGAACCGTCGGCAGGTGCGACTGTAGACTGCAGATAGATTTTCAGTGGAAAACTTCATCGAAGAAGAAAGGGCTGTAAAAATGCTCCACTTAATGGTTGCTTCAAATCAATCCAAGCCTTGCATTCAAGCTTCTTCATGGTTAAGACCAGTGAAATAAGATTTGGATTGAGTTGAACAGAACATTACACAAAATAAAGAAAACTAACTATATACAAAATTTACTTGCGAAGTGGCAGCCCTTGTGGGTAATTAATCCAACACAGTAATGCAAACAGACAGCTTTTACAATTTTAAAGTTTTGCAACAGCACATCAATTAATAATAATAATATATTAAAATCTCAGATCTTTCATCATAGGTGCAGCACAAGTTCGAACAAAACCAGTCAAGACCGACAGGTCCCACAAACTGATGCAGTTTATTACTGGCCAGTATTGTGCCAAAGAGGTTTGCAACGTAACAACTCTTACAAAAAAACGTTGCAGTCCAAACTCGGTTAAACTATACAGTACGATTGATTACTTTAAGTTTACCACTGACATATGCTTTATTCCATTGGATATTCGATTTTACTAATGTAAAAGTGGAGTTTATATTACTTACACACTGTCTAAACGTCGTTTGTTTGTAATAGAAACTCTTTTGTATTAGTGTTAAAGTCGAATATCCAATGGAATAAAAGCATATCTCAGTGGTAAACTCAAAGTAATCGTACTGTAACACATATCGTATAAATGACTACAAAGTTCGATTGTAAACGAAAACATCCACGCGCCATACTGAATTACAAGCAGGAGCGAATTTAGTGAGCCCCGTGGACTTTTTCAATCGAACTCTGTATAAATAAATAAGAAGAAAAATTGGGGACTTTTCCACATGAATGAAAATCAAACTCAATATGGGTTCTATTCCTTCATTATAACACATATGAATCGCGGTATAAAAAGAAATCTACAAAATCATGTTCACGAAAGCGAGGGGTTAAAACATTTGACTTTGAGTCGTTTTACCTAAAAGCTCACTCTGTTATAAGCTGTGGCGACCGTGACTCTGACAATGAATGCAGCGTCTTCGTTTTATTTTTAATTTTATAATTTAGGGTTTCGCAATTATATTGCTATCTGTATGATAAATCGATTATGACGCTTTTAGGACATGTTTTCTTTTGTATTTGTATACGAAGAGTTCCTTAACATGTATAAACTCTGAATTTTAAATCATCAATATTATCAATTCAGCCTTTTTTAGGGTTCCGTACCCAAAGTGTAAAACGGGACACTATTACTAAGACTCCGCTGTCCGTCTGTCTGTCTGTCACCAGGCTGTATCTCATGAATCGTGATAGTTAGAGAGTTGAAATTTTCACAGATGGTGTATTTCTGTTGCAGCTATAACAACAAATACTAAAAACAGAATAATTTTATATTTGTCTGTTATATCAGTAACCAATATAAAATGACCGAACACCGCGTACATTTTGCTTAGGAGTAGAGGTCTGCTAACACTAGATTTTCATAGATACGGCCGTTTGTAGCGTATATTTAGTATGGAATTCTCGGTGCGCGAGTCCGACTCGCACTTGGCCGGTTTTTTTAGGTTAGTTGGTGTCGTGGTGTCCATTCTGAGTGTAGACTCCACATTTTTTTTTGTTCATTGTATTTCTTGTTGCTGGCGTTGAATAAATATGTTTTCTTTCTTTCTTTCTTTCACTAAGTGCAGTAGAACCTTATACAGAACCTTTCTCCTGTAAGCTCTCCCGTATAATATTTTCCGCGTTTTTTGTGGCGCGATGCGGTCAATGGCCGACCGCTGCTGTTACATGCAATCGCGTAATAAACACCGGGCTTCAACGCCCGGTGTTTATTACGCGTAGTAAAAAAAGTACTATTGTCGATGTAGTCTGAAATTTTGGAGTTTTCCCAGAAAAATCTTAAAACTTAAATAAAAAAAAAACTAATAACATTTTCCTAACACATATATCGCTTTAAATGTTCTAAATGGCCTAAGCTATCACCTCCTTTCAACTTTGCATCCTGTTACCAAACACCCTGTATATACTACTCAAAACAATACAGGCCACTGTTGCGCGGAGAATTTATGTTCAGTTTTTGTGGTTCAATAAACTAATCTTATCTCAATTAAAACGAATAAAACAATTGACGATATAATTAATCGATTATTAGCCAAACAAAAACAAAAGCTGCAGAGTATGTAAAATAAATTTTACCAACTAATATACATTTTCACGTTAAGATCAAAATTTTTAGTGGCCCCTGTATTGTATTGAGCAGTATATTTTGGAGAGTGTGCGCAGGAATTGCGTGATTTTATCCCACCATTCCCGTTGCACCATCGGACATCCAGGCGTTGGGAGCGACTTCATCCGTACGTTGTTAATTTACCATTCATACGCACGAAGCGATATGCTTCATAATTTCTAATGCGAACCGCTAAGGAATGGAACTCGCTCACGCCGTGTGTATTTCCGGATAATTATAATTTGGGATTCTTCAAGGCAAGAATGAAGAGGCTGTTACTGAGCCAGCGAGCTACATCTTCGACCCCATAGTCACTTACCATCAAGTCATACAGTGGTTAAACGCTGGTCAGTTTATGAATTTAAAAAAATACTAGGAGGCCTAACACTTATTTTTTGAATATATATTTCGTTGAACCTATAAAAAGCTTTTATTTTTTTGTGTCTGTATTTTATTATGTTTGTATCTCATCTTGAGTTACAGTCTCACGTACCGGATTTTTTATTATTATTATCAACTCCAAACAGTCAATTTCGAATGTCTAATCTATATCAATGCGGTTCATATCGGACACTCCTCAGCATGTCCTAATGTCATCATTAGGACTAATGCTAGTTACGGTTATTTTGTCGTCCGCGCCCCCCCTTTGAATAATAGTCACGCCCCTCTTAGGCAAGCACGCTCTACAGTTTGAAAACCTATGAACTATAGTCTATCCAAAAAAGGACAAAACCACGTGAATCAGGTTTTTCAGCCAGTGCCGTCGCACCACAGACACAAAAGATTGCCATGATTGACGGAATGACACGACGTTTTGTGACACGTGTTTTTCTTTGTTTACCTTCTTTTAAGTACCCAAAAGAACAGACTACTATACATACATATGTCTGATTTAAATAAAACAATTTTAACGGATTATATCGCGTATATTATTCCTGCTTCCGAAACGTCGAGAACTCAAATAGAGAGATATTATACGCGATATAATCCGTTAAAATTGTTTTATTTAAATGAGTGATAATCGCAGAAACAGAAGAAAATATTATACATATGTCTGGTAGGTATGTTCGTGTGGCTCTGGCAAGGTAATGTATTCAACCCAGTAACCTAACACTCAGGGCTTCGAGCGGAAGCGCCTTTCAGGAAGTACTAGGTGTTATTAGGGCTTTCGCTGGCCCAGACAGCTAGATGGATAGGGTGCCCTAAATTGCAAATAGGGTTAGTAATAAAATACTCAGTGGGTGAATCAACTAAATGTTGACGGCCAACGCAAATCTGGCCACAACTTTAAAACTTCATTGTAAAATAAGGGTTTTAAATAATGGTTTCTCAATGTATACATTTTTGTCGCCTCAGAATCTATGGGTGGGTTATTTTTAGGTATATTGTTTTTTAAGATGTAACTTTTAAAATCCTGCAAGTGACATTTGTTCATGACGATCGACTGTATACATATTAACTTTGGTATGTATAGATTAGCAAGAAAAAAATAGAAAGTTAGCTGTCAATGTCATGTTTTTTTTACTAAACCATATAGACCAAAAAATCCTAAAAATGGTCGATTGTCGTGAACAAATGTCACATCGAGGTTTTAAAAAAATATTTCTGTAAAGCGATACAACATAAAAATAAATTATTTGTTGCTTCTGTATCCATGTAATGTATATAGGTACTATGGCGTAAAAATATAAAATGTATACTTAGCTCTGGGAAACTTAATATTTTCAATTTACCAATGCCATTGTTGTACTGTCAAATCGATTCGCCAATCCAACCAACATTTTTCAGCCATATCGCGTCATCACCTTATTGCCTTAAATATCACCGAAACCCGCTATTTAATTGGACATTCAAGTAATAAAGTAGTTTTCTTAGGGTAGGTACTCCTACTCCAAAAAAGAGCTTCACTCATTCCTATAAAATTAAAAAGAAATAAAACGCCAATTACAAAAGAGACATCGGTTTAAATTACCTTTAAATCGGTTCATCTATTTCAATTAACCAAGACAAGAGTAATAATGATAATGAGATCGATTCCCAATAAACTGCTCCAATAAAGACCAAATTGTACCATAAATGCTTTCCAAACTTGGACTTGCACACTCCGTACGTGGGTTTCTAATTGGTTATCGACAAATTTAGTAATGCGGTGGCTAAAATCGGAACTAAAGATCGTTCCATATTCAAATCATTTCAGCCGTTCGTTAATCTACATTAGTGACAATATCGAACGTACGAGAATATTGTACGGCTTCTCATTTGCAAACGGGTCAGTTCTATCGATAAAAGTTCGAAATAAAACTGCCACATACAAAACCACCTACACGCGGGGTGCCTTTGCAACAAAACGTATAATACACATTCTCCTGACGCCGAGAGTGATTTATGCATTTTTGAATTTCGAACCTTCTTGAATTTTATGAGAGTTCAAAACTCGATTTTATTTTGTCCTTTTAAAAGGACACGAGGACTCAGGAGGAACAATAACACCATATATAAACGCGTTTGAGACGTTATTTGAATTGAAACAAACTGACACAAACATATTCCTTTGCTGCTGATAGCTAACGCCGCATGTTAACCGTAAAGATAAATTTGGCTTACACCACCCACGACATCGTATAATTGTTAAGTTACAATTACTGTCTCAATTGGCGGGCAACAAATGGAAGCCATTACCTTCAGAACAGCTGTCGTTCCACACGAGGGGACAGAGACAATGCTTCTGAAGATGTCGGATGAGCTAATGATGCGTTTCGATCGAGATTTTGAGCTGCGATCAAAATAGTGCATAGTTCATTGTTATACAGATATTTTTCTTTAATAGGCTTGTGTCTTAAAAAAATATAATAAGTCTGTCAGTTACATTAACAGAAAATATTGAACTTATTTTTTCTTTTGTCAATAAAACAAAAAAATATGAAGATATAGCCCGTTAAAGTTCGCCGTGACGTCACGCCTAAACGTTGGTGCGCTTGATCTTTGTCTTTTTTTGTTTGATTGACAATAGAAAAAATACGTATTAAATACGTACTATTATTTATTAGCGTTTTTTTTTTAATAATCTCATCTGAATTCAATGGCTGGTTTAAGCTTTAAAGGCAATATTTTACACCACAGACATAGACCTACATTATTTATTTGGTGTAATAAATCTTCAATTATACTTAAGTTTAATAAGTCTCCTTAACTATTTCTCTGGCATATTTCTGGATTTCATATCCACGTACTATCCAGAGTGATTCTTAGGGTGCCAATTCAATACCTTCCAATCCACCCAGGGCAATCTATATTGCCAATCATGCATAGACCATAGACGAGTACATACCACCGGAATTTACACCTCAACTCTTTACTGTACAGTCTAGTTGGTAATGACGTGTTTGAGACTCCAACTTGTATAGTCTGGCGTTATCTACATATTTTCAGTGGGGTTAGTTGATAAATGGCGGTTCATTACAGGACCGTGCCACTCCGTGTCGGCCTCTGATTTTTCAGGTTCGTGCTCGACGTTGTGAATGTTTCAGTTGGCTATTAACCTTCATATAAATATCTATTTTTATTCCATAGACATGGTTTATAAATTATAATAGCAATTTTCTTCAGAACTCCGATTTGTGACAGAGAATGGAGCGAGTATAAAATAAAATCTAGTTCTTTCTTGATGCATGTGTCGTCGGCTTTATTATACTCGCCCCATCGCCATGTCATATCGTGGATATTAGGACAGCCGACAGCCACCATAGCAAACCGTCACTTTGGCTCCCAGTGTTGCCAGCGCTCCTTCATATGTTTCATAAAACGTCACAATGGAGTATCGTAAGAACATACTCGTAGTAACCAGCAAGATTTGGTTTAAGTAGGTAACTAGGTACCAGGTTAGATGCAAGTACGGTCAATTTACAAGCTGGAAAATGTTTCCGTAAAACTGTTATTTTTACAAATATCCAAGCATCAAGAATGAACGTTCGAAACCATCTCTGAGTGAAGAAAATAAATCTTAAGAAAGATTTTCACAACTAAGCTTTACTGAATTCACTAACTTGAAAGCAACTGGCCTCAACTGGATTTTTCTGTCACTTGTTTTTACTCATATACCTACAATACAATAAAATATTCAAGCGCTCGATTCAGAAAAATCAGCACTTGTTTCTTGTACCCTCGCCTTTTTCGCTCCGGCTTTTGAATCAAAGTCGTTTAATTATAACCTCCAAAATATAACTATAATAGCCTCATCCGTTACTCATCTGCTTAATCTAATCTTAACTATACTTATAGACCATAACACCAACGCGTGCGCGCGCGCAGGTCGTGCGTATCGAAAACCATCAAGATTTATCAAACTACAGGCGCAGGATTACAGCAAGCCATTGCCATCATTACTATTCATTACATTTATCTTACTTATGCTCAATTGCGTAGGTTTATTAAATCTCATTTTATCTTGAGTTGCTTGTACAGAAACATGATCACATGCTGATGTTTCACATGCTTCCGTTCTTGGGTAACTACTTGCAAACCTAATCTGTGATTTTATTAAAAGACTACATTACATAGTCCCTTTTTTAGTCCGAAGAAAACAAAGCATCGACAATGACGACAGGCGATCGAATCGAGATGTGTCCCAAACCGTCAATTCCTCCTGCATCCCTTGATGATGCTTCGTATAGAGAGGTGACCCACGTGACTAGGACATATGCGCATGCGTATTTTTTTTGGCGCATGTAAGCACAATTTATTTATGAAAACAACTCACTATTTTGTGGAAAAGCAAAGAATTTAAACCTCAATAATTCCGAGCGAAGATGGTGGTGAACAATATATTTTTATGCGAATCAGAAATGTCAACAATTATGGCACATTGAAAGTGATTATAAGCTTTTTCGCTATAAGTATCTGAAGTTGCCGTACATTAATCCGAATTTGGGAGCATTACGTTTGTTTATGTATAGTCGAGGAATGAAAAGGTTCGTCACTTTTCGACTCTAGGTGATGGCGTTAAGGTGGAAAAGTGACGAACCTTTTCAATTCACAACTGTACCACGTTGTCTGAAATTACTTGCGCGGAACTTGCAAATAGCTAGAAGTTGCAGAATTAATCAAAGTTAGGCTGAAACTTTGAAGGCTAAGTTCATCAGCTATTCGCTCACTTAGGCACACGACCTAACTTTGAAGGTAAACCTGACTTGGTTATCGCCTAACTCTATTCATAGAAAGTAAATTGAGAAGTTACAGGTCTTAGGATCAAAGCAACTTTTCATTTGGAATTACCTGAGGTTACAAAGTTATTCAGTTGCCTAATTTCATAATACGGTAAGTATATCATGACAGGTAAAATCAGCTTTTTTTTTCATGATTAATGTTTGTGGGAAAATACAGACATGTGACATCACAGTCAAACTGCTTCCCTTTTCAGTTATTGAATAATTAAGAAATACTTCAAAGTACAAAAATATTTTATTTCCTTGGGTTTTTAAATATTTCATTTAGTGTATAGTGTAAAATAATTTATTTTTACTACTGTCAAATATACACCATTCAGGACTGCCCTCGGAAATTATACTGCGTACTATGATTAGATGATTAAAGAAATATCAATCAATGCATCGCGAAAAAAATAAAAAATAACAAAAAACATTAACTGGCTTTCAAATACAACACTTCAAAGTTACGCAAATTTTGTTTTTTTTTTCCAAAACCAAATTTAAAGTTCCTTTAGCAAAATACCCAAAATACTTTTTCTTCTATATAAATTTGGGAAGTACACCAACTCAAGAATGAATGAACACTTGAGTAACAATGGAGCGTTTTCAGTAGGAATGCCAAACTTTAACTAGATATTATTTCTGACATTTAGAGTACCTACTTTTTTTTGTATTTGATCCTTACGAAAAACAGAATCGATTGTCATATTAAAGAAAACCGTCAATCCCAATAAGCGGTATCTCAAACTTAGAAAAATTTAAGTCTGTTAATTATTTTTTGAGATATCGCCAATTGCCTTATAATGCTGAAAGTCTGGAACGTTTATGTCAGTCATATAAAGTAAACAAAAAAAACATACTACCGAATTGAGAACCTCCTCCTTTTTTTGAATTCGGTTAATAACTAACTAATTACCTCCTCGTAACCTATAAATATATATTTAACTTAATTTGAGAAACTAACATAGATAGTTACTGTAATAGAATAAGTTTTAGACCAATCCTATAAATCTATTAGGTTTTAAGTTGTACCACTATGAAACGTTTTAGCAAAAGGTAGCGATTTCAATAGCCGTTAATGCTTTCAGGATGACTCACTGGTTTGCTTTCAGAGCGACGTAAAAAATAACGGCGAGTCATTCGTCGAGTGTTAAAACTTAATTAGTTCTGAATAGCGGGGGAAATTGCTTTGAAATATAGCTTTTATAGTTAAACGCTACCGAAATGACATGCCTTTAATTCCACATCATGGACGGAACGTTATTCGCAGATATTTACTAAAAAAGCCACCAAAAGTTTAATTAAACTACACAATTAGTTCGATTGAGTACTTAGATAAAGTTCTATTCTATTTTCATAAAATTGACATATTACATAACGAGTAGGTCCACCATCGAAGTCTAATATATACCTAATACATTTTTATACCATATTACATTATGATTATGATAGAGATGTTCTACTTCGATCGCGTCATTCATTGATCATACATTCTGCCAAATTTCACGATGTTCTGTTAGTTACTAATGGTTACGATTAACGACACATTAGGCATGTTAAAACGCTGACATTGACAGTCATAATTAGCCGTTAAAGCATGGTTAAACAGGGTCTCATCAACCATACAGTTGTAATCTGAAATCTTCTTCTTCTTGGTCGTATCCATCATGACTGTGATCGTGGTTGGTGGTTATCATTCGGGCACGAATGCACGCCTGCCATCGATACCTGTCCATCACATTCCTCACCATTTCATAATTTTTTTGCGACGATTCCTCGCCTTAATGAGAAATCAGTCGAATCATAGCTTGTCTAAGTTGTCAACAACACGAACCATCATCTGTATATGTTTGGACTTCCAATCAAAACATTTATTACGAGTTCTATCTTCTATCTAAACTTCTTCAATCTTCTTCCCATACTAAATACCCCGTTTGTTTTCCAGAGGGAATGCATCTCCGTCCATATCGGCCAAGCCGGCGTTCAGATCGGCAACGCGTGCTGGGAGCTGTACTGCCTAGAGCATGGAATCCAGCCCGACGGCCAGATGCCCTCGGACAAGACCTTGGGAGGCGGAGATGACTCCTTCAACACCTTTTTCAGCGAGACTGGCGCTGGAAAGCACGTGCCTAGGGCTGTGTTTGTCGACTTGGAGCCTACTGTTGTCGGTGAGTCACCAATTCCTGATCAATGATAGTCTTAGGCTGGAAACAGTGCTCAACCGATGGTACGACCGACTGTATTCGCGCGTACCGTCGGTCAAGCACCGTTTCTAGTCTTAGAATTTAAATAGACGCTGGTGCACAAGGGTCCTTCATCTATACTATTATAAAGTTGTAAAAATTTAATGCCTGTACCAAGATTGAAGATATTTTCAAAAAAGTGATTGTAACGGACTATTTGGAGGTAACTAAATCGAAAAATAATTTATTTATATTTTATTAGAACCACAGATTACTTACAACTAAACAGATCTCAATTATTTTTGGTACTCGGGTAGCTGGGTATCCACAGATGGTTATAAGATATTTTTTACCCGACTGCGCGTCGAAAAAAGAGAAGTTATGACTTTTGTCCTCCGCGAACGAAGTTGCGGGCCCCTTCTAGTCTTCAATGTGTTTCTGTACCATTTTGTTAATCTAGAACGTACTGTCGTGGTCGAGCCACTAATTAACTCCAGCCGGTCTAGCATAACTCTCCGCGACTACACTTGTCACGCAACATACCATCATCCGCCTTTCTCACATGGTATTGAAACGAAAGAGACAGACAATCTTTTTCGCGCGACAAAGAGTCGCGTATCAGAGTTGTGCTAGACACTGGTCCAGACAAGTCACTCGGTTGCGAGATTGGCACTAGCTAATCTTAAGAACCAAGTCTTGCCCACCCAGCTGAACATCGACCAACAAACTAAGGTTATTGACAGCAAGAAGAGACGACTAAATATGCTCTACGAATAAAATATGTGTCCTTGGTTACACAAAATAAACATAAATAAATAAAAAAAATTATATATATGTACATTTTTCGGCTAATAAATACATAACATGGACATATTATTACTACTGAAACGTTCGCAAAAATATTATCTTCACATTCGTAGGTGTATTTATTATCAAAATAAATCTTGAAATACTATTTTTATAGAATTCACAACCCCAATTATTTCCAATCGAAATAATCTTTTATGACATCAAAGATTCAAATGGAATCTCGTTTTCTTTAGCTCTTAGGCAGAGGCTAGGTTAGCTGAAAGGCATCAGCCGGTGCGGCGCGGTCGTTGAACCCGTCATTACACTGGCTGTCATCATGATGGTACACCGTTAGCCTGGGTGCCTAACCTAAAATTATCTTACATTATTCAACATTGACGGATTGGCTGAAAATGTTGCGGCTGATATTGCATATTAAATTATGAAATTGAAAGACTTTAATTCTTTTACTGCGACACAAGGAGGACTGGGTCAATCAACTTTTATCTGTATATGGTTGCCATAGTTACTTTTTCTTAGTTACTCTTTAAAATTACGATTTAAAACGAAATAAGGACAACTAAATAGTTTTTTCTAGCTAAGCCATTTTGTTTATCTAGAGCCCATCTCGTCATTATTAGAATTTTTCTCAGTAGGATGACGGGCGTTAATAATAGACAAGAACCCAATCGTGATATTTTTTCCGTAAATCCAAAGTTTAAGTAACGGACAGTATATTTTTAAACCAACAACACTGTATGTTCAAATAACTAGATCATATACCGACCTAATTCTTGTTTTTATGTTGTGACATTTATTTTTATCACGTTTTTTTATAACGGTTATTTCATATTACTATTGTTTCTTTTTTTATTCTTGATAAATATTTGTGTACTTAATTTTTTGTGACTAATCGACGATCTTATTGTGAATGCATTTAATTAGACTTGTAAAATATAATGTTATTTTCAATGAGAAATAAATATATATAATCTAATCTAAGTAAATGTTTAAAGCATAGAATCTTTGCTGTTCATTATTGGGTACCATTGTTCTTAACATGCCGACACCCTCTGCCACTATTGTCTCGTGAATAACCAGAAAGAGTTACAAAAAGAAAAATTGATCCTATTTATTTTTCGAGTGAATGCATGAAAATGAAAATACATAAATGCATGATGCACGATGTCTCGTACTTTGGCACGCTCTACAGTCTAGACGGTTTGATGGATTTTAATATATGAGGTGTCGTTAGATTCTACTTGGTTTTGTGGAAGGGACATTATAATATATTGCATTCCGGTTTTTTAGTGCACTGATGATATACATATTTGTTTTAAGGCTTACAATAAAGTCGCATACATTTGACAAGACAATGCGCTCAAAGGTATCTGACAATTGACAACCTTATTCCTAAAGCTATTGGGGGATTTTAGAAGATTTAAACACTCGCTGCTTTAGTTAAAGGAGGAAGTTCTATAGAATGGAACTTGCTATGTAAACAAACCGCCATATTGAAATTGTCTCTGAATGACGAATTTACTAGTGATGGGCAAGACTTTAACTTACTCTTTTTCACCGACGTCCAAAAAAAGGAGGAGGTTCTCAATCTTGGGCAATTTTTTTTTTTTTTATGGACGTTCACCGATTACTCGAAGACTATTTGACCGATTTCAAATTATTTTTTTTGGTTTTATAGAAGGTACTTTGAAATTGGTCCCATTTAATTTTGGTGAAGATCTGATGATGGAATTCATGAGGAATTGAAGGAACTCCTCAAATATTGTAGGCATACATATAGCGATTTTGGTATTATAAGAAACATAATAAGCATTTGCATTCAGAAAGTGTAAATTGGTGAAGTGGAACTATTGCAGAAGACCACAGAATGCCATCGGAACTCCATCCCACTCCGTGGCGACAAAATATCTTGATTAATTTAGCTAAGCAACTTCATAGTCACAAATTTAAATGTTCCTGATGAGAATGGTACCATCGAATTGATTTGATGATGGAGCCGGAAGGTAGGCACCAGATCTATGTAATAAAATAATGTATCCTAGCCGTGTTTGGGCTTGTTCGAATCGTCACGAGATACACTTTTAAGTAACGATTAACTAAAAAGTGTAAAATAAATAAACTTTTTAACAAAAAAATAAAAACGACTCCAAAAAAACTAAAAAGTAAAAAAATAACGCCATAATTCAGTTATTTTTTTACTTTTTAGTTTTTTTTGGACGGTTTTTTTTTTTAAGTTTTACTTTTAGCATAGCGCAGCGTAAATGGCCACCCACACGGTGGTCGGACGACCTAGTTAGAATAGAATCATCTATTTCAAGTATAATTGTTAGTAACTTAGGTGTAAGTTTTAGTAAATACAAGGTTAGGGTTGCGGGGACTCGCTGGATGCGGGTCGCCTCTATCCGGCCCATGTGGGAATCTATCGAGGAGGCATGTGTCAAGCAGTGGATGCCCTATTGCTGAAATGATGATGATGATTTATTTTATTTTAAAATCATCATAACAGCCCAAGGACGTCGATTGCTGGAGAAAGGCCTCCCCAAGGGTTTCCATAACGACCGTGTGCAGCTCTCATCTAACGGTTTCCCACGATCCTCGCCAGATTATCAGTCCACCCTGTTGAGGGGGTATATCATCTTATCGCAATTCGCAAATTGACACGATTTGCAAAAGGTGACTGGCAGAAGGTTGACACGAAAAACCGAAGATATGTCGAAATGACGCTTATTTGAGGGAGCCCGATGTCAAGCAATGGACTGCTATCCCAATTATAATAAATAACACAGGGACAATCTTACACAAATCAACCTAGTCCCAAACTAAGCAAAGCTTGTATAATGGGTACTAGGCGACGATATACATAATATATAGATAAATTTTTATTTATTTAATCGTATGGCACAAGGTTTTATTTAAGACGGATACACAATTGACAGGTTGTACAGTGTAGAATATCCGATTTCCGTTTAGCTGCCAGGCTCTGGTGTAGTGATTGAGCAGTGCAGCGGCCAGAATTGATTACTCTTTAGCACCACCCAGGGGATACGTGCAGGGAATCTACGGTAGCTTCCTGCGGACGCGAGTAATCGTTACCCCCCCCCCCATAGATAAATGATAATACTTAAATACATAGAAAACATCAAAGACCCAGGAACAAACATTCGTGCTCATCACACAAACACTTGCCCTGGCCGGGATTCGAACCCGGGACCGCCAGCTTCGTAGGCCGTTGTACAACCCACTGAGCCAAACGTGTCGTCAAAAATTGCCACACTCTCGGATAAGTTATAGGCCTAAACGCATAACTGTGTCAGTTCCTGAGGAACGGGAGCGGTACGGGAGGGGTGGGTTTACGGAAAGTCAATGTACAATGTATAGTGAGACAGTTAGGACTCGTCATGTCACGTCACTTGTCACGTTTAGGTTAATTTCGTCCACATTCCCATTTCGTTCACATTCCTACTTCGTCAGCAATCCCATTTCGTCCACAATCAATTCCCAATTCGTCCACTTCCTATTTTGTCAACATTCCCATTTCGTCAACATTCCCATTTCGTCCATATTCTCATTTCGTCCACATTCCCTGCCTTAATGCTGTGGCAAACAACCATGTAGGTCACCACCAAAAACATATGAAATAATAAAAATTGTATTTTATTTTGTATTTTTTTCGTTTTTATTTACTTCTGATTTTACTTTACGCGTGTTAGTTAAGCTACGAATGGTGACGAAGTGGGATTGTGGACGAAATGGGAATGTTGACTAAGTGGGAATAAACGAAGAATAAACGAGAAGTAAACGAAGTGGGAAAAGGTCGAAATGGAAATATGGATGAAATGAGAAAGTGTGTGTGTGTGTGTGAAGTAGGATTGTGGACGAAGTAGGAATGTGAACGAAATGGGAATGTGGATGAAATGAACCTAAACAACTTGTCACCCCTCCCGTATACCGCTCCCTTACCTCAGGAACAGACACAGTTAAGCGTTAGACCTAGAAGCTTTGCGACTTTCAATCGGCGCTCATTCTCTTTCTAATGGCTAAGTTATAAAGACAGGCATAATTTGCATACAGCCACATATATCCGCACCTTGTTCCTTGTATTGTTTTTATTCTTGCCAGCGAACAATAGCCATTAATACCTTCATACAACGCCGTAGTGATCTAGAGAACGTAGCTATACTTGCCAGGCGAAAATAACCCTTAATTTTATGCCACAAGTCTTTTAGCCGACCGCGCAAAAAAGGGTTATTAGATTAGAAAAGTCGTAGAAATCTGAGCGCCACGCTTGGTCACCCTGGTCACACATCAGCGGTTGCCTTTAATCGTAAATATGTCTTTCGTATTCAAAGCTGTTTTTCTTGTTTCTTTGCAGAGACAAGGTGTTTGGTTTGATGGTAATTTTCCTTTTACGGCGTCTATGGTAATAAATGAAGAATACATTTCACATATGTTTACGGAGTTAGTATGCTCGTAAACATAAAAAAATAACTACATAAAAAACTAGAATGTGCTCGGTACTTCGTTAGCGGAAGAGAAAAAAGTCATAACTCTCTTTTTTATTTCCACGTAGTCGGGTAAAAAAGTATCCTATAATCATCTGTGAATGCCAAGCTAACCGGGCCGTGTACCAAAAATAGTTGAAATTCGTTTAACCGTTTTAGAGCGATGAAGCCACAACGACACATAATAGTATAGATGAGCAGAAAACTCTTCCAGTACAGTCAGCTATAAGAATATGTCCACGATAAATCCGGTCAAATAAGATATCTTCTTTCAACTCTATTGACGGGTAATAGAGTCTAGCAAAGATATTTTTGAAACGACTAACTTAATCATCTAATCTTTTTGCAGCTGACTATACAAAATATTCTTTTAATCTTCCGCAATTATCACTAATTTAAATAAAACCATTTAAACGGATCATATCTTGTTTATTATCTCATTTGAGTTATACGCGGTGACATTTTTTTCACCGTTAAAAATTTTGAAAGGATATGAACAACTTTATGTAAGGGAGAAACCCTGAAATCGCAAAAAAATCTGTTTCATACTACATATGCAAGTTCACTATGTATACGTTCAAAATGTATGAAACAGCTGTTATTTTTTCGCGATTTCAGGGTTGCACCCATACAAAAAGTTGTTCATGTTAATGAGTACATTTCGTACCAACACAAATTTTGAACGGTGAATAAAACCTCACCCCGTAGGCGATATATGTAATCCGTTTACATTGTTTTATTTAAATGACTGTACAAACTCATAACAGAATTAAACCTCTTCATAAGCTCAAATGCTTGATAACCATCTGTGCCGTAACTCGTCAGTTGAAAGCAAAAAACACAGCATGATACCTACTTGTGTAAGTCCTTGACGCACGACTGTTATTGAAGATGAGTGTACCGTTACAATTTGGCAGCGATTCGGCTACCTGCCTCTCAAAATTATTTACGGCGAATCGCTATATTTTACCTGTATTAGATAATCTTTAATCTACATATATACGTATCAATGCTATTATAAAGTTGTAAAAATTAAATGTCTGTACATTGAAGATATTAAAAAAAATAGTAACGGACTATTTGGTGACTAGGGGCACCTTCCAGTAAAAAATATAATATAACATTAAAAAAAACAGTATTTTTTTGGCAATAAAAGTTGTATTTAGTTTCATCCCCATTCGTTTGTACACTTTATTCAGGGACACGTTGAATATTATTAACTCAAGCGTTGTGGATTGATTGTAATGTAACCAACATTTAGCGTTAATGTCCTGGTGAACGAACTACAAATAGCAATTAAGTAGTTTTGAGCTGCACCAGACGTCTGAGCGCTTAATCGACGGCATCCACTTACGACTGAGTGCTCTCTCTAATAAAGATCTTAATCTCAACTCTAATAAACTTGAGATCGTATTTCCTTACAGCTGTGGCTGTTCATCTTAGTATATTGACATTACAGTGTCAGAGAGAATAATTCACGAGAACCGTAATATCATATAAATTATCGGCTGATTTTCATTAAATGCTATGCTCTCGCTTCATCTGTGGTAGCAACTACATTTTTTTTAACCTTTTCATCCAGATGAGGTCCGCACTGGCACGTACCGGCAGCTGTTTCATCCAGAACAACTTATTACTGGCAAGGAAGACGCGGCCAATAACTACGCCCGCGGCCACTACACCATTGGCAAGGAAATCGTCGACGTCGTGCTCGACAGGCTCAGGAAGCTAGCTGACCAGTGCACCGGACTTCAGGTCAGAACAACTTATCACTGGCAAGGGACGTCACTAACAAATACCTGTGTTGACTACACTATCGGCACACAGATTGCCGATGTAGTACTCGACAGGATCAGGAAACTAGCTGACCAATTCACCGGACTTCAGGTCAGATCAACTTGACACTAGCAAGGGCGATGCCATTAACAGATATCTGTGGTGCCTACTCCATCGTCAAAGAGATAGTTAATGTCGTGCTCGACAGCCTCCGGAAGCTAGCTGACCAACGCACCGGACTTCAGGTGAGAACAACTTGTCACTGGCAAGGGTGATACCACTTACAGATTACTTGTGGTGGCTACACCATCGGTAAAGAGATTGCCGGTGTAGTACTCATTAGGATCAGGAAGCTAGCTGACTAACCGAGGCTCCGGACTTCAGGAGAGATCAACTTGACACTGGCAAGGGCGATGGCACTAACAGATGCCCGTGGACACTACACCATCGGCAAGGAGATCATTGATGTCGTCTTCGACAGGGTCAGGAAGCTAACTGCTCATTGCACTGAAATTCAGGAGAAAACAACTTGATACTAACAAGGAAGATGCGACCAACAGCTATGCTCGTGGCGTCAGTTGTGGCGTTCAGAAACGAATTAGCAATCGCCCTCAATATCACCTAATACTAAAAAGAAACCTTATTGAAGCGGAGCTGTGTGAAATTAACCAATCAGATTGGAACTGACTCAAGCGAATATAAATCTGCGAAATGTGATTGGTTACTTTCACACACCTCCACTCCGTTCCACTTCAATGGACGGGCTGCCTAAGCACAGTGGTTCATTCAAGCTGCAATTTTACAAAGAGCCTTAAACTGCTGATTTACTGCAACTGAATGATTGATTGCAATCTCTAGATATAATAGCTGATATGCTCACTTTAATAATGGATTCATGTTTTTATTCCAGGGATTCCTGGTGTTCCACTCGTTCGGCGGCGGCACCGGTTCCGGCTTCACTTCGTTGCTGATGGAGCGCCTCTCCGTCGACTACGGCAAGAAGTCCAAACTTGAGTTCTCCATCTACCCTGCACCGCAGGTAACACCAACACCGTATTTCCAGTACTTAATTTACAAGTTCGTTTTTTGTTTATATATATGTTTAGTGCAGTAAATACATATTGTACACACAATATTTTAAATGTGGAAAGGATAAAAATTTTCAAAAATCTTGAAATTTACGAAATACGCCTCCGCACCTTTTCATCTTTTTATTTTTTTAAGACACAGAAAAATCTGTAATTTTTTTCTGACAATAAGGAGGCTTATTCCTAACTATAAACAAAATTTCAAGATTTTTGAAAACTTTCATCCACTCCCCATTACTACATGGATACAAAGATCTCAGTAGATAGAAAAATGTATGCGGTATAACAGAGCGCTGGTTCGATTCCGGCTTAGACTGCAGTGGATCGCTATTAATTTTTCTTTCAGCTTAGATCATTGTATGAATATAGTAATTTAAAAGATTATGTATGTTTGTTTGTGATGAAAAACAGTATTAGTGATCACAGCGCCATCTCTTTCGTAAGCTTGACACTACTGAAACAGCAGTTCGGCTTGAAGAATGCACGTTCTTAGAGTGGTGCTATTTATAAGATACTACCTTTCCAAAATTAATGGTACATAAGTCGTGAGTGACGTATGGTTACCGAAGGTAGAGGATTAATCTAGACGTAGGCTCAGTCGCATCAGCGAGGCCCTTTTTGTTTCAAGGGAATGTTCATCATCCACAAGGGGGCTTCGAGGCCCTATTGAGTGCGAGGCTGTTGGCAAAGACCTGCTTCGCCTACGCCTAGCTAGCCACTGGTTCTCGCCCGCGGAAAGACAAATGCGTGAGAATAGGGTTTGATGAAGGCAGTTTTACCTCTCGCCTGCCGCCCGCTGCCCCTCAAACACTTTGGTCGACTCTGTCGTGACTGTTACACACTTTAATGATTGGATATACCTTGAAGGATTTTTCCATAAAGCATCTTAGACTCAGAAATTACAACAAATGAATCTACCAATGAAGTAAATATTGTTTAACAGGTGTCAACAGCAGTTGTGGAGCCGTACAACTCGATCCTGACCACGCACACGACCCTCGAGCACTCGGACTGTGCATTCATGGTGGACAACGAGGCCATCTACGACATCTGCCGCCGCAACCTGGACATCGAGCGGCCTACGTACACCAACCTCAACAGGCTCATTGGCCAGGTATACAGCCAATTTTATTGCAGGAATTAACACGTTTGGCGCCGGCAATCCACTAAGCCCCCGCTGTACCACCGAAATGAAATTTTGATCGTAAACGTTGTGTCACTGGCACTCAAGCCTAAAATCATACCAGCGTGTCACCGGCATAGGAGTAAGAGTGTTTTGATCACAAACATTGTGTGTTGAGTCAACATACACAACTTTACTGTACATTTAATTTGAAATTTTAATTTTACGAATTCGCCGAGAAAAGGGTTGGAACTTAAATCACGCAGGGGTGTTACCAGCATTGGATATTTGTTAGATGGATTTCCCGATATTTTTATTTACTTGTATAAAAAATTCCGAACTCCTATTTTTCCAGTAGTTTATTTTATCGTTCAACTAATTTCATAGATTCATATTTTACTTCTCGCAACACTTCTCATTCGCATAATTAATTACATGTCTGTAATTTTACACGGAAGATTTTTTTTATATATTTTTTTCCGATGTCTAATTTTCCTATATGCAATATTTCCATTATTTTTAACTTTTTAGTTATTTTGAAGTCGGTTCTTTTTTTATATTATATCTTTTTCTTTTTAGTGACTGAAATAAAATACACTATTGTCTCCAGAGAAACCAATTCCCGATATCAACAAGTATATATCTATATCAGAACAAAGAATCACCTAACTCCTAACTGATCAGGAGTTGTGCCTTCTATCATCAACTCATTCAAATGTATCTTGAAATGAAGTACGTTATAAAAAGAATAACACTAGCGGTCTTAACATACCTTCTTATTATTATATTTAAAGAATTATCCCCTAACCCCTAAGCGTTAAGGAGTTATACGTTCCATCATCAGCTCAACATCATGTCACGATGATGAAACCTTAGAAAATATATGAAAAACATAATAAGTGCCTATAAAATTTGAGGGTTGCTCTCGATTTCCCAGGGACCCCATCATCAGAGTCCGTCTTGGTGACAATGGGCCCACCTCGGGAGTATACTCTCTCAAATAAAAAATAATATTTTTTGAAATCGGCCCATAATTGGCGGAGTTATCGGTGGACATACATAAAAAAATAACAGGGTGTGGCCTGTAACATAAGCAAAAAATTAAAACGTAAATTCTACTCTTCAAACTGAACAACATTTGTTCAGCGACTTTTAAAAAGTCGGTTTAAAGATGCTCATTATATCAAACAAATTAAATAGTATTTTCAATGTAAGCCGTCCAACATTGGCATTCCCTGAGTTTTGATATAACTGTAACGCTAATAAACATGAAACACTTTGCAATACATTGCAAAATGTTTCATGTTCTTTTATAATATTTTGTTTAATACGCGCTATTTTTAAGTTGCTATACAAATGTTGTTCAGTTTGAAGTGTAGAATCTACGTTTTAATTTTTTGCTCCTATTACAGGCCACATCCTGTATATACATACAGTCGAACATATAACCTCCTCCTTTTTTCGAAGTCGGTTAAATAATAGCAATGAACCATAGAATTCAAAATAGTAATGTGAAAAAACGGGGGTATATATTATGAGTATATCAGCCTAAATAAAATATGAAATTTTGATATTTTTAATATAAAAAAACGATCTTCGTCAACTGACATCGGGAATGGCCGAAAGTCAAACTCTAAGTACGTGACCGTGCTTTCAGGCGCGTAAAAAAATGTACGTATATTAAAATTTACTATTGAGGATTTAATCTATAAGAAAATACCAGATTAGGAAAAATGGTGAATGCGAAATTTGGCAACCCTTAAAATGTACGCATACGAAATTATCCGCATGGTTAGTAAAGTACTGGAAAAATAGGAGTTCGGAAATTTTTATACAAGTAAATAAAAATATCGGGAAATCCATCTAACAAATCACCTACATCTTACATTATCTACCTACAATACTATGGAATGCTCTGTCATCCTTGTCTGCCAGAATTACAATAACTTAGAAACCACAGAGCGTCTTGGCTTGATTTGAATCAATCAAAACGCTGCGGGAAAACCTTTATTTTGATATTCTAAAGAATTGTCAAGCTATCCGCGTTGAGGGGGTTTGGTTTCCCATGACGCTATTCTCCACTGGATCAGGTATCAAAACTGTTCACTCCTACTTCTTTCTTCTCGCTAAAAAGAAGATAGGGCATCGCGAAGGTTTGGTTTGAAGTCCAAGATTCTACATTGTGATCTATGTACGCCTTAATTCTCAACACGATTAAAAACTGGTCCTCACATGCATCAATGGAACAATTTCCTGTATTTTTCAGATCGTGTCCTCTATTACTGCATCCCTGCGCTTCGATGGCGCGCTCAACGTGGACCTGACGGAGTTCCAGACCAACTTGGTGCCCTACCCTCGCATCCACTTCCCACTCGCCACTTACGCCCCCGTCATCTCCGCGGAGAAGGCGTACCACGAGCAGCTCACGGTGGCTGAGATCACCAATGCCTGCTTCGAGCCAGCTAACCAGGTGAGTTCCAGGCCAACTTGGTGGCTTACCCTCGCATCCAATTCCCACTCGCCACCTACGCCCCCGTCATCTCCGCGGAGAAGGCATACCACGAGCAGCTCACGGTGGCTGAGATCACCAATGCCTGCTTCGAGCCAGCAAACCAGGTGAGAAGTAATTACTTCTGAAATAGGCTTTAGATACAAACCCAAGATATGGGAGAACAGCTTAAACCACCAGCCTATAAGTAGTACATATTCGTATCGCCAATTATTCATACAAATGGGTGACAAGCACAGTAACAGAAAATGAAAGTAAAACATGAAACAATCTCCGTAATGATTTGGCACTCTGTAGCGATAAGCGTTAGGCAAAATTCTCGTCTCGAGAGTTGGGAATTTACAAAAGGTAGGTACATTGTTTAGGGTATCCAAGCTCCATTTAAAAATAATCCTGCATCATTTTCTTGTATTCCAGATGGTAAAGTGCGACCCGCGCCACGGCAAATACATGGCTTGCTGCATGTTATACAGGTAATTCATCTATATAGTATTGTATAGTTACAATATTGAAAGTAAGTCTTTGTATGTACATTGAAGATACAAAAAAGGTACAATATAATTAATTGATATATTACTTACAAACAAAGGAAACATCTAAGACTCAGGAACAAAAATATACGCTCATCACAAAAATATATGCCCTTACCGGGATTCGAACGCTGTCAGCTTCTCAGGCAGCGTCTCTACCGCAGAGCTTAACTGGAAATGATTGTTTTGATAAATCTAATGACTGTTTTGATCAATCTAATGATTGTTTTGATGAATTTAATGATTGTTTTATCCGTGAACAGAGGAGACGTAGTGCCGAAAGACGTGAACGCGGCAATCGCGACCATCAAGACCAAGAGGACCATTCAGTTCGTGGACTGGTGTCCCACAGGATTCAAGGTAAAACACGAATATGAAGATTAATCTCTTCTGTTCTATTTTCTTATAGATTCAAAGATCTAAATAATGAAAAGAAGATCAAGACTCCGACTAGATTTGAACCAGTGCCTTGTGTGCCTTGGGCTACAGAGTCCAGTCAGTTATTCTACAAATTTTGTCACTATTTGTTACATGATCTTTGCATTTTGCATTTTAACTGGCTTTTCTGCCATCAGCGCCATGGTGAGCATTTATAAAACTAAATTTTTACCTTAACAGAGCGAACTTTACAGTTGCCACATGTTAGCTAGAGATGTCGCTGTAATGTAAAAATTGTTTTTTTACGAAAATCTTGATGCTTTACCATCAAAATCTTCTTTCTTAGAATATCACTTTAAAAATCACGAAGATCGTGATGATAAAACATCAAGATTTTCGTAAAAAATCAATGTCTCCTGTCAATCGCCGATCGCTCCTTCCTTCATTTTCTGGAAAGACACGACCTCATTGACCTTCTGTTACTGTTCAAAGTAATTTCGTCTTATCTTCTCCTCCCTAGCTTCCACTTAATCTTTACTTTTTATTGTCTTGAGAATAAACTTGCCATGATGAGACATGATGAAAAAACTACCACAGCCCATGCTGATTCCGGTTCAGAGTATTATTTATTTCTCAGCTTACATAATTTAGCCGATTTAGAAGTCTTATATTTTATCTTTGGATCGAGGAACTTTCTTGATGACAAACTATAAGCTAACCCATGAACCCCCTACTACTAATCATGAAGACTTCCATCTTTTTTAACATAATAACCGTAAAATTTGCTTGTTAGGTGGGCATCAACTATCAACCACCAACAGTGGTTCCCGGCGGCGACCTGGCCAAGGTGCAGCGTGCCGTGTGCATGTTGTCCAACACCACTGCCATCGCTGAGGCTTGGGCCAGGTAATGTACAGTCTGAATACATAAATAGGGCGCTGAATAAAATCGTGGATTTGAGTTTCAACGAAACGGTGATTATTGGGGCAGAAAGAAGAAGTTAAAGCCGGACCAGGAAAATAAAAAACTTCGCCATAATGCGGAAAACTATTGCAACTAATTTCTTCAACTGGCAATAGTCAGTAGTGGCAACTTCACAGTCATTAAAGCCATCTGTCAATTGCTGTCAAAGTTATGTGTACGTTAAAATGCCGAAAACTATTAAGTCACTCGAATAAAAAGCCTGAAGGATTAGACTCTATTCCTCTAAATAACATCTCCGACCTTGTTGTCAACATGACTGGTAGGTACATCATACTTAGTGTTGCTATAATTATTGCTAATTTAACGCCCCCAGAGCAGGTATTTTATTTTCCTGGTCGGGCTTTACATCAAGGTTACTTTTAAACTGCTGAATATTCCTCCAATTTCCAAAATCTTCAGGTCAGACAAAAACT
The DNA here is from genome assembly GCA_905404275.2 of Hedya salicella. NCBI lineage: Eukaryota > Metazoa > Arthropoda > Insecta > Lepidoptera > Tortricidae > Hedya > Hedya salicella. The sequence goes on along the minus strand of FR990102.1, from coordinate 25,861,584 downwards.
TCCAAATTCATTATTCGCAACATATTTGGAGTAACCATGCTTACAACTCTTCCAAATTTTAAGTACATAGCATAAGTAGTTCCCCGAGACAACGCTGGGACAGACGTACAGACAGTCACACAATAATGGTTGCTGTTTTAAGTTTTTTGGTATGGAACCCTAGATATGAAACAAACTTACAAACAAATTGAGAGCGTACTCCTTTTTTGAAGTCGGTTAAAAATCCTTGCTGGTAACCTTTTACATCACTGTGAAACTTTGGTATGCGTGTATGTTAACCATAAATTATTTTACACCTATTTTGTTTACCATAGACTTCACCAACTGCGAATATTTAAGCGCCTTTCGTTTAGGAACCTACCTAAAAAAAAATCAGCTATATGCACCATATGACTTGTTTAAAAACGCACGCTAGGTAAACCTTTTTCCTCTAAAAAACACCCCTGGTTTACGAACATACCTCTAGATTGTCAACTTTGCCCCCACAGACTCGACCACAAGTTCGACCTGATGTACGCCAAGCGTGCCTTCGTGCACTGGTACGTTGGCGAAGGTATGGAGGAGGGAGAGTTCTCCGAGGCCCGTGAGGACTTAGCCGCGCTGGAGAAGGACTACGAGGAAGTCGGAGTGGACTCCACTGAGGGAGAACTCGACGAGGAGAATGAGTATTAGACGGTTAGGAGATGGGTTATGAGCGTTGACTGCAGAGATCTACTAAAACTTAATGGTTTTCACGATTCGTCCGGTGCGGCCGTGGCGGGAGAGTTAGACCGTTGTTAAAAAAGTAATTGCTAGTTTCAAATACAAACGGCAGTTATTTATTAAAAACTATTAAGAAACTGTAGCTGCTATTCGAGAAAATCTTCTTATGTAACTTCGGCCTTATACCAAACTATCTTCATTTTTCAAATATGATCTTGGTAACCATGTCTGGTCTATGGTCAACTTACTTTTATGATCAAGTAGGTATGTAAACTATGATCAGCGCTCATAATACATTGCTCTGACTGCGATGTGGAATAATGAAAGAGATTAACTTACTAACATTTCCAATGAAGGATGAGTGAAATTGTGATTCGATGTTTTTACGATCGGTACATTTAGAGTTTTTGATACCAACAAAATTGTCTACTCAATTTCTATGGCATTTTTTCCTTTAATTTGGCAGCAATTTAAATAATTTTAAATTATTATTAAGCTAGCGATAGGCTCCAGGCGTGACTGAGATGGCTAACAGTACAAACTTTTGGAAAATGATTTTCAAAATGAAAGTTTGAGTGTCTGTGTTGTTTGACTAACTGCATTTATTAATAATAATAAACCGTGATAATATAATAAAATAAGGTATTGGTTTTAATATAGTTTTACGCTTGAGGGCTAACTTATTTGAGAGTTCTATCATTTTATGCTTTGTGATGATGATGTATTTTATACGTAGGTTTATGAAAGTTTTTAATGCACAATAAACATTTTACTCATGTATAGCAGTTTTATTTTATATTAATAGGTATAATTTTAAACCCCTGCTAAACAATGGTTTCCTCAATAAACTTCCACACTAACACCACATTTCCACATTTGTACGCCTTCTGTATCCATCGCAGACCGGCTAGTCGTTGAGAGTAAAAGACAAGACGTGATACTATTATGTAAAATAAAATAAAATAAACTATATGCAAATGTAAAAACAACTAAAGGGTACCCAGTAAGTATACGGCAATAACTGGAAATCAATGGCCTTAATTGAGCAGGGAGATAGGACAGTTGTGGAGATTCAGTCTCCTTTCCAATTTTCCAATCGAGCTTTCCAAGATGGCGTGCAACCGTCGGCCGAGGTGCGACTGAGATAGATACCCAGGGAAAACTTTAGCGAAGAGAAAGGGCTGTAACAATGCTCCACTCAACGGTTGCTTCAAATCAATTCATTGCTCATTTCTTCTTGGTTAAGACCAGTGAAAACGAAATAAGACTTGGATTGAGTTGAACAGGATAATACAGGAAAATAGTGAAAAATAACTATATACAAAACTAAAAGGGCACCTTCTTTTTTTACCGACGCGGGTCCCGTTTTACCCTTTGGGTACGGAACCCTAAAATCATTTTTTTTTTCTGCTTTTTTTTCTATATCAGATAAACTCAGCGGCACAGGCCGGATTCGAACACAACGTCCTGTTTGAAAGTCGCACGCTTAAACCACTCACATTATCCTTACTTTTAAACTCTGTCCGTACTCTCGAAGGTTTGCTATTACCAAATTATTTAGACTATTTAAGTAGGTAGGTACATGAAAAGGGTTAACGCCAAAAACCTCACTGAGTGCCAAGCACTCAACCCCGAAAAGAAACAAAACTTGTATTCAAATAAAATATATTTACATAAATAAATTTACAAAAGTACACAATATACGCTTATTTCACAAGTACATCGATGTCGCAGATATATCCCACTAAACATACACTATTACATCTTAAAGGAAAACAGTCGTAAATATTATATAGTACCTGTAGCATTGCAATTTGAGATCTAGTTACATTGTATTAAATATGTTTATAGATTGACTAGAAGGTGCCCGCAACTTCGTTCGCGGAGGAGAAAGAGTCATAACCCCTTTTTTTCTTCAGCGTAGTCGGATAAAAAGTATCCTATAACCATCTGGAGTTACCCAGTGTACCAAAAATAGTTGAAATCCGTTTAGCCGATTTGGCGTGATGAAGCCACAACGACACATACAAACATACAAAAAATCGCCAAATAGTCCGTAACAATCTTTTTTTTATATCTTCAATGTACAGACAATTCATTTTTACAACTTTATAATAGTATAGATACATCCGGTCTAGCACAACTCTCCGCGACTACGCCTGTCGCGCGACATACGAGTAGCATCACCCGTCTTTCTCACCTTGTATTTAAAGGAAAGAGACAGACAATCTTTGTCGCGCGACAAAGAGTCACAGTTGTGCTGGAAGTGGTGGTAAGAAACAAAGTTATAAATATGTATAGGAAACCGTAAAATTATCATTTTCGACCACGATGAGCTGACCAGACTACTCGTATATAGGTATATAATAATATGTAATGTATTGATGTGTATATAAAGCCAATCCATACTAATATTATAAATGCGAAAGTGTGTCTGTCTGTCTGTCTGTCTGTCTGTCTGTTACCTCTTCACGCTTAAACCGCTGAACCGATTTGGATGAAATTTGGTATGGAGATAGTTTGAGTCCCGGGGAAGGACATAGGCTACTTTTTATCCCGGAAAAATACCCCTATCCGCGATAAAAAAAATTAAGGCGGACGAAGTCGCGGGCAGAAGCTAGTTAATAATATTTACTATATATTTGAAGACAAAAATATATAATAGGTGTATATTTTTGACGAAATGTATGGTGAAAATCACTTACAAAATGAAAACGTTTGAGTAACATTATGTTACAGTTTATTTATTGCATTGACATAATGGTTATCTGGAAGAGATAATTAATATGTATACCATAGTTAAGTTTTATGTACAATAATGTATTTACATATATAGACAACTTAGATGAAATCAAAACACACGAGGTACAGTCGGCATGAATTAGTCTGTATCATAAATATAACACTAGTAAAAATAATAAAAAAATATATTTAAGGTTAACACCTTCAAGGTGAATAATATCGTTAGATTAGAAAGTTATTTTGGAAATAAGTAATTTTGTGTAGTAATTTTATTTTAGAAATAGGGAAACTCATCTTTCCTTCCTCGTTCCTTGACCATGACGTAACGCGACGTCCGAAACGTCGAACAATTACCAACGAAAGGTAATTAAATAAATCATACTTATGCGCGATTAAGCCCCGTTTCTTGCGTTGTGATATTGAGTGAGATCGTGTAAGTTTAAATCAAAGTTTTTTATAATTTCAACAAAAGTCGAAAGTCAAAAAAATGCCTCTTCTTGAAAATGAGGACCCATTAACCAAACGCGCTGCTACCACTAAGCTTTGAAGCTCTAGTGTAACTTATAAATTTTATCATACGCGACACGCATCTGCTTATAAGAGTTGTACCAGGTACCAGAGGCGTGGCGTCTGGTAAAACACAAGGGAAGCCGAGGCGTATTCATTTACTTATATTCAAAGAAAAAGGTGGTTATAAGCTTTTTTTGGGGAACCCGGTGGTTTATATGGACGCCACGCAACTGCCAGGTACGTATACTTTATCCTTACTTGTCCTAAATAGTCGACAACATTCTAACCTAAAAGTACACCTTTTTTGTCTTAAACTCCCATCTTCTCGTAAATAAAGTAACAGGAATTAATATTTTTAGTGCCACGTTGCCAATTTCATACATTAAATTGATTTCCTTGCGAGAAAACAACGGTATTGGCATTAAATGCATATTTTTAGGTTAGAATATTGTTTACTATTCAGGACAAGTAAGGATGAATAGAGTATAGTTGAATCTATATAATCTGTAGTACAGTCGACATCAAAAGTAGCTGTCAATTTTACTACTAGCATATGTCAAATTGCAAACTAAATTGCGATGTTGACTGTATATATTATAACACTAAAATAAAATCCGAAATGGTACTTTATATGATAGAAGTCCGAAAAAAATAAAATATTTCGATACTTTGTGGGTAGCTTCTTGTTTTATGATCCCTTAAAGTTGGGTGGGAAAGTCTATTTTCATCATCATCATCATCATTTCAGCCATAGGACGTCCACTGCTGGACACAGGGTTCCTCAAAATTAGTAGAAAAAAAATAGTATTCGAAAGTGAAGACATTTTTATGTACTTTATGCTCAGGACACGCGGGGTGGCATGCCCACATGGAACGCTGTATGGTTGAATTCCTATTTCTGACCAAAAGCGATTCCCACTGTACCTGTTAACAAAAAAATCATCAATGTTTCATTGTGATGTGTTCGCCAATACGGTACATGCATGATTTTTTTTTGTTTTTCTTAATAAAATATAAAAATACCGTATAATCGATTTCAAAAAGTGAAATCGTTTTTACGGTAGTTTTGGTGTAAAATTCAATTTGGCCAAGAAATACGCACGATATAGGCATTTTAAACTACTAATTAGACAGCAATCCAACATGTACACTGGACAGCATAATTGCATGGACACTTGTCAGAAAGTTTGAGAAACGAGACGCCATCTATCCGGTAACTACATTGGTTTCCTAAGATCTTACTAGATGGCGTTGATAACATCAAAATCTTAAAAAAAAATCTCGTTTGAACTTACGATTGCCAAACACACACGGCAAGTCACTCAAATATTCAATTTACATTATGAAACGTATTTTAAGAATCCAGTATTTTTGAATGCACCTTCAATTAAATATTACTTAGATTCACCGTCATATATACCAAAGCCATCGATGATTTTGCTAATTCAAACACAAAATACAAAAACGTTTTTTTCCTATACCGTGTTCGAGAGGATTTGAACCCGGAACATTCGGCGTAAAGATCAAGTCATTAAACCTCTTGGCCATCAAGCCATATTCGACGCGGATGAAATTTATAACCGTATTTGTAATCACCTACGTTTGCAACGCATGCATTTAGTGCTAATTGTTTTTTTATTTCATTTTTTACTGAGATTAATTAACAGCTGCTTAAACAAATAAATATTTATATTAAGGTCACAAATGTTGAATAGTTGTTGAATAGTGCAACAATTATATAAAAGTAACCACACATACTTAGAGGGTAGACTTAAGATTATGAATATACCGTAATAGTTTTTATACAAAGAAACTGTTCGTTCGTTCACAGGCGGCTGCCGTCCGTTCGATTGTATTTTTGATTGAGTTTCAGTATTTATTTAGGTTCTTTTATTTTGTAATAATGGGTTCTCGTTGCAATATTGACCTAGCCACAAGGTTACAAATAATTACTTTGCATAGTCAAGGCAAAAATTTTACAGAAATTGCCATAGAAACCGGTGTAAGCGTAAGTATTATTGTTTACATTTCTTTCTAGATTTTTTATATTAGTTATATCTGTATGCTAATTTAATAATGATTATACATTTCTGAAAATTGTTACAGAGGAAAACAGTTGTGTTATGGGTGCGACAATTTAGACAGAGGAAGGATCATTACTGCACCGCCAAAGTACCGGTAGACCTCGACTTATAGTGCACAGCGGTGTCAGAGCATGGTACAGCAATATGAAGAAAATGGTTTTCCGCCAACAACCCATTACACCCGTTTATTTAACACAGGCGTGGACACTTCGCCGTGATCTCCACACAGTGAGGGTTTACATCCTCGCAATCATGCAGTCAAATCTCTAGTCAACAAGGACGTTAAGCTTGTGGCGTCGAAATAATACGCGTTATTATAACGATCACGTAGTGCCCAATGTGCAATCTGGTCGCATTACAGTGAATATGTGGAGTTGGATGAGCGGGGCTGATCCGGGAGAACTCGTCAGAGAGCCTAGTCGGGCTAATTGCTGATTACGTCAATGTGCTGGAGAAGACCATGATTCGAAATGTGTATCCGGAGGAAGAATTACCCATAATTTCATTTGATCAGGATAATTGTCTTAGACATCGTTCCCAATGTGTGAGTTTGAGTGTTTTCACCGGCTTTATAACATAAATATCATTTCGTGGCCTGCTATATCACCAGATTTAAATCCCATTGAAACCGTAGCTATACCAATTAAGGACAGAAGTAAGTGGAGATCGGGTTACACTGATGTTTATTTGTAGATAAACAGGGCGTAATTGCGTTAAGTATGTTTTATTTTTATATTTTTCTATACTATGATAGTAAATAACTACATTTTTATGCTACAAATTGGGACTCAATCACATATTGTTTTTTTTTTTGCATATACGCTATTTTGTGACAGTATTTTACGATATTTTTTTCATCACTCAGTCTTTGAATTGTTAAGAAATTATAAGTTAGTAAAACAGTAAAAGGTAAATGTTAGAGTGCGTTCGCCTACAATACAATGATAACCAGTCTCAGATTTGTAATTAATTGTATTCGCTTATAATACTGTTTTGTTGAAGGGAAGCTTCAATCCTCTTTCTAATTTTGGAAATGAATACTTAAGCTATACCCTCAACAAAATCTTAAGAAGAGATTTTACTTAAATTATATATTAATAAATTGTGTTATTTATCTTAAATAAGAATTGTGCAAAAAAATTAAGTTTTTTTACTATTTCAAAGTTGTCTTATTTTTAGTTGTAAGTATAGATAGTTATTAATTGGTTGTAATAAAAAAATAGAACCCCTACTTTTGAGAAGTGTAGATAAGAGAACTTGTGACTATTTTTCTTTTACCTTACCTTTTATGAATACACTCAGTCAATTGTAAATTTTCTTGTAATAACTATATAATTGATTAACCATAGTAATATTGAATCAGTATTTCGATTGCCATAAGTGTAGGTATTCATATACAGGCAAAGATCCAGGCACAAATAATGATTATTTTGTTTCAGCCTAGTCTATGTATCAATTGACTATCTCTTCATATTATATGATATTATAATAGATTTTCATCCTTGATGACTTTCAAACAACTAGCAACGCAAGTTTTTACGGAAATTTGCATCCATAGTAGGGTATTTTCCAAATATTCTAATGTTCCACCTTACTTAGTATATTATTTTTATTAAAGTATAGTGCCATCACATATGTTTATATTAATAAAAAAAAAAAAATATTCATGTCATCACATATGTTTTTGAGGTGTGGATGAAGTTAAGTATGTTTAAAAACCTCGTAGTTTCATGAAGAAACAAAGTGTAAATGGCTGTTTATTTGCAATGAGTTCTTGTTGCAAAACCGACGCTTTCCGACGAATTGAGAACCTCCTCCTTTTTCTTGAAGTCGGTTAAAAAGAAGCGTGTTCCAAAATGTGTGTGCGTGTTGTTTTAATTTCAGTGGAAGTTTTTTTTAATAGTAATTATATTTCATCCATGTATTAGATTATTCTATTACAGAACAATTTTAGTGCTTGAGAGACTTACATATCAACAAACAAAGCATTAAATTCTGTTGTTTTGATAACAATGCCATCTATTTTATTTTTTTGTAACCATCATGCAATGGTGAGAGCTACGTGCTCTCAGCATCTTAAGACAGCCAAGCGATTATCGTCTTTGCCATGTCCATGCAATTATGTTGTTGATAGTACTGTTACGTCATAGTGCACTCCGGCCTTATAAACTCCATAAAATTCAGTTTTTCTAGAAAAAAATATATCTTTGATGTCTTATATCTTGGTTATTTTTATAGTTATTCGAAAAATATTTTTCTAATACAGTTGCTCAAAGAGTGCTACTTTACATAGCTGTTTAGCGTGCGCAAAGTTGGTTTTCGCGAACTAGTGCTTTTCCCATTTTTTTTAAATTTATACTTGTTCTAATTCATGACTACTTTTTAATGAGTGTTAATATTAGTTGCCTTTAAACGTCGTTATCAACATAAACATCTGCTGTTAATGTAAGCATACGAAAAATATACATAATATATTTCATATTTGATTACTTACCTTTTTATCATTATAAGACGTTTATTTTAATTTTTAATAATTTTGAAAAAAAATATATTTTGTATTGAGAAACCCTTAATATAAGTTGTCTGAATGGAACGGAATAGCTGCCGAAACGCCTGTCAAAAGAAGAGGCGTTTTTTCTTACTGCAAGCATGTTGTAACTTTCGAATTCCTTACTTGTTGTTTTTCTTATTTTTTAGCAACTGTATTAAAAAACGTCGTGCGGAAATGTCATTCTTCACTCGTCCCGAATCTTAACTGTTTGGTACATGAAACATAATAAGCTTTTAATAAAGCAAAACAAATATGCATGCATATTCCCTATTGCTTTCGTTCAATACAAAAGGACTCCAAACATACTGTACGACACATATACGTACGGCCGGACTAGTCGGGCTTGGCCTTGAGCAGGTCGGTGGGCACGACGGCGGCGCGCGGGAACCAGCCGCGCGGCCCGCGCGCCGCGTCCCCGCCCGACACGCGCTCGCCGAACAGCCAGTGTCTGCGGACAAGCACACCGGGTAATCAACACGAAAACAATTGCCATAGATAGTCAATAAAAGTAATAAAACCCACTGAAGCAAAAGACAATCTCTTTGTCGTGCATGGCCATCACTGTTGTGTGAAATTCCTTTATTGTTCTCTAATTTGAAATCAGAACGAATCTTCAACAAGTGCTATACAAAGACGTACTTCGCGTTCTACTATACGTACCGAAAATAAGAATGACATTTCCTTAGATGTTTGAGAAACTTTATCTATGAGTACCCCCGGATCTCACCATATATTTTCTAGCTCCGAGTCGAGGGTCATGGCCTCAATCACCGGCTACTTGCAGTCTATTGTTAGGCCTAGGCCTATGACATTTTTATATTCTATTAAGTTCTTCTATTCGAAATTAGAATGGGTGAAGATCGTTAAGATGTACTGGCGTATTTGGGGCTACCAATAGGACGAAGGCTGTTTGGCCTTCCCATGTTATATTATAAGTGGATCGATAGCGCCGGGCAACTGGAGAAAAACCCGAGGTCGGTACGAGTGGCACAAGCTGGTGACTCGCTCTGGGTCGCTGATTAAGTAAGTAAAGTTAGGTGACAATGGCGTGGCGTTAATAGAACCCGATTCTCATCGGCTTGCCTACTTTAAGGCATTTGAATATTTTATTTAACTGCTTTAAAAAAACATAAGGTAAAAAATATACTCCAGCTTAACCAACAAAGTGTTTGACGCTACGCCACTGTTAGGTAAAGACCTCCTCTATACTTCGTTTTTTTTAGCATTATAAAAACGGTAAACAATCTTGATGGTCTTTTTTATTGAAAAACACTTTCACTAAATAAGTCACAGCATGTAACAATTATAGTAAGGATGGTAATTTACATTATTTTGGTTTCATAATAGTTATTTTTTAAAAGCGTTTTTCAATAAAAAGACTCGTCAAAATTGTGTCAATTTATGATTGGCTTCGATTTATGATCTGTCTCATTTCATCTTCTCGTGCATCACTGACTCACTCATCGGCCGTTTACTTTGTGCCATCTCTCTAACTTAAGGTTGTCTAGAAAAATCACTTCTTAGCGATAACACCGTCCGTTGTTTACCATTTTCCATACTGCTTTAGATTTAAGGGTCCGATGTTATTTTCTTTCGGTGTGTAATAAAGAGTATCTTATTGTATCTAGAGTCGTTTCTACTCTCCTCCAGTTCGTGCTCGCTTTAAGGTTCAACTCGTCCTCCCATCTCCGTCGCCGTTCCTCAGTTCCGTTCGATATTCCTTGTTCCCGGAACACAGTAACATCTGCGAACGGCGTGCAGCACTCACCGCCGCACCACTCCGCGGCCGGCTGAGCAGCGGCAGCCAGCGGCCCGAGTACGAGGACACCGCCGTGTACAGCACTCACCGCCTCTGGCGGGTGGCGCGGATGACGTCACCGGGCGCGGTGCGCAGGCGCGGCCGGCTGAGCAGCGGCAGCCAGCGGCCCGAGTACGAGGACACCGCCGTGTACAGCACTCACCGCCTCTGGCGGGTGGCGCGGATGACGTCACCGGGCGCGGTGCGCAGGCGCGGCCGGCTGAGCAGCGGCAGCCAGCGGCCCGAGTACGAGGACACCGCCGTGTACAGCACTCATCGCCTCTGGCGGGTGGCGCGGATGACGTCACCGGGCGCGGTGCGCAGGCGCGGCCGGCTGAGCAGCGGCAGCCAGCGGCCCGAGTACGAGGACACCGCCGTGTACAGCACTCACCGCCTCTGGCGGGTGGCGCGGATGACGTCACCGGGCGCGGTGCGCAGGCGCGGCCGGCTGAGCAGCGGCAGCCAGCGGCCCGAGTACGAGGACACCGCCGTGTACAGCACTCACCGCCTCTGGCGGGTGGCGCGGATGACGTCACCGGGCGCGGTGCGCAGGCGCGGCCGGCTGAGCAGCGGCAGCCAGCGGCCCGAGTACGAGGACACCGCCGTGTACAGCACTCATCGCCTCTGGCGGGTGGCGCGGATGACGTCACCGGGCGCGGTGCGCAGGCGCGGCCGGCTGAGCAGCGGCAGCCAGCGGCCCGAGTACGAGGACACCGCCGTGTACAGCACTCACCGCCTCTGGCGGGTGGCGCGGATGACGTCACCGGGCGCGGTGCGCAGGCGCGGCCGGCTGAGCAGCGGCAGCCAGCGGCCCGAGTACGAGGACACCGCCGTGTACAGCACTCACCGCCTCTGGCGGGTGGCGCGGATGACGTCACCGGGCGCGGTGCGCAGGCGCGGCCGGCTGAGCAGCGGCAGCCAGCGGCCCGAGTACGAGGACACCGCCGTGTACAGCACTCATCGCCTCTGGCGGGTGGCGCGGATGACGTCACCGGGCGCGGTGCGCAGGCGCGGCCGGCTGAGCAGCGGCAGCCAGCGGCCCGAGTACGAGGACACCGCCGTGTACAGCACTCACCGCCTCTGGCGGGTGGCGCGGATGACGTCACCGGGCGCGGTGCGCAGGCGCGGCCGGCTGAGCAGCGGCAGCCAGCGGCCCGAGTACGAGGACACCGCCGTGTACAGCACTCACCGCCTCTGGCGGGTGGCGCGGATGACGTCACCGGGCGCGGTGCGCAGGCGCGGCCGGCTGAGCAGCGGCAGCCAGCGGCCCGAGTACGAGGACACCGCCGTGTACAGCACTCATCGCCTCTGGCGGGTGGCGCGGATGACGTCACCGGGCGCGGTGCGCAGGCGCGGCCGGCTGAGCAGCGGCAGCCAGCGGCCCGAGTACGAGGACACCGCCGTGTACAGCACTCACCGCCTCTGGCGGGTGGCGCGGATGACGTCACCGGGCGCGGTGCGCAGGCGCGGCCGGCTGAGCAGCGGCAGCCAGCGGCCCGAGTACGAGGACACCGCCGTGTACAGCACTCACCGCCTCTGGCGGGTGGCGCGGATGACGTCACCGGGCGCGGTGCGCAGGCGCGGCTCGTCGCTGCACGGAGCCGCCAGCGCGGCACGTGGCCGGCTGAGCAGCGGCAGCCAGCGGCCCGAGTACGAGGACACCGCCGTGTACAGGCGGGAGCGGACGCGCTTGTCCGCTTTTTGGGCGAGCTGCTCGCGCTGGAAAGGATATAACACCAATTTTATCTATACGTAGTACATAAGGCCCCAATTGAACGTTGACTCTTTTGTCAATTTGACGTAGTTAAATTTGAGCTGTAAAATTTTAAAACCCAGTCATCAGGAGGCTAGTATAACTTTCTGTTAAGGATAGCATTTTTGTGACAAGTTTTGAAATTCGGCGCTCTGGGCCAATAAATTAAGGAAAAAGACCGCTAGGTGCGAGTTGGACTCTGAAGATTGCTACACCGCCCCTGGATGTTTATCGCCCCGGGCCATGGCCCCTTTGGCCCTAGGGTAAATATGCCCCTGTTGCCAACTGTACTTTTCTTTGAACATCGGTTAACAATTCAACAAGAAGATTTTAAAGAGACCTAACTCGAAAAGATTACCTTACTATTTTAAGGAGTTCCTATGACCACCTTCCGGCTCCATCATCAGACCAGCGCGATGGTGTCATAAACTTATGCAAAAATAAATTGAAAATGTGTCAAAAGGAATATAAATATTTTTTACGATTTTTATCTGTTTTGTTTTTTTTTTTTTTGTAATGTTGCTTTGAAATGCGGCCAAGTTGGGTATGTCGACAAGATAGGAAGTGGACAATTTGAGAATTGAATGGGAACTAAATGGGATTGTTGAAGAGCTAGGAAGTTGACAGAATGGGGAAACGAATTGAACCTAAAGAATTGTAAAGAACACGGCTGTCTTCAGGTTTTCCGGTAAGAGATGTTACAGTCACCAGCATCAATATCTGCCATAACAAAGCGGGCGAAAATATCTGACACGACCTAACAACCTTATAGAAATAGAGTCGTGTCAGATATTTATGCGCTCTTTGTTGAGGCAGATATTAATGCTGGTCCCTATTTCATAAACGTAACGTGACAGGTGACAGTCGACAAAGACAATTCGGCATATATTACGGCATACATGATGCCAAGCATACACTTACTCGGCGACCCAGCAATGTACGTCGAATTGTCGTTGTCAATTGTCACCCGTCACGTTTATGAAATAGGGGCCCGGTCGCTGCCCCAATAGCAGAATGAGAAGTGGCTCACGGTGAGGTCGAAGGGCCCGCAGCCGTCCCTGACGGGCCACGCAAGGCCGTCGAGCTGCGCGCCGAACACCAGCCGCCAGTTGCGACGCCAGCCCACGTCGTACGGGAACACGAACGCCGGCAGCCCCGCCTCCGCGCGCCGGCTCGCCGCCTTCTCCACGATCCAGTCCTCGATCGTGGTGCGGTTGCGCAGGATACTGCGGATCTGGTGAAGACGAAACGTTCCATGTTCAATGAGGGCTTGACTATGAAAGCTTATGTAAAGTCAGTTTTTTAAGCCTACTACATTGTGTCGCATTATTTATGCACTCACTCAAATTAAAATTTACGAAAAAAACTCTCACCGTCCGGGGTTTGAACGCCCGTCCTAGAGAACACGAGTCGAGCTACCGTGCAGTTAACAAACATGACATATGTAGCCATATCGATATGCCGGTATCCTACGTCATTAACCACGTATGAAAATATATCTTATCGCGTCGAGTTAAGATTCGCAACCTATAAGTACATCACATGATTTTAGTAGGCAAGTTTTCTGTAGTCAAAAGGAATTATGCGTCGCTTACGGTCTAACGCTATTCTAAAAATACGTAGACAGTAACATCTATGAACTAAGGAGGCAATTTGATCATACAAAATTATGATATTATAAACCTTTTTTTTTCTATGCAACTTCATACTCTTTTGACAGTTCATAAAAAGGAGCTGATTTCATACAGTAAGGTGCAGAACTGTACCAATATTAGTACCTTAGTGGTATGTGAATAACTTGATGAAGGCCAACGGGGTTTTGAAATACGTAGATACAGAACAGTAGTCTTTAGAATTTTCTACAAAACTGCTAAAACAATCGTGTACTTATCACCTTTACTTTTTGAGTTCTAGTTAATTAAAAATTGCCTAAAAAATCCTTGTGTTTTCATCGTCGTTAAATTATTAATATCATGCATTGTGCATTACGATAAAGTATATTTTGTAACACAATTCAGTAAAAAATTCAAAACTTATTGGACAATTTTTTTTTTTTATTATTATTTTAATTAAAAGCCCTCAGTACCGCACGAGTGTGTGATATGGCTCTCAAGAAACTTAGTACAAGTATGGGTGCGACTCATGGAATCGACTGCCTCATGGGCCACCAAGGTTGGCCACCAAGGTTGGTGGCCCATGAGAGGAATATTTGTAAGTCCTACCTGCAGCACCAGCAGTGTACTGACAGCCAGCACGACGCCGACGCACATGCCGACGGCCAGCAGCGTCAGCAGCAGCGTGGGTAGCGTCAGTAACACAGGAGGTAGGCTATACGGTCCTACCTGCAGCACCAGCAGTGTACCGACAGCCAGCACGACGCCGACGCACTTGCCGACGGCCAGCAGCGTCAGCAGCAGCGTGGGTAGCGTCAGCAACACAGGAGGTAGGCTAGAAGGTCCTACCTGCAGCACCAGCAGTGTACCGACAGCCAGCACGACGCCGACGCACATGCCGACGGCCAGCAGCGTCAGCAGCAGCGTGGGTAGCGTCAGCAACACAGGAGGTAGGCTAGACGGTCCTGCCTGCAGCACCAGCAGTGTACCGACAGCCAGCACGACGCCGACGCACATGCCGACGGCCAGCAGCGTCAGCAGCAGCGTGGGTAGCGTCAGCAACACAGGAGGTAGGCTAGACGGTCCTACCTGCAGCACCAGCAGTGTACCGACAGCCAGCACGACGCCGACGCACATGCCGACGGCCAGCAGCGTCAGCAGCAGCGTGGGTAGCGTCAGCAACACAGGAGGTAGGCTAGACGGTCCTACCTGCAGCACCAGCAGTGTACCGACAGCCAGCACGACGCCGACGCACATGCCGACGGCCAGCAGCGTCAGCAGCAGCGTGGGTAGCGTCAGCAACACAGGAGGTAGGCTAGACGGTCCTACCTGCAGCACCAGCAGTGTACCGACAGCCAGCACGACGCCGACGCACATGCCGACGGCCAGCAGCGTCAGCAGCAGCGTGGGTAGCGTCAGCAACACAGGAGGTAGGCTAGACGGTCCTACCTGCAGCACCAGCAGTGTACCGACAGCCAGCACGACGCCGACGCACATGCCGACGGCCAGCAGCGTCAGCAGCAGCGTGGGTAGCGTCAGCAACACAGGAGGTAGGCTAGACGGTCCTACCTGCAGCACCAGCAGTGTACCGACAGCCAGCACGACGCCGACGCACATGCCGACGGCCAGCAGCGTCAGCAGCAGCGTGGGTAGCGTCAGCAACACAGGAGGTAGGCTAGACGGTCCTACCTGCAGCACCAGCAGTGTACCGACAGCCAGCACGACGCCGACGCACATGCCGACGGCCAGCAGCGTCAGCAGCAGCGTGGGTAGCGTCAGCAACACAGGAGGTAGGCTAGACGGTCCTACCTGCAGCACCAGCAGTGTACCGACAGCCAGCACGACGCCGACGCACATGCCGACGGCCAGCAGCGTCAGCAGCAGCGTGGGTAGCGTCAGCAACACAGGAGGTAGGCTAGACGGTCCTACCTGCAGCACCAGCAGTGTACCGACAGCCAGCACGACGCCGACGCACATGCCGACGGCCAGCAGCGTCAGCAGCAGCGTGGGTAGCGTCAGCAACACAGGAGGTAGGCTAGACGGTCCTACCTGCAGCACCAGCAGTGTACCGACAGCCAGCACGACGCCGACGCACATGCCGACGGCCAGCAGCGTCAGCAGCAGCGTGGGTAGCGTCAGCAACACAGGAGGTAGGCTAGACGGTCCTACCTGCAGCACCAGCAGTGTACCGACAGCCAGCACGACGCCGACGCACATGCCGACGGCCAGCAGCGTCAGCAGCAGCGTGGGTAGCGTCAGCAACACAGGAGGTAGGCTAGACGGTCCTACCTGCAGCACCAGCAGTGTACCGACAGCCAGCACGACGCCGACGCACATGCCGACGGCCAGCAGCGTCAGCAGCAGCGTGGGTAGCGTCAGCAACACAGGAGGTAGGCTAGACGGTCCTACCTGCAGCACCAGCAGTGTACCGACAGCCAGCACGACGCCGACGCACATGCCGACGGCCAGCAGCGTCAGCAGCAGCGTGGGTAGCGTCAGCAACACAGGAGGTAGGCTAGACGGTCCTACCTGCAGCACCAGCAGTGTACCGACAGCCAGCACGACGCCGACGCACATGCCGACGGCCAGCAGCGTCAGCAGCAGCGTGGGTAGCGTCAGCAACACAGGAGGTAGGCTAGACGGTCCTACCTGCAGCACCAGCAGTGTACCGACAGCCAGCACGACGCCGACGCACATGCCGACGGCCAGCAGCGTCAGCAGCAGCGTGGGTAGCGTCAGCAACACAGGAGGTAGGCTAGACGGTCCTACCTGCAGCACCAGCAGTGTACCGACAGCCAGCACGACGCCGACGCACATGCCGACGGCCAGCAGCGTCAGCAGCAGCGTGGGTAGCGTCAGCAACACAGGAGGTAGGCTAGACGGTCCTACCTGCAGCACCAGCAGTGTACCGACAGCCAGCACGACGCCGACGCACATGCCGACGGCCAGCAGCGTCAGCAGCAGCGTGGGTAGCGTCAGCAACACAGGAGGTAGGCTAGACGGTCCTACCTGCAGCACCAGCAGTGTACCGACAGCCAGCACGACGCCGACGCACATGCCGACGGCCAGCAGCGTCAGCAGCAGCGTGGGTAGCGTCAGCAACACAGGAGGTAGGCTAGACGGTCCTACCTGCAGCACCAGCAGTGTACCGACAGCCAGCACGACGCCGACGCACATGCCGACGGCCAGCAGCGTCAGCAGCAGCGTGGGTAGCGTCAGCAACACAGGAGGTAGGCTAGACGGTCCTACCTGCAGCACCAGCAGTGTACCGACAGCCAGCACGACGCCGACGCACATGCCGACGGCCAGCAGCGTCAGCAGCAGCGTGGGTAGCGTCAGCATCACACGCGGCGCGCGGACGCCGCTCTGCACGTACCACGCGCGGTTGATGGCGTGGTACATACAGATCGATAGTACCTATAAACAAAAGTAGACAAATATATATTTGACAATGCATATGCTCGGAAAGTGCTTTTTGTAGGGGCCAAGGGCCAACATAGACACATAAAGTGCTACTTACCACACACGTGCTGTAAGCAGCACTTTAGGTGTCTATGTTGGCACATACAATGAGGTACTTTCTGAGCATACGCATCATAAACCGTTGTACGATACACGTACGAAAAGGTAATTTCCAACTTGTGTCGAAATAAAACACGAGCAAACTCTCACTATGGCCGCCTGTAGGCACCCCAGCACGGCGAACGCGAGGAAATGCGTGAAGTACGCGTGGTTGGCGTGCCCCACGCAGCAGTTGATCCAGGGGCAGTGGTGGTCCATCTTTAGAACACATCTTCCACCTGATTAAATATAAAATTCTATATTATACCCAGTACCCAGAGCAGCGAGCAGTTTATAACGCGATTGATAAATTTCAAAGTAGCCGTTACATTAGACAAGTATGCAAGTGCTAGAGTAATGCTAGTTCATTGTGTTTAAAAATTAAATAATAATTAATTAAAAGTAGTATTTCAATTGCAACCTTTCCCATACAAAGAATAATTAATTAATGGCTGACTGGAAGAGAAAGCTTTAAAGCTTCAAGTCCTTCTTTTATACCACCTTGTATTGTGTAATAAAATTTAAATTAATGGGTGGGTAGTTCTACAGATGTTTCAACCGCTATAACTTTCCTGTCGCATATATTGAAGCTTAAAATTATACAATTTTAAGGTTGTGCCGCAAACACAGTATACTAACAAACTTAACCATTCTGAAAGTGGAATGATTGTGGTGGATTTGTTTATGCATTACTTTAATTTCTCTGTGCCGTCTTTAGTGGTAGTTTTTCATTACGCATACAATTCCATCCCAGTTAAATAAGATGTTTCGGACTAGGTATTGGACTAACAAAACCATGCCAACTTACAAATATAACTGAACAAGTTTATTCATAATGAAACTCAGCCAAGACAGTATGTATTATGTGATTGATATATTCGAACAAAATACAATTCGGAAAATTGCGCATTCTGCAAAATAAAACATATGTAAAAATAACATTCAACAGTAAGCAATTATGGGAAACCTGTTATGCCAAATATGTTTAGGACACTAAAAAATAAGTGAAATAGATTGCACCCAATACTTACATTTTCTACAGTGATGTGACCGAGGGGCTTTATACCCATTGCAGATTGTGCACATCTGCAGGTGCTCTGTGTCTTTTTCCTGGGCCTGAAAGAACAGGTCGCAAGATTGTAGAGTAGGTATTATTACAATCTAAAATAATGTAGTTGCTCTGTTTACTTTTAACCTTTAGTATGCATAGTCACTGATCAGTGCGGAATAAGTTAGGCTTCCCTTGTAATTTTCCTGATACCACACCTCTGATATGTATATTCCATATAAATAATAGTGTCTTAAAAATTACATTATTTTCTAGCCGCATATTAAGAAAATTTGCCAGCGGAATTTGAATCAAAAGTGTAGGAAACATGGTTGTATTAGCTTTGTGTTATATTTGGAATGTATAAGGGATGTTAAAAATCTTCTTACTCAAGTAAAACCAAGACTCACCGGCCTCCACTCCAAAGGCACATAGCCAGGTCCCTCAAGCAGTGACTGTAAGAAGTAATACAGGGTGCCTCCGGACAGGAACAAAAAGAGACAAGCATGCAGCGCACCTCCCACAGAGCCTTGCGGCGGCCACCACATGCCGATCAGGTGCACCATTGACCATGTCACTAGCTTTATTATCCCTGGGAACAAGTTATTGTGTTTAGCAACTCACATTTCAAATTTAATGTGATGTTGTTTTACTAAAGATTCATATTATAAAGTGAAATTGAAGTGCTTGCAACAAAGCAAATATATTTTAAAAAAAAATACATAATTACATAGGCATCATTCCTTTTAAATAGACACAATATACAACACAAAATGGAAAACTGAAAGTGTAAGTAAAACAATTTTAACGGATTATATCGCGTATACTACTTGAGAAGAGAATATTATGAAAGTGTAAAGTTGGGATGACAAAAGCAATTTTGTAAAAAGTAAATAAGGCAGGACTGTAAAGAAAAACTGCAAAACAGTATATTATTAATGAAGGTGATCATTTTTTAAATACCTTAGAAAAGTGCAATAATAAATAGTAGAGAAGATAACGAATATGCAACGAATTACCTACCTAAAACACAAAGGGGTCCCCAGTGTAAAATTCTTCGTAAGGAACTTAACATTTTAGATTATCTAGTCTTAGAATTGAGCGTTCGTGTTAGTTTATGAGTATCCGCTTTTCTGCATTATATTTAGGTATTATAATAAAGACGTTACAACTAAATAATGGTTCAAAAATTAATTAAAAACAACAATCAGCAAAATGGGCTAGTAAGCAACCGGCTGACATCTGTCACCAACGACAGTTTTATAATGTTGCCAGGTAATGCTGGGACTCGCCGCTACTGCAGCGCTATGTGCAACTCATGTGCAACTGTACATACGCACCTGTAATGCCTTTATTTTAATTTAAGTTAGTATAATTCTAAAATACTAACCATAGCTCTAATTTTGTAGCCTCTAACACTATGGATTCAAGGTCCGAAATAAATGATTTGAATTTGAATAGTCGTAAAATATGCTTGGTTAGAGATAATTTTTTACATGGATTGATTTGTGGGATCAATAAGTCATAGACTAAACAATGTCTCGAATAGCTTAGTATTTTATTTGATTTTAAAATTTGTTAAAAATGGTATTAGATTTCTCTTTACTATTCGAAACGTTTTAAGAGTGTATGGATATGCATATAGAGCAAATATTTTCTAATTTACAAAATAACTATAAAACTTCAAATGGCAAACGGTTTACTATTCAAAAAAGTGTAACCCCAACTTTGCCAGTTGACAGATATGACAACACCGGTTACCACGTCACGCAGTTGTCTGTCACATCGCGATATTTTTGTGGCTCTTTTACGTTTAGGGTGTGTGCATTCTTTATGTGTTGTGCTACTTATGTGGAAAATTAGGTGATATTCTTCCTTTTCCCGGGTAAGTACTCGTTTTACGCATGTCGATATCCGTATGAAGTACTAGTTTGTTGTTCCACTAAGTTACCCTAGATTCTTGTAGAAGTTTTTCTGTGCACATTACACGACCGCCGGCGACTATAATTTTATTGTCATCGGTTCTATACGAGTAGATTCTGAGAAAATGCATAGAATAGATCATGTTACAGCGTGTAATGTGCACTGCGCGCGATCGTAGGCGCTAAGTTATTCACAACTTAGCGAGTCCGTGTCACGCGGTAAGGTACATGTCGATTGCTTGGTTTGCACTATTTGTAGTGGAATTTAAACGGTTTAGTTTCTCTAACGTGTGTTCTGTGTGGTTGCAGATAGTGATCCTAAACCGCCAAGATGCCGAAATCGGTAAGTTTACGTTTTATTTGTTTTTTGCCACTGGGACAGGTTACAAGTGATGTAGTGTCGGACACGGAGCGTTCGCCGCCTGTAATCGTGATTTCACCATCGCTATGTGATCGTGCGACAATACTACTACTAACACACATAAAGCCTCAATGTAAACAACACCTACAGCTACACTAACAACTGTAAATTGTTGTTTTTTAAACTTCAATACCAGATCATTCTTACAGGTGTGTTAAAAGTAAAAGTGTGTAGCTAATGGATGATAACAAATGTCGTAACTAGGTATTACTTTATGGGTTATCTGAAGGAAGATAAGATCAAGATAATCCTATTATGATATGCCAAATATTCTTTCACTTGAGATGGAAATATACCTGTTGACAATTCCATTAACATAGTTTATTCTGCAGAACACTGTTCCTTACCATCTGGCAATATGTCTGCCCCTATAACTTTAAAATAACTGACAGCTACACATTACATAGTTTTTATCATTTAATTCAAGCTTTTTTTTATCAGTGCATCCTGTGTGGCAATGACATTGATGGTCAGCCTGCTCGAATTGTGTTTATATTATTTATAATTCATAATTAATTGATAACCTATTACCGGCTACTGTTTTAATGCTATTTTCTTGATAGTTAACATATCAATTTCTAATAACTATTAGTCAATCATGACATGACATCACTACACATACTACACAACTAAATGTATGAGTCAGTGTATGCAATCATTCAATACAACATATCCTGTTCTGTTATTGTTTTATTATAATTGTGTATTTTG
The DNA here is from genome assembly GCA_905404275.2 of Hedya salicella. Lineage (NCBI taxonomy): Eukaryota > Metazoa > Arthropoda > Insecta > Lepidoptera > Tortricidae > Hedya > Hedya salicella. The sequence continues at coordinate 25,840,168 of FR990102.1, read as the reverse complement.
CCCCCTGAAATCAGGCTTAGCATGAGAGCTAAAATTTTAATCAAATCTGATCATGTAAACATCAACTTGATTTAACTAGGTACACAGAGGTTATAAAATTATTCTATGTGCAGACCATATGCAAATCAATTTACCTTACACATTTATTTTTCATTGTCCTAAAAGAATTAATATTGCACTGCACATTTTTAACAATACATGCCACTCCTGCTTTTTTTAGTTTAATTTTAATAACACATTTTTGTTAAATCTCAAATAATAATCATCATACCCTCTGTAACCTCTTGACTTGACTAATTGCTCTGTTATCACTTATCAGTACACATACAGTTCATTCACTTACAAATCGAATAATTTGCAGTTCTAAAAAAAATAATAAAACATTTTATTTGCATCCATATCTTAACTGTTTCATTATACCCAGTGGCGGCTTTACCCATTGCGAAGCTCCGAGGGGCAGGACTTTGCGAAACCCTTTGTTGTTAAAATAATGTATATATTTTTTATTAGCTTGGGTTGTTGCACGAGGCCCCTGCAAGAGCGAGGCTCCGGGCGATTGCCCTGTCCGCCGATCCCTAAGGCCACCACTGTTTATACTTCTAACGGTGTCCTTCACACAAAAAGTCTTAATTTATCAGATATATACTGCATAATTCTGTGCTTTTTCATGTGCACATAGTAATCTTGTTTATGTAGTAATTATATATAAACAGTAACAAATATAATGGTAAACATCATATTTGTTACTGGAGACCAATAGCATACCTAACAAATTTATGAATATATAATATAAACAACACATTCAATATGAAGTACCAGGGATGGATTGTGAATTTATGGGGCCCTGGGCTACTACTGCTTAGTAAGTAGGCCCTACTTAATTGATTGTACTTTTATTTTAGTTTACAATATTGTCGATTGTTTACAATGGGAATTTCCCTTTGTGTTCATGGGGTCTAGAGGCCAAATAGCCTTTAATTCAAATCCAAAATTTATTTGTCAGAATACCTACATGGTCTTAAGGTATAATATAAAAGTCCTCATATTCAGCATGCAAGCATGCATACAAATATTTGGTGTACATAGGCTAAAATAACAGTTCAATTTGGTATCATTAATTAATTATTATAATTATTGCACATGTCAAACATTTTTAAGTAGATCCACCCCTGTGAAGTATAATGACACAGTTATATCTTTAAAGAATCATATGACCCTATAAAAGAGCTCTCCCTCTCAGCCTATCAGCAGGTATGTATGTATATATATGATCGTGGAAAGGATAAATGGGACAAGCAACAGCTTGGTGGCATTTAGTAGTATACCCATTTAAGTCACTCTATAAGGTGTATAATTAAATGTCTCGAAAATGTTGCTTATCCCATTTCTCCTGCCACCGTTTATATCTTTGTATATAAAAACAATTGAATAGAGATCGAAAAATAAAAGATTTGTACAACGACTCATTCATCCCTGTAAAGAAACTTTATGTTTTGGACAAATTAGAAAGCGATTAATGAACATCAAAGATGGTACCAACAAACAAATTAATGTTTTTTTCGATTATTGAAACTGTGTTCACGCAAGCATTATGTTTCGCAGATCCTTGGTTATATAAGCAACGCGCTTGACCTAGGCAGCAGTGACAATGTCTTGGTTAGTCACGGTTCTGGTTTTTGACATTCCATAGTGCTTGTTTTATTTAAATTTACTTTTTGAATAGTAGCATGCTAGTGTGGAAATTAGAGTGGATTTGGAGTATATTCAAAACTTAGGTTCAATTGTTTTCTTACCCTCCATTGTATTTAATAATGGAATGTATTTTTGTATGGATATTGTATAGGCACTATTATAGTTTCAATAGACAAGAACACATTCAGTTCGATTAGAATTTAGATTATAAACACAGCATTTACAATATCTATATTTTGTTTTATAAAAGTAATAGTAATCGAAAATGTTTGATTGCATTATTTTGCTTGAGTTTTTTTTACTAATTAGCTAGCCCATTTTGTGTTTATGTTTTTTATGGTTTGTTATTGTTAGCATCATTTTACATTCAACTATGGTTTTATTTTAAAAAAATGATTATTATCAATCAAACAGTAATTTCATCATTCATTAATTTTGAGTCAACTTTTACTAAAATTAAATGTACTTATTCAGATCTATCAGACATCGACACGACACGTTACCTCGATACGGTTCTACGGTAGTACGCGAAACAATAGACCTTAAGAGGACTTCCAATAACTACGCGAGTCGTTTAAAGCAAGGGGGTCAAGCTGAATCTCGTCTAATCCTACTTTGGGGAGAGGGATCCACGATAGCATCACGCCAAATCGGCTAAACAGATTTCAATTATTTGTGGTACACGGGTAGCTGGGTATCCACAGATGGTTATAGGATACTTTTCACCCGACTACGCTGACGCAAAAAAAGGGAAGTTATGACTTTTCATCCTCTGCGAACGAAGTTGCGGGCACCGTCTAGAAGATAATATATAGATAAAATTATAATACTTAAATACATAGAAAACATCCAAAACCCAAAGAATTGCTCATCACAAACACTTGAGCTGGCCGGGATTTGAACCCGGGACAGCCTTCGTAAGCCGTTGTGCAACCCACTGAGCCAATCGTGTCATCAAAAGTTAATATATTCCTTCTCCATGGCATTCCTGTTCCGCACCGCACCCCTGAGGGGCTACGCTGAAACTCTAAATTCAAAGTTCGTATGGCGCTATCCCGTTCACTCAAATACAGTTTAACACGAGAGCGAGCGAGAGGGATGGCGCGTTACAAACTTTAAAAAACGAGATGCGGAGTAACTCCTCTGGTCAGACGCGACAGTGCAGTGCACTTGTAATGGACTTACCCAGGGCGTGCTAACCAGATAACGCCTGGCCCACTTTCCCACTTCCTTCCAGCGCTGTGTTGACACATTCACTCGCGTGTCTGTGTACACTGCGGCACACTTTACGATACATCAACACTGTAAAGGGGCTGTTCATAAATTACGTCATCTATTTTTGACGATTCTTGACACAACAAATAGGCCAAGAGCATCTCAGACCATGCTCAGTGTAGGGTTCCTCAGCCGTTCATACAAAAATATGCACTACAAATGAAAAAAATACGATATCAAAAAGGGCACTAGCAAAAGAGCGTATCTCCACAGCACACGTCATTTTGCTGAGGATTGATTCTTTCTAGTACCAAGCGGACATCCATAGATTACGTGAGGTGGTTTGGCTATTCCCTCCCCGGTGTGATTTGGGTCCACCCGTCGCCCCGTCCCCCAATCGCACGTGACATTTTTGTAAATTTGTGTAAATGCGATAGTATATCTCGTAGTAAGTTTTCGCTACGTACTCATTTTCCCATGTTAACGGCTAGTTGCGTAGCGCTACGAAGTTCGTGGTTGTGAAAGTGTTAACCATATTTTAGTGACGAAACATGTTTCAATTAATTTAACCCATTTTTTTTTCAATTCAACACTGTTTCCGTTTCTTGTAGAAAAAAATCGTGAAATTCTCCCCGAAGTAAGATTAGACGAGATTCAGCTTGCCCCCCCCTTAACGGCTCACGTAATTGATTGATGCCCCCAACCTATAGTTGAATAGAGACGTATGCAATGCACCCTGACCCTGCTTCACAAGTAAGTAAGCTCGGTATTGGCATACCATGTTTAACAAGGAGATTATAACCTTTCCCTGTCAATGACTAATACGTTAATTACCTACCTAGAAAATAAAGTAAGAGCAATGTCATATGTCACATTAAATTGATGATTGGAAATCCAGAGGAAGGCCTTTGCCGAGCATGAACACTAATTAGAATGTATTTAAAATGCTCAAGTATAGCATACTATTACCATATTGTACCTACACGTGTTTGAAGTATGCAACATATCATTATCATGTAATCGTAAGGTATTTTGCGTAACGTTTATCGAATAGTACAATCGGGTTTATCGATTTACAAAGGTCGGTCTTATCTGCCTTATTCACTTATATTTCATTTATTTTCGTGTAAGCCATTAGGGACTAAAATTAATGTAGCGATTTCAAGAATTAACCGATTGTTTGTGATAGCACCTTCTTCAATAGACTAGTTAACATCTTTTTTCTGTGTTATGTTATAAAACAACCTCTCAGTAATAAAAATATTGGTACTTCAATCACAGAAAAAACGCTTCATACTAAAGCCTTACTACCTTTAAGTGACGTCACACGGTTAGTACCTTGCATGGGAAAATTAAGAACTGAAAAAGAAACTTCATAACAAAAGTTACTTGGGTTATTCAATGGTATTATTTATTCATTATTAATATTTTCATACTTTTTTAAATAAAATAATTTTAACGGATTATATCGCGTATATTATGTCATTTTGTCAAACGCTGAGGGTAAATTAATAAAAGAAAATAATTAAGCCCTTCTGGCACATGTGTAAGTGACTTTACAGATGTGCCCCACCTGGCATGTAAGTACACCTTTATTTGTTTTCACAAAGTGGGTAGTTTGCACAAATTGTAACTTTGACAGAGAAAATATATCATTTCTCAGCCAACCCGTGAACACAGAAAGCTGAAAAGCTTCCGAAACGTCGGGAACTGAAATGAGATAATATACGCGATATAAAGATGGTAAGTCATTTATATAAACAAAAACTGTGGCACTCCTAGCTTAACTGCAGCTCCACTAGATTGGGTTCCATTTACAAAGATATTTGTCTTCTCCTAAATGCAGTTTTAGAACATTCCAGAAATAACGTGTATTTTAGAAGATTTATAAATACCGATTGCGAGCCCAGCTCCGAGCATCTATTTATCTATCAGCCACGGACGTCCACTGCTGAACATAGGCCTCCCTATAACTCGCCACAGAGTGTCATCCTGCGCAGAGCGCATTAACCGACTCCCCACGACCCACGGAACTTCTGTCCACCTAGTCGGGTGCCGTCCCACGCTACGCTCTCCTATGCGTGGTCGCCACTTCATCATCGACATGTAATTTACTTGAGATTGTCGCTGTCATTTGACATTTGTCACGATTGTTTAAAGCACCTGGGGCCTGTTTCATTAACGCTTGTTACTTGTATTAGGAGAGGAAGTCTCTTTTTAAACCATGACAAAAAAGAGGGCTGTGTATCTGTCTGTGGCATCGTAGCGCCCATACGGATGGACAGATTTGAGTGCGGTTTTTTTGTGTCATAGATAATTTTATCCCGAGTGTTCTTAGCTTTGTTTGATGAAATTAGGAGCACTCGTCTCCAAGATATTCAGCTTTTAGTGGAATAAGTGACCGGTCGGGGGGTTTTTAAATTTTTAAATTTTGTATTTATTAATTCATATTGTTGGAAAGAGACTTGCGCTTGTGACAAGTTACAACCTTTTGAGTAACGAGCCCCAGGTGGCCTTAATATGACTTGTCACTTCATTCAGTAATTAGAAACAGATTGCAAACAAAATGTGCTACGCTATTTTGTTTTTCTTGTAGAATAGAATAGATTTCAAAATTCGTCGCAACACAGAGTTAACAATGAAGAGACGTCTGAGACGTTTGAAAAAACGAGCTTACCGATTTGATCACGATTCAATTTGGAAGCGACTGTACTAAAAAAAAAGCATACAAAAGTCATAAGTCTAGGGTTGCCAAACATTGGTTTATGATTAGTGGTATTATCAGTTTGTTCTTGTTAACGATGCTAGTCATCATTTTCTATTACAATTATAATTTAATTGATACTAGCTTCTGCCCGCGACTTCGTCCGCCTTAAATTCGTTTATCGCGGATCAGGTTATTTTTTCGGGATAAAAAGTAGCCTATGTCCTTCCCCGGGACTCAAACTATCTCCATACCAAATTTCATCCAAATCGGTTCAGCGGTTTAAGCGTGAAGAGGAAACAGACAGACAGACACACTTTCGCATTAATATTAGTATGGATTTTCTTCTGTTTCCGCGATTATTACTGATTTAAATAAAACAATTTAACGGATTATATATCACGTGACCATGGAAAGCTGAAAAGCTTCCGAAATGTCGGGAACTCAAATGAGATAATATACGCGATATAATCCGTTAAATTGTTTTATTTATTGAAACTTTATTGCAAAAAACAAGAAAGTCAAATGGCGGATTTCTATATTATTATAAAATTGTAAAAATTTAATCTGTACATTGAAGATATTAAAAAAAAGTGACACGGACTATTTAATGTCACTGATTCGTTTCTTTTCTATATCTTGTCATTGTGGCTTCATCACATCAAAACGGCTAAACGGATTTCAACTATTATTGGTACACGGGTAGTTGGGCATCCACATATGGTTATAGGACACTTTTTATCCGACTACGCTGAAAAAAAAAGCGGCTTGTATTTTTTTTCTCCGGTGACGAAGTTATTTATTTATATATAAACGTGGCCACACATGACAGCATCAGTTTTATCGTCGGTAACATCGAGCATTTTTGTACATCAGAATATACAGGTACCTCTACTCTGGTCTCTTGATAGGTAATATGTTTTATCTTCATACGAAATGAAAAAAGAATTGGGGTTTTTTTATTTTCTTTTAATTTTTTTGTAATTAGTGGGGTACTGATAGACTTCATAACCGGTCGTTAAATATTTTTTAGCTATATATGTATACTACACACACACAGCGCCTAATAGTTTTAGATGTTGGCCATATACAATGAACTCGCAGTTTATTTATCAAAGGTCGTAATTGTTAGTTAATTCTCGGCACTTTCGACTTTCTGTCTACGTGTAAGCCGGGGATGCGTCGGAGTGTGAAAGCTGAAAGCAAACGTAACATGACCCTTCTGAGAACTGTGGTGCGTGCAGGTTGGCGTAGCGTCCACAAGCAGGGTAGTGAGGATCATAACATGAGCTTTATAAACAAAATAAGTAGACTTTTGACGGCTTTGGAGTTGCCAAGAAATATGGCTTCTAATATGATATTTTCTGTTTATTAGATTTAACAGGCAGACAAACAAACAGGCAGGAACCTGGGAAATATGATACACAGTTCAGGAGACCTAGAACACCACATTCAGCGCCGCATTTGCAACTGCGTCGTTAAAATGGCGTGAAGTCACTGGCGTAACTTGTGACAAGAAGATGCCTGTCCGTCTTAAAGGCCTTGTCTACAAGACAATAATACAGCCAGTACTTATATACGGCAGTGAAATCTGGGCATTAACACAGGGACTTGTCCATGCCATCCATGTTGCAGAGATGAAGATGCTAAGGTGGATGTGCGGCGTTACCAGGCTGGATAAGATGCGCAATGAATACAGGTGCTGGGACTCCGTGACATCGCCGATAAGCTGCAGGAAAGCAGGATGAGGTGGTATGTCAAGAGGAGGCCACCCGATTACGTCAGCAACGTTTTGCTCGATTTGTCTGTCTCCGGAATAATAGAGGGTGACCAAATACCTGGACAAATGTGTTGTTGACAGACATAGAGAATGTTTCAGAAGACGACGTTAGGGACAGGGCGAAGTGGAGGACGAAGATAACGAAAGCTGACCCCACCACCTTGTGGGATACATAGTCGGAAAGAGAGAGATTAGATTTAACGGGCGGGACATTCAACATAAATTTAAACAGAGAGAAAGCATTATTTAAAGGCGTTATTTTACAACGAAGTTTAAAAGTTGTGGACAGAATTGTGTGGGTGTAAAAGTAGACACCCATTTTTATATATTTCAATCGTAAAATGTCGCAGCATCGTTTGTAAAGCCAAACCTGACACCATACAGACACTTTCCATATATTTCCATATATAAAGAAAGCCCGAAATCGTAGGTATTTGTGACCCGAGCCCCAAGCGAGGGTTGTAAATACGCGGTAGAGGGCTTTCTTTTTTACTGCCCGTGGTGGGAACACAATTTAACGTCTTCATCTGGCCATTATGCGCGTTTGGTAAAGCTCACATTATGGCCAGGTGTGACGTAAAATAACTTTATTTAAATATATTTAAATACTGCATTTTTTATGTCCAATAATGCGTGTAGGTAGATACTATATTGTAATGTTTATTCGTTCAACGTAAATGTGAGTCAATTATGAGGAATATTAAGTTATAGTTTATAATATAATTAATAATACAATCGCTTATTATATTGCAGCGGAAATCCTATTTCTCGCTGTTATGCACTTAAGAGGATCTTTTATGCGAGAGTTATGTGAATATGTCATCGTTTATAATGATTTGCATTATATTTATTGCTATTTCATAAAAAAATCAAAAGCAATTATTTATCATTGGTAAAATCAATCATTAAATGAAATCCTGGAGGTTTAGCTCTTATTAACCTGATTATATAAATAATTATATTGAATCATTAGGTCTGTAAATGTTATTTAATTGAAATTACCAGTAAACATGGACAATCCATCAAAAGGACCGCAAAAGGATTGATGCACTTGAAATGTGATGCTGGAGACGGTTGCTGAGGATAAAATGGACTGCTCGCCGTACTAATGTCTCCATCTTAAAAGAATATCAAACAAAGACTCGTCAATTGTGCAAGTGCGAATTTTGAAAATGTTTGGACATGTCATCCGCAACGAAAATTCGATGGAGCGTTTAGTAGTGCAGGGAAGAGTGGAGGGTCAACGTTCTCGCGGCCGATCTCCTACAAGGTGGACGGATCTCATAAAGTCCACGACGAAATGTTCGCTAACGGAGTGTGTTCGGAGTGCCACAAACCGAAAGAGATGGAAAAGTATCGCAAAAGCTGCAATCCACGTAGTAGAGGACAACCCGTAACCACGGCCACTCTGACAAGAGTGTACGACTGAGACGAAGAACCGGTAAAACCACGATAGCTGGAAGTATAGTGATCATCAGAAGCAACTAAGGTACATAGTTAAATACAGAGTGAAAAAATTATATTATACTTCATCAAAATGGCCTGAAAAGAGCAGCGGAATAATGATGATGGTTTTGGCAAACACTTTGAAGTTGAAGATTATCATTCATTTAATTTCTTTAGTCCAAAAGATTATATACATGTCATATTATCAAAGTTGTGTACGTATTTTTCTTAAGTCATCTGATTTTTGCGGCACTTTTCGTTTATGTACTACTAGTTAAGGGGACGCATCGAAAATTTAAGCTATTTTTTGCCAAATCTAGTATATAAATCAGGGTGATTTCAGATATGTGTTTCTTGACTATATAACCTACTAGCTTCTGCCCGCGACTTCGTCCGCCTTAAATTCGTTTATCGCGGATAAGGGCATTTTTCCGGGATAAAAAGTAGCCTATGTCCTTCTCCGGGACTCAAAACTATCTCCATACCAAATTTCATCCAAATCGGTTCAGCGGTTTAAGCGTGAAGAGGTACCAGACAGACAGACAGACTTTCGCATTTATAATATTAATATGGATTCAGTGATTAACGCGGAAACATGTTTAATAAAAAAAATCCTCGATAGAAAAGTTATCCGAAAACGCGTCTTCATTTCCCGTTTTTTGTCTAGTTTGTACAAATGACAGATTAATAAACGGCTAAATTATGTTAAAATGTCATTCTTCCCTTTATCTTTTAAGTGATTAACTTAAATGTTAACAAAACATAATAATATCTTCGATTTCATGGTACTTTTACATCTGGCGCTTACGCCAAAAAACCCCAAGCATGTAGTGTAGCTTTATCTTTCTTTGATGCGCGCGAGCAATAAATGCGTCCCTTATTACAAATCACGCTTATTGGCTAGCTCCGCGTTTGGGGCGCTATATACGAATGACGAAGTAGCCCCTTAAAGTGACAATGTTTCGGTGATGAATGTACATCACCGTCAGTTCTATTTCTGACGACTTATCCATGATTCCGTGTCGCACGTTATTGCTAATTGTCATAATTTAACAGACATATTCATAATATTGTATGTTACGTCTCAAGATTATAAAACGGACGGAAAAGTTATGTTTTCAGACTCTTAATGTTCTAAATTCAGATTTTAATGAGTAGCAATAAATAGCAGATATCATTCATCAATTCATTCATTTCCGTCATTTCTCAAAGCAACAGATTGTATAGGCTTTTAGATCAGCTGCCTCACTTAACATCAGATGGATCAAGGTCAAATCCTTGCCTATTTAACATAAAAAGTCCCGTTTTCAACCCCACACCTACCAAATCTTTAAAAGTAAAATAGCAGGTCCTGGCAGTGGCAGCCCTGCGCAGGTGCGCGGCCTTGAGCAAGGCTCGGGCGCCGGCTGCGCTCGCGCATCCCCGCAAATGGCCGCTCAGTTCAAACTCAACCGCCGCGTCAGGCAGACGCGGCTAGTGACTGTGCACCCCCGTACCCTAGTGTTGTGTGACGTCACGTCTCGAGTTCCGATTCTGAATACCCAGTGCGTGTGAACAAAACAGCCAACATGGTTGCAGGCGGCAAACAGGTACTTAAAAAAAGTAATTAAGGTTCAAAGTTATATGGATCCCTACTTTCCTGAAAAAGCTTCATACTTACAGGGTATAAGGCTGTACCTCCATTACTCCTATAGTCTTTTGCTACCTATACTCATGTAGATACTGTGGATAACCCATGTGAAACTACTTGAGTGTATAAAGGACGAGTGCTAATACGAAACGAAAAGAAACTTTCTTTTTGACAATTGGAGCGTGCAGGCAGTTACTTTCTGCACTGTTTTTTTACACACTCCCTAATTCTAGCTTTTTGGACGTAACGATCTAATTTCTCGCTTCGGTTGTGTCATAAATAGCAACTGCCTCCAGCCGATTATGCCGCGATGTACTTTGTCCTTGCGAGCATCGTTACGTGCATGATCCAACATAGCAACAGGTTTAGTCGTCACAATTCGCTAAACACTCAGTCAAACGAATACATTAGTCGTACAGGTTTTCGAGTATTGACTCAAATCATAAGTTACGGTGATGTCATCCTCGCGGATCCAAGATGGGGTCGGTTCGTTTTATTATTTACTTTGCCATGCAAACGGTCGTAACCGTCTTTTTGTGCGTCCCTGTCTGCCGAAGGCACGGGAGCGAGATGGGAACAATCCCGGACCGCTCACAGGATCAAGACTACCCGGACGATAATAGCCCTTAATGGTTGAACACAGAGTTTCCGTCGCAATATCCTGTAAAGATCCTGTCAGGTCTATATTTGAAATTTGAACGCCTGAGGTTTACCGAGCCTTCTTTGCTATAGTTAAACACTTCTTCTGCACTGCTATAAAATGGGCATGAACTGTCAGTGTTCATGCTCTTAGAATAGATGTGAAAGAAATTGCCATCTTGCATAGAAAGGTTGGAAACAGTCGTGAACATTGTGATGTAATCCTTCTTCATAGTATCGATTCTCGTGTGTTATCGCCCGGGCCTCTTTTACGGCCGCAATTCTATTAAACTCAAATTATCGCGTGGAATTGCAAAATCATGATTTTATTCAATATAGTTCCCATAATCTTATCGAAATCGGCACGTAATTACCGAATTACTTGGACGCATTTGATATGTGTGAACAATATGAATACATTAGCGGTTTGTGAACATTGAAATGAAACAACTGGTAACACACCATCGGCCTTCTGGAAAACCCTATCCGTATTGTAATATCATGTTCATTTTACCTCATCATTAACTTTGATCTGTTGCGTCAGTCGTCAAGGATTTGAGGCGTCGTTTGTGGTAAAAACTGAATCTCCAATGTCGCTGGCAGGAACATACAACGCTAGTTAACGTCGCTAAAGTAATTAATACGTGCCGCTAAGTATGATTGGAGACACGTTTTCCACTGTACATCTTAGCGAAGACAACAACATGTGTAGAGCTGTTACTATGCCATTTTTACACGCTCATGACGTCATAATTCGTAAAAGTTAGAATTAAAAGTATATTTAAAGTCGCATTTAACTACCAATTTTATACGTTTAGAGATTGACCTAACTCTATTATTATGAGAGCAAGAGCTTGTGTAAGCGGTTTTCTGTCACAAATTCTGAAAATGAAAGCAAAGAATTGAGTAAAATAAGGCGAACTCGCTATACGAGCTAAGGTATAAACAGAAAACACATTACCACAAGCGGTAATTTACCTGTTAAGTGGCAGGTAAATAATTAATTGCTAATGAATGCTACTAAGCTGGCGGTCCCGGGTTCGAATCCCGGCCAGGGCAAGTGTTTGTGTGATGAGCACGAATGTTTGTCAGTTTCAAACAAATTAGTGATAATAGGTTTAAGCAAGTAGTTAAGTCTTGGATCTTGGAAATGTGTTTCTATAGCTTAAATAATTCTTAAAAATCTATTGACATTGGAAATGTATTTTATCTATATTTTAAATTGACATGTTTTATCAATTGTTGAAGATTCTGTAATTATTGATATTATTATTGCTTTATTTTCTATTTTATAACTTAAGCGTGCACACCTGAAAAGGTAGGTTTCGGTGAAACTGTTTTATGTAATGACATCTGCAATTTGTAAACCTGAATTTCCATACATGCAATAAATCATTCATTCATTCATTTGTTCCTGGGTCTTGGATGTTTTCTATGTATTTAAGTATTATAATTTATCTATACAGGGTGTCCCAAGAAGTAGTGATATACTGAAGCTGGGAGGTAGAGGACCTAGAGGGCTATCTATATCACCCCCATGTATGTTCCGCGATTTTTCGTATTTTCGGAGTTATGACTTTTTTTTTAATTTTTCACCTATCGCCGAGTACGATGAGATTTTTATTTATGGTGACGTGAATTATTGCGGTAGGTGCTTGATTTTTTTTGTGTGCTAAGCTGGTAGATAGGCCAATTCAGTATGGTAACATTTACTATCGTTAGATCTTTGAATGGAATAAAAAAAGAAAAAAATGCCAAGAATGATAAAATTACCCAATATGTTCACAACTTCAAGGGGCTTTAAAAAGATAAAATCACATTAAAAAAAATTACCTCACCTGAAACAACTCATAGGTAGGTAAGATGTTGAAACAAAAAAAAATCAATAATTCATTCATCAATGCAACGAGATGCTGTCTGGATGCTTCTGCGGCGGGAATTTGGACCGTAGCGTCACGATCTACATTCAAGTAGAATGCACAAAGTTGTTGCTTTAGTGAAACGCCTAATTATTTGATAACGGCTGTGAATCACCCGCGGTTTGCGGGAACAATTCGTAGCATTCTGTACACAAGCGGCTGACGAATCATGATGGAAATGATTTGCATTGAAAACGTAGATTAGCGACTGAGTCATCATCATCATATCAGTCCAAGGACATCCACTGCTCGCGAAAGGTCTCCCAAGGATTTCCATAACGACCGCCCTCATCCAACGGTTTCCCGCTATCTTCACCAGATCATCTTGAGTTACTTACCATAAAACTAGTAAATGAAGTCATTCATTTTGCAGAGTAATTGCATTCTAAGGAATTTCAATTGAAAAAAAAACGGCCAAGTGCGAGTCGTACTCGCGCACCAAGGGTTTCGTACAAAATATACTCTACAAACGGCCGTATCTATGTAAACCCACTCCTAAACAAAATGTAGGCGGTGTTCGGTCATTTTATATTGGTTACTGTCATAGACAGACAGAACTACAAAAACTAACTAATTTGGCTAAGGGACCCAAAGAGGGTCTTGGCCTCCGAAACGAGAGCACGCCATCTGTTCCGATCGTGCGCAACTTCTTGCCAGTTACTGACTTGAAGATGTCGCAGGTCCACCTGCACACTGACCTCCCAGCGGTACCTGGGACGCCCAACCGGAGGGGCTACTCCGAAACCCGAAAAACGAAGTTCGTATCGCGCTGTCCCTCACGCTCTCATGACTTTGAGTGAGCGGGATGGCGCCATACGAACTTCGTTTTTCGGATATCGGAGTAGCCTCTCGGGCGGCGACCAGTTGTTCGTCCCACGTACGCTTCTTGGCAGCACAATCCTCTCCTATTCGGAGTAGGTGACCGAACCAGCGAAGTCATAGACAGACAGACATAAAATTATTCTGTTTTTAGTATTTGTTGTTATAGCCGCACCAGAAATACATCATCTATGTGAATTTCATCTGTCTAACTATCACGGTTCATGAGATACAGCAGATGGGTTACCATCCAATGTTAAACATGCAACATCACAATGTTCTAAAGACGAAGGCCTCGTTACTAAATCGCTAGAAAAAGTTTGATTGAATAATTTCCCATTAACTTAGAAGTGCTATAGAATACAAACGAATACAGACAATCTATACTATACAAGCAATCTATCGGCCACTTTCAATAAAGCAACTTTCCTTCAGAAAGGTGAAACAAATCTTTGTTATCGTGTTGTGAAATAGCACTCGAGACATTTGTATACATGAAAGCGCCATTAGCGAAGCAGTTATATCGCGCGAATTATAATCAACACTAGTATGCCATTTGTCACTTCCGTATCTTGAAAATCGTTTACTAGATCTATAATGATGCCACGGTTATACTTCGTCGGAGATACTCAAATAGCCTTTTGTGTCAAACTTGAAAAAAAATGTCTGTATTACTACCACCCGGAAAGGTCTTTATAAAAACTTTATTGCAAAATCCCCGTATGCAGTAAAAAATATTGCAAGACTTGCAAAAAATTATGAACAATGCTATGTTTTGTCAACGTGAGCTCCCCTTAGGGAGCGATCCGGTTATGCTATGAATATGATATCTATAAAGCTTAGTCCCCTTTCTTTGACAAACGAATTCTTAAATCCGTTTTGCCTTTGGCCATCTCTAATAGGGGCATATTCTTAAAAAGGTCGATCAGTTTTTTCTATGTTTCTCAGAAAGGCTTGAATTTTGGGGCTTTTAAGTATTGGGATAGTCTTGAGATTAGGATGTCTCTTTCATAAGGGTGATCTCTGAATTATGAATACGTTCATACAACTCAGAAGCTCGTACAGTACGCGAGAATGTTTAAAGATAAACTTTATGTAAACCGATAGTTTCCAATTCGAACTGATAAGGAATAAGATCACAGATGTTTATCGTGACCTACATCTTCTCCAGACCTTAACTAAACATACGACTGCGGTAATCCCTCGTCTATCGTTTACAGACTTGATGCACACACGCAATATTATGAGAATAAGGTACCGAAACGAAGTCAGAAGTAGAATCGAAGTTAGAGGGAGTAGAAATAGACTCAAAGAAAGATTAAATACTTTAAAACTGTGACGGTGGAAAAATTTTAATAGCCATTCATTTAGTAATGTGTACCTTCTTTGAAACTACCAATAATAAAAGTAAAGTTCGTATATATCTTGTGGTAACGTTTTTTACTTTATTAAAGATTGGAATTGTAGATCAGAGGATTTATTTACTAGTCTAAAACCTATCTCTATCACTTCCGTCTTGCATGATGCAATATCTAAGAGAGAGGGACATCACTATTCGAGTGTTCGTTTCAAAATGGAAACGTGGAAACCAGGAAATATTTTGATGGTTGATTTGACACGCTCGCTGCTCTAGCGAGTGTTGTTGAGAAGTAAGACTGTGCCAACTTAAGCCTCGCTCTTTGCACTATTTCTATGGGCACTATTCGACTTCGACACGCGTTGCTCGGACAAGGATTGTCGAGGAGAACTGTGTCAATACTTTGCTTAGCAATAAGGCCTGTTTGCACTTTGATTAGTGCTAAGTGTGACGTCACACATTTTGTTCGCGCCCTTGCAGTAAATGCTACTTGCACTTCACCAGAGGATGTATGAATATCTCGCGCTTCACTGGTGTGGTGCCAAATTCCCCCTCAATCCCGGTCAAGCTGAAGCAAAATTGACTTCTTCTTCAAGAGCAATCGATAAGGGTGTTCAGAATCCCATTGGTACTTCCGGCGATTCTTCTCTTGGTTCGGCTGTTCTTCGACGTCAACTTGTTGAGAGAATTATGAAGTCAAGACAATTAGTATCCACATCCACACTTTCCATAAGGTAAAGCTAAGTGCTGTACCTTCTTGGAGGCAAATTTACACAAAACACCACCCCTTCAAATCCAGGCGTCTAATTTACCATAGTCACAATGTCAGGTGACAACAGCTATTCGACATTCATGAGTAGAATCAGCATCAAATTGATCGGGACACTCAGTCGCCAATTAGTTTGGAACACAATCTTATCTCCAACTGTCATAAAGATGGGTACCGAACTATTTGGTGACTGGGTGTCACGAACTATTTGATGCTGACTGTACTACCTTACATCTCCGTGTACGTGAAATTGTCGATGTTGTTTTTGAAGCACCAGCAAGTTATCGCTGACAATGACAGCGGTAAGTTTACGTCTGAAGTTAGCCCAAGTGTTGGGGCACACGTCGAGTCCTTTTATCACTTTAGAACAAATACTGTGATGCTACTAGTGGCTAACTTGAGCGGTGAAAAATTACGTGGTGCAAATGGTAAAACCTTTCAGCAAGTTCGCAAGATCATTGTTGCCTGTGAGCACGTCAACACGTGCACTTGGTGCTAATTTGACGGTCGACATGCCCGCTGCCCATGTGCCGCCGTCGCACTCCGGTACACCTGCGCCTGCGATTTCTACGCTCTTTCTCTGCCTTGGCCAAGGTTCCGCCGCTCTTTCTAAACTTTTATATCGCCCCCGGCTTGCCAACCCTGTTCAATACATGTAAAAATCATGAACACAGCAATTCACCGGTTAATGGGAAACAAAGTTTCTTAGAGGTGAGCATTTTGTTTATTTTTTTCCCGAAAAAAAGTGTTTAGATTCTGAGTTCACATAACGTAGTATCTAGAAAAAATATAATCGGTCCGGGCACCTAGGTCCAATTCCCTGAATGTCCAGTTTCCGAAAGTCTATTGTCTGAAAGTCCATTCCTCAAATGTCTAATTCCTCGAATGTCTATTCCCCGAACGTCTATTTACCAGTATGTCTATTCCCTGTACGTCTATTTACCGGTATGTCTATTCCCCGTACGTCTATTTACTGTACCTATATGTCTAATTATCTTTGTGTCGTATACCTATACTCTGCACCCTTCTGGTTTACTTCGTCCATATTGCATTGATTTTTTGGTTATTGATCTCATCTCGTCCATATTCCCAACTCGTCCACATTCCCAACCCCAACTAGTCCACATTCCCATCTCGTTTACATTGGTGGTTTGGGCACATTGCGGTACACAAGTGGGAATGTGGACGAGTTGGGAATATGGACGAAGTGAACCTGAAGGCTCTGCACATGCAGGCTCTTGACGTCATGACTCTGTATAAATTGTTGTGTTACATTCACATCACGTGACATTTTGACGAAGGATGAGGAATAATTTGATAGTCATGTTGAAAAATGATTTCCGACTTTGCTTAGCCTTTTAAAGCTAATCACTATACTTCTTATGCCCTATTTGTAAGTAAATTTAAAACAAAACTCGTTTTCTTTATCTGTTATTTAATGTGTAAAAACACAACAATAACTGAAACAACACTCCGGATACAACACAAACATAATCAAAAGCACTGAATGAAGAAATATTCTTATATCTGACTTATACTCTAAAATTAATCCTATACCTTTTAGCGGAACTTCTTATTCAGTTTATATTTTAAAAATATAACTTTGTGTAGAAATTGACTTGTAGTAAGCATTTTTCTGTTCAGCCTGTTTAAATACTTAACATAAGCTTTATCAAATTCAATATCGTGCAACTTTCTGTTCTTTTTTAGTTTTGTAAATAAGCTTTGATATATTTTGTTATCCCAGTATATAATTTCTTTTTTTAAGTGAAATAAAAAGTTATAAAAATTCGGCTTCTTCGGTATTTTCGACTTCAACCGTCGATGCCAGGCTTCTAAAGTATTTGTCGTACGATGTCTATTCTCAGTACAACTTAATAGTTCGTAATTTACTTCTGGACACCACTGTTTCTGGAAATATTTATTGAAGGAAATCATTTCTGGCGTGAGTTGAGTCGAATCGTCGTAACTAGCTAAAATTGCACGATACGCCTCCATTTAATCTCTTCGACGGCACAAGAGGCAGCACTGTCAGCATTCTAATCATATTTCGATTTCGAGAAGAATTAGTGGCGTTTAATTCTTTGGCTTTTTTCCATACCGCCTTATTGTAATGGAAAAAGCATCCACTAATTTTGACATCTTTGAATATTTTCTTTACAGCATTAATAGGCGCTTGCTCGTAGTCACACTTATATCTCAAAATTTCTATATTGAAATGTTCTTTGATAATTTGAAAAAAACGACGGTATGTTTTTTCTGATTTATCCGGCAAAAGCCCGTAGATAACTGGAATAATGTTCGTAGTGGTGAGATTCGATTTTAAATCGATGTGCAATGTTAACAGCTGGTAAAAGGGTTTCGGAACAGTGAAAAATGTAGCATCTCCGTAATAAGTCCCATTATATTGACTCAGAATGTTGTTTGCTAAAAATGAAGAAAAGACAACTATTTTGTCTAGTTGTCCGTCTTCAAAGACAAGTAAATCCTCAGCCATAGCTTCTGGAACCTGTACGTCAGCCAAAGTATTGAAACTCAATTTTTTAACATTTAAGAACCGTTTTCTGGACCCATAAAGACCATTTTTCTTTGATTCGAAAAGTGGCACTTCTTTTCCTTGTGATTTTAAATTTTCGAAATTGTCTTCATATATAGTTTGTATAGGTCGGAAATCTTTACACACTTGTATCTTACATTGGTCCAGTATTCTATCCACTTCATTTTGTTCTGCATTTGCTTCGCACAGATGCTGTTTTTGGCGAATAATCTTTCGTTGATTCTCATGTAATGTAAGCGTGGCACTGCAAGTTTCACGATTACAGCACCGCCATAATGTGGTACCATTTTTATTCGTAACACTTAATGTATATTTATATCCGGCGGATAATAGAATAGTTTTATTTTTTCGACTTTTTATAAAATATATTTCGTCCATTTTAATAATTGATTGGAAATTTGGAACACACGTGCAATAACTCAACTAGACAATTAAATGACAGATACCAAGTTCAATTTCAAAATTCTTTACGCTCATGTAATTTCAAGTGGCCAGTATTAAACGTTAAAGTAAAAAGATTAGATAACTCTTTGTAATTTAGATATGTTGTATATATAATTGAGGTCGTTTTCTGAAAAAAATATTATTTATTTATGTTTTGAAAAAATTGATAATATTAAGGTTGAAAGTTTAAAAAAAAAAATTATACTTATGAGATGGCGACAATTACCAAATTTAGTTATTTTATGTATAATCTAATATTGTGTAACATATATTAAAAAAAAAAAATTACTTTGATTAACACTGTGAAAAAATCGAATTTGTAACATCCCTCATAGCAGTGAAGTTGAACAGACAATAAATTAATTAATTGTTAATATATTTCGAACGCAACCTTTTACGAATTTGAATTTAGAATGTGAAGTATATTGCACTGAGGAGGGAAGTTAACTATCTCCATGGCTAGGGCGTATGCATTTTGTAACATCTCATACATACATATTCGTATTATTCGTAGTTGTACAGTCGCGGTGTGAAAAGGTTCGTCACTTTTGAACCTTAACACCATCACATAGAGTCGAAAAGTGACGAACCTTTTCATTCCCCGGCTATATTAGCGGTTTACATAGTAGCAATAACACAACCGGCGTCATTTTAGTTCATTTAATAGTTCATTACTACAGAGGCCGGGACAAAAGGGGTTGCTGGCCGAAGACATATATGGATAGGTCTGAGGCGGGCAACCCTCAATTCGGTCACAATTTCCCGCCGAGGTATGTATAGTGCTTTTTTCAAACATGCAATGAAATAAACAACAAAAAATCGAAGTTTTATTTTTAAAGAAATTTTTAATACGCATAGTGGCAGAATGTCATGATGCCTGTGCCACAAATTTATTTAACCAGCTATACCCTTTGATTGGCAATTGGACATTCGGAGAATTGGACATTCGGAGAATTGGACATTCGGAGAATTGGACATTCGGAGAACTGGACATTCGGAGAATTGGACATTCGGAGAATTGGACATTCGGAGAATGGACGTTCTGGGAATTGGACGAAAAAGACAGACTAGACATTCGGGGAATTGGACCTAGGTGACCGGACCGAATATAATATGCACAACCCTGAGAAACTTAATGCTCCTAATTTGGTCATTATATTAGGAGAAAAAAAGTTTTTTTTATATACGAATCTCAAAGATGTCCAAAATTCAAATCTTCGTCGTTTTGTGGTCGACCGGTTGCGGCTAGTCGGCCCACCTCTCCCATCCCGGAGCGTGTCACTCCTTATAAATCTGTGCCCCCTGGTGCATCCGGCTTCTCCTGGTCAGGCTCCGTCCTGGCTGGGTGTGGTATTTATGTTTATGGAACTTATACTGTTAAAACGTCTCTCGATCGTCTTGACTGTCAGGTAGGGTAATCTGTCTAATCTCTTATTCATTTAGTTTTATCTTTCGAGTCTTGTCTTTATTTCTGTTAATCTGCTCGTACATCACCGAGAAAAAAAATCTTGTTTACGTGTTATTTTATACAAAGGGCACCATAGGGTAAAAAAATAGTTATATACTAAAAATAACACGTTGTCGACCTTAGTTTTGTTTGAACTCCGTCACCCGCGGCGTCCTCTGCCGTTTCCTTGAAATAACAAAAATACGATAACATGAAAGATTCTCAGTAATTCCGTATTGAAAACTTCAAACCTGTTGCTAGCTATAGAGGTAACGTATTTATTTTAAAAATAGACGGAGGTTCTTCGGAATCATTAGAGCCGAAAGGTGTTCATACGTTTGACACGATTCGATACTCTGTAGGTATTCATTTTTCGAGTGTACTTGAAACGTTAAACTAGAATTCATGCTCAAGTTTAATTTGGCACCGTTATAATTATTACTTCCTTAGTAATGGTATAAAGCGAAAGTGTTTATTAGTTTATCCTTCTGTGGAGCGACGAATAAGCGTAATTTGCATAAAGATTGCATTGATGCTGGAGAGTGACACGGGCTACTTTATTTTGTTTCCCAGAAAAATGGACGGTTTCAGAGGAATAACCAAAGAGACCAAGCGGGCGAAGTCTAGTTTTCTATTAAAAAAAAATCATTTACACAGTTCGCCATAGAAGAATGTCTATGTTCGATTTCCAAATTCTGGTCGTATTGGGTATGGCTCTATACAATCCCGAACTGGCTGCGCAGTGATCGTGCGGTTCCTGTACAAGTTGCAGTTGGCACGCAGTCGTACGTTTTGACCCGATTTGATATCGTGGAATATGAAGGAGGTACTGCTTCCGATGTCCTTGCATCTTTTTCAAACTTTGGAGTTTTTTTTACCCGTTTTTGAACTGGGATCATACCAGTAATCGGATTCGGTGAGGGGAGCGCAAACTCACTAACAGGAATGCCACTTTTTGGGGTGGACGCAGTGCGCAAGGCACAATAACTAAATAGGTGTGTTGAACCTTTTCAACAAAAAAATCTGACAAGAGAGAATAGGAAACTACGGACTGGTATAACTATAGGACTCTACGTTTAAGGAAGAAAAACAAAGTAGCATCCATTTATGGAATACAAAGCATCTGAAAGCAATAAAAATCATGATCATGAGTCAACGACAGCACTGCGTGAACCGGACTCGCCACGTGTTCGAAATTATATCCGTTACACCCTCACCCCACCTGTCGTTCCACCTGTTCCACCCCATCCCCGAACTTGCCGCCCTTCTCACAAAAATGAATGTTATACAAACGGAGTAGAGCGCGTAATTTGGAGTTACACGTCTTAACAGACGCATCTAAAAACGGTTTTCTGACGTTTATATAGGTACCATGTGCTAGCCTATGACAGTTAAAATAGTTTCTCCTGTTTCCGCGATTATTACTCATTGAAATAAAACAATTTAACGGATTATATCGCGTATATTATCTCATTTTAGTTCCCGACGTTTCGGAAACTTTCCAGCTTTCCATGGTCACGGGTGAACTGAGAAAAGATGTATTTTCCTCTGTCAAAGTTACAATTTGTACAAACGTTTGAACCGTTGAATTGTTTTATTTCAATGAGTTAAAATACTGTTAACTAAAACCTAAAGATGATAATGTTTATCGCTTAAAAACTCCAGACTACGAAGTATCGCCATTCGCCATATTATGATATTGACTATAATATTACATTATTTGACGTCACCTTGTATTATCTTAAATTGGAAACTTTTTGCTCACTAACTTCAACACGATTAGAGTTTTTGTACAGTCTTATTATTATTACACATTATGAAGAATAGTATAGAAGAAAATGTAATACCGCATCCTTCCACTTAGATGTTTTCCACAGATCAATTGAATAATGCAGATACAATATCTGAACCAATAACCGCAGAAAGAATAGTTTTCAATATTATCTTATTGTGATTCTTGTTCACAGCTTTACATCGAAACGTAAAAGGTTTTTAAATCAAAAGACTACGGAAAATTATTATATTACTTAGAAGTATTCAACAATAAGGAAGACCATTGTAATATATTGTACTTTTCATTACATTCAACCATAGCTTGCAATTACTACAACTAATTATGACAACCGTGAACCGAAGAACAAATTGCTAAAATGAAACATACAGAACAAGACTATAACATACTAGTAACAAAGCTTAGTACATGAAACGGCCGTGACATTGTCGATGCTCTGTACTAAAGAGATTATAGTGCATCTGAACGTATTACAAGAGTGGTAATATTATTACAGTATTACAAGTGATGTAATTATCGTGGTGGTGGCCTTGAGTGAGCAGTAATCGCCTCATCACTTCCGAGCAGGGTTGTCATCAGACCATTACACGTCATTTACATATGACTTGTAGATCAGCCATTCTTATAATAGCTTAAGTCTAGAGAAGTCACTTTACAAACACCAAGATTACGGCCAAGTGAACGATAAGTTTCAGAAATCTTTTATACGGTTAAAGGCCTGGTATCTATATCTCCAGGGCTCTCTATAATAATGGTAATGGTACACTATCTAGAAAAGAGCCAGTAGACGGATGTAAACGTGACTTTATGAAATGCTATCATGGGCTTCACAATCCGCATACTTGCCTGGCTATTTATAATATGTTTGAATAATGGGATGTTTGCCTTGCTTTATTTCCTAGTAATGACAAATTTTAGGGAAATTTTTGATGATAGCCCTTTATATATAATGATAGATACCATGAGGTATAGATTTTCCTCTCTTCTAATAATTGTCCGTGTCGCCAAAGTTAAGCAAGTATCTTTATCCGTCCCACAATTTCACTTGTACCGATTTCAAGTTACTATATGATGTTGCCGTGACAAGAAACAAGAATTATGAGCTTCCACATCACAATCTTGCCCTGACATAGCCCACTCTTGGAGCCATAAATAGTCATATCATGACTTACCATATACACAACAAATAGAACCAATAGCCAACCCTATTGCCAGTAAATCCGTGTCAAATCGATAGTACGGCTCGCAAGGACGACTCATTGTCATGCATGTTCCACTGAATACCTGATTGACATAAAAACGCTATTCATAGCAGTGATTAGTGGTTATTCAGAATCGTGGATAAACGAACTACCGTAGCAGTATTACACACTGCAATGTACAAAACTGGAAATTAAGGTATTAAGCCAGCTAGAGTTTTATGTGTGTAAAGAAATAAGTCGTAGAAAATGTATATTAATAGTGATAATGTTGCCACCCACTTGAAAAACCGTGGTGACTTTTGTATGTGACTTAAGATGCACAAACTATTACGAAACTTAACACCAGTATGCGCAAATAGCCTACCAAAGTTGTACAGCACAGGCTAAGCGTACGAATTTTATAAAATTTTGAGACTATGCCTCAGAATTCATCTACAATCTATGCGTTCTCAAAACATACTATCACCCCTTTTCACAAAACAATCATCGTTTCATTGAAAATCTAACGTGGCATCACTGTAAACAAAAAGACTAAAACGTCCTAACGAAATACAAAATCATGTCTAAGTATAACTTTAATGGCGTTTCACACATATTATTAGAAGCGCACTTGCCTCGCCGTATCGCAGAGCATATAGTCAATGATGTCATGCGTTGTTTGCGCTCGAAATTGTGAGATGCACCGCGCTCGCGACCTTTTATGTTCAATCTCATCTGTTATACGAAGTTAGTTTTAACTTAGATACTAGATCTAGTTTAATCGAACGTGTAATTGAGATGAATAATTTCATAGCGTAATAACATACCTGTTATGTGGCCTTCTTCCTCTTACTGGCAAGCATGCACGTGTATGAAAAAGGGAAGATAAACAAGATAAAACGTATGCATCAATCACCTTTACAGTTCCATAATTCATTGCTATGTAACGACAGATATTTGCTATTCTTGTTTGTTAATAACTCTCTGGGTGTATAAGGGCGGCATATATGTCGTCAGTTAAGTTTTTTCTTCTAATTTTACATCATTGACTACTTCCCGTTAGTTACCTGCTTAATACAGCAGATAATTGTTTGCTTTCCGGGAAACTAAAAACCAAATTGGCAAGCTTAAGGAAAAAAACTCAAAAAAACCTCAAAAACAACAACTTTTCCTCCTCTCGAAACAAAGCATCGCCCGCACTACAGCATCCTTGACATGGTACACTTTAGGCCGCTGTTGGCATAATGTAATTACCATGTCCCCTTGACATGCACGTGACGATATCATTTCACTGTAGCTTACTGCAGGTCGATCGTATCGACGAATGCATATTGGACATGAAGAGGATTTACTTGTTTATTTTATTTTATATAAAATAGAATTACATTTCGATCATGTCTATGGTAAGCACTTGAATCCACTACCAAGCCATCTCCAGACACATCATGATGCATCCTAATTTTTTAATTTCCGAATTATAATTGATTGTAAACACTGACACAGGGCAACATTTGAGTATTAAAACAGTGATGTGATGGGATCATTGCAGATAATCTCGTCTAAAATATCAAACTCACGCATATTGTATATATTACGATCTCAGATATTTTTAGAAAGGTTCGCATGTGGTGACCGCATGTGAGTCCATTATGTAAATCCACCTCTATTCCAAGATCAAGTTTAACTTGAAAATTGGCATAAATCACCACGGCAATAATTCATTTACAGGTATTGGTAGTTAAACAAAACTGAGTAAATTGTCTCGTGCAATTGTCGGAAAAAAAATCGCTAATATAATTGGAAACTAAATGTTTCAATAAAATGCAAATGCAAGGTGTATAAACTCTAGCTGGAGAA
The DNA here is from genome assembly GCA_905404275.2 of Hedya salicella. Taxonomy (NCBI): domain Eukaryota; kingdom Metazoa; phylum Arthropoda; class Insecta; order Lepidoptera; family Tortricidae; genus Hedya; species Hedya salicella. Next base: position 25,814,920 of record FR990102.1, on the reverse strand, counting down.
AAATAAGTTTAGACAACAATGGCATGATTGATAATATATCCGTTACTGTATAGATAATATGCCGTGTGACTTTGAATATTGTGTTGACGTGATTTACATTATCTGCTGAGATCCAAATTTTAGTGTTTTCGTTATATGGTTGTTGAGGGATTCCGTCGAAAGATGTCTTTAACAGACTATCAAGAATTCTCGTGAATGGCAGCTGTTGGAGCTTCACAGATTATCACTTTTACGGCTTGTTCTTTTTAATTCTCAGCATGTTTCTATGTACCAGCACAAACATCCGCTGTATTCGCAGCGATAACCGCTCTTATCACAAATTATGTTTCTCTGCAAACTGACTCACCGTCGGCAGATTAAAGTAAACCTGATCGCTACCATAACGATAAGCAAATTACCTTCAAGTCTTTCCACTGACTTTTGAGTGGATGATGAAAGTTTTTCGGAGTTTAGAGACTCTTCTAAGCTACTTTCTAGCTTTTAGATTCTGCTTTTATAACGACTAGATTCGCCGGTTACCGAGTGTGGGTTATAATTTATTTATTTTTAGAGCTCTGAATGGTTTAAATCGTAAATAGCACGCTCAAGGCTGCGACTTCCGGGGCTCGTCTACTTTTGGTCCACGCGTGACTCACTAAGGATTCAAATTCAAACTTCTCCCAAAGATAATTTGCACGCATGTTCATTACTCTATGCCACTAAGTAATGATAGTTAAAAATGTATAATACTCAAGTCTGATGCGGGCTATAAGTGGATAAATGCTAAACAATAGGGGAGGAATCAAGGCTGAATTGCGACCTCGAAATTGGTATGAATGAACGCATCGTTGCAGCCTATAACGGAACAGCACAAATCGTCACCTTAAAACTACTACTGCAAAGATGACTTTCGTCTGATTTAACATCTTGTTAAATTATGGCCCGTCGTACACCATTGTTCAGCGTCTTATTACTGATAAAATCACAGTAACTAGCGTCTGTTGTTAATAATTGTTGTTATTTGCAGTAATCGTCGTTTATGGCACTCTTAGTTGCAAAATATCATTGAAATGTGCAGTTACGGGGTACCGACGAGGCAATTTAAGTCCAGTTGTAAATACGTTAACTAAACGCCACACAGTCATTCATCCAATGAGACTGTTAAGAGATACCACTCTTCGATGTTTTCGTTTGATAAAGTGCAACATAAACAAAAGCATCTTTGTCCTTAGCAGTGACTATGCCTACAGTAAATAACAATGACATAATATCCCCGGAAGATCGCATCCGCTTGGCACCGCTTCAACGCTAAAATTAACTGAATAACGATTCGGATTTACACGCGTCTATTTTTACTACATTTCTCCTTTTGTTGTGGTCGTAACTCACTTTCTATTAACAACTGTTTCTTATTTAGTTTTAGTGCCCATAATGATTTTCTGATTAATCTCGTTCTTACGACTCTCGTTAGCTGACTGCTTTGAATTTGCTATTTTAGGTAGTTTATTGCTTCACTCGATGTCTCGATCAGAATTTTATAATACATTGGTTAAAAAATGTACCCCATGCCTTGCATTGCCTATTACCAGCCGACAAATGTAATCTCGTTAAGTTGTAACCCTTGCGGTAGATGAAATCAATTCAGGTGTTTATATTCCCTAGGTTTTAATGTAATTTCTAGCCTTACAGCCATATGCGCTGACACTGAGGTCAATTCTGTGCCTTGCTGTAAATTATTACCGACATTACGGGTGTCTGTGAGGCCCCATTAGGCAAGGTGCAGTCGTCAGATATCTCAGTGGACAAGGTACTCAATTATATCTGAACACGGCTGATGTCAAGGATCTTGTAGACTAGACTGTTCATATCGTATTGTTTTTATGGATCAATATCTCATTCCGCACTCCATTAGTGTAACATCTGTTATGATTATAACTCTCATAATCTATGACATCTATTGCATGATAATTACCTTTTAAAAATAACCGACTTCAAATTAAGCCGCTTGAGACTTGAGACTTTGGATTCGGTTAAAGATCATAATATGTTATTTGAAGTATCAGAACTATTCAACGGTTAACCACACAACATACCTACAATTTTTTTTATTATTCTTGTCTATCTTTTGTATCTTTGCCAAATTCTTAGCTGGCGCATGAGGTAAATTGAATAGTATGTGCATTTTATTGCGCCAACGCAGCACCTAATGCATTTACACTAATAGAAGCAAATATTGCCGGTCCATATTTCATGTAGCTCAATTGCACACTTCTTGACAGACATCCATCAATTGTGTTAATGTTTTTCCAACGTAATTCTAGACTACTGTACAAGTGTACATACATAATAGTGTTCTGAAGAGGCCGACTTATTTTGACATGCTTTTCATCACCACTTTTATGAAGTTTTAGAGAGATTTTTATGAAGAAGTAGAAATCCACTCAAACTGTATCAACCTAGGCAAAAATTGAAGATGTTTGGATCAAATGGATACTGTATGGCTATAAAGTTATATATTAAGTACCAGAGCAGTTCAAAGCGTTACCCACACGTGAATTCGAGAGGAAGATGTTTAAATTTCTACTTAATGAATGCTTTTATTCTGTAACTGATTTTTTAAACTATGACAACTCTAACTCTGACTATGGCAAGTTAATTTAATATGTATATATATACATGTTTTATAAAAGTGCATGATATTTTGTAAGGTATTTTTTTTTTATTAATTGTCATGTTTATTACAATAATTTATAATTAATAGCAATGGAACTGTTTATCATAATAAATCTTTAGTCAATAGTAATTGACATGTTAATTGACAATAAGTACATTTAATTCTAATTTAATATCATTTTGACATGTTTTGTTAGCAATGTATAATATAATATAACATTTCTACGCCAATACTGGCCGAATATGTCGCACTAAGACACTTGATACCAACCAAATGTACCATATTCTTGGAAATAAAATGTTGTGATTTGATATGGAAGCAATTTGATTGCTTTTCGAATTCGATTGCTATAAACGCAATTAACTTTAGTTCTAAAGTATCCAAGTTTGGTTTTTGGTCGGGCTTTTAAAAATACACACATTTGACTGTGCCGTGCCATGTGTGATCCCGTTAAAAATAATAACTGTTAAGATTTTGGCAACGCTTCTTTTCACGTTCGTGCATCTTCTTAAATTTTCATTCGAAAAGCGCTCTTTCTTCAATTTATAACTTGGGATGGTGTCTAGACCATGATTGTTGAAGACTATTGTTTTTCTACGACAAATGAGCGTCGATTTTTGAGCGGTTCTGTTAGTTTATTCTTAGCATATCTCTAAAAGGTCAAAGATCTCACAATCCAGTCACGTAGAGTTTACACTTTCCATGGACCTACTAATTTTATCGTCGTTTTCTAATCAACTTGCCCGCTCGTATGTGGCGATATACCTTCAAAGTGGTACGAGAATAATAAACCATATATTACATATGAGTTTTACATTAGGTGACTGACTTAAATTCCATTAAAAGTTCGATTAAAAACACTTTCTTAATGATATCCAATAATAGAGTAGACTTCTTCCTAGAGTTCCTAATGTTAATGCGAAAATATATAGTTGTAGTGAGTGAAGAAATTGTTGCTAAAGCTTGTACTGTAGCAGTTCTCTAATTAGTACTACCCAATAACTATTATACAATCATTGTGTACTGTTATACGATACCATATCGCGAAATTGTGATCTTATTCCCAGTCATAGTATGTTTATATGTTCCAAAGCACCAATACAGAGTTTGTGTCCAGCAATAGGGCACAATGGCAGGCTAAAAAATAGTTTCTGTCAGAAACAAAAATGTCCGTGATATCACAGTTGATCTTCAAAATGTACGCGCCCAGTTTTAATAACTCTTTCAAGTCATGATCATCATACGTCAATCAAATGTCGTCCACTATTAATCATAAGGATCTCCATGATGAGCAAGCAGTCTTGTATTACCTGCGTCCACGTAATATTCTACAACATTAACGTCATCATCAACACAAACGATATCTAATTATATAATGTTCTGTTCCAGATGAACGTCCGCGTGACGACGATGGACGCGGAGCTGGAGTTCGCGATCCAGCAGACGACGACCGGCAAGCAGCTGTTCGACCAGGTGGTCAAGACCATCGGCCTCCGCGAGGTCTGGTTCTTCGGCCTGCAGTACACCGACTCTAAGGGAGACCTCACCTGGATCAAGCTGTATAAGAAGGTTAGTTCACAATCAATCTACGACACAGTATATAGGACTCGAGATTAGTAAAATAAGTGCTGACATATGAAAACGCTCTCACACAGACTTGTGTCCCAAAAGAAATTTCGCAGGGTTTCATTTTGGCACCTCTGATACGAGATTAAGAAACTGCGTTCAAGATTCCATATGATCTTATGATATTTCCATACTAAACAACAGCAAAGAAAGGTAGTGATAGATTTAATGATATTTCTTGCTGATTTCGTAATTACGAATATGACGACATTGTCTAGACAAAAGTTGTTAGTTTCTAATAAGATTTTAGATAAGTTTATTTGCTGTAGAAGACCATGTAGTAATACTTAACTTTATTTCATAATGAATTGTAATAAATGGCACAAATTTTGCGGAATCATGTGACATCCACACTATTTAATGTTGTAATCTAATTAATTCCTAAAAGTGTATAAGCACGAAGATTAAGCGATATGTTATCGAAGTAACTGATGAAATATAAGAAAAAATAGTTTTGAAATTTATTATAGTTGCCATATTTGTATGACGTTGATATCATTAATTTGCTACGAGGCCGGCCTCTTTCACTAAGAACTGATGTAATTTATAAATGTCGATAAACATCAAAACTTGATCCCCATTCAGTTTGTTACCATAGTATCAAATTACGATATATTTGGAAAATAAATTAATTGCTTTGAAATTTATCGACACATTATAGGTTTAGTCATAATGTAATTTAGACGTTCGAGAATTCGAAAATGTTTTTTGAGAAGTGTACAATAGAATAAATAATAGCTGATTTTGTAAACGGAACCGACACCATGTGCGGAAAGAAAGTAAATGAACATATTTGAGAAACCATTTATTGAAACATCTTCACCGCTTCGAAAATAGTAATGTAGGCACCAATCATTTAGCAATGACATTTTTTTGCATATGTTCTATACGAACGTACGTTCACACGATAATACACTTCCACGAGAAACTACATTCGATGTCCAATATTTATGTTACCAGCAACTACGGCCGCGCAAAAACCTCAACATATTCACGCGCGTAGCCAACCGTACACAGTATATTTTAAGCAGACCGCGGCGAAGTTCAAGTTTGTTTTGCACCAATTTGCTCGTTTATGATCGGAGTATGCTCACTTGATTTACGATCCGACCGTTTGTTTGCTCTTATACCATCACTGAGAAACATTAACCCAAAGTCAGTGCTTATAACGCCGACAAAAGGCATGTTATTGTCTGATTCGTCTCCCGCCTTTTCTTAGTCTTTCAGTACCAACAAAATGGTTTCACGTTCCACTCTCACTTTGATCTGCACGCTATAAATTTGCCAATCTGTGAAAGTAACTGTAATTAATGGTTAGCTGGCCTCGGGGTGCTCAACACCCCTGCAAATTCGACTATCGTAAATTGCTTATAATTCACCTCCGTTTCAAAAATTTACAGCTGATTCGCCCATATTTTCCATTTCCTATTGCGCTTTATCGAATTAAAGTTTAATTGTTTTTAGTAAGACCACTAAATCAAGGAATTAATATCTGTGTCTTTTGAAAATCTACATTCTTATTTGCGATCGTTGCCAAGTTCAACCAATGCTTATTATTTAGAAAGTAACCGCAGTAGAGTCATATATAAATTGCTTCGCCCACGCCTTCGAAATTATTCAGCCGTTTGTGAAGTACAATCCGTGTAGTGGGTGTCTAAAGGTCCATTTATTAAGTTGTTATTGCTTTCTGTTAGTTCATATTGCATTTTTTTTATTATACTATTTATTACATCGAGTCTCAGTATCTTAATCTAATGAAGATATGCTAATTTTAACATGCAATCGATGTGCAATAATGATAAAATGTTAAGAAGTAAATCAAATAATCCTTATTTCGGAAGTCACTCTTGATGTTTTAATGACGTCATCCTATTGATGAACGCAACCGTGACGGCTTAAACCGTCAATGTGAATAGGTAATGCAGAATCCTGACTCATAGTGGAAAGGATAAACGAACCTTCTCGGCTAAACGGTTTTCCTTCCAGGTAAACATTGAAAACCGATTAAACAAGGTGACATTTCCAGGAATAACTATTATTCAACTAGGCATTTGTGTCTAGTCTAGTTATTACAGAAGATCTTCCTGTGCACGAAATTTCAGAATACATACAAGAAACTTTATAAGTAGTAAACTAGTAACCAACCGCTATTTAGAAAATGTCCTCCAACCCCAAAGTGAGGTGAAATGGTTTTCCTCCAAATCGACATTGACCCAATGCGGCAATGCCAACGTGTCTCCGGCGCATGTCATTACGTTATTTATTCATGCCTGTCTGTGCGTATCAATGAGGATTGAGGACGCCCAGTTTTTCTTGCACGACGCAGGTGTTGACGAATTTCTTTTTCGACAAACCTGTTCGTCTACACAGGTACGCCACGATCCATGATGAGGCTTAATCGGCTTTTAGAAGCATTAACTTAAGATGTTATTTTGTGATATCCTATTATGCGATCCACTTTAGATGGTCGCGGCTGGTGGTCAAAAATTATTTTAAATATTCAAGTTTCTTGCCATGCGTCGGTGTAAGAAATTACCGGTGTTACAAACAAAAGGCAGTGAATTGTCAATCGACACGACAGCGTGAAACTTCTAATTTCATGAAATTTTGAGCCCAATCCAATTTACGACCGGTTTTTTTTCTCTTTATTATAATAAAAAAAGGGTTTGACCACAGTTGATCATGACACCCTTATTGTGACTTATCAATAAAGCAACCTTATCATCTACGCTTAAGACCAATACTTACAACATGCAATAACTGGCTTTTCGCGATTGCGGGTGTGCCAGAATTGCATTAATTTAGCTTACATGCATTGTACAAATTACCTACAACAAATATTTTAAATTGAATGCTCTTCGTACATTGATGACGCTTTGAAAATAAATATTTAAATATGTTATAATTGAATAAAGAAACATAGTATAGTAACAATTAGTTTGCAAATAGCTAATAATAAATAAGTGGTAACATTTTATAACTGTGTCACGCTAGCAAAGTTGAATAATTTAAAAAAAATCATTCTTATACATAGATGGCGTTGTACATATCGGGGAACGGCTTTTTGTATGGAGATGGTCAGTCGTCTTGTTTTAATGGTTCTGGGTTCATATAAGTTTTGGTTTGATTCCTATTCCGTAATAGTTGAAGTAAGTCTGATTATTCTTTAGGAAACTTAATAAAATGACGAGCAATATTATTCTTAATGATCACATCGTCAACATTTTGTTACTACCGCTGTGTTCACTAGATGTTTTAAAAGGGTCTATCCGGTTCTACACATATCGTCTACCTAGGTTCTGTATAGACACTTGAATGTCGGTTAAACTAAGCTATCTACATGCGCATCGTGCTGCGTAGAGATATGTAGTGGCGGATTTACGATCGAAATGAACTTATAAACTCTCCGTTGCTTGCTTTATTTAATATCCTTGTTGCAACTTGAATCCATCTAATACCAAACGTTAAAAAATGTCATGTTCCTAAACTTTCGACTTAGTAACATAATGGATGCGAACTTATGCAAATTTCAATTTGCTCTCGTATCGTAATGCAAACAAATTGCACATACTTAATTTCTCATCATGGTGTCTTATGGGAAATTCCAAAGCCATTTCGCAATTGGCACGTACAAACATGATTCGCATTTATGATCTTTTAATTTAGTGTATTCTGTTTATCTACTGGAACGGTTCCCATCTCCTCAATGAAGGTAAAATGTCACGGTCGAATGCCTCTTACTCGAGTCGCTAGTGGAGTTTGTATCAATGTATGTTTTACACGATCTTGAGTGCGCTGTTCCGCAAATATGTCTGAGTATTGCTTTTATATTTCGTACTCATTTCACCATGATATGGTACATTACGTATCTCCTTTTACTACACATTCCACACAGTTCGTTGTTTCACACTTACCCATTAAAAATCCACAACTATTTAGGGGAATATGTCCGGAGCGAAATCCGACAGCAGTTACTACATTCGATCTTTCCATGCCGATTCCAACGAACCAAGGATTCCGAAGCAAATTGGGCTATATTGTATCGATACCATATGCCATACTTCGTGATCTCTCCTCAAAATGCTTTCCATGTGTAAAAACATTTTTGTTTGATGCTTCTTGAATGATTTGAAAAACATAATAAATCCGGTTTACGATCTTTATTCATGGCTCTTTGAAGTTATACTTCAAAAGTCACGATTAGTTTCGAAACCGGATTTGGGAGCGTTGCTTTATCAGACATTAGTCGTTTACATGAGCAGATAAGATTCCTTGCACGTAGCTTCATTGAATTGTAAAGTTTCACTATTAAAGCCTGAGTTATTGTCATACTTTTACACGATTTTCCTCTTGGAGATATAAAAGAGCCAACTATCACCATTTTATAAAAGTAGCTGCGTAGCAACAACAAAAAAGTATTTTTTTGATAAGCCTTTGGGAGGTTTATTTTTACAAGCATTTTTTTAACCTCACATTTGTATGTATGTTTACAAATCTTGCAAGGAGGATTTGAACCACTTCCCGAGGACCGATTGAGCTGGAGAATATACCTACGTAACTTCGATGACTGCAATAATATGGCACCATGGATCTGGTTTGATGATGCAGTGATAAGGTGGTCATAGGAACTCTGTAATAAAATAACGCAATCCTACAGAGTTTGGGGTCTTTAGAATCCTCTCGGTGACTAGTTGATGGTTATATTCTTAAAAGACAAAGATCTAAATAAGTAATGAAAAAATTTCAAGACTCCGACTGGATAATGAAAAATAATGGAGCGTGATGGTAAAACATCAAGATATTCGTAAAAAAATCAATATTTGATGGTTGTTCAAAGAAAAGTACAGTCGGAAATGAAAGCTTCTCAGAAAAATGAAATTTATGACAAGAACTTAATTTAAGTACTGAATAGTTTACAGCTAAAAAATCTGCTGCTGCTAAATTTTCTGTTCTTTTTATTTGTGGATACCTGAGCTAGTCATTGTTTCGCGTAATCTTGGTCGTAAATCTACGATGCTTGTACTACTGTTCCAAGGCCATTTACAGACTGCACATTTTAGAAACTGAACATGCAAAATTTTCTTATTACACGCGACAATGGCAAACGTTTCCTATCTTTGTGGCTGGGAAAGTACATCTTGATAAAGAATGACAATACATGTGGAAGTTTGTTCAAGATGAAAATCTAACCACTAAAAATGGACTATCACAATAAAATGAATACATGACTACAATAATCTGCTGATTCAGCCAATATAAGAACGCAATGGTTCTCAAGACATTAAAGAGCCGAAGAAATTACCTTCCAAGAATCAATAAATAGATCAAATATGAGCTGATTCAAACAAGCTTTCTCTTCAACGAGATACAGAATCAAATAAGGCTACTTTGTATCATTTATCAAGTGTTAATAGACGTTAATTCTCTACAAGCAGCAATTGGAAGGGATCACAAGCGGGTATTTACCAACACCGGTTATGAAACGCCGTCAACGAGCGTGTTTACATTCGGGCACGTGGACATTTCCTCCGCTGTTGTTTGAACGCTAGCATAGCATTGCGTAGAATATGAACAGTGAAATGTAGTTTCTTTTATCGTGTAAGAACTCTTCAGGAATAAATGGGCGCCGTTTACTTGGTAATGTTTGTGAATTACTTACACGAAAATAACAGTGGTCATAATCACAGCACTGAAATATGTAGTAGTTTTTGACTAGTTGAAAATATTGTTTTTCTTTTTAGTATTTCTGGCCGGAAATACTTGCCTGCATTTTGTAAATTTATCTGAAAGCTACTGAATAAATTACACTACAATATTAGAATGCACTCGACCGTGATAATAACCGTTGGTTGAATCATATTCCAATACATAAATATATATATTAAATGCATTTTATTACAACAAATCGTATCTGTATAGATTTAGTCCTAGTCTGAGTAGACTTAGAAAATGACACGATTATTTTTTGTAATTTATAGGCAATTCTTAATTTCTTACCAATATTGTTTTAACGTGCAATACTAGCAATACAACATCTTTGTTTGACATCAGATATGCATAACGACAGTAATGCCTATATAACAATAAGCTACAACTAATCGTTCGATGACTATTGACTATTCAATGAGCCTCCGCCGCCATATCCACACACAGCCACTTTTCTCGCCACAGGTTTTTCTACATTGAATGCAAATTACGATGATGCCATTCTTTCGTCTTGTTCAGGGGGGTCCCAAAAATAAACCACTTTGCTTGACAATACAGTATATTGAACCAAAGCACAAGTAATCTCTATTCACAAAAGTACAAAAAATAAATATAGATCGGACCGATGCCATTATTCCAAGAAAAATCTTAATAGCGTGAAGTAGGATTTCACCTCGCTGGTACAGCGCCATCTAGCGGATAATTGGAAGACTAATCTTACGAACAATTGCACACGGCACTTTGTTTACATTAAATGAATACTATACGATTGAACATTCCGCCCACCAAGGACAAACTGAGGGATTGTCCTTATAACCGCCCACCATGACAATAAAACGGGCTGTTATGTTAATCAAAAATAAAAATTAAAACATTAATCATGTGTATGTAATACTAGCATCGACATAGAATATCTAAGCTATGCAGATATTTAACTTTAACATTGTTCAAATTCTTGAGGAAATGTTGGCTAAATTAATCGTGGGTCTTTATCCACACGCTTATTATCACATCTTACACACAGACATAAAAAAAAAGAAAAACAAATATCATAATGGAAACTATCCAATATCATTAAGTATCAGGTTTCAATTGGCAGTACACATAGTTTCCCGACAGATCTCTTAATGATACCGCCTTTACATTTTAGGCTAACAACACGTGTGATACCGTCCAATCCGGGGTGTTTATGAGTAACTCTACCGTATAACCACTTAGCTGGAGGAAGATCATCCTCTTTAACCAAAACTACATCTCCAAGAGCCGGCTCAGGTGTTTGATGTCCCCACTTGTACCGATGATAGAACTGGGTCAGGTATTCACGAGACCAGCGACGCCAGAAGTCTTGGACCATTCTTTGGGTGAGCTGCCATCTTCTTAGGCTGCTTATGTTCGCAGATTCATAATTGTAGTCTGGTACCAACACTAAAGGTTCTCCTACTAGGAAGTGTCCGGGGGTTAACGGCATCGGATCGTTGCAGTTCTCATTTACTGTCGACATTGGTCTCGAGTTAAGACATGCCTCAACTTGTGACAACACTGTTGCCATTTCCTCGAAAGTTAGAGTTGAGTTCCCCACGACCCTTTTGAGATGATATTTGGTGGATTTAATACCAGCCTCCCAGAGACCACCAAAGTTTGGTGAATGAGGTGGTATGAAGTGCCAGTTGGTTCCATTGGTAGCCAGCTCATTCATTATTTCCGGCAGCATGGAGGATCTTTCATCGGCAAACAATTGTTTGAGTTCCCGTGCTGCACCAACGAAATTCGTCCCATTGTCACTCCATATGTCTGAACAGTGGCCACGACGTGCCACAAATCTTTTGAACGCGGCTATAAATCCTTGTGATGTCAAGTCACTAACTGGCTCCAGATGTATTGCTCTTGTAGCCATACATATGAAAAGACATATGTATCCTTTGTATGCATGATGACCTCTGCCCTTTGATGTCCTGATGTTTATAGGTCCTGCATAATCTACGCCGCTGTGAAGGAACGCTCGAGTGACGGTTCCTCTTACTGAAGGCAATTGTCCCATTAACTGATGCTGGTTTGCAGCAGCATATCGTATGCACGTCACACATTTGCGTACAAATTGACTGACCAGGGTTTTTGCGCCCACTATCCAATACTTAGATCTTAAATAATTCAGCATAAGCTGTGGAGCGCCATGTAAGGTCCTTTGATGTGCGTCAGCGATTACTAAATTAGTGAAGTGAGAGCTGTGAGGCAAAATAATTGGATGCTTCATGTCTTCACTGATTTGAGCAAGTTGGAGTCTTCCGCCTACTCTTAATATTCCTTCTTCATCAAGGATTGGATTTACAGAGGTGAGCTTACTCTGTTTATTAATATTTTCCTTCTTTTTCATTTTCAGGATTTCTTCCATAAACTGTTCATGTTGAACTAATTTTATACATACTGTTAAACTGCTTCGTATTTCTTGACTCGATAACCATTTATTGAAAACTTGACCTTGACATATTTTAGTAAATCTTCTGCAGAGAGCCACTACACGAATCAATCTTCTTAGACTTGAAAACCTGGACATAATTTCGGTTTCAGGTGATACATCATTGTCAAGTCTGCAGGTATTTATTAGACATAGCTTATTTACCTTTTCTTCTAATTTTGTTTCCTTGACTATGATTTTTTTGTAATTTATGATTTTCTGTTTCAGCCAAGCCGGTCCTTCCTTCCAGAGCGCATCATCTACAGTTTGGTAAGTACCTCTTGACGCGCTGTCAGCAGGATTGTCTTTGGAGACGACATGAGACCACTGTTGAGGTTCTACTAATGTTATGATTTCAGAGACGCGGTTCGCCACGAACGTCTTCCGCCGGTTCGGGCGACTGTTCAGCCAAGACAAGACTATGGATGAATCCGTCCAGGCGTGAATATTCATCTTATCGATGCCCATTACATCCGCGACCTCCATCAATAACTTCGCTAACAACACTGCGCCACAGAGTTCCAACCTCGGGATGGAAATTTGTTTAATCGGAGCCACCTTCGTTTTGGCTGTAACTAAGGAAACATGTACCTTACCATCTTCATCGATGACACGAGCATATACCACAGCTGCATATGCTTCTGAAGATGCATCACAAAAGCCTTGTAGTTCTAACGTTTCGTTGCTAGCGCTAGACCGAATCCACCGTGGCAATTTAAATTTGGTAAGTTGACCTAAACTTTCTCTATAAGTTAGCCATTCCTTCAGTAACTGAGCAGGGACCTCATCATCCCACTCAATTCCCGAGAGCCATAATTTTTGAATAAAAATCTTGGCTGATATAATTACAGGGGCGAGCCATCCAAGCGGGTCAAACAAACGTGCTATATCTGAGATAACATTTCGTTTAGTTAAAGGCATTTTGGGGGGAGGGAGCTGCACTGTGTATTCGAAGTCATCTGTACTCCGATTCCAAGTGAGTCCTAGAATTTTCATTATCGTATCGATTTTGAGTGGTAAGTTTTCTGTCTTTGCAGTATTTTCATTTCCAAGCTCTTGCATTAACTCTTCATTGTTAGTTTTCCATTTTTGCAACTCAAATCCTCCTTTTGCTAATAGTTCTTTTAATTCCTCGTATATTTTCTTTCCTTCTTCCACAGATTCACATCCGGTCAGCAAATCATCCATGTAAAAATGGTTTAACACCCGCTCAGCAGCTAAAGGTAAGTCAGTACCTTCGTCATACGCGACTTGATGCAATGAGCGGACGGCTAAATATGGGGCTGACGCCGTGCCGAAAGTCACTCGAAGTAACCTGAAATGACCCATCTCGTCTTCAGGGCTTTTACGCCATAAGATGCGCTGAAAATCGGCATCATTTTCATCGACCTTTACTTGTCTGTACATTTTGACGATATCTGCTACCAAACAGATGGGATGCATACGCCATCGAAGTATGATGTGACGAAGATCAGCTTGCAAGGTCGGTCCCACTAATAAATCCTGATTTAGTGACACTCCATTATCACCAGGACACGATGCGTCAAAGACAACTCTCAATTTCGACGTTGTTTTGTCTTCCCGGATTACGGCATGGTGAGGTAAGTATACTACGTCAGTTTTATCTTTTTCCTTTTCAGGTACCTTCTCCATGTGACCTAAATCGAGGTATTCTTCTATGACTTCAGCGTAGCGTGCTTGCAGTTGAGGATCTCTTGCAAATCTTCTTTCCAGTTGCATAAAGCGTCTTGTAGCTATAATTTCCGAATTCCCGTCTTTGCAACTAGGATTTAAATCTCGAAACGGAAGTTTAACAATGTACCGACCGGTGTCATCTCTTTTAGTGGAAGCTTTAAATATATCCTCACATTTCTTTTCTTCATCGGTATAACTATCGTTTGGAGATTTGATCGAAATATCAGCCTCGAGTTCCCAGAATTTTTTGAGAAGCTCGTTTTCATTGACTTGAATGTGGTTAACACTGATATTTTTGTATTCTGTTGAATCAGATGTGCGAACCGGTCCCGACAAGATCCAACCTAAAGTTGTCTTTTGGGCTACTGGTGCTCCTGATGATTTGATAATACCCTCTTGAAGTATTTGACCATAAATGTCAGCTCCAAGGAGCATGTCAATTTTGTTTGGTTTATCAAATGATGGGTCGGCCAGCTCAACATTGTTTAACTCAGACCATAGCTCGACAACGACCCGTTTTTCTGGTAGGACCGATGTCAGCTTGTTCAACACGAAAGCATTCACATTATATTTAAATTTCGGATCAAGAAGTGATTGAATTGTTACCTTAACCTTCGACTTGGACGCCAAAGAGGCGCCTTCGTCACTTCCTAGACCTGAAATTGTGCTTTTGTGTTGAATTTTCTTTAGCCCTAATAACTGGACTGCAGACTCTGTGATCAAAGAAGCCTGTGATCCCTGGTCTAGTAAACACCTGAGAGTGATTCCCGAGCCATTTTTCGATTGTGCCTTGACTAAAGCCGTTGCTAACAATACTTGATTACGGCTGGTCGAAAAATGACTTTTAATTTCTGTACAAGTGGGTTCATCGTGCGATGATGAACTTGCTGAAGCAGTGTGCACAGCCACGCTCCGCTCGGCTGATTGATTCGATACTTCAGAATCAGCCGTTGAAGTGGTATTCTTGGGATGTAGTAGAGAGTGATGTTTCTTTTTACATATACGGCATCGAGTGGATTGACGACAAGAAAATGCAGAGTGATTAGCACCTAAACAATTAAAACATAAATGGTTGGATTGAACGAAATCACGACGTGCATCAGTATCGTTTTTTGCAAAACCCTTACAGTTACTAATTCTATGATCTTCGGAACAAAAAGCACATGATAGAGTAGTAACGTGATGAACCTTTGGATTAGCTTGAGCGTTGGACCCTTTATTGACATAACTATTGGAACCTTTATTGGCAAAGTTATTTGCAGTGTTTTTTAATATTCTGGGTTCAACAAATTCCAAAGCTCTAAACCGAGTTTCCAAAAATCCATAAAACTGACTAAGAGTGGGCAAATCTTCAGACAATTCACTAGATTTTAATTCCCATTGCTTCCTGGTTTCAGGGTCTAATTTTAAACAAATTATATAAATTATTACTATGTCCCAACTAGAGACATCGACGCCGATATTCTCCAAAGCGTGTAAACATTCGTTCGTGGTATCCAACAACTCCTTTATAGCATTCGCAGATTCCGATACTAAGTTACGTTGGCTCATTAGTCGTTTCAGTATGTGATTCGCCAGATATTTCTTGTTATTGTATCTTTTTTCAAGTAGTTCCCAACACGTTTTGTAGTTATCGTTTGTGACACTGACATGTCTTACAAGTTGCTCCGCTTCGCCAACTAAGTGACCTTTCAGGTAGTGTAATCGCTGAACATTATCTAAGGACGTGTTATTGTGAATGAGAGACGTAAACAGATCCCGGAACGTTGTCCACTCTGAGTATTTTCCGGAGAAAACAGGGATGGTAATTTTAGGTAATCTAATATTCGATTTGCTACCTTCAGTCTCGCTGTTGCTGTTAGTTCCGCTCCCAGGACATGACTTGTTCTCTAGTGCACTAATTGCTGACTTCAATTCAAAATTGTAATCTATGTACAAATCCTCAGTCTTGTTATACACGTCGTTCTCAACATATACACTTTCTTCCAAAACGTTAGGTTCCGTGTCCAACACGACTTGAGTATGTGTTAAATTGAACTGTGCCCATAAATCTTCCAACATCTGCAATCTAGTACTTAAATAATTCTTGGACCGCAACCGCTCTTTAGGGGACTTTTTGAAATTATCCTTGGCTCTCTGGATGCGTTGCATCAAATCACATTGTACCTTGATATTGTTTGCCATTTTGAAGAGTGAATTTTTGTAAGTCCAAACTTGGTGCAAATTTTTCTAAGTCCAATTTGATGCAAAATTTGCTAAGTCAAACTTGATGCAAATATTTCTAAGTCCAAATTATTCAGAATTCGGCTAAGTCCAAATTGTCGCGAATTTTTCTAAGTGTTTCTGCACTTTTAACTCTGACTAAAATTGGGCATGGATTCCCCGTTGTTCCATTTTTAGGCGAATTATTCTAAGTCACTAGAGCTCAACTTTTCTAAGTCCAAGAATGTTAAATTTTTCTGTTTAAATAATCTTCAAATATTATAAGTCCACTAGTTAATAAATGAAAGTACTCACAGTTTAGTCTTCACACACTCACGCACACACTGTACTGATGACGACACACGCTGCTCTGCTGACGTCACGATGCGATGACGACACACGCTGCTCTGCTGACGTCACGATGCACTGACGTCACACGATACTCCGATGACGTCCACCTTCAGTAGCAACCCGCTACCGCGCCGATGGCCAAGACTCCTGCAGCATCAATCCACAACGAGCACGCATCCGGCTCGAAGGACCATGTTCAGGGGGGTCCCAAAAATAAACCACTTTGCTTGACAATACAGTATATTGAACCAAAGCACAAGTAATCTCTATTCACAAAAGTACAAAAAATAAATATAGATCGGACCGATGCCATTATTCCAAGAAAAATCTTAATAGCGTGAAGTAGGATTTCACCTCGCTGGTACAGCGCCATCTAGCGGATAATTGGAAGACTAATCTTACGAACAATTGCACACGGCACTTTGTTTACATTAAATGAATACTATACGATTGAACACGTCTCATACTACACTATGGAATGTGGTTATAAAGCGATTAGCGTGATCGATAGTGGATACGATACTCGTTACATGAATTACTACTGTACTCTATAAGTAGTAATTTAGTATAGGCACCGACGTTGACATTCCGATTTTAAGTCAATGTTAAGCCAAATTATACTGCCATAAAATTGTCAGCATGATTGATATGCTTCGTTTTGTAGTAATAGTCGGCCGTTGTCTGGATTTTTACCATTCTTATCATTAATAAAGTGTACTTAAATTATATTTAAAATGCTAATAAGTATGTCATTTTAATAAGGTATATTTCACTCTCGTATTTAATAACCGTTTTGAATGGTAAAACACTAAAAATTCAAATAGGATTATTTGAATATGAGTTGACCAAAGTTCTTTGCGAGTAATTTATTTAGCGTTGTTATTATATTGACCGAAGTTTTGCAGAAAGCGACCAGAGATATTTTTCTTTCTTATGCAAAAAGCGACCAAACTCGTTGAGTTAAGACTCAAGTCACTTTGACAAAAAAAAACGCTGTGCTGACGGGTAACTTTCTGCATAACTATGATAATGCTACTTTTTTATCTATAGATAGCAAAAGTAAATTCAAATTAGCATGAAGTAGTTAAACTATAACTCTGTCATATTTAATCTACTCTTTGCGGGTGTCGGTAAAAACACGAACTCCACAGACACCAACTATCGGTCGCCTGCTAATTCCCCATTACTACCTCAATTTAGCCGTATCATAAAGTGGCCCTCATATTTTTGCCGAAATTTCAAGTTCATTGATATCTGACTGGTTCATTTGACGCAAGCACTTATCAGCCCAATATCTCGCGTTGAGAGCGCCAGTTTCTCTTTTATCGTCGTTGCGCAGGTGACACTCTAGTGCCAGTTGCATAATCTCTCGTGCACTGTATGATAATTGTATGTATGTAATGATGTCTGACGTTTCCTTACCGACATTATTTTGCGTCAGCCTAGCGTGAAGATTTCCAGTACCGGTAATTGCATCGCTAACACGAACTTTATCATTCTCAGCCACCACTATATCTCTGTCTAGTCTAGACCATCATTGTATATTCCACGCGTGTGACTTAATCAACCAATTATCTGTACTGTAGCTTGCTGTATCTAAATTACTTCTGAGTAAAAACTTCTGATAATCACAGCATTACACATTATGCAAAAATGCAGTATCAAATAATTTCAATGACGTAATCGCTATATCAAAGACTAGGTCTTACTCACAGCATACTTGTAACATTAGTGCCGTCTCACGTTTGCGTTTTTTACTTTATCTTTTGATACCGAGTATAGCGTAGAGACGGTGAGGCCGTGGAGGGATCCAATCAGTTATTAACTTGTATAACGTTTTAAATGTGTTTAGGTACAATTTCTTTTACAATTTTCTTCTCATAATTGAAGCTTATGCATACATTAATGTCTTCGATTCAAATGCCAATCATGTATGATTCCACAGGCAATTCTAAGTGAAAGTAAACAGCCTTTAAACTCCGCTAGTATGCCATAGTGCTGACTCACAACAATTTCCGGCGTGACTAAAATGACGTTTATGGCATTGCCGAGAATTATGCCATCTTAATTGCTAGATTCCTGCACTTTGATTCAATCGTTGCGTGGCGATGTAGCGGTCTATTAACTACTACTTAACTTTGCTAAGAGTGCCCGGGTCTGCATTAAATGACAGTTTATTGTTGCGTTTCTTTCATTCAGTTTCCAGAGAAGTGGTTTTGTAGAAATTGATTCCCATCGGTTTGCCTAGCCCAAAATTGTTGAACCACAATTATGATTCGAGATAGGTAAATGCTGTAGCGAAAGTCTAATTAAAACTTTTATCTAATAAGCATTAGCTTACTCGCACTTCCCATTGAATTGCGATCGACAGTACTCTTAGAGTCTCCTTTTTGTATTAATATAAAGTAAATGCGACCAATGCCGAACAAGGGAATTCAGTGGATGTTTTAATATATTCGCGGTAAATGAGGAAGGTTCGGCTTATTATACAACTGTCCATAATTATTATTACTTATGGAGTCAATAACGTCATCAGTAGTCAATCATATTAATGTTTCACCTTCATGCTTCAGTCAGTTTTGTTACTTTGAACCTGGCAAGGTGATCAGACATCGCGTATGACAAATTTGAATAAATTATTATCTAGTTTCACTCGACTGTCGGTAACCTTGGGTTACAAAAAATACTGGATTCACAAGTTCTTGAAACACACTTTGAAACACTACAGTTAATGTATGGTCATACAAGGACCATTAAAACAAGAGGACTGACAGTTGCCATACTTTGGATCGTGTTCCGATCGCAAGGAGATATTCTGGCAAAAACGAGATGACGCTTTGAAAATAAATATTTAAATATGTTATAATTGAATAAAGAAACATAGTATAGTAACAATTAGTTTGCAAATAGCTAATAATAAATAAGTGGTAACATTTTATAACTGTGTCACGCTAGCAAAGTTGAATAATTTAAAAAAAATCATTCTTATACATAGATGGCGTTGTACATATCGGGGAACAGCTTTTTGTATGGAGATGGTCAGTCGTCTTGTTTTAATGGTTCTGGGTTCATATAAGTTTTGGTTTGATTCCTATTCCGTAATAGTTGAAGTAAGTCTGATTATTCTTTAGGAAACTTAATAAAATGACGAGCAATATTATTCTTAATGATCACATCGTCAACATTTTGTTACTACCGCTGTGTTCACTAGATGTTTTAAAAGGGTCTATCCGGTTCTACACATATCGTCTACCTAGGTTCTGTATAGACACTTGCATGTCGGTTAAACTAAGCTATCTACATGCGCATCGTGCTGCGTAGAGATATGTAGTGGCGGATTTACGATCGAAATGAACTTATAAACTCTCCGTTGCTTGCTTTATTTAATATCCTTGTTGCAACTTGAATCCATCTAATACCAAACGTTAAAAAATGTCATGTTCCTAAACTTTCGACTTAGTAACATAATGGATGCGAACTTATGCAAATTTCAATTTGCTCTCGTATCGTAATGCAAACAAATTGCACATACTTAATTTCTCATCATGGTGTCTTATGGGAAATTCCAAAGCCATTTCGCAATTGGCACGTACAAACATGATTCGCATTTATGATCTTTTAATTTAGTGTATTCTGTTTATCTACTGGAACGGTTCCCATCTCCTCAATGAAGGTAAAATGTCACGGTCGAATGCCTCTTACTCGAGTCGCTAGTGGAGTTTGTATCAATGTATGTTTTACACGATCTTGAGTGCGCTGTTCCGCAAATATGTCTGAGTATTGCTTTTATGTGAATGGTCGCCGCAAATGCGTTGGATGTGCTGTCTTGATAACAGTGCAATTCACTGTCTTTATTTTTGTTGCATTAAACTTATAAATAAAGTGATTATGTTGTTATGTTACACCCGTTAATTTAGGATACAAATATATACTTACATTTATAAAAGTAGAGAGGACATTATGTAGGTACCTAACTCTCGTTTAGATCAGAATTTATTGGCGATATTTCCGAGTGATCTTGTATAAGTCATCGCTTTGATTTACGTTATTATTCTTGAAATTATTATGTTTGAAACTTTAATAATAATTTCGCTAAACTCCCACCAGGTTTATTCAAGAAACAAATATGGTATACCTACTCTCATTGTTTCAATAGCTTTTTTTTATTAAATTGGTTCATCATCATGGCAGCCAACATAGTTTTTGTGTATTTTTTATTTCTTTCAATTTTAACTGGTAGTACAGTCAGCATGAGATAGCTCGCAGTGACCAAAGTAGCGAAATATATTGAAACCGATCTTTATTTGTAAAGCAGTAAGGATATGTTACCGATATATTTGCCCACGTTTATTGCTACTAACTATATGATGCTTACTGTACCCATCAATATGAATAACTTGTCCTATGGGGAGAGATTTTGGAAACAAAAAACCTGCCATAGTATGAAATGGCAGATTTTTTTTGTTTCCGAATTTTCTCCCCACGGAAATAGTTGTTCGTATAAAAAAAACACGGTGTATTCCGTTATAGGTTAAAACGATTATGTGTCCAGTATTCAATGCCTTTATTGCGTGTATTTAAATTAATAGCTCTTCCAACTTCGACTACATCATTTTCTTTAAATAAACATTACCCTGCTATTTCCTCTATCTACTGACTCACTATATTTGCCTCATTGTTACTACTAAGTTGAGTTTTTCATGCAAATTCCAAGTACGGTGGTGTTTATTTTAACAAATCGGTGCGCGATGTCATGTCTGGCCCACATGTTGGTGAGATCATCTTGACACTTTTTGCTCCTCATTGTTACTATGGCTCTATAATGTCAACAGCTTCATATTTATCTTCTCATTCTATATCGCTTAACTCGTCTATTGACTTAGTTACGTCTAAAATAGTTGAAATGATTCTTACGTTGTTAAAATCTTTTCAAACTTGGTTATGATTAAATATTTAGTATTGGTTTACTGATGTTTTAATTCACTCTGACAACTCAATATCCAATATAATAAATAAAAAGTAAATTGTATTGCTGTCTCATTTTAATTTGATTGACTGTCTCCCAAACCTTTACAAAGTCTTATCATTAATTAATAACATTCATCTTGTTTCTAAATAGCTCACTTATTACGTAACCACTTGGCGTGTCGTTTTGCCCATTAACGGTTCCGAATGGCTGTCGTAACGACTTTCCACGTTTCCCCAGAGGACGTCATTAGTTAGTGCGGCCATTTTACGAGGAAATCTGGGAAATCTTATGCGGTTCTTTCCGGAAATTCTGTCTAACCGACCTTGACTGCGACGCGATGTCACCTGCAATAATGATAATTGAGATGGTTTATGTCATTATTTCATTAACACTGTTATCTTTGCTGAATTATTTATGCCAAAAATCAAAATGGTTTGCGATTGGAACTTGGAATATTGCATTGTTATTGTTATTACTGATTAATCTGATACAAATATCTCATGTTGTTATTTTTTGGTGTGGGCCAATTTGACAACATTGCAGTACCTACTACAAGTTATCTTGTAACGTATATTTACGTTAAGAGAGTTCCCTATTATTGCATTAATGGCTTAGTATCTACTATTTTATCGGAATAACAGTGAGTATTGTTTTAATCATCATTAAGTCATCGCTCCCTCTCCCGTTCATTGTATTGAGAACAACCACTGATACTTGTGATACCTCGTTCTGCAGATTTTCTTCGACAATAGCATCATATTCTACCTCTTTATTTTCTATTAAAAGCAATCACAGTTCACCATTAAGGTCTCACACAGCCTGTGTCACAAGTCGGCCGGATTCGTTTTTCTCTGTCGCACGCGATCCCATTCGCGGCTGGAATGTAGGTTTTTGTCGCGATAATTACGCCTATCGCTCCACTCTGTATGCACAGTTTATCTATCGACAGTATTTCACTGAACTCTGTAGAGCGATTTCTGTGCGTTATCATTGATGGAAAATCTCTTGCTGTATAATTATTTAAGCATGAGCATCCTTGTTAACGAGAACCTATATACATCTTCTTCATGTGTTCAATGCCATTGTACTTAATTTGGTTTGAAAAGAGATGGAGAGTTTCCTGTAGCGTCTTTACTCATCAGACGTCATTTTTCTAAAATTTGACTTGTTAATGTGCCCTAATTGCAAAAAAATGCCAATTTGCGTGTTTTTGAACTTTAAAAATATAGATGATAATGTACACCATATCTAGATGTAACGTATAGACTCCAGAGTACATTATGGTTAAGTTACTCAGACATCTATATGTACTGGTAAAAGTAGCATAAAATACTAATCTTATTGTGCGGTTAGTATATGTCCCTTAAACCAAATTTAATTAGACGTAGTTAAGGGAAAAAGTTCATTCCAATACACAAAAAAATAAAAACTTAATTGTGAGACAAAAGGAAATTTGAATGACAGCTTCTAGTGGTTTGGATTTCGATCCTTCTATCTTAATTACATTCAATTGTGCTTATATTGGAGCAGTTCAGTTATATTGGCGATATAATACTGATTGTAATCTTTCAGAAAACATTAAAGTTATTGTAATGTTTTTCCATATATACCTAATCTGATTATAAGCGAAGGCTCGCTTAGCTGGTTCAACCACTTCCAATACATCGCATGTGTGCGTATCGAGTAAATATGAAGTTAATATACTGATAGCAATAATTTGACTGAGCCATGGCCCCGATACCTGACGGTGACGCGGCGTTGCGTCACGTACTACACGTTATCTCCTGTACACTCGCATTCCGCAACACCCGTGTGGTTTACCTCTTCTTCCAAAACCTCACTACTTTTCTTTATAATCAGTTCATACACAGTCTTGCCTCCTATTTTATTAAATGTTCCTGCAGCGCCAAGCTTACTGCACATGACTACGTCATTATTGATTAACACTCTTTATCCTTGTTACAAATGGGTGAAGTTTCCTACCTGATGTGTTCCTCCATCTACATGTCTACGTACTTGTCTATGGATAAGGACAAGCGTTAAATAATCGACTTAGCTTTGAAGAAGAGATACGCTCTTTTATCAGACCGTATGCACTAGCAATATTTGCTACGTTGGATTGGATTCATCTATGGTAAGCGAAATGCAAGCTACTGCTACTCTCACTGTTCTAGCAACATGTAGGTAATATTATTCTTGTGACGACCAAATTTCTACCCGAAGATCCAAGCACCACCAAATCGCCAATAAAATTATTTCTGTTAATCTGTTTCGTCAATCAGAGCGACAGGATTATACAGTTGGCGTGGTGTGTCATCTGAAGCCGATCCTAAGGCTAACTCCCAAATGACGTGCTTCAATTGTTATTCATGTTTTAGCATGCAGATCATTAACCCAAAATCTAATGACAATAGTCGATCCAGTTCTCTCGTTTTATCTTATTTTTGGACTCACTCCGCCAAACACATAATTATCCTACTCGCCAGCTAATGACTATTATATTACTGACCTAGTTTAAACAGCGTTCAATGGCTTCGACAACTCTTTAGCTATGTTTACTATGCACACGACCATTCAACAACGGCCTATGTCGGCGTCTATTATGCAGCTTTGCCGTTTCCATGCATTGTTCCGACGATTGTTTAGTTCGCTTTGAAATGCAATCAGCTTTGTCAACTAAGAGCATAAAAATATTTATTTTGTAGTATATTTGTATTTTGATCCCGATTTTATTCACTCTTCTATAAAAATAGGCCTGGAATAGAGACTAAATTGGAACTTGTTTGGAACGGATCTGATTTCAGACATAACGAGCTAAAATCGATGCCAACATTGATCCAGTCGTTTTGTCGTCTTTAATTCCATTTAGTCATTGCCAAAACAGCTGAAGTCATCATGGTTTCAGCGTGCGCTTCGCCGTTTCTGATTCCGCTTCCATTGACATCAACACCTGTATTCACTTGTCGGGTTTCGGCATAGGAAGCGCGTGCACCGAGCCGCGACGCAGCGTCCGCGTGACCCCGTTCCCACAGCCCGGGTGCCCACCGACCTTTGCCCGAAGTCGTCCTTGACTCAACTATTTTTGGTCCAACTAATCGATCTGAAACTGAATTGTGAACCGCCAGAATCGACTGTGGTTCCTCACTGACCATGACTGACGTCAAATCCATGAAAACGTTGATGCCAGATGCGTGCTGACATCACAGCATTCGTTCTCGACGGTCCTAGTTTTGCCGATGATCTAAACGTCGCTCCGACGTCCAACACTAAGGCGTCACTGCTTACAATCGCTGGAGCCCGATGCCAAATCGCAAACGTAGACGTTACATGACGTCAATCGTGCGTCATCCTCCAAAAACAATAGGACACGGCTCCATAACATAAAATACGGACGTCAGTCCGAGGAAATGCCGTAACCGTCTAGGAGGGGCTTAGTAGACTGGTGAAAGTACAGTGAGCGTCTGGAGACGACCTTGCTGACCTCCTTTCGTATACCTCGGATATCCCCACGAATTCCAACGCTAAGTCTCCAACTCAGCGGCCTTGCTTAGGAACTGGTTCTTACAAAATTCCTAACGCGATCATATCTCGTTTATCGCTCGCTTAACGCTTGATCAGCTCCCAGATAAACGCTGCGGGGAAATAAGGACAACTGATTTTCCCCGTGCGTGCTGACCACGTTAATGATTAATTATTTTAATGATTTGTGCCGCAAGTTAAGAGAAGGGTCGCGCAAGGTACAGAACTGGGACGAGTGAGACGGCATCGGTCATCTCTGTGTCTCTCTCGCTCGGAAGTGACTCGCTGAGGAGAAATGTCTCTGACGGTTCGCCGGTTTCACCCATGTTTGATGTAATCACGTACGCAGCGGAATTCGCGTATCAGCAAATGTCGGCACCATATTCAAGTGTTAATAGACGATAATGTTTGCTTCACATGAAACTGCTAATTTGGTTATGATTCCGTGTATTAATTTCCTTTTGCGTGCAAAACAAGATTTTGTTTCATAATCAGAATAAACCAATAAGTAGTTTTTATTTTGATTCCTCTTTCAAGCGCTCTTCATCATTTGGCTTCGTGGCCTCGCTGCGGAAATCTCTCCAGAGAAAACTCCGAAAAGGCCGTCATGTTAAAACCTTCCTGGGCAAGAGCCCGCAGGCTATCCCATATTTCCCGCTCGATTCTGCATTAACATGCTCGTATCCATGGGAACCAATCCGTGACGTCAGCGTAGGATCGATCAGAGAAAAGCGATAATTTTGAGCATGCACGGGAACAGCTGATTGCTGCGATCGCGGCCGGGTCGTTGACCGTACTTTCGCCGCTCCCACGGCTGACTACTGCGTTGCTCAATCTTAGTCACGGGGCCTCTAAGACTTCGCTAATTAAAAGACACGACGGTACAAACGCAACGCATGCAACCTTAAGTTTTCATTCAAAATCGCTTATTGTACGCGTCGTAAGAGATTATTCCTGTACCATATACGATCAGGACTGTCTCACTTCCTAGCAGATATACTAAGGTTCAAACTACAAAATTATTCAGCTAGTATATTTAGGTACGTATCCTTCTGTGGGGTCAACTCTAAAGTTTGTACCAAGAAATAAGCTAGAAAACCCAGACAAAATCCTATGTAAGGTGTCCCAGTCTTCGTCACATTTTTACGAAGTTTTTTGGCATTACAAAAATGTTGATTCAAGTTGGGCGTCATCACATTGAGGATTATATTGTAAAAAAAAAAGGTGAGTGCTTGATAGTTTTGACTATCAAGCTCAATCTTTACTGCAAAATACGACTCTATTAAATAAATAAATGAATATTACGCGACAATTTTAACACAAATCGAACTAGTTCCATTGTAAGCTCAATAGGGCTTGTGTAATGAGTACTATACGACGATATATTTAATAGATATATTTACTTATATACATAGAAAACATCCAAGACTCAGGAAGAAATATTGATGCTCATCACACAAATATTTGCCCTTACCGGGATTTGAAATTTAGCTTCTCAGGCAACGTTACTCCCGCTGAGCAAAACGGTCATCAAAACGCACGTCATATGAGTGGCCGAGCACACATGTGCTGCATTTTAGCGCTCCTCCGCCAGTTTAGCACCTACGAGCAATGCCACCTGCATAGAAACCACCTGTTCTTGCCAATTTATCCAAACGCTGATTCGCTCTTTTAGAAACCACCATCTCTATTACGATATACATGAGCTTTTCAATCAATTTACAATTCTCGGAGCTAATCTGTAATTTTACATTCGATAGGTCCGTTAAGCGGTTTAACTGTTATAGAATTTGAATGTACCTCTGATGAAAATTATCCAATAGAATAGATGCCATATTTTAATGTTTGTTTTTAAATACTGCGTGCAATTTAATTACTAGCACAGTTGTATCACTCTCTAATAGTATTGATCTTAGAATATTGGGCCAGTTAATATACAGTACCGTCAACCCTCCCAACTATAATCTAGGCACCCAACTATGGTCCAGACAAAAGAAAGAATGTATAAATAATCATTATTAAGGACCCTGACTTGAAATATTTATTAATATTATAACAAAGAGGTCGATTGAAAAGGAAAAAACAATGCAACCTACTAAATTGCAAGCAGGATTTGAACCTGCGATGCGACCTCTTTTTTAACGCACAAGTGCTCTGACCAACTGAGCTACCGCAACTTTACTGTCGTGGCTTGAAATTTTCGAACACAACCTAATAGTTAGCACTTGTAGCGCCCTCTGTGTCTAAAAGTACTTCAAAATTATGAAATGATTGTGCTTATGAACTCATTATAATCACATATCGCGCCTAGGCGGATACAGTTTGATTTAATTTAAACTTTAGTTCGATGATTTTTTAATTCATGTTGGTGGTTGGACGGTGAACAAATTGTGTCAAAAGAGTACACTATATAGTTTAACATAAAAGTATGTTGCAAGCCGGAATCTGTAGCGGAGAAGACAGCTCGCTACATCTCTACGGGAGTGAAGAAGCTGGTGTCGCCTGAAGAAGACGACGAGGAAGCTGCTTACGATAGGGCCGACGACCTGGTAAGACCAGTGTGCCTACCATGAGCTGAGTTTACGATCGGCGCTAGCGAGTATCTCGTATCGAAAGTATACTCGCTCGTGCCGAACTGATGGTGGCTTACAGGCTCGAACTGTGTATTAAGCTCGATAACCTTACGTATGATTATGTTACACAGGCTATACACTGCTAGTTGCATAGAAATAAGATGCTAAAGATTTCATATTTATAATCTCCCAAGTGTCAGCTAGAGAGGCTGTACGTAGTTAGGTAGTATATTCTGAATGTTATTCGTCTGAAAATTATATAAGTTTGTAAGTTTAAGCTTAGTGAGTGTAGCTTTTAATTAATTTGATATTTCAGTGATAGAATGACTGTCTGCATTTCGCTGGCCCACTATTATAGGGTTTTATGTTTCACTTTTAGAGAATTGAAGTTTGAACATTGCCTGCCCTGAAAACGTAACATAGAACCCTGTAATATTTTGTAGAAATAATAAGAATTTATTTAATCTTTTAAATCACAGAGAAAACAGAAAATATTGTAATAATTAGATAAGAGTATATAAATCAGTCTGTCAGTTGGAGTGTGGAAGGGCGGCACCATCGTCAAAGCCAAACAACTTTGCTGCTGGCTTCCATTTGTGGCGGGTGCCTCAAACGCACAATACGAGCTCTCAGCCAGCCTAAAACGCAAGACACCCTGTAATATTGTGCTACTCATTTGCAGATATACAAATGGCTAACGATATATCTGACAGTTACGTCAGATATATCGGTAGCACTTACAGAATTATCCTGCTGGTTTTATAAGGTAAAATTGTAAAGAATCATTCTGTCTCTTGCTACAGTCCGAAGGCACATAAGACAACAGCAACCCAGATTTGCCATGCGTGTATGGAGAGTACTGATACGCAATGTCGCTGTAGGTATGCGTGTTTACCTCAATCTTGTCTGTCGCAAGACGTTTTTGGAACATCCAAATTGCAAAGCATTTGGAATGGATCCAGTTTGGCCGATTGTTGCGAAATCTCGCCAAAAAACCGTTCTGGAACTTGCCATTGACAGCTTTCTGTGCCGCTGTTTTATAATAGTGCCTAAGGATGGATAATGTTCGCTTTTAGAATAAGCTCATTGAAGTGCCAGTGGGCTGAGCTGGTAAATACTTTGACGAGTAAGACGAGTGGAATTGAAGGTCCTCGATTCTAAAACGATACAAAAAGCATGCGACCGTTTGTTTTACACGATTTTGGAGGCGAAGTACAATTTAGCAGTGAACGTGATACTATAGCTAACCTTGGGCAGCCACAGTCTGCAAATCACTTCATGGAAAATTCGTGCCACTCCATGGTTCATAAACTCCGAATATAATATCAATACCTCTTTTGAAAATAACGGTTTTATTTTTGAAGGTTTATTTTAATTTTACTGCTGTGGCGTTTGGGTGACGTCGTATTACTTCGCTGCTTGGCGCTTAAAGTTTGCTCGTCTATACATATTTGCAGTTTGTCGGTATACAGTATTCAAACTTTTTAACAAGTAGTGAACCAATGAGAAATCTCCGGCACATATTAAGAAAAGCTGATAATTTTCGAAAGGCTGGACCGAGTATCTGAACCACACCTATGAACACTTTATGAAGTGACCTTTCAAACACAAAAAACTAAATCCAAATCGGTACAGTCAAAAGCACACATGTCACAGACAGACTTACACATACACACGATAACTTATATATAACACCCGTCTTTTTTCGTCGGAGATAATGGGAGCTTCTGCTGTCAGACTGTTACCATATCTGATGTCGCTGCGTCTTATCACAGATCTCGAAAACTGGCGTAGCGAGATAGCATTATCAAGGTAGACGAATTAGTGTTTTACATTTACAGAAACACGTTCATTGCAAATAATTAGAGTTCTATATGCGTGGTTATTTTTAGCCGTTCTGATAAGGATTGCTG
Source organism: Hedya salicella (assembly GCA_905404275.2). Classification (NCBI taxonomy): domain Eukaryota; kingdom Metazoa; phylum Arthropoda; class Insecta; order Lepidoptera; family Tortricidae; genus Hedya; species Hedya salicella. The sequence continues at coordinate 25,785,261 of FR990102.1, read as the reverse complement.
CCATGCCATGAGTCACGCAATCATCCGGCGGAACATGGAATCGGAGTAGAATGACGATTTTATTTTGCCTATCAACGCTTGTATAATATAAGATTTTCAAATACTCAATTAATGCATCATCATCATCATAATTTCAGCCATAGGACGGCCACTGCTAGACACAGGCCTCCTCAATAGATTTCCACATGGGCCGAATAGAGGCGACCCGCATTAGCAGTTCTATTCCTAAGAAAAATGTACACGGTGTTAGATCATTTTATATTGGTTACTGACACAGACAGGCAGCTTTTTCTAGCATTTCAACTGTCTAGCTATCACGGTTCATGAGATACAGCCTGGTGACAGACGGACAGACAGACAGCAGACGGACGGACAGCGAAGTCTTAGTAATAGGGTCCCGTTTTACCCTTTGGGTACGGAACCCTAAAAAGTAATAGGATAGGGTGCCCGACATCCGTCTACCTGCAGGTAATCGAATCGGTTCTTATGATGAATTGGACTAGCCCACTGCCAATTCAAGGGCTGACAACTTCTTACTTCATGTTCTCAGTCATCAATTTACAATCCAATTACGTTTCAACTGGTGATAAAAACGAAAGAACAGAAAGTGGATATTAAAGTAATGTTATTTTATTAGACTTTACATAGGCAGCTTCACTGTTCAAATTCCACGGTTTTATAATCTCTGAACTTTTTAACGACAGATATCATTCACAAGCTGGCTAATTGTTGTCCACGATCTTCGATTTATACAAAAGGTCGTGTCATAATAAAAAATGTATGTCAGTTATGTCTATCTGTGCCTGAAGGGCAGATTTGTCTTAATGAGTCAGAGGTTGTTAACCGATGTGACATCAGCCTTTGTCCGTTACTGACACGCTTTGGGACAATTAATTTAATGAGTTACGTTGTAGATGTCGCTACTAAATGATATCTTTCGGCTGCTTGTTTAAATCATATTAACGGGCAAGTTAACGTTTAAACCATTAGTCACTACTGCCCTTTACCGTCTCTTTTGATGTGTTTTATCTAGTTGGAGCTAACCGGATTTCAATCGGTTTGGCCATACTAACAAATTATCTATCGTTTCCTCAAAATGCGCGAAGAGTCGACAAAAACAGGCGGACATGATTTGTCTTTTCGTATCTAAATCGTATACCTCAACCATATCCAGAACTACCAGTGGCGTGGCGTCCATATAAGCCGATTCCCATCGGGTTGCCCAAGGAAAGACTTATAACCACCTTTTCATTTAAATCGTATCTCTGCCATAACTAATTGCCTCTGATACCTACAAGCCTGTGTTCGCCATCTGCCCCACAGATATTTCTAGAATAGACAAGGTCTTGCACAGCTTAGCATAGCCTTTCGCAGGTTGCGATGGAATGTTACAGCCCTGATTTAATAATACCATTTGATTGTGTAGTACCAAGCATTATTCTATTATAAACCAATGTTAACTGATGGCTTAACACAGTATCAATCCATTATAACCCGGGGCTCTCTTCTAGACTAGCATATAGTTTGTTCATCCTTACGTTTCCTAAATATTAAACAACATTCTAACCTAAAAGTACACCTTTTTGTCATAAACTCCCATTTTCTCGTAAATAAAGTAACAGGAATTAATATTTTGCGTTGCCAATTTTATACATTAAATTGATTTCCTTGCAAGAAAGCAGCCGGTATTGGCATTAAATGCATATTTTTAGGTTAGAATATTGTTTACTATTTAGGACAAGTAGGGATGAATAAAGTATATGTTACAGCACCCCTCAATTAAAAATTTCGTTTCCGTAGCCAGGTCAGACGTGATGGCACCGACCAGTCATGGCGTGAATGTTGACGTAACAATTACCACCAACTTTCACCCGTAACCTTGTCGGTTGCGTCATAAACAACGCTGTCTTGATTGACAATTAGCGTTACCGAAAAATCATCTTGGTACTATTTGATAAAGGTTACAAACAGTCAAGTTTTGAGCTGATCCCACAATCTTTTGATGGTCGTGGGTAGCGCAAAACTGGCAATCTTTCAATCCTTGCAGGAGACTTTTGTAAAACAGTGGACTTCTTACTACTGATGGTGACGGTTTGAGGTCACGTATAATGTATAGAGATGATGAAAATCTAAATTTTAATTCATCCTTAAGTTAGATAATGAGTATTTTTTTTTTTAAATAATAAAAAATACTCCTTGTGAATTCACTCGTAGGTACAATTTGTACCTTGGAGTGACGTCACACAAAATTTTGACTCAATTTATCGCCTTTATTTTTTGATTAAGTATAAAAAGAAAAAATACGTCTAATATTTTTAGTAACCTACTGACTTATTAAATTGATGTCATGGTTTCTACTGGCGCGACCACCATTGAATTTTATGACAATTGGGCAGTTATTATATTGCTGTTGGCAAAGGAGTTAACGAAACAGCCCTGGTTTACGAGTACACACGTTGACGGTTTGACACGTTTTAATAGTTCCTGTTAATTCGATAACCGCTTTATCTCTTCCACACTTAAATTTCAAATTTTGTTAATATGACCTAGTACTCTTCATGGATAAGATATACTTATAAAGATAGGGTTATTAAGGGAAACCTATACAATATATGTAATTACTTGCAAGCAGTGACGTCAGGAAAACGTAAAAAGTGGTGTAACAGAATTGTTCAAGCCTTGTATTCTAACGCCACGCAAGCGGCACTTCTTGTTTCAGTTACACTGACGCTATTTATTCTTGAGATAAGTTTCTCTTACTGGATGTTTTTCTGTTAAATGATTGTATTTATTTGTTATTATAGTAGTTGTAAGGTTATTTTGAGTTACATTATACGCTACATAAGTAAGTATTTTAAGCCACAACTAATTTTACCAGAAGCTGTACCCATATCATGACATTGATGAATATATCCCCTCATGTAAATATGTACATTAAGAACCTATATAAGCTATATCTTTAGCCTTGTATGGCCTTATTAGTTTTATAGCATGCTAGTTAAATATGTATGAAATAATCAAATCAATGAAGCTAATTTAGACCTATTTAATAATGTATTTTTATAAATTATTGTATGTTTTAGTTAAATATGTATTTTCCTGCTCAAATAACCAAGTAAATTATGGGAAAAACGACTCGCCGAATGAAAGGTCGTCTGCAATATTTGTACAGTATTACCTAGGGAATAAGATTGTCTGAACGCTCTTTGGCAATGGAAATGTGTTTACCAGAGGCAGGGGGCGTCAGGAAAATTACAAGGGAAGCCGATGCGTATTCATTTACTCATATTTAAAGAAAAAGGTGGTTATAAGCCTGTCCTTGGGCAACTCGGTGGAAATCAGCTTATATGGACACCACCCCACTGGTGTTTACATATTCTGTCTGGTTATTTGGGCAGGGTTGTGTATTTGCGACTGGTGCTGAATTGTAATTAACTGTTGCCTTTTTAACGCTCTCGCTGGACCCGGCACGCCGCGAAGTCAGGGTCGCTACCGTTCTCCAGATGGGTAAGATGCCTCTACTGCCGAGTTCTTATTCAAATCTCTGATTCACATCCACTATAACAACCGCAAAATATTCGATTCTGTAAAAGATACAACAAAAAGATACAATAAAAGATACACAATGCCGACGAACTTTGAATACCTCCTGTTTTCTTTTGCGAAATTAAGTATTAAAATTTTATTTAAAATTTCGTATGATCTCTGACCTTTGATGATAGAGAGGATAAAAATAGCTCGTATGTTACAAGAAAAGTGAACATGTAAAATCTTTTAGCCAGTTAAACTAGAATTTTGTCAGCTAGGTCCTCGAATAGCGGTTTCTACTGTCGATTTCGCGCCAGTTTCTACGTAGCGACGATGATTAGATAGTTCAAAATCAGTTGACTAGAAACGAAATTTTGTGGTTGGTATACAGAAGGCCGAGGACGTCAGACTCACCTACGGGTCGTTTGTAATGGGTTCACAATACGAAGTCTATGGAGTCGATGGAATAGAGATTTAATTGGAACCTTATGCAGCGTGTTGTGATATTTGTTTTAAAACATTTTGTTGATCGTTTACCATTTTATGTTATGCTAGCACTTTCTTTTGTAGTAGTCAAAGTAGAGGCTATGGATTTTTTTTTTTATTTTAGCTATATTATGTTGCTTATCAGCTTAAAAATAAGTTATTGATGCTACGTGATCGGCTTTGTGTATGGCTTAGCAAAGTTAGAGTATTTTATTAATAGTATAATAATAATGTTATTATGCTTCTAATGTAATATTTCCTCGTACTCTCGATCAAAAGCAACGGTATCAGATAATGGAAAATTATTATTACATCACGTTTTCCCGTTTTACTGTTTCGCTTATTATTTTGATCGTTATCGCAAAACGACCTTGCTTACACATTTACATCACTTCGATTCGGACAGGTTTTTGCTGATGACAAATTTCGGCTTCCATTTAGCGTAATTGAAATAAATCCATGAGATAACCGTTGTATTTAAATGTATGTATATGTGTTGTGAAGCATAGCATCTATTATAGATTAGTGCTTTTTTATTATATTTAAAATGTCTCTTAATGACCCAATGCCTCGACGGCGGAAGTACGCAAGTCAATGTCGAAGATTTACCAGCCGTAATCAGCTATTAGCGACTACTAAAGCAGAGTGGAATTTGGTGTAAATCCTATGCACACCGAGTTTTTTTAAACGCACCGTCGCGGCATTTTTGTAGTAGTGTGCGTCGACAGCGCGTCTTTTTTCACAAGTCGACGGCATATTTAACAAATGCGGTATGCCATTGTACGTAGGCCTAAGCGTCGAAATTAGTCCCTATAAGGACACCAAAAGCACATTCTATTGGAACGAAACTTCTTCAACCGCAGCAACAACATTAAATAAATAAATATAACGGAACAATTTTTACACAAATCGAAGTAGTCTCATAGTAAGCTCAATGAGGCTTGTGTGATGAGTACTAGCCGACGATATCTATACTATTATAAAGATGTAAAAATGAAATGTGTGTACATTGAAGATATTTTCAAAAGAATGATTGTTACAGACTGTTTGGAGGTCACAAAAACGAAAAATATTTTTTTTTGGATTTTATGTATCTTTGTAAATGTCGTTGTTGCTTCATCATGCAAAAGGCTAAACAGATTTCCACAATTTTTGGTACACGGGTAGCTGGGTATCTCCAGATGGTTATATGATACTTTTTACCCGACTACGCTGAACAAAAAACGATGGGTTATGACTTTTTCCCCTCCGCGAACGAAGTTCTGCTAGTATTTAATACATATATTTACTTATCTGTAGACTAACCGTTACGGTTTGGTTGTTGCAGGTGATGCAACAGGACGTGAAGAAGGAGAACCCGCTGCAGTTCAAGTTCCGCGCCAAGTTCTACCCCGAGGATGTGGCTGACGAGCTCATCCAGGAGATCACGCTCAAGCTCTTCTACCTTCAGGTAATACACGAAAGATCGGACGCCTGAACTTAACACTTTCACAACCGCAAGCCCGCTCGGCGGGCGGTCTGCTCGTAGCAAGTTTTCGCTACGAGCGAGATACGGTTTTTCCATGTTATTGGTTTTTCCCTTGAGAATGTCGGTTGCGAAAGTGCTGTGCTCTCACTTTGATTTCTGTCAATAGCGATATATCCTGCATATCGTCTTAAGGTCCCGTTTGAAACAACAATCATGTAGACCCACAGTAGGGTGTCCCATAAAATAAACCTACACACAAATTTTAATACCAAGTCGGCACGTCGGGTTGGCAAACGACAAAAAAAAACATCCTCAAATATTTTTGAATTACTAAAATATACTGCTATATGAAATCTCAGCGTTCTATAATAATGGGACACCCTAATAATAATAAGCCTTTTTTATTTCCTTTAAACTTAGAATATGTTACATATCATTACAAATTTTATTTATTTAAGAAGGTAGTTATAAAACTTATCCACTCTATTTTATTAATAATATTAATTATTCTAAGGTAATTTTAAAGGAACCCCCCTTTGGGTATAAGCCTCCTCTAAAGTACTATAATAATGGGACATCCTAACCCACAGATAAAGTATAGGGTTCTTTATCTGTGGGTTAGGGTAAAAAGGAAACAATAGATGGTTGCGCATGAAAAATTAAGTTTTCGAGCGAATAAATGTCAAGTTTATGCACTTACTGCACACAATTGCTGTCTATTTTCTACCACAAACTAACGAACCAATCCTTACACCTTTCAGGTCAAGAATGCGATCTTGTCAGACGAGATCTACTGCCCGCCCGAGACGTCCGTCCTGCTCGCGTCGTACGCGGTGCAAGCGAGACACGGCGACCACAACCCCGGTCTGCACGGGCCCGGATTCCTCGCCAACGACCGCCTGCTGCCGCAGCGCGTCACCGACCAGCACAAGGTGAGAGACTGTTGGAGGAGATCTACTGCCCGCCCGAGACGTCCGTCCTGCTCGGGTTTACGCGGTGCAAGCGAGACAAAAAACAGTCTTGCCCACTCAAATTAAAAAAAAGATGTTATCCAATTTAGACAGGCGATACTGTCGCGATACGCATTTAATGGTCCTAGTAAAGCATATAGCTTTAAAGCGTTCAGCTACAAGGTACAATAGATGGAGTTCAACCATTGAAGATAAGATCAGGCAAAAAACACAGCTTGTAAAAGCCCAATGAATTTAAAAAAAAACGATTCTCCCTCAAACCCTCCACTTGTTGCCCCAAATTATGGACTTTTTCAGTTCGTTTTAATCAGAATCAAGATTACTATCGACTTTGATACTAAAAAAATGTGTCTGAAAAAAAGTCAGATTTGTGACGCCGCAAAAGTGACGATCTGATTTTTTATACAATTTTTTTGGGTATTTTTTTTAAATTGTGGTACTGATGCGATCAAAAACTCCATAACTTCAGACAATACCTCGTAATCAATCTTAAATCTTATGGCCATTTGAATTTCACGCCGCATTAAAGTCTCCCAACATTTTTCTCGAGTGTCTCGTACAGCGTTTCATCCCTCAGATATCATATTTTTATGTCTGGTCACGTAACAGTCTCAGTCTAACCTTTTCAGAGTAAAACCAATTTTGAACCCCTCCACTAACAGACCTTATGACACCTACATCCAAATGCAGGGTAAACTCAGTGGTTTAATATACACAATAAACTAATAATATGTGATCTTATCATAATATCTCTATTCAAATCTGTTTTCCTCCGTCAGATGTCCCGCGACGAATGGGAACAGAGCATAACCAACTGGTGGCAGGAGCACCGCGGCATGCTCCGCGAGGACGCCATGATGGAGTACCTGAAGATCGCGCAGGACCTCGAGATGTACGGCGTCAACTACTTCGAGATCAGGAACAAGAAGACCACGGAACTCTGGCTCGGGGTCGACGCCCTCGGCCTGAATATCTACGAGAAGGATGACAAGTTAGTGTGGTCTATAGATCCCGGCTTGCTTATTTCAAAGTGATAACTACATTATTATTGTAAGAGAAGATATATGGAATCTACTACGAATAAGGGCATCACCGAGCTGTGGTCCAGAGTCTGGCTTCGAGTTCAAAAATAAGGATACACTGCGCTACGCAAAGAGCGGTGAAACTTGTGCGAAATAAGCACAAAACTATTACTTAACTCGAAGGCAGGTACCATGAAGTCAAAGAGACCCATCTTTTGACTTGATGGCTATATCTTTTCTTGAGTATGACCCTCGGGTAGGTATCAGTGTTCGAGTCACCGGGGGTCATATTACGTACATATTACGTATATTATTTCGTTTTACTTTTTATAACGTCCGCTTACTTCCTAACTATAACTGACGTTAGTGTTTATTTACAACAGATTCAAGTTGCTTATATGTCACATATAAATCGTATTATGTATCACGACTTTAACACTAATATTGTGTAATTTCAGGCTGACCCCCAAGATCGGTTTCCCGTGGTCCGAGATCCGCAACATCTCGTTCAACGACCGCAAGTTCATCATCAAGCCGATCGACAAGAAGGCGCCCGACTTCGTGTTCTTCGCGCCGCGCGTGCGCGTCAACAAGCGCATCCTGGCGCTGTGCATGGGCAACCACGAGCTGTACATGCGGCGCCGCAAGCCCGACACCATCGACGTGCAGCAGATGAAGGCGCAGGCCAGGGAGGAGAAGCTCGCCAAGCAGGCGCAGAGGTCAGTAGCGGCTCCGGCGTGGGACACACACCAACCACGAGCTGTACATGCGGCGCCGCAAGCCCGACACCATCGACGTGCAGCAGATGAAGGCGCAGGCCAGGGAGGAGAAGCTCGCCAAGCAGGCGCAGAGGTCAGTAGCGGCTCCGGCGTGGGACACACACCAACCACGAGCTGTACATGCGGCGCCGCAAGCCCGACACCATCGACGTGCAGCAGATGAAGGCGCAGGCCAGGGAGGAGAAGCTCGCCAAGCAGGCGCAGAGGTCAGTAGCGGCTCCGGCGTGGGACACACACCAACCACGAGCTGTACATGCGGCGCCGCAAGCCCGACACCATCGACGTGCAGCAGATGAAGGCGCAGGCCAGGGAGGAGAAGCTCGCCAAGCAGGCGCAGAGGTCAGTAGCGGCTCCGGCGTGGGACACACACCAACCACGAGCTGTACATGCGGCGCCGCAAGCCCGACACCATCGACGTGCAGCAGATGAAGGCGCAGGCCAGGGAGGAGAAGCTCGCCAAGCAGGCGCAGAGGTCAGTAGCGGCTCCGGCGTGGGACACACACCAACCACGAGCTGTACATGCGGCGCCGCAAGCCCGACACCATCGACGTGCAGCAGATGAAGGCGCAGGCCAGGGAGGAGAAGCTCGCCAAGCAGGCGCAGAGGTCAGTAGCGGCTCCGGCGTGGGACACACACCAACCACGAGCTGTACATGCGGCGCCGCAAGCCCGACACCATCGACGTGCAGCAGATGAAGGCGCAGGCCAGGGAGGAGAAGCTCGCCAAGCAGGCGCAGAGGTCAGTAGCGGCTCCGGCGTGGGACACACACCAACCACGAGCTGTACATGCGGCGCCGCAAGCCCGACACCATCGACGTGCAGCAGATGAAGGCGCAGGCCAGGGAGGAGAAGCTCGCCAAGCAGGCGCAGAGGTCAGTAGCGGCTCCGGCGTGGGACACACACCAACCACGAGCTGTACATGCGGCGCCGCAAGCCCGACACCATCGACGTGCAGCAGATGAAGGCGCAGGCCAGGGAGGAGAAGCTCGCCAAGCAGGCGCAGAGGTCAGTAGCGGCTCCGGCGTGGGACACACACCAACCACGAGCTGTACATGCGGCGCCGCAAGCCCGACACCATCGACGTGCAGCAGATGAAGGCGCAGGCCAGGGAGGAGAAGCTCGCCAAGCAGGCGCAGAGGTCAGTAGCGGCTCCGGCGTGGGACACACACCAACCACGAGCTGTACATGCGGCGCCGCAAGCCCGACACCATCGACGTGCAGCAGATGAAGGCGCAGGCCAGGGAGGAGAAGCTCGCCAAGCAGGCGCAGAGGTCAGTAGCGGCTCCGGCGTGGGACACACACCAACCACGAGCTGTACATGCGGCGCCGCAAGCCCGACACCATCGACGTGCAGCAGATGAAGGCGCAGGCCAGGGAGGAGAAGCTCGCCAAGCAGGCGCAGAGGTCAGTAGCGGCTCCGGCGTGGGACACACACCAACCACGAGCTGTACATGCGGCGCCGCAAGCCCGACACCATCGACGTGCAGCAGATGAAGGCGCAGGCCAGGGAGGAGAAGCTCGCCAAGCAGGCGCAGAGGTCAGTAGCGGCTCCGGCGTGGGACACACACCAACCACGAGCTGTACATGCGGCGCCGCAAGCCCGACACCATCGACGTGCAGCAGATGAAGGCGCAGGCCAGGGAGGAGAAGCTCGCCAAGCAGGCGCAGAGGTCAGTAGCGGCTCCGGCGTGGGACACACACCAACCACGAGCTGTACATGCGGCGCCGCAAGCCCGACACCATCGACGTGCAGCAGATGAAGGCGCAGGCCAGGGAGGAGAAGCTCGCCAAGCAGGCGCAGAGGTCAGTAGCGGCTCCGGCGTGGGACACACACCAACCACGAGCTGTACATGCGGCGCCGCAAGCCCGACACCATCGACGTGCAGCAGATGAAGGCGCAGGCCAGGGAGGAGAAGCTCGCCAAGCAGGCGCAGAGGTCAGTAGCGGCTCCGGCGTGGGACACACACCAACCACGAGCTGTACATGCGGCGCCGCAAGCCCGACACCATCGACGTGCAGCAGATGAAGGCGCAGGCCAGGGAGGAGAAGCTCGCCAAGCAGGCGCAGAGGTCAGTAGCGGCTCCGGCGTGGGACACACACCAACCACGAGCTGTACATGCGGCGCCGCAAGCCCGACACCATCGACGTGCAGCAGATGAAGGCGCAGGCCAGGGAGGAGAAGCTCGCCAAGCAGGCGCAGAGGTCAGTAGCGGCTCCGGCGTGGGACACACACCAACCACGAGCTGTACATGCGGCGCCGCAAGCCCGACACCATCGACGTGCAGCAGATGAAGGCGCAGGCCAGGGAGGAGAAGCTCGCCAAGCAGGCGCAGAGGTCAGTAGCGGCTCCGGCGTGGGACACACACCAACCACGAGCTGTACATGCGGCGCCGCAAGCCCGACACCATCGACGTGCAGCAGATGAAGGCGCAGGCCAGGGAGGAGAAGCTCGCCAAGCAGGCGCAGAGGTCAGTAGCGGCTCCGGCGTGGGACACACACCAACCACGAGCTGTACATGCGGCGCCGCAAGCCCGACACCATCGACGTGCAGCAGATGAAGGCGCAGGCCAGGGAGGAGAAGCTCGCCAAGCAGGCGCAGAGGTCAGTAGCGGCTCCGGCGTGGGACACACACCAACCACGAGCTGTACATGCGGCGCCGCAAGCCCGACACCATCGACGTGCAGCAGATGAAGGCGCAGGCCAGGGAGGAGAAGCTCGCCAAGCAGGCGCAGAGGTCAGTAGCGGCTCCGGCGTGGGACACACACCAACCACGAGCTGTACATGCGGCGCCGCAAGCCCGACACCATCGACGTGCAGCAGATGAAGGCGCAGGCCAGGGAGGAGAAGCTCGCCAAGCAGGCGCAGAGGTCAGTAGCGGCTCCGGCGTGGGACACACACCAACCACGAGCTGTACATGCGGCGCCGCAAGCCCGACACCATCGACGTGCAGCAGATGAAGGCGCAGGCCAGGGAGGAGAAGCTCGCCAAGCAGGCGCAGAGGTCAGTAGCGGCTCCGGCGTGGGACACACACCAACCACGAGCTGTACATGCGGCGCCGCAAGCCCGACACCATCGACGTGCAGCAGATGAAGGCGCAGGCCAGGGAGGAGAAGCTCGCCAAGCAGGCGCAGAGGTCAGTAGCGGCTCCGGCGTGGGACACACACCAACCACGAGCTGTACATGCGGCGCCGCAAGCCCGACACCATCGACGTGCAGCAGATGAAGGCGCAGGCCAGGGAGGAGAAGCTCGCCAAGCAGGCGCAGAGGTCAGTAGCGGCTCCGGCGTGGGACACACACCAACCACGAGCTGTACATGCGGCGCCGCAAGCCCGACACCATCGACGTGCAGCAGATGAAGGCGCAGGCCAGGGAGGAGAAGCTCGCCAAGCAGGCGCAGAGGTCAGTAGCGGCTCCGGCGTGGGACACACACCAACCACGAGCTGTACATGCGGCGCCGCAAGCCCGACACCATCGACGTGCAGCAGATGAAGGCGCAGGCCAGGGAGGAGAAGCTCGCCAAGCAGGCGCAGAGGTCAGTAGCGGCTCCGGCGTGGGACACACACCAACCACGAGCTGTACATGCGGCGCCGCAAGCCCGACACCATCGACGTGCAGCAGATGAAGGCGCAGGCCAGGGAGGAGAAGCTCGCCAAGCAGGCGCAGAGGTCAGTAGCGGCTCCGGCGTGGGACACACACCAACCACGAGCTGTACATGCGGCGCCGCAAGCCCGACACCATCGACGTGCAGCAGATGAAGGCGCAGGCCAGGGAGGAGAAGCTCGCCAAGCAGGCGCAGAGGTCAGTAGCGGCTCCGGCGTGGGACACACACCAACCACGAGCTGTACATGCGGCGCCGCAAGCCCGACACCATCGACGTGCAGCAGATGAAGGCGCAGGCCAGGGAGGAGAAGCTCGCCAAGCAGGCGCAGAGGTCAGTAGCGGCTCCGGCGTGGGACACACACCAACCACGAGCTGTACATGCGGCGCCGCAAGCCCGACACCATCGACGTGCAGCAGATGAAGGCGCAGGCCAGGGAGGAGAAGCTCGCCAAGCAGGCGCAGAGGTCAGTAGCGGCTCCGGCGTGGGACACACACCAACCACGAGCTGTACATGCGGCGCCGCAAGCCCGACACCATCGACGTGCAGCAGATGAAGGCGCAGGCCAGGGAGGAGAAGCTCGCCAAGCAGGCGCAGAGGTCAGTAGCGGCTCCGGCGTGGGACACACACCAACCACGAGCTGTACATGCGGCGCCGCAAGCCCGACACCATCGACGTGCAGCAGATGAAGGCGCAGGCCAGGGAGGAGAAGCTCGCCAAGCAGGCGCAGAGGTCAGTAGCGGCTCCGGCGTGGGACACACACCAACCACGAGCTGTACATGCGGCGCCGCAAGCCCGACACCATCGACGTGCAGCAGATGAAGGCGCAGGCCAGGGAGGAGAAGCTCGCCAAGCAGGCGCAGAGGTCAGTAGCGGCTCCGGCGTGGGACACACACCAACCACGAGCTGTACATGCGGCGCCGCAAGCCCGACACCATCGACGTGCAGCAGATGAAGGCGCAGGCCAGGGAGGAGAAGCTCGCCAAGCAGGCGCAGAGGTCAGTAGCGGCTCCGGCGTGGGACACACACCAACCACGAGCTGTACATGCGGCGCCGCAAGCCCGACACCATCGACGTGCAGCAGATGAAGGCGCAGGCCAGGGAGGAGAAGCTCGCCAAGCAGGCGCAGAGGTCAGTAGCGGCTCCGGCGTGGGACACACACCAACCACGAGCTGTACATGCGGCGCCGCAAGCCCGACACCATCGACGTGCAGCAGATGAAGGCGCAGGCCAGGGAGGAGAAGCTCGCCAAGCAGGCGCAGAGGTCAGTAGCGGCTCCGGCGTGGGACACACACCAACCACGAGCTGTACATGCGGCGCCGCAAGCCCGACACCATCGACGTGCAGCAGATGAAGGCGCAGGCCAGGGAGGAGAAGCTCGCCAAGCAGGCGCAGAGGTCAGTAGCGGCTCCGGCGTGGGACACACACCAACCACGAGCTGTACATGCGGCGCCGCAAGCCCGACACCATCGACGTGCAGCAGATGAAGGCGCAGGCCAGGGAGGAGAAGCTCGCCAAGCAGGCGCAGAGGTCAGTAGCGGCTCCGGCGTGGGACACACACCAACCACGAGCTGTACATGCGGCGCCGCAAGCCCGACACCATCGACGTGCAGCAGATGAAGGCGCAGGCCAGGGAGGAGAAGCTCGCCAAGCAGGCGCAGAGGTCAGTAGCGGCTCCGGCGTGGGACACACACCAACCACGAGCTGTACATGCGGCGCCGCAAGCCCGACACCATCGACGTGCAGCAGATGAAGGCGCAGGCCAGGGAGGAGAAGCTCGCCAAGCAGGCGCAGAGGTCAGTAGCGGCTCCGGCGTGGGACACACACCAACCACGAGCTGTACATGCGGCGCCGCAAGCCCGACACCATCGACGTGCAGCAGATGAAGGCGCAGGCCAGGGAGGAGAAGCTCGCCAAGCAGGCGCAGAGGTCAGTAGCGGCTCCGGCGTGGGACACACACCAACCACGAGCTGTACATGCGGCGCCGCAAGCCCGACACCATCGACGTGCAGCAGATGAAGGCGCAGGCCAGGGAGGAGAAGCTCGCCAAGCAGGCGCAGAGGTCAGTAGCGGCTCCGGCGTGGGACACACACCAACCACGAGCTGTACATGCGGCGCCGCAAGCCCGACACCATCGACGTGCAGCAGATGAAGGCGCAGGCCAGGGAGGAGAAGCTCGCCAAGCAGGCGCAGAGGTCAGTAGCGGCTCCGGCGTGGGACACACACCAACCACGAGCTGTACATGCGGCGCCGCAAGCCCGACACCATCGACGTGCAGCAGATGAAGGCGCAGGCCAGGGAGGAGAAGCTCGCCAAGCAGGCGCAGAGGTCAGTAGCGGCTCCGGCGTGGGACACACACCAACCACGAGCTGTACATGCGGCGCCGCAAGCCCGACACCATCGACGTGCAGCAGATGAAGGCGCAGGCCAGGGAGGAGAAGCTCGCCAAGCAGGCGCAGAGGTCAGTAGCGGCTCCGGCGTGGGACACACACCAACCACGAGCTGTACATGCGGCGCCGCAAGCCCGACACCATCGACGTGCAGCAGATGAAGGCGCAGGCCAGGGAGGAGAAGCTCGCCAAGCAGGCGCAGAGGTCAGTAGCGGCTCCGGCGTGGGACACACACCAACCACGAGCTGTACATGCGGCGCCGCAAGCCCGACACCATCGACGTGCAGCAGATGAAGGCGCAGGCCAGGGAGGAGAAGCTCGCCAAGCAGGCGCAGAGGTCAGTAGCGGCTCCGGCGTGGGACACACACCAACCACGAGCTGTACATGCGGCGCCGCAAGCCCGACACCATCGACGTGCAGCAGATGAAGGCGCAGGCCAGGGAGGAGAAGCTCGCCAAGCAGGCGCAGAGGTCAGTAGCGGCTCCGGCGTGGGACACACACCAACCACGAGCTGTACATGCGGCGCCGCAAGCCCGACACCATCGACGTGCAGCAGATGAAGGCGCAGGCCAGGGAGGAGAAGCTCGCCAAGCAGGCGCAGAGGTCAGTAGCGGCTCCGGCGTGGGACACACACCAACCACGAGCTGTACATGCGGCGCCGCAAGCCCGACACCATCGACGTGCAGCAGATGAAGGCGCAGGCCAGGGAGGAGAAGCTCGCCAAGCAGGCGCAGAGGTCAGTAGCGGCTCCGGCGTGGGACACACACCAACCACGAGCTGTACATGCGGCGCCGCAAGCCCGACACCATCGACGTGCAGCAGATGAAGGCGCAGGCCAGGGAGGAGAAGCTCGCCAAGCAGGCGCAGAGGTCAGTAGCGGCTCCGGCGTGGGAGGCATACACACCAAGCGCAACAGTGTTCTCCTCTTGGGAAATACCGGTTGACTCAAACTCGTAGTAGTGACCTTAGGGGATATTCATAAATTACGTCATTTCAAATTGAGGGGGGGGGGTCATTAAAAAGTGCGTCAATGAGATAAAAAGGAATAAAATTCGTGTTTCCATAAACTATTGGTAAAAACTCATGTTTTGGAAATTACAGAAAAAATACCATTATTATTAACAAGACACTGTTGATGTGAAGGCGTCACACTTTGGGACCGTCCACAAGCGCATGATGACACAGAGGCACGGTAATTGGTAATTAAGACATACCTCCAAAATTTACAAGGGAAAAATCTAGGTTTGATCCTTGAGAATGGCGTGACATGGGGCCATTACAGGCACTGATGAGTAGTTGACAGAAACTAGCAGGTTTAGTGGTCAGCATTAGCTCCATCATTTATAAGGGTAATGGTCGAACATAGTCAACACCGAGAACAGAACTGATCAAACATCAACTAAACTGTAGATGTGTTGTGTAAACTGCTGATGAAAGGCTAGTACAGTCAACAGCAAAAGTAGATGATCATTTTACTACTTTGTCGCACTTACGTAACAATACGGCGACAATTGGGACGCGTTCAATAAATAAATAAATATTACGGGACAATTTTACACAAATCGCTCTAGTCCCATGGTAAGCTCAATAAGGCTTGTGTTGTGGGTACTAGACGACGATATATTTAATAGATATATTACTTAGATACATAGAAAACATCCAAGACTCAGGAACAAATATTTATGCTCATCACACAAATATTTGCCCTTACCGGGATTTGAACCCAGGACCTCAGCTTCGCAGGCAACGTTACTCCCACTGAGCCAAACCGGTCGTCAAAGTAGTGAAAGTGACAAGGAACTAAAATGATGATCTACTTTTGCTGTTGACTGTACTCGAAAGAAGCTGCTATGCAGCCTCAAAGAATGAAAGTAGTAACGTCGTTTATGAAAGCAGGGTAAATATCCTAAGTGTGACCCAGAATCTTCAAGGAAAAGGGCGATAAGACTCAACTCGAAGATACCAGTGTCTAGACACTTTGTGGATGAAAATTTTGGTAGATGCTAAATGCTACTAAATTTTGGCGGTGTAATAATAAAATAAAAAACAGTTTTTTACCAAAAACGCAAATAGTTTAGACAGTGAAACGCAGTAAAGTATTCTAAGTCGTAGTTAGCCAGAATTAGTGAATAAGGTCCGTTTGTTGTCCACAGGGAGAAGCTGCAGCTGGAGATCGCGGCCCGCGAGCGCGCCGAGAAGAAGCAGCAGGAGTACGAGGACCGCCTCAAGCACATGCAGGAGGAGATGGAGCGCTCGCAGGTACGTGCTCCACCTCCGACGTGATGCGTAAGAGTCCCCAGTAAGCTCGGTTCTCCATACAAACGTAGTTCCGCTCTCATTTTAAAACAACTAGCTATTTTGCTCTGAAACTTTGCACTTAGAATAAGTTAAGGTATATGCAGGCCTGTAATTAGTTTATGTAGCTTCAGTTACCATAGTAAAAAAAATACAGGCAATTTATGTTTTTCACACAAAACTTATTTTTACTGTATTTCGTTTGTTTTATAAACTGGAGCCATATAAACTAATTTCCGGCCTAGATATACCTCATGTCATTGTATATGCAAAGTTTTGTTACAATCCAACGCGTAGCTTTAAAATGAGAACGAAATTCCGTTTATATGGGAAGGTGAAATTCAGCCGAGCTTGCCGGGGACTCTTAAGGGCGAGACCAAAACTTCGGCTATTTAAACTTACACGATTATATAAATGGATTATAGTTCTTTTGCTTTTCAAATAGTGTCTTGGTTAAATGTGACAATAAATTGTGCTCACATGCGCATATTTGCATGCAGTTTTCACAAAAAAATGCACATGCAAATACAACAAACCACCACCAGACAGTATAATCCTCGACACGTGTTTCGCCTCTCTACGAGGCATCAGGAGATGTTGACGGTCCGGCGTCCACCCGAGAAAATATTTTCTCCATGAAAATATGCGCATGTGAGCACAATTTATTGTCACATCTAACCAAGGCAAAGGAACTATAATCCATTAATCTATTATGGAATTCCGCAAAGTAATGCCCGAGTCTATCAACTATTTACACGATTATCACGCATCGTCGGCTAAAGTCGCAACTTCGTAACTCAATCGGATAACATTTTACAGGAGGCACAATAAACAATTTTTTCACTTCTCCTGCTCAAAAAGTACGTCATATTAGCTTCCCGAAGCGAGACTAAAATAGTACATTTAGCCCCTAGGGTTTAAGAGAAAGCCATATAATCCCATAAAAATTTCTATGACACTGAAAAATAAACTTGCGGCCAGCTACATTCTCCTTACGAATAATTAAAAACAAACAAACCAACCTGATCAGATTGGCCAAAATTTCTGATAGAATTGCTCAAACTGTACTTTTAGTTTTTCATGAAATATACAATTTTAATGATGTCTTTTTATTATCTCGCAGTCGAAGTGAAAAACAGAGTGTTTAACACGTGGCTAAAAGCCATTATGACACTCAGACATTTACACTCAGATATTTGCCCTCGCTCACTTCGTGAGCTCGTCCAAATAATCACTTCGTGTCATAATGGCTTATTTTAGCCCCTTGTCAAACAATCACTATATCATTATCGGCAGCCTATATACGTTCCACTGGAGGAGGCCTGTGCACAGGCCTCCTCTCACGGATTATTCTTATTTCTCAAAAAACTTAGCTTTAACAAAATGGCGGTTTTTCATAAAGATGGAGTCGAGAGATTTGTGACTAGCCGTCGGCATTATCTCTCTTCAAGATTATTGCCGTAATGCGACGTGCGAAACGTCAAATAATGACCAATAACCGGAAATGAAATACATCATATTCATATACAAGTGATTATACTCTGTTTTGTTTGTTGTGATAAGAACTTCATCACCAAATCTACCATGTTGTACAATCCGACCGTATTCGCCATTTAGTAATTGCAAAATCGATCAAAAGCACAGACAGATCTGGCCCTGAGAACCTTGACTTGGGTAGGATAGACGTAAAAGATCTTATGTCTTAAGTGGCAGATTAGATACTTATCTCTTCTTAGATAGGCAAAAATGGGGAATGGATGAAAATTTTCAAAAATCTTGAAATTCTGTTTATAGGTAGGAATAAGCCTCCTTATTGTCAGAAAAAAATACAGATTTTTCTGTGGCTGTGGCTTGGAAAAAAATAAAAAGATGAAACAGTGTTGTTGGGCCTATATGCCCGCCTTATACGGTGCGGCAAGGGCAGCATGGATACTTTCGATTAAAATTTCAAGATTTTTGAAAAAAATCATCCTTTCTCCATTAGCTACTTACTTCTTCTCAACTATGTAAATTTGTACCTGAAGCCACGCACTATAAAATCACCTCCATGAATCAAGCTTCGACTGCTGCATGGGAAAATACTTCGGTACTTTCTTCGTTTATTATGTATTACAACCTTGAAAATAGTTCTGAATACATTGAAAACGTAACGTGAGATCCAGTTCAGCGTACAAGTCTTTTGCCCAGCAGTTGAACACGAAAATAGGAAGATCTAGGACCACTCAACATTGGTTAAAATATTTGTCCACTAAAACCAAAGTATGAATGATACTCGGATGTTTATTGCTGTCCCTCTCACTCGCACCTGACAGTATATTTGTCTCTCGTGTTCCATAAATACGAAGATTGCCGAATACTATTAGTGTTCTGGTTTCACTTTGCTTCAATCACTTTTTTTTTCCAGGCGAACCTGATCGAGGCACAGGACATGATCCGACGGCTGGAAGAGCAGCTGCGACAGCTCCAGGCTGCTAAGGAGGAGCTGGAACAGCGCCAGAACGAGCTGCAGGCCATGATGACCCGCCTTGAGGAGACCAAGGTACACCCTGAATTCTCCTAGCTTACTTGACTCAATGCTTTAGCTGCCTTATCAATGACGTATATCTGCCCTGTAAGGCGATGTGAAAGGATCTTATTTACTACATTCTTAAATTTTCTTTCTTTTTTCTTCTTTCTTAATCTGAACGTCGAAAACGACACCCATGACTTTTTTTCTGTTTTGATCAATTCACTCTCCAAGCATCTTGATCGTAGATGATTTGATTTGATGCAGAAAGCAACGAATGGCGTAATGACAACTATATGAATGATTCGCGAATTATAAATAAATAACACTGGGACAATAATTTATTCAAATAACGCAATATTTGTTTCTGGTTCCTTTCCTTTCTGTTAAACTAATCATGTAATAAAGTCGTCGTCCAATTAAATAATAATATTTAAAATTGAGTTTCTATAAGTGCTTTTAATTTTTTATATCCAACGTTATTGACATATTTCCAACATGATAGAGATTATGCATGAATTTTATTTTTTATTTTATTAATAGCTCATTCATGTAACAAGCAGTAGACAGTTTTTTTTTCGAACAACTATAATAATAACCAAGATATAAGCCATCAAACATTTCATTCTATCTCTTTCTAGCAAAACAGAATTTAATATGGAGTTTATATGGCCAGAGTGCACGATGACGTTACAGTGCATATCGAACCTCTCTGTCTAATTAGTAGTTTAAAATGCCTATATCTAGCGTATTTCTTGGTCGATTTAAATCTTAATTTCACATTTTGAAATCGTTTTTACGGTATTTTGATGTTTAGTTAAAAAAAGCGTTGAAAAAAAATCATGCATTTACCCTATTACAGAACATGGAAGCCGCGGAGCGCGCCAAGCTCGAGGAGGAGATACGCACCAAGCAGGAAGAGGTGTCGCGCATCCAGCAGGAGGTCGAGGAGAAGGACACCGAGACCCGCCGGCTTCAGGAAGAAGTCGAGGAAGCACGTCGGCAACAGGTGCGTGCCATAGCCTTTGCTTACAGAAAATATAGAGTGCACATCTCTGAGATATTGTCCCGAATTCCGGGCTTTGAAATGAAATGCTCCAAATACATACATGAAAAGTCTGCAAATAGCACAAAACAAATTAATCAAAACTTTATTTAATTACCCATTTCTTACTCCAACATCCAATATTTGCTTACAGAAAATATAGAGTGCACATCTCTGAGAAACTTAATGTCCCGAATTCTGGGCTTTGAAATGAAATGCTTCAAATACATACATGAAAAGTCTGCAAATAGCACAAAACATAATAATCAAAACTTTGTTTAATTACCCATTTCTTACTCCAACATCCACTGTATATAAAGATACGAAAATTATGCACCTTGAACAATTATATACATTTAAAAAATGCCTTTTAATCCACAAAATTGTAAAAAGACACATACATACTCAGATCACATTCAAGACCTAAACACATAAATATAGCATGAGAAAAAGACATTTACAACAATTAAAACTTACCAGATCTCCAACTGACTTTTACGGCAAAAGAACGCTCACGCATGGAGAAGTGAAACTCTATAACGATCTACCCATAGATATAAAAAACCCAAATTCTATAAATATGTTTAAGAAACATCTTAAGAGTCCGCAGTAAGCTCTGCCGAATTTCACCTTCCCATACAAACGGAGTTTCGTTCTTATTTTAAAACTACGTGTTAGATTGTAACGAAACTTTGCATACAAAATGACATGAGGTATATCTAGGCTTGTAATTAGTTTATATGGCTACAGTTTATAAAACAAACGAAATACAGCAAAAACAAGTTTTGTACGAAAAACTTAAATTCGCTGTATTTTTTTTACTATGGTATCTGAAGCTACATAAACTAATTACAGGCCTGTACATACCTAAACTTATTCTAAATACAAAGTTTCAGAGCAAACTAGCTAGTCGTTTGAAAATGAGAGCGTAACTACGTTTGTATGGAGAACCGAGCTTACTGGGGACTCTTAATGTCCCGAATTCCGGGCTTTGAAATGAAATGAAATTTATTTCTTTGCCATAAAAGTAGTACAAATAAGGTGTTACATATTCTTAATCTAGCTAGACCCATACATTTAGACTTTAGTAAGCTATGCAAATTAACCTAAGTAGTTTAAAGTCACACAATATTTCGGTAATTATAATTATAAGTACAGATCATTTATTTTTGTGAAAATGAGTGTCAGTACTTCTCGTCTGATTAATAGGGATATGCATGTAGTTTTAGTTCTCATTCATGTAACGAACAGTAGACAAAAATAATTTTTCGAATAGCCATAAAAATAACCAAGATATAAGCCATCAAATATTTCATTCTATCTCTTTCTTGCAAAACAGAATTTAATATGGAGTTTATATGGCCGGAGTGCACTGTGACGTAACAGTGCATATCGGATCTCTCTGTTTAATTAATAGTTTAAAATGCCTATATCATGCGTATTTCTTGGCCGATTTTAATTCCACATTTTCAAATAGTTTACACGGTATTTTGATATTTAGTTAAGAAAAGCGATATAAAAATTACATGCATGTACCCTATTCCATGACCAATAAGATTTTTGAATTTTAGCTCGCACGACGAGCCTTTAGACTCGTAGCGATCTCGAGGTTAACAGTACTTGTGTTCGCAGGACGAGGCGGCCGCGCTGCTGGCGGCGGCGGTGACGCCCGTGCACCACCACGTGGCGGAGGGCAAGGACGACGCGGGCTCCGACGGCGGCTCCGACGCCGGCACGCAGGAGCTGGCCGGCGCGCCCGACGACCTCGTCGACCCCGTCGCCGACCGTCGCACGCTCGCCGAGCGCAACGAGCGTCTGCACAGCCAGCTCAAGGTACGCCCCCACACTAGCGCAGCCAGCTCGAGGTACGCCCCCACACTAGCGCAGCCAGCTCGAGGTACGCCCCCACACACTAGCGCAGCTAGCTCGAGGTACGCCCCCTCACTAGCGCAGCCAGCTCAAGGTACGCCCCCACACTAGTGCAGCCAGCTCGAGGTACGCCCCCACACTAGCGCAGCCAGCTCGAGGTACGCCCCCACACTAGCGCAGCCAGCTCGAGGTACGCCCCCACACACTAGCGCAGCTAGCTCGAGGTACGCCCCCTCACTAGCGCAGCCAGCTCGAGGTACGCCCCCACACTAGCGCAGCCAGCTCGAGGTACGCCCCCACACTAGCGCAGCCAGCTCGAGGTACGCCCCCACACACTAGCGCAGCTAGCTCGAGGTACGCCCCCTCACTAGCGCAGCCAGCTCGAGGTACGCCCCCACACTAGCGCAGCCAGCTCGAGGTACGCCCCCACACACTAGTACAGCCAGCTCGAGGTACGCCCCCACACTAGCGCAGCCAGCTCGAGGTACGCCCCCACACTAGCGCAGCCAGCTCGAGGTACGCCCCCACACACTAGCGCAGCTAGCTCGAGGTACGCCCCCTCACTAGCGCAGCCAGCTCGAGGTACGCCCCCACACTAGCGCAGCCAGCTCGAGGTACGCCCCCACACACTAGTACAGCCAGCTCGAGGTACGCCCCCACACTAGCGCAGCCAGCTCGAGGTACGCCCCCACACACTAGCACAGCCAGCTCGAGGTACGCCCCCACACACTAGCACAGCCGGCTCAAGGTACGCCCCCACACTAACACAGCCAGCTCGAGGTACGCCCCTTTGAGCTTTTTGGCGAAATACCTAAGTATAAATATTTCTCAGAAAAGATAAGAAAATACAATCCATTAATCTAATATGGAATTCCGCGAAGTAACGCCTGAATCTATGAATTATTTAAAATGTAGAGGTATTTACCCTACCTACCTTAGAAACGTGTACGACAAGGGAATACGTTTTTCTATAGTTGACTGTTCTTCACGACATAACATATTTATCATTGATCAACCGCTAAAAGACAAAAACCAAATACCTCCATTACAATTCCAGTAATTACAACTCCGAAGCCTACAATTTAGAATCTAATCTGTTTTTTTTTTCGCCAGGCTCTGAAGCAAGACCTCGCGCAGTCGCGCGACGAGACCAAGGAGACCGCGATGGACAAGATCCACCGCGAGAACGTGCGCCAAGGCCGCGACAAGTACAAGACGCTGCGCGAGATCCGCAAGGGCAACACCAAGCGTCGCGTCGACCAGTTCGAGAACATGTAACCTGCCCCCGCCAGGGACAGGCGGCTCCCGCACGATATAACGACTATAGATTGGTTCCATTCGTCGGGTTTATCCCCAGTCTGATGCTCACCCTGATATTCAAATGTTCATACGCTTATCTCAGGGTAAGCTTTACACTCGGTATAAACGGTAGAAGCTAGCCTAAGTATTAAAAATCGAATGTTCACTAACTCAAATTCGTTTTAACGCGAGCGAGTAAAATAAAACTTCCATCAAATAGAGTTTGAGAACGAAATGCTCCAAATGACTTTTGGATTTGAAATCAATTCTGTTATCATGCTGAGAAATATCATGTGAATTAATGTCGACTCGTTGATTGGGACGACGCAGCGCGCGGCCGCGTACTAGGGTATTCGGTGTTCCAACTTATAGTTATTCCATTTCGCGAGCGATCGGCTGCCTTAAATCAAGACTAATTTTGTACACGGCTTGAGAAATGCAAGAACTATGAGCGATGCCTATGTGTAAATCGCCAGTTAATAAATTTATAAAAGTAATACAGTTGGTATAACTAAAGACTGTCGCGTGTTCTGTGTAACTGGAGGCCGGCCGTCGAGTGTGGCGCGGCGGCGTTCTTAGCGGGGTCTACTCGCGAAGCTAAATTTAATTCTACGGTCAATTTTTAATAATTAATAACTAGAATAAATATACCATATTTATCACTGAAGCTCCAGTTTAGCCCTAGCGTTGGACGTGTTGCGAATCCCACCAGTCTGCGGTTTGGACCAAGTTTGTAGGCATTTTTAAACATATCGTAGTTAAGAACGGCCTAGTGAGGTGCGTTGGAAAATGCAGCGTTAATTCGCTCCCCTAATGCTGCCACTTTTGAGTAAAATATACACAAATTATTGAAAAATGTCAGACAATAATCTGCCAAAAGTATAGACATAACGACATATTCTTTAATCCGTGAATTACTTTGTTAAATAATAGTCTTCATCTAATGTCTTATAATAAAATCTATTTACAAAACTGTCTATAATTTTAGCAGATGCTATTGTATAGCAGTATTTGTATGTATGGTCCGTCGAATGTATTTTTAGAGAATTTTATTCTCGATTTATAAATTGTAATCGGCTACTGTAAGTGTATGCAATAATAGTCTATTGTGGTGTAAAGGTCATATTTGTAAGCGGGCGCGGTCGATTCTGAAACTTATAGTTTCAAAACACACAATTTGGATCAAAATCCAATGATTAAATATCGAATTGCTGGGATTAGACCGTCGCTAGCAGGCGTGAGGCAAACCGTCCGAATAGCCCTTAGCATTTCGAACTTGAACGATATTCGTATAGCGAGAGGGGCGAGGGCTCTGGTGCGTCGTGCGTCGTGACGTCACGCACCGGCCACTCGCGGCGTCAGTCGGGACTATATGTAAATATTGATTATTACTTAATAGTAATTTTATTGTAGACCATAATGTGCTATAACCGAATATGTATACATTTTACTTGAAGAGAATCACGTTTTAACCATATTTTAAATAACATTTACAAACGACCACGACGGCACACCGGCTTGTTTTTATTATTAATAATGATTTTAAATAATTTTGGATTTTATTTCTAACTGATAGTTGTATGTTGGGAAATTATGTGAGTCATAAATAAAGAGCTCTGTGCGTCGCGTTATTCAGTAATGTTTATTTGTTAGGTATGTTATAGTTGCCTGTTGACTAGTATAGGGACTAGTGTAGAGCGCGGGCGGGGTGTATCCGAGCGTCGCCGAGACGTCGATCGCGCTGTCCTCTTCACTTTAGGAAGGTGTGAGCGAGAGCCATGGGTGTCTCGGTATTGACGTCGGCGGCGGTTCGACCGCTCTCGGCAGTAGACGTGTCAAACACCAATATTTTTGATGATACTTAAATTTAGCAAGTATTGCTCAAGTTGCAACGGGAGCGGGCCGCGGGGTGCCCCTTATTTATTTTTATAATCATTTATATTTAGCCGTAGGAGTTGATATCGGTTCAAGTGTAATTATCGTATCCGTACTATTCTTTCTGTCTGTCGCGTCGCGCGATCTCTTGAACAAAATTCGAAAAGCTTCAGTTTAATTGTATGCTTATAAGGGAGCGTATATTTAATTGTTAAGTGTTTAAAAGGCATTCCATAAGTTACAATGCGGTTGGCGTGAACTTAGTTTCCAAATTATATTAGCAAGCGTTCCGTTTTGTTTGAAGTGCCATCCGACGCATGTTCCGAGTATGGGTGTCGCCGGAGTCGCCGCGACTGTCGCCCGTCGCGACCGGCGGCACGGTCACGCCAAACTATTTATATCTTGTCATTATTTTCTAAAATTATACAATACCATGTTGCCTTTCAACTACTGTGAATTTTTTTCCAATAAAACGATTAAGTAAAAGTTGTGTTTTATTTGATTGCTTATCACATATGCACTTAATTTTATTAAGTGGTAATTAAATATACATTTACATACTTACATAGTAATATAGGATAGTGTATTGCCTGTCTGCTAAGAAAGCTGCCAGCTAAGGTAAAAGTCCCAGTGGTCGACACTGTCCCAATAGATGACACCTTCAACTTCCTTCTTTTAATGAAAACATTAAGTTTCTTAGAGGTGTGCATTTTACATACAATACAGTAGACACGCATGGTGCCAATTATTAAAATTACGATGTCAATCATGGGGACATTTCCGTTTTATAGAGTGACTTCAAGCAAATGGTCAAAAATAACATAATATCAGAAGGGTATAGTACTACACTTTTGCATATTGTTTTAGAAACGTTAAAATCGAGATTCAGTCAGGCATAACGGCTGGGCAATAAAACACAGGCGACAGGTGTGACGTCACTCATGTCACAAGTGTATACAGGAGTGTCCGAACATTTTCTTATTTTGAACTAAAGAAAAACCATGACAACTATATAGTTGTCATGATTTTTCTCCCTTGAACCGTAAAGAATCACAATGTACGTTAAATTTTCTTTTGAACATGAAAAAATAGTTATTTTTTTCTGATTTCACCTTTTAGACTCAATTTGATAATTCTACGTTTGTTTAATACAGTAATCATGAAAAATAAACACTTCGCGCATCTTCTGTATTGTATATGAATATCAATTTTCAAATATGCAAGAATGAGAGGAATGGTGAGAAAAAAATAGTTTCTAATTTTGTACTAGATCCCTAAAGTCTCCGAAGTCATTCTATATTATGTTAGATATACTTAACTGGCCTTTTCAATGAGTTATTCCCACCTGTTACCAAGAACTTGGTGGCAGCTGGGTTTTTTATCCATATGTTACCACCAACACCAATGGCACCAATCATTTCAGTGGTAACAGCTGGGAATTTTATTCCCATTAATTACCACCTGGTAACAGATGGAAGAAAAAAATCCCAATACCAATGGTAACAGGTGGGAATAACCCTTTCCAGTTAGATATCTCTTGTGTGCTCACATGTACAGTTCATCTCGCAATATTAAAGAATATAAATTTGACTAGATCACAATACTTAGCATTAGTGAGGAATAGAAATGAAGAAATAAAAATAAAAATTCTATTGTAACGCACAATAAAATGACTGCATGTTTACTAAAAACCTCTGCGCGCCATGTTCTGATTAGCCATTACGTAAGATATGTACAATTATTACTGTAAACAATCTCATTATTATCGCTGCTATTGTGCAGTAAAACAAAATAGTAAACAATATGGGTATGTCAAATCCGTAATTATTTTTTTTTCATTTGATTAGTGTGATATTATATATATTACATAATTCAATTTCAATTCCTTGATTTATTATTTACAAGAGCTTTAGCTGTATTTAGTGTACTATGTTTCTGTCTAGTTTTAAAGCGCCATCTAGTTTTTATATTGGATATCCTTTTGCGGCCAGGGCACGATGCAAATCATTGCGATTGACAGTCCTCTTGTTGAACTGGTCCTTGATGATGGTAAAAAAGATGAAAGGTGAGGCAGTTGCCTTGCAATTCTCATGCAAATCGCTCTTGGAATGCAATCCGTTTGTTTGAACTTAAACCCTAAAAGCTACCCTTACAAAGGTTTACATTTCATTGGGACACTCCGAGATTAAAGATGGTAAAGAAATAGTCTTCAGTCTTGTACATGTAACACAAAGATTTCATCATATTTTGACACCGTAAAATTGATCGAATATATAATAAACATTTTTTTAGTATACAATTTATCGCTTGATTTATAAATACAGTTCATTTTGCTGTACAATTATTGCGATTATTATATTGTTTTCGTCTCAGATACCATTAGTCTCTCTCTAACCTATGAATTGCTGGAAAGAGACGGAAGTTTATCGGCAATAAATCTAAAAATATTAGCTCACTAGAAATCGCTTCAGTAGATGGGGTACATTAAATTTGTGACTTCATTACTATATCCTCTACGGTCGGGTTCTATGAGCTCGGGTTGGTCGGGTTCTATGAGCTCTGGTTAGTCGGGTTCCTACCGGCGCGCGTCGGAATTAAGCCCGTGTCCGGTTCATATCGACCAACACAGTTACAAAACTCGACAATATTGTACAGTATTTTTTTTTTTTTTCAATATATTGATTACTGTGTCAACCTTTATGTAAGGAACTCTCGTGTAACTTATTATCACGTACTATATCGGCGTTCTTCAGTAATTCCTATCCTATACATTTATTTTATTTTATGAAGCCCCGTTTGGTTGTGTTAATTAGTGAAAATCGTGTAAATTTTAATCAATATTTTTAAGTAGATTATCACTGGTAACTGCTAATGAAAGCTTTCTCACTTCACATTACCTACTGTTTCCTTTCGTTTTCTACGAACTCCAGCTCGGGTTCTTTAGTCTCGGGTTCATCGAGTGTTATTACAATTCGAACAAACAGGTCTAGTTAATACCATCAGTCGCTCTCTGCAATATTGTAAATTTGTTGGGATTTTAATAATTTGCCTCTCTGAGCACATTAAAAATCTCCCTTACAACTTCAGAGAATCCTTCAGGATTTAATTATGTAGATCATCACTCGTAGCAATAAATACTAACAGCGGCTAATGTGCAGCAAGCATCTGACACTGGTGCCTCCAGTGCTACTCCGCCTTACGCCTGGTCGGATTTGGGCTCGGGTTGTATAGTCCCGGGTTCGTCGGGTTCTGCAGGCGTACGTATCTTGCTTGATGGTGGCACAGCACGAAGCTCTTACTGTTACAATAATTGTAACCATTGGACCCGCCGTGCTTAAAACAAATTTTAATAACGTTTATTGAGCAGATTATCTCCGATAGCTGCTGATATTGCGCAGCTATTACCCGCTAGTTCGTCCCAACGCCACTGCATCATTCTTCTGACTGTTTTTGGGCTCGGGTGCCTGCAGGCGTTATGCCTTGCTCATATGCTATAACAATTACCAACCAAGCAGCCGAGCTTCATACTTCCTATAAAAGTTTATTAAACAGATTACCTCCTATAACTGGTAATATTGTGCGCCTATTATTACCCGCTACTTCCCTCCGAGGTCGCTCCGTCATTCCCCACGGTTTCGGGCTCGGGTTCGTCGGGTTCCTGACAGCGTATGTGCCTTTCTCATTGGTGGCGCAGCTCAGAACTCTTACTGTAACAATAATTCACTAACCATCGGACCCGCCGAGCTTAAAACCAATTTTTATAACGTTTATTGCACATATTATGTCCGATAACTGCATCGCGCAGCTAATACCCGCTATTTCTCTCCAACGCCAGTGAGTCATTCTCCTGACTGGTCTCGGCCACGGGTTCCAAGGTCTCGGGTCTCTGCAAACGTATGGGCCTTGCTCATTGGTCAGCACGGAGCTCTTACTGTTACAATAATTGCCAAATAAGCAGGTTTGCCGAGCTTCATACCAATTCCTACAAAGTTAATTAAGCAGATTATCTCCTATAACTGCTAATATTGTACACCTATTACCCGCTAGTTCCTTCCAAGGCCGCTCCGTCATCCGCGGTCTCGGGCTCGGGGTCTAAGGTCTCGGGTTCGTCGGGTTCCTCGAGATGCGCGTGGCGGGCGCGGTGGTGGCGCAGCACGGAGCTCTTGTCGGCGAACTGCCGCCGACACGCGCCGCACACGTACACGCGGCCCGAGTGCGTCATCATGTGACGGGACAGCCCTATACACATTCATTCATAATATATAACAATGCCGCCGGCTTCATATGATGGGGTAGTATTTTGAGAATTCTTCAGCTTATTGTCTATCTAGCTCTTGTAGCATGACCAACACTGTGTCACATTAACAGTAGGTACATACCGAGGCAGGCAGGAACTGTTTGATACAGTGGGAAATTTAATGCAAAATTTTAAATTTTCATCTTTATTGCATGTCGAACATTTTTATTAGGTACATACCCGAGGCGTAGAGAAACAGTTTGGGGCAGTGCGGGCAGCTGTGCAGCGCAAGTGCCCTCTCGTGTGGTGGTAAGTGTGAGCGTTCGTGAAGTGCTAAGGCGTTGCGCTGCGTGAAGCTCTTATTGCACGTCGAACATTTGTGTGGTCGCACTTCTGTCGAACATCGACCAACGTTGTTAGATAATATATTAAATTATAAAAATGGCAAGTTCACCGAAACCGGTAATTTTTTTACAAACTTTTATTAAACTTGCAATTTATGTTTGTTTAGGTCACATCTTG